>CM053606.1:66979180-66998934 GCA_028646535.1 Procyon lotor | reverse complement strand
TTCAGGAGAAAAGAAAACATTCAAGGGAAAATCCCATAAGGCTATCAGCTAATTTTTCAGCAGTAACTGTATAGTCAAGAAAAAAGTGGCATGATATATTCAACATGCTGAAAGAAAAAAAGAATCTGTAATCAAGAATACTCTATCCAGCAAGCCTATCATTCAGACAAGGAGACAAAGTTTCCCAAAGAAAAATTAAAGGGATTCATCACCACTAAACCAGAAATATTAAAAGGGACTCTTGAGTAGAAAAATGATAATTAGGAGTAAGAAAAATAGGATGCACAAAGCAGTAAGATTAAGCATAGCTATAAAAATTAGTCAAGGGATTCACAAAATAAAAGGATGTAATGTATGACACCATACACCTAAAACTTAGTGGGGGGGGGCTGGAAAGGAGTAAAGAATAAGTCCAACCTAAAGGACCATCAACTTAATATAGACTGCTATATGCGTAAGATGTTACATACAAACCTAATAGTAACCAAAAATTAAAAACCAATAATAGATATGCAAAAAAAAAAAAAATAAAGAGAAGAGAATCCAAGTCTATCACTAAATAAAGCCAAAAAACTATGTGAGAAGAGAACAAGAAAAATCAGGAACAGGGAAGATCTACAAAAATAACCATAAAACAAGCAACAAAATGGCAATAAGTCCATACCTATCAATAATTACTTTGAACAAAAATGGACTAAACTCTCAAATCAAAAGACAAAGGGTGGGGGTGCCTGGGTGGCCCAGTGGGTTAAAGCCTCTGCCTTCAGCTCAGGTCACGATCTCAGGGTCCTGGGATCGAGCCCCACATCGGGCTCTCTGCTCAGCAGGGAGCCTGCTTCCTCCTCTCTCTGCCTGCCTCTCTGCCTACTTGTGATCTCGATCTCTCTCTCTCTCTCTGTCAAATAAATTAATTAAAAATCTTTAATAAATAAAAACTTAAAAAAAAAATAAAGACAAAGGGTGATGGAATGGATAAAGGAACAAGGTTCACCAATATGCTATCTCCAAGAGACTCATTTCATACTAACAACACATGCAGATTCAAAGTGAAGGGATGGAAAAGCATTTATCATGCAAATGGAAGAGAAAGGAAAGCCAGGGGAGCAATACTCGTATTGGACAAAACAGACTCTATTCTTTATAATTTTATTTTTTCTATTGTGGTATAATTATTTCAATAGATTCCTATACAGAAGTGGTTCTCAAAATGTGATCCATGGATCCTTAAAGATCCTCGGACATTTGTAGGGGGTCCACAACATCAAAACGGTTTCCATAATACTGAGACATTATTCACACCATTTTCACTGTTGACATTTGCCCTCATGGTACAAAAGTAATGATGGGTAAAACTGCTAGTCATGAAAACATTGCAATTAGTGACCTCAAACTATATGAATAGCAATTAATCATTATGTTCCTCATTGCCACACATTTTCAATGTGAAAAAAACCCATTGTACTAAAGAATATTTCTATTGAAGCTATAGTTATTTCATTAAATGTCTACCCTGTAATGCCCCTTTTTAAAAATTTTTAGTTTTTTTATTTTATTGTTAATATACAATGTATTATTTGTTTCAGGGGTATAGGTCTGTGATTCATTAGTCCTACACAATGAATCGCAATAGTCCTACAGCATTCATCAACACATACCACTCCATCAACATCCATCACCCAGCCACCCCATCCCTCCCACCACCCTCCACTCCAGCAAACCTGTTTGTTTCCTGAGACCAAGAGTCTCTTATGGTTTGTCTCCCTCTCTGGTTTCGTCTTGTTTTTTTCCTCTCTTCCCCTATGATCCTCTACCTGATTTCTCAAATTTCAAATATCAGTGATATCCTATGATAACTGCCTCTCTGATTGAATTATTTTGCTTCATTAGCATAATACCCTCTTGTTCCATCCATGTCATTGCAAATGGTAAGATTTAATTTTTTGATGGCTGCATGATATTCCTGTGTGTGTGTGTGTGTGTGTGTGTGTGTGTGCACGTGCGCGCGCGCACGCCACATCTTCTTTATCCATTCATCTGTTGATGGACATTTAGGCTCCTTCCATAGTTTGGCTATTGTGGACATTACTGCTATCAACATTAGGGTACAGATGCCCCTTTGGATTACCACATTTGTATCTATGGGTTAAATACCCATGAGATCAATTCCTGGGTTGTAGGGTAGCTCTATTTTCAACTTTTTGAGGAACCTCCATACTGTTCTCCAGAGTGGCTGCACCAGCTTGCATTCCCACCAACAGTGTAGGAGGGTTCCCCTTTCTCCACATCCTCGCCAACATCTGTCATTTCCTGACTTGCTAATTTTAGCCATTCTGACTGGTGTGAGGTGGTATCTCATTGTGGTTTTGATTTGTATATCCCTGATGCTGAGTGATGTTGAGCACTTTTTCATGTGTCTGTTGGCCATTTGGATATTTTCTTTGCAGAAATGTCTGTTCTTGTCTTCTGCCCATTACTTAATTAGATTATTTGTTCTTTGAGTGTTGAGTTTGATAAGGTCTTTACAGATTTTTGATACTAGCCCTTTATCTGATATGTCATTTGTGAATATCTTCTCCCACTCTGCTGGCTGTCTTTTGGTTTTGTCATCTGTTTCCTTTTCTGTGCAAAAGCTTTTGATCTTGATGAAATCTGAATAGTTCACTTTTGTTCTCCTTTCCCTTGCCTTTAGAGATGTGTCTACCAAGAAACTGCTATAGCTGAGGTCGAAGAGGTTGCTGCCTGTGTTCTCTAGGATTTTGATGGATTCCTGTCTCACATTTAGTTCCTTCATCCATTTTGAGTCTATTTTTGTGTGCGGTGTAAGGAAATGGTCCAGTTTCATTCTTCTGCATGTGGCTGTCCAATCTTCCCAACAGCATTTCTTGAAGAGACTGTCTTTTTTCCACTGGATATTCTTTCCTGCCTTGTCAAAGATGAGTTGACCATAGAGTTGAAGGTCCTTTTCTGAGTTCTCTATTCTGTTCCATTGATGTATGTGCCTGTTTTGGGCCAGTACCATACTGTCTTGATGATTACAGCTTTGTAATAGAGCTTGAAGCCCAGAATTGTGATGCCACCAGCTTCAGTTTTCCTTTCCAATGTTCCTTTGGCTATTCAGGGTCTTTTCTGGTTCCATACAAATTTTAAGATTATTTGTTCCAGCTCTATGAAAAAAGTTGATGGTATTTTGATAGGGATTGCTTTGAATGAATAGATTGCTCTAGGTAGCATAGAGATTTTTTTGTGTATGTGATTTTTAAAATGCTATAATCTTTTTTTAAATGTTCATTTAGCCAACATATAGTTCAGCATAGTACTATGTTGAACAGCAGTGGTGACAGTGGACATCCCTGCTGTGTTCTTGACCTAAGGGGAAAAACTGTCAGTTTTTTCACTGACAATGATATTTGCTGTAGGTTTTTCAGAGAAGGCTTTTATGATATTAAGGTATGTGCCCTCTATCCTTACAAAGTGAAGAGTTTTAACCAAGAAATGCTGTACTATATCAGTTTTTACTGCATCTCCTGAGAGTATCATATGGTTCTTGTCCTTTCTTTTATTAAGTACGTATATCACATTGATTGCTTTGCAGATGTTCAACCACCCTTGCAGCCCAGGAATAAATCTCATTTGGTTGCGGTGAGTAATTCTTTTAATGTACTGTTGGATCCTACTGGCTAGTACTTTGGTAAGAATTTTGGCATCCATGTTCACCAGGGATATTGGTCTGTAATTCTCCCTTTTGGTAGGGTCTTTATCTGGTTTTGGGATAAAGGTAATGCTGGCATCATAGAATGAGTCTGGAAGTTTCCCTTCCATTTCTGTTTTTTAGAACAGTTTCGGAAAAATAGGTATTAATTCTTTAAATATTTGGTAGAGGGGCACCTGGGTGGCTCAGTCGTTGAGCGTCTTGCCTTCAGCTTGGGTCATAATCCCAGGGTCCTGGTATCAAGCCCCATGTCAGGTTCCCTGCTCTGTGAGAAGGCTGCTTCTCCCTCTCCCATTTCCCCTATTTGTGTTCCCTCTCTTAATGTCTCTCTCACTTTTGTCAAACAAATAAATAAAATTAAAAAAAAAATAAAGGATTTTAAATGTTTGGTAGAATTCCCCTGGGAAGCCATCTGGCCCTGGGCTCTTGTTTGTTGGGAGATCGTTGATTACTGCTTCAATTTCCTTGCTAGTTATGCGTGGATAAAACGGATTTTAAAATAAAGACTGAAACAAGAGAGAAAGGACAATAAATAATCATAAAGGGAATGATTCAAGAAGAAGATATAACAGTTGTATGTATTTACGCACCCAAGATGGGAGTACCCAAATACATAAAAAGCAGCTAATAACAAATATAAAGGAAGTAATCAATAGCAATATAATATAGTAGGGGACTTTAACACCACACTTATATTGAAGATAGATTATAAAAAGAGAAAATCAACAAGGAAACAGTGGCTTTGATTGACACATTGGACCAGATGGAGCCAACTGATATAGGCAGAACATGCCATCCTAAACCAGAAGAATACACATTCTTTCCAAGTGGAAACACAGCACTTTCCAGTATGGATCGTGTTTGGCCACAGAGTAAATCTCAACAAATTCAAAAAGATCAGTCATGTCATACATCTTTCCTGACTACAGCAATATGAAACTAGCAGTCAACCCCAAGAAAAAATCTGGAAAGAACACACATACATGGAGATTAAATATCATGCTACTGAACAATGTGTCAACCAAGAAATCAAAGAGAAAAATCAAAACATGTGTAGAGACAAATGAAAATGAAAACACAATGGTCCAAAAATTTTGGGATGATAAGAGGGAAGTTTTTAGCAATATAGGCCTATTTCAAGATGCACAAGAAATCTCAAATTGACAACCTAACCTTACACCTAAAGAAGCTGGAAAAATAACTACAAAGCCTAAAGTCAGCTGAAGGAAGGAAATTATAAAGATTAGGGCAGAAATAAATGAGATAGAAACTTTTCTCCTAAGATCAGGAAAAAGACGATGTCCATTCTCATCA
Source organism: Procyon lotor (assembly GCA_028646535.1). Taxonomy (NCBI): domain Eukaryota; kingdom Metazoa; phylum Chordata; class Mammalia; order Carnivora; family Procyonidae; genus Procyon; species Procyon lotor. Next base: position 66,993,911 of record CM053606.1, on the reverse strand, counting down.
TTTTTATTCAGCATAGTTGGAAAGTCCTAGTTTTAACAACCAGACAAGAGAGGGTTCCTGGGTGGCTCAGTTGGTTAAGAGACTGCCAAGAGACTGCTTTCGGCTCAGGTCATGATCCTAGAGTCCCATGATCAAGTCCTGCATCGGGGTCCCTGCTTAGCGGGGAGTCTGCTTCTCCCCCTGAACCTCCTCCTTCTCATGCTATCTCTCTCTCAAATAAATAAAATCTTAAAAACAGTCAGACAAGAGAAAGAAATAAAAGGCATTGCCATTGGTAAGGAAGTAAAACTTTCACTATTTGCAGATGACATGATACTATATTTAGAAAACCCCAAATACTTCACCAAAAAAACTACTAGAACTGATAAATGAGTTCAGGAAAGTCACAGGGTACAATAAAATCAGTATACAAAAAATCAATATACAGAAACCCATTGCATTTCTATACACTAATAATGAAGTAGCAAAAAGAGAAACTAAGAAAACAATCCCATTTACAACTGCACCCAATAGTAGACATCTTAGGTGTCTACTCTACTCTGGAGGTGTAAGGAGGTGAAAGACCTCTACTCTGAGAAGTATAAAATACTGATAAAAAGAAACTGAAGATGAAACAAACAAACAGAAAGGTATTTCATGCTCATGGACTGGAAGGACAAATATTGTTAAAATGTCCACACTACCCAAAGCAATCTATGAATTTAATGCAATCACTATCAAATATAAACAGCATTTTCCACAAAGCGAGAATAATCCTAAAAATTTGTATGGAACCACAGGTGCCTGTGTGGCGTAGTCTACTGAGCATCTGACTTCAGCTCAGGTCATGATCCTGGAGTCCCAGGATCAAGTCCCGCATTGAAGTTCATGCTCAGCAGGAAGTCAGCTTCTCTCTCCACTCCTCAACTCACTCATGTTCTCAATCTCCCTCTCTCTCTCTCACTTGCTCTCAAATAAATTAAATCTTTATTTAAAAATTTTGTATGGAACTTGGGGTGCCCAGGTGGCTCAGTGGGTTCAGCCTCTGCCTTTGGCTCATGTCATGATCTCAGGGTCCTGGGATTGAGCCCCAAAACGGGCTCTGCTCAGCAGAGGAGCCTGCTCTCTGCCTACTTGTGATCTCTCTCTGTCAAATGAATAAATAAAATCTTAAAAAAAAAAATTTGTATGGAACCAAAAAGACCCCAAATACCCAAAGCAATCTTGGAGAAGAAGAACAAAACTGAGGGTATCACAATCCCAGGTTTCAAGATATGCTTTGAAGCTACAGAAATCAAACCAATATGGTACTGGCACAAAAACAGACAGATCAATGAATGGAACAGAATACAGTACCCAGAAACAAACAAATGATTAATCCTTGACAAAGATTTACAATCACATTTCATAAAATATACAGCTGAGAAAGTAGATATGCACAAACTATTATTCCAAACATACTTAACATACTTGAGTTTTCCAATAACTGAACTATCAGTTTTAAAATTTAAATTAATTAAAAAATAAAGCTTAAAACTCAGTTTCGAAGCTATTCAAAACTCAGTTCCTCAGTTGCACTAGAAACATTTTAAGGGCTAAATAACCATTAGGTGGTCAGCAGCTACTATACTGGACACCGGACAATGCAAGTCTAGAAGCCCCTCCTAAAAGTTAAACTGCCACATTCTCCAGTACAGATCATGTTTTATATCACAAAACAAGTCTGAATAAATTTAAGAAGACCAAAGTTATATCAAGCATTATTCCTGACCATAATAGTATGAAACTAGAAATCAATTACAAGAATAAAACTAGAAAATTCAAATATGGAGATTAAACAACATGCTATTACTGAACAAACCAATGGCTCAAGGAAGAAATTTTAAAAAATAATAAATATTTTGAGACAAATGAAAATGGAAATACTATATACCAAAATGTAGGGGATATAGCAAAAGCAGTTCAAGAGGGAAGTTTACAGAGATAAATGTATACATCATGAAACAAGAAAGATCTTATATAACCTAGCTTTGTACCTCAAGGAACTAGGAAAAGAGGAACAAAGCTCAAAGTTAGTAGAAGGAAGGAAATAACAAAGATCAGGGCAGAAATAGTTTTAAAAGATAACAGAAAAGATCAATTAAACTAAAAGCTGATTTCTTGAAAAGATAAAAAAAAATAGACAAAACTTTAGCTAGATGCACCAAGAGAAATAGGATTTAAATAAGTAGAATCATGAATGAAAGAGATATTACAACTGAAACCACAGAAATACAAAGATAAGAGACTAATATGAACCATTATAAGTCAATGAAATGAACCTGGAAGAAATGGATAAATTCCTAGAAACATACATATTTTTCAACACTGAATGATGATGAAACATCATCATTGTTAATCATGAAACAGAAAATCTGAACAGATAGATTTCTAGTGAGGACACTAAGTCAGTAATCAAAAGCCTCCAAACAAAAATCCAAGAACAGATGGCTTCACATTTAAAGAATACCAATCCTTCTCAAACTATCCCCAAAAATAGGAGGGGACTCTTCCAAATTCATTTTACAGCCAGCATTACCTTGATACCAAAACCAGGTAAGAACACAAGAAAATTATAAACCAGTATTCCTGATGAACATAGATGTAATGCATTAAAGGGATCATATGCCACAATCAAGTAGGATTTACTCCAGCAAAGCAAGGATGGTTCAACATCCACTACTCAGTACAATATACCACAATAACAAAATGAAGAATAAGAATCATATGATTACCTCAATTCAAACAGAAAAAGTATATGACAAAATTTACTTATTTATTTGAAAGGGGGGGAAGGGCAGAGGGAGAGAGAACCCCAAGTAGACTCTACACCGAGCACAGAGCCCGATGTGGGGCTCAATCCCATGACCCTGAGATCACAACCTGAGCCAAACCCAGGAGTCAGACTCTTAACTGACTATGCCACCCAGGTTCTCCAACAGCTATTGGGGTGATAAAAACTCTCAAAAAAGTGGGCACAGAGGTAAGGTGTCTCACATAATAAAAGCTATATATGACAAGACCCACAGCTAATAATATACTCAACAGAGAAAAGAAGAAAGCTTTTTCTCGAAGATAAAGAACAAACCAAGGACACCCACTCTTGCCAATTGTATTCAACATCGTATTGTAAGTCTTAACAAAAGAAATTTGGCAGGAAAAATAAACAAAAGGCACTCAAATCAGAAAGAAGGAAAACTGTCAGTATTTGCAGATTACATGATAGTATATAGAACCCTTTAGGCTCAATAACAATAAAACCCTATTAGAACTATTAAATTCAGAAGAGTTCCTAGTTACAAAATCATTACACAAAAACTCATGCTGTTTCTATACACTAATGACAAACTATCAGAAAAAGACATTAAGAATACAATTCCATTTGTACCCACATCAAAAAAGACAAAATACCTAGGAACAATAAACTAAGGAGATGAAAGACCTATACACTGAAAAGTCTAAGACTTGTGAAAGAAACTGATGACACAAATAAATGAGAAAATATGCCATGCCCATGGGTTAAAAGAAAGAATATTGTTAAAATGTTCATACTACCCAAGGCAATCTACAGATTCAATGAAGCCCTATCACAATTTCAAAGGCATTTTTCACAGAAACTGAACAATCTTAAAATCTGTATGGAACCACAAAAGACTTCAAATAGCCAAAGAAATTTTGAAAAAGAACAAAATTAGCATCATGCTTCCTAATTTCAAATTATATTACAAAGCTACAGTAATCACAATAGTATGGTGTTTATATAAAAACAGATACATAGATCACTAGAACAGATAGAGCCCAGAAATAAAATTACACAAATTTGGTCCATTAATGTACAACAAAGGAGTGAGGAGTATAGAATGAGCAAAGGATTATCTCTTCAATAAATGGTGTTGGGAAAACTGGACAGCCACATGCTCTGTACGGCAAAGGAAACCAACAAAAAAGGTCACCTACGGGATAAAATATTTGCAAATCTTGTATATGATAATAGGTTAATATCCAAAATACATAAAGAACTCATACAACTCAATAGCAAACAACCCAAACAATCCATTTAAAAAACAGGCAGAGGATCTGAACAGACATTTTCCTGAGGAAAATGTACAAATGGACAACAGGTCCATGAAAAGGTGCTAAACATCACTAGTCACCAGAGAAATGCATATCAAAACCACAATGAGATATCATTTCACAACTGTTAGAATGGCTGTCATCAAGATGATAAGAGATAACGAGTATTGGCGAGGCTGTAGAGAAAAGGGAATCCTTGCATACTGTTGATAGGAATATAAATCAGTATGGCTACAATTGAAAACAATACAGAAGTTCCTCAAAAAATTGAATTAAAAACAGCCATAAAAAAGAAGTAAATCTTGCCATTTGTAACAACATGAGTTGATTTTGAGGGCATGATGCTAAGAGAAAATAAAACAGAAAGATAAATAATGTATGATTCCACTTATACGTGGAATCTAAACAAACAAATGAAACAAAACTCTGAACAGATTCGTGGCTGCCAGAGGAGGGTGGTGAGGAGTGGGGAAAGTGCATGTAGGGGGTCAAAAGGTACAAACTTCCAGTTATAAAATAAGTTAAGTTGAGCAGATGTAATGTATAGCATGGTGACTATAGTTAATAATACTGAATTATATCTGAAAATTGTCAATCAAGAGAATAGATCTTAAAAGTCTGCATCACAAGAAAAACAATTTGTAACTGTGTAGCACTAGACTCACCGCGCTGATCATGTCACATTACAAATATTAAATCATTATACAAAAATACTGAATCATTATGTTGTACATCTGAAAACTAACACTGCTTGTTAATTACATTTCAATTAAAAAAGTTAACCTGCCTATCTATGTAAGGAAAGAAGAGGATTATATAATACCTAAAAATCCTGTTGAAATTTATTTTTTTTTATGATTTTCTCCTTAGTAAGTACGCTTAATTGCTCTTTTCATATATTTCCATGAAATATTAGGTAGAAATTTGTCAAGGGTCTCAGATAAAGGATAAGAAAATGTATGACTAATAGATATACTCAAGGGCCTTTAACTTCTATGGCTAAGTTATAAAACTAGTCAGACATCACCAATGGTCACCTAGATGTCCTTTGGAAGTGTTTGCCCTATGTTGCCAATAAAATCTATTTTGTTCTTACCCATGGAACAGGCTAAATACCAGTTGCAGAATTCTTATGACTACTTGGTCATTTAAAGCATCTCCTCTTCAGATAGAGGTTTGAGGCAACATGGTAATAATACCCGGTAGTATACTAAACAGAGGATAAAGGATGAAAATTGGTCTCTAGCTTTGTGCCTAAAATTTCTACTAAATTGCAATGAAATTTTGGCAAGTGCTAAACAGTAAACTTCATACGTGAGTTTGGAGTGCAGGACAGTTTTCAGGTGTCCCAAAGAACAGGAAGGCTAGAAAGGTGGAGATGAGAATGGCAAGTATTCCTCATTCAAGAATGAATATAATTAAAGGTGTTACTAGTATATCTGGGGAAAAATGAATAGTTGAGTTGCAGTGAGTTACAAGGCATCTAGTTAAGATTGAAAAGCTAGCTTGGTATCACAAAGGTGTTTAATGTTCATTCTGTAATCAAAGTTAGATAGAAACCAGTCGCGGTTTCATAGTAAAATCATCAGAGGAACACATCAAGAGGAACATAAGCATGCTTAAAGTGGAATGGATTAGAATAAGGAGGGACTCAAGTCAGACCAGTTATAAATGTTAAAAAGAGCTCAGATTAAAGGTACTAAGTACTGGCTTATGAGGTGGAAATAGAAAAGGAGACATATTGGAAATGAAACTCAAAGAATAGAGCAACTGCTTGGCTACAGGACATTGAGAAGTCACGAGTCATCTGCAGAGAGACTAAAACTGAAATCACCATAGTGGATATTCAATCAAATAAAGAAGTAAAACATCCTGGTTTCTTACCCTATGAAGACTTGGGAAGGATACAACAATTTTAGAGGTCACTGGTTCCTCTGATAGAGCAAACAGTGACAGAGCAGTTAGATGCTAGGCAAAACTAAGGCACTGGTTCTCACCTGGGGGTGATTCCCCTCGGCCCAGGAAAGACATCTGGCAATGTAAGTAGATGTGTTTTGTTGTCCCATGGGGGTGAGGGAAAGGGTGCTATGAGCATCCAGTGGGGGAGGGGTTAAGGTTCCTGCATTTTACAGTGCACAGCCCTACCCCTGACAGACTTATCCAAGCCCAAAATGTTAATAGTGCTAAACCAGAGAAACTCTGGTTTAAAATATAAACAGGTAGTGGGAAAATAAGACAAAAAGGAATAAAAGAGAGCTCAGAGATGTCAGGAGACCTCCACAATAAATCTGCTGAATACAAGAGAAGAACAGAGATGAGATAGTTTTGGTAAGAAGAGAGATCTTTTCCTGAGGCTGAAGTAAGAGAACAATGGCAAAGCCAGGGTTTTTGAGTAAAAAGACAGAGGTTCAACGTTTGTTGAAATTTGTTTTAGTCCCAGCTCTTATTTGAGCAAGATGTAGTTTATGCACACAGACTAATACTCAAAAATCTCTTCTAGGGGCACGTGGGTGGCTCAGTGGGTTAAAGCCTCTGCCTTCGGCTCAGGTCATGATCTCAGGGTCCTGGGATCCAGCCCTGCATTGGGCTCTCTGCTCAGCGGGGAGCCTGCTTCCCTTTCTCTCTGCCTGCCTCTCTGCCTGCTTGTGATCGCTGTCAAAGAAATAAAATCTTTAAAAAAAAATCTCTTCTAGCACTGATACTCCATAACCTCTCTCCTCAATAGGAGGTAACACTGCTAATAGTGAGGGAATAATGGCAGGAAATATCAAGAATGGAAACAGTTTGTTCAGAAGAGAAAAAGCCACACAATCCTACTCCTTCTTTCTTAAGCTTTCAACAGTTTAGTTCTGCTACATGCCAAGCACTAGAAATAAAGTATAAATGTCACTTTTACCTATGGCACAAACTGTAATGGTATGATATACATTACATGTTTTGCTGCTTATTTTGCCCTTTTGGAATTTTTCTTATTGTTTTCAAACTTTATTTTGGGTCAGCCAAAATTATAAACAGTTTTGTTAAGTTAGAGACAAAGATTATAGTTAAGCCAAATATTAAAGAAATTCTGTGACACTAGTCTTTCCATCGTAAAGGGGATGGGTAGGTAACACTTCTGTTGATAAAACAAAGACCACTAAAATAAATTAATTTTGGATATCAGAAAAGGCACTTAAATTTTTATTTACTTGAGAGAGAGAGAAGAGTACACATAAGAGCACAAGCTGGCGAGCAGAGGGAGGAGCAGCAGACTCCCTGTGGGGCTCCATCTCAGGACCCTGGGATCATGACTTGAGCTGAAGGGCAGACACTTAACTGAGCCAACCAGGACCCCAGAAAAGGCACTTTTAAAAATGGTTCTTATGAATAACACAGCACCCAAATTCAACATAATCTTCGATGATAATAATTATTAGCACATTATCTAAGAAAATTAAAAATATTAAGAAAACACAAGGACCCAATCAGTATGTTCCTTATAGTGAAATGTTAGATATTCCTAAGTGTGGCCAAACACTTGTTTGTTTCCTAAGTATGTTTGGCCACACTTAGGAATAATAAGAGTTGTCCTCTGTAGTACTTGCAAGGAAAAAAGAAATGAAAGAAAGGAAGAAAGGAAAGATGGAAGAGAGGAAGAGAGGGAGAGAAAAGACAAGGATATAGAAACATTTCCTTCACAGTAAGTTTCTGAGAATGACTCAAATGCCTAGAATACCTGATATATCTAATGCATCCCAAACGTCTATAACATTTGTTGAAAGAATGAACAATGCGTAGTTTGAGAGTAAGTGCACAAAAGATTCCATTAGAAAATCCGCCATAACAAATTCTAAAAGACAGCTTTATGACACACTTTAACATCAGGATAGCTGGCACACAGTAGCCTTATAGAACTTACAATTAAACACAAGCATGGGAACTTATGGTAGAAGGGAGAGGGAAGGTGTTGTTCATATGTAACTTTTTTTTTAAATAGGTAAAAAAATATTTTTTTATTAGTCTTAGAGATCCAAAATCTCATTCAAGTTAAGTCTTAAAATACCCCTTGTGCCGCCTCCATATTCAGTTTTAAAGCCTTTTAAGATCTGTTGGGGGAAATCACATCACTCTTACCTTCTGCATAGATACCTGACATTCAGATTCTAACACCGCTGTGTCAATATCACCAGACTGATGCATCACAGTTAGGCCGTTCAAATGTTGCTCAGAATCACCTAGATGCACACATTTTTAGAACAGTATAATCAAGGTATTTCATCTTGTTTGTCCATAATTTGACTTTTTCTCCCTTCCTGACCCCACCCCCTGGTCAGAAACTATGAAAACAAAATGATTAGTTTTTTATGTTGTTTTAACTTTGGAATATTCTTAGTTGAGGAACTGTTATACTGTAAAATAAGTATTTTTCACTTGAAATTTATGTCTTCTTGTTTTGTCTGCATTAAGGATAGTTGACACTGTGGCTCATCCACCAAAATCTGTTCCATCTGTCCCCATGGCATTGCAGTCCTCTAATGCACAAAATGACCTCAGCTCCAAAGATGGGTTTTCATTAGGCTACCCAACACCAGTGAGTCATTTAGGAAAGAGCAGGCCTAAGCCAATGTGGGGCTGGTAGGGAAAGATACTTCTTGGTGAAATTGAAAACAAAATACAAAGAATTCAAGAACTAAGACACTAAATATCAATAATAGCTAGTGAGAAGAGTATAAAATGTAAAAAGTTGGCTTGACTTGGGGTGAAGAGAACAAATTATGAAATCCTATTAGCTGTTAAACTTTCATACAAATATTTCATTTATTATTGGTAAAGATCACTATAGAAAAAGGGCTTAAGCCTTGGTCAAACCATGCCTAAATGACTGACCTACCTTTGGACTAGTGATTGTATACGCTAACAAAATAACTTCTATAGTTCAAGCCATCTTGAACTGACTTTTCTGTCACATGCAATCATGAACATCCTGATGCATGAACTCACTTGGGTTATTTCTCTTTCAATTCTCCCTAATTCTTTTCTATAAGACCTAACAAGTAGCAACAGGACAGAGAAGACAAATGAAAACTACGCTCTCTTTGTTAACTGATTCAAGCTCACAGAAATCTAGCCACTTACATATTCTAGGAACTTACATTTAAGCTTCTACTACCCATCAATCCCTTGACTGATTCTCTGGCCAAATCCTGCTAGCTGAAGTTGAGGCTTGAAGAAGAGAGGAACATTAAGGGATAGGAGTGAGAATAGAAGGGTAAGAAAAACCTTACAATGGAGGCATGAATGACAGAACAAAGATTAAATTTATATGTCCCTACATAGCCCAAAATGCCTATATTTTTTGTTTGACAAGGAATGAAAAATAAGGAGTCAAGCTTTAAGTTTAGAACTACATCCCTTTTTGTGCTTAAGGTGAAATATTATTTAAGAAGTAAAAAGAGGGGCGCCTGGGTCACTCAGTGGGTTAAAGCCTCTGCCTTCAGCTCAGGTCACGATCTCAGGGTCCTGGGATCGAGCCCCACATTGGGCTCTCTGCTCAGCAGGGAGCCTGCTTCCCCCTCCTCCCTCTCCCTGCCTCTCTGCCTACTTGCGATCTCTCCTCTGTCAAATAAATAAAATCCTAAAAAAAAGTAAAAAGAGCATGTATGCCAAGAGAAGTAAATTCTAAAATGACTCAATTGACTGAGATAAGTGGTGGCAGTGCTATTATCAAGAGTTAAAGAGAAAAAGCATGGCCACCACCTGGTCACAGGCTCTGTGCCTGCTCCACGCACACATGGAGAAAATGTCCAGTAATACTGAGACTGAGCAGTGCACTGTCTTTCTGATTACTATTTTCCAGAAGTATGCTGGATAGGAGGGTAACCGCACTCTCAAAGACAGAGTTGCTAACCTTCATGATTATAGAACTGGCTGCCTTCACAAAGAACCAGAAGGACTCTGGTGTCCTTCACAGCATGATGGAAAAACTGGACCTCAACTTTGATGGCCAGTTAGATTTCCAGGAATTCCTTAATCTTATCGCTGGCATGGCCATAGCTTGCCATGACTCCTTTACAAGGTCTACCCATTGCTGGAAGTGAATGTGAAGGGCTCTTGAGCCTGGCTGCAAGACTACTCCTTTCCTTCAAAGCAGCTTCCCAGTCATCATCTCCTCTCATCCTACACAGACCCTGAGCCCAGTGTCCACTGTGGCATGCAGGCCAGTCCTGCTGGTAGTTAATAAAGCAATAGTGTTTTCTAAAGCAAATAAAGAATTAAGGAGAAAAGAGTAAAATGTGGGGATTAAAATAAGAAAATTCAGTTTTGGCATGCTGTTTGACATGCCTATGATGTTTAATAGAAAGATGTTCAATAGAGTTGTATAAATGTGTGAGGCCTGAGGCTTGACTTATAAAAATGAGACTAGAAGTCACAGACACCAAGAGCACTCAGGAGGAATGTAGAGATCACTTCCTCCCAATCTTTTACACGTTATAATAAGTAGAAAATAATCAATGAATGACAGACCTGGGTAAATGGGAAGGTTGTTCCAAGCCTAATGCTATTAAGTTGAGGGGATCACTACGAGCTTACTAAACCTAGGCTTTGGAACTGCAAAAGCCCAATTGGTCTCTTCTTTCTCTGGGCCTTATGGCCCATTCTTCCAACTGGCCTATATAATATTGGCAGATTACCTTGAAGCACACCCTTTGTTCAAAAAAAAACCCCCCAAAAAACAAAACAACACACACACACACACACACACACACACACACACACACACACACACATTCACTGGCTCCCCAATGACTATACCATTACTATTAAGTCTAAGGTCTGTAGATATCAAGGTTCTTTATAATCTGAGCCTGGTCTACCTTCCCAAATTCATTCCCCCATATTCCTATTTATCCAACCAAAGCTTTAATCACATCCAATTATTGATTGCCTAAATACCTTCATGCATGTTGTTTCCTCCATCCAAAATGCCTTTCAGTCCTAGATATACATAGATAAGTCTTACTTCTTCCTCCAATATCCAGCTCAAATGATACTTAATCTGTAAAATACACATCTGCCAAAGAGATCAGGTAATTTTGCCTTCCTCACCTCTTTAAATTTTGGTTTGATTCTTTTAGGGAACATTATTTCTACTTTGTATACCAGTTATTTATTTCTCCTACTAAATGGCAAACTCTTTGATTTACCTTTTCATTTGCCATATTAATTCACAATTATATGACAACATAAATGTTTTTAGAGAATTCTTAATTGAGGGAAGATTTAAAAGCTGGGAAATGAATTTGGGAAATGGGTAAATTATAAGGATAAGGCTAGTAATTCTTTTAACTTAAAACTTCAACTTATTTTAAGGAAAAAAATTAGGCATTTTCCAGCTCATGCAGAGATGATGGCAGTCGTTTTGAGAAAACTGGTAACACTTGATTCAATTTCTTAAAGCTTTTATGTACTAACATTTTGTCAAACTCTAAGAGAATGTGAAAAAAATCTTTTATTGTTTAAAAGATTTAACTGAAAATTTATTTCCATCCAGATTAAACTCCAGAAAAGTAAGCTACTATATACATATTAGCAGTTTCCCTTGGGCATAGTGCCACCTACAGTTGGCAAATGCAAACCATTTGGTTCTGAAAAATTTGTTAAGTGTGATAGAATAGCCACTCTGGCATCATTCAAGCATTTCTTTTATACAATATTCATGCAAATTCCTTTTACTCACACATATGAATCAAAATTTAAGTAATGCGGTAATCTTACCACAACTGAAGACTTAGATATTGAAAGCCCGACTTTTCATAAATAAGATGTTTTAGGATGTTTTCTTAAAATAGGATCAAAAGACCATCTTGATCGCATTCTTTGTTTTCTACTGCCTAGTTCTTCTTCAGGGCTATCCCTACCAATCTTCTAAGAATTTAATGAAAACACACCTTTCTCTACTCTGGCTCTCTCTGATCAACCTTTAAAAATGTCCAAATCTCTCTGATTCAAAAATTCAAACATAATGGAAAAGTCTCCCCCTCTTACCAAATAGCCCTGCCAAAACAACAAAAAAAACCCTATCCTCCTGTTAAAGCCACAGCTATCTTCTCCACCAACAAACTTCTTGAAAGAGTGGTTTACATTCAGATTCCATTACTTCTCAACTTAAAAAATTTGGCTTCTACCTCAATCACAATGGCTACTAAAAAACCTTTTGCAAAAGCAAAAAATGTCTTACTGCCAATTTTAATCCTCTCTCCTCACTTCTCATCTTTAATGTACCGTCTTGTGGTACTTTTGTACCTTTGTGATTTGATGACATCATCTTTTAACTTAATTTTTCTATTTTTACTGTGGAAGTTTTGTTTCCTAGAATTTTGTCCTTGACCTTTCTCTTCTTGCTCTATACATTTTCCTGGGTGTTTTCATTCATTCTCAGTTTCAAGTAGCTTCTGTATACTGTAATTCCTAAATTACAGTTCTCATTATATCATGTTAGTCTAGAAACCTATTTATAGTTGTTTATTTCCAATTCGATACTCTAGTACGTCAAACATGTCCAAAGTGAGCTGGATAATTCCTTGGCGAGATATTCATTAGCGAGACATTCATTACTGGCTAATACCTTGGTGAGATATTCATTCTAACAAACCTATCAACTGCACCACAAAAATATTTCTCTAATTTATCCACATCCTTTCCAAACTTACTGCCTTTGTTATGGTTCTCATAATTTCCTTCTAGACTATAGGAAATCAGCTTCCTTACTTGATCCCAACTACACCAGAGCATCTTCATATTAATCTGTCCCCTTTTTAGTTAAGCAGTAATTACTTCCTAATATAAAATCTAATTTTGTTATGGTCCTGTTTGAAGCTACTTGTATACAAAATAAAAGACCCAAATGGAACACCTATATTCAAGGTAATTAATTCATGACCTAGAATTCCAACATCTTCAGTTATCCTCCTGCCTAATCAGACTTCTTCCACAAAAGGACAGATGTAAATATTTCATACTCTGGATCTCATTTATTTTTATTCTTGGGATGCCCTCCAATGTTGCTTTGGGAAGAGCTAAAACTTGAGTTAAATACAAGATGTAGTACTCAAACATGGAACAGTAGGGAGCTACCACTGGAAGCAATAAAGGGGGACAAAACTTCTCTGTTCCTCCTAATTTGTGCTGTAGTAAAACAATTTAGAAATTTCTTTTGTTGTGGATAAACCCCTGTCATTGGAAGAACAAATAAATACAAACCAGTGAGCATCCTAGACAGAAGGAGAAATGGATAAGGAATATTTACACGGGTCTCTAGGCTAGACTTGAATAGTATTGCGAGATTCAGGCACTCCTAAGCTTGGCTCATCAGTATCAAAGAATTATCATTTGTGCCATACGCCAGCAAGGGAATCAGGATGAGATAGGTAATATCTTCACTTCTGACAAGACTAACAGGATATTTAGTCAAATGAATCAAATAAAAAAATTTAGCCAGATTTGGAAGATGTTTTGGTAAATGAGAACCACTGCCAGGCAAGTATTTCTAGCCCAAGTTTCCTTAGCTGTAAACTATTTCTCATGTATATGACTTAACTTCTCTACCATATTCCATCCTACCTTTCCAACTCAAAAAGGCATGGAAATCTGCTCAGAACTTAGAGCAGTATGGACTCTGGCAGTGAAAGGTTTTAATATATGGCCTATGCCAATGTATACAACCTACCTGAATGTAAGCTGAGTGTGAACTGCACATATAATTTTCTTATTCAAATATAAGGGATGGGAAGTAATCAGAGGACGACAAACCATGGGAGACTCTTAACTACAGGAAACAAACTGAGGCATGCGGGAGGGGAGGTGGGTGGGGAATAGGTAATTGGGTGATGTGATGAGCACCGGATGTTATACGCCAACTGATGAATTTTTTTTTATCTGAAACTAATGATGTACTATATGTTGGCTATTTGAATTTAAATAAAATAAAATTTAAAAAAAAACAAATGTAATGAGAACCTTTAGGTATAAAGCAGATAATTTCTAACAATGTGCTTCAGTGATTATTTCTAACCTGGAATTTACTAGTTATTTACCAGTTAGTTTTTTACCTGAGGGAGGCAGAATTTGTAAAGGTGAAATGTTTTTCACACTCTGTAAATTTTCTACTTCTTGAAGATTAAATGCTAACTTGTGGTGATTTGGTGGCGTTTCACATGAATATGAAGTCTGACAAATAAGCGCAGTTTTTGCAGATGCTTTATCTTGAGCAGAAGACTGTATCTGTTAAGACAAAGGTAAATAAAATTGTCTTTTAGAGTTTTAACTACATAAGAGGTTTAACTAAAAAAAAAAAAAAGAAACGAGAGGAAAAACAATTCTATCTTCAAAAAATGGTGTTACTTAAGTCAAACAAACTTATAAGAGATAATTATCCCATTCTTACAAATGAGAAAACCAAGGTGTGGAGAGATTAAATGACTTAGCTATCCTATAGTTCTAAGTAGAGTTAGCTGAAGTCTATAATCTTAGTTAATAATATGTATAAACTTATGCATGTTATTAAATAGTGCTGCTTATTCTCCAATGCTTTCTTGTGAGCTATGGAAAATAAAAACTGAGCTTTTAAACCAAATATAGACACTAACCCACTTTTTTTTAC
>CM053606.1:66958741-66978680 GCA_028646535.1 Procyon lotor | reverse complement strand
TGTGGAATGCTCCAATAGAAATGCATCCTTAGAATATATTAGGTCAGGACAAAGGGTCAGAATTCACTAAAATTAACACAAAACCTCCTAAGAAACAATGAATAAACAATGAATAGGCAACAAAAGAATTTTAGCAAATAGGTTTGTTTTTCTTTGAGTTTGTTTTAAATTGCTCCAATTTTACTATTGTTGCACTTTCTGTGATTCTATCAGAGGGGAATTTCCCCCTTTTGAGCCCCTTTTGAACCACTTATATTAGTTCTGACCAAAGAATTCAGGTGTGGGAACCATGCGCTGGATCACTGAAGGCATCTTCTTCAGCTTCCTGACATGGATTATAATTGTTAAAAGCAGCCAAAAGATGAGGTCATTTCACATATAGATTTTTCCTTTGGTCTCCTTGCTTGAAAATACATGTGCCAATTTCCATCAATGAACAGGGGTTTAGATCCATAGAGTTTTCATAATTTCAATGATATTTGAGGACTGGTACCCTGCTTCAATCGATGGACAACCCCACCAAATACTTAGGAACTCCTTAATCCCCTCCAGGACAAGAGTCTCTCTTGTCAATACAGAGCCATGTCAGGGAACTTCTGGCCTCTTCTCAAGCACAAGCCAGGGAGCCATCTTTTACTTTTTACTTTGGCCAGTGAATTTTTATATATATCCCTTCACATATCTGTCCCCTTTGGTGAAGTGGGTCTTTAGGTGTAAGTCATTTATTCATTATCAGACTGCTATTAAATGAACACCTGCTCTGTGCCAGGTAGTTGACGATGTGCTGAGGATAAGGCAGTGAACAAAATAGACAAAAATCCCTTCTCCGAGCTTCCATTCTGGGGAGAGATAGATTAAACAAGCAAACCATTCTATAATGTATTATATGATTATATGTGCTGTGGAGAGAACTGTAGCAGGGAAAATGGTTAGGGGGTATGAAGGGTAGCAGTGGTAGTTGCTCCTTTATTTGAGGGACAATTTGACAACACGGGTGTGCCTTTAGTCACAATGAGCTACAGGGCAAAGGATAGATGTAGACCTAATGGATTAAATTTAAAATTTAATAAGGATTTAATAAAAGTTGTAATCTTGCCAAGCATAAAATAAGAAGGAAGAAGAGGCAGAGGAGTTGAAGGTGATTGCAAGAAGGGATTATCATGACTGACTACAATATGAAAGCTGGATAAGAAGGGAAGAGGGGGGCACCTGGGTGGCTCAGTGGGTTAAAGCCTCTACCTTAGGCTCAGGTCATAATCTCAGGGTCCTGGGATTGAGCCCTGCTCCAGCACTCTGTTCAACGGGGAGCCTGCTTCCCCCCTCTCTCTCTGCCTGCCTCTCTGCCCACTTGTGATTTCTCTGTCAAATAAATAAATAAAATCTTAAAAAAAAAAAAAAAAGAAGAGGGGACAATAGGTGAGGGATAGTGAAAGGTGATATAGGGTTAATGGGTTACTGATTTTGGTGATGAAGGAATGTTGGAATCCATAAATTCCTGATTCTCTTTTGAAATGGAAGTTGGAAGCCCCACTGGGATTTGATCCTCCATTTTTATTTTGGAGTATGTGACTTATCAACACCCCTCTTCAGCCCTTTAGTAACCTAGACATGGGCAAATGGACTCTCCTTTATCATGGGTCTTCTCATAAAGAGCCTGAAAATGCAGTTAAGGCCAAACAGACAGGCATCTATGTTACTCAAGAAGGTTAGGAACTTCTGAGGACTTCCAGATTAGATTATATTCCTTTCACAGAGACATTCTCTGTAACTTCCTACTATATCTGCCTGTTGCAATAAACTCGATGAAACATACATATTGACTTGGACTAGTCTGAATTCTGGATATGTTTTGAGAATGTACCCACAGGGGTGCCTGGGTGGCTCAGTCAGTTAAGCATCTACCTTCGGCTTAGGTCATGATCTCCAGGTCCTGGGATAGAGTCCCAAGTTGGGCTCCCTGCTCAGTAGGGAGTTTGCTTCTCTCTCTCTCTCTCTGCTCTTCCTACTTGCTCATTCTCTCTCTCTCTCTCTCAAATAAATAAAAATCTTAAAAAAAAAGAAAAAAGAAAATGTAGTCACAAAGATTTGCTGATGCATCAAATCCTTTTACATTTGATTGGCTGTAAGACGTGAAACGGGATGACTGAAATTTTTAGCCAGACTAACTTTAAGAACGGAGTTGTTACTTACTGAGATGGGGAAGACTGCAGGCAGAGCAATTTGAAGGGAATTATCACAAACTCAGGTTCAGAAATAAACACCAAGTTTAAGATGCTCATTAGACTTCCACATGGAGGTATCCAGTAGGCAGTTGGATGTACGAGTCTGGAGTTCAAGAAAAAGGCTCAGGATAGACATGTAAATTTGGGAGCCAAGAGCAGATAAGCTTTGAGACAGTATATGCTGCTCCTAAGGGTGTTTCAACAGGGAGAAGGTCCGAGGACCGAGCATAGGAGAATTCCAACATGTGAGAAGAAGGAACTTGCAAGAGCTGACTTTTGGATTTAGCAACAAGGAGGTACAGATATATATTTTTTAAAGATTTTTTTTTAATTTGAGAGAGAGAGCATGCACATGCATGAATGGGAGGGGGGAAGGGACAGAGGGAGAAGAAGGAGGAGAGAAGCAGACTCCCCACTGAGCACTGAGGCCACTGCTAGCAGAGCTCCATCTCATGACCCTAAGATCACAACCTGAGCTGAAATCCAGTTGGACACTCAAGGGACTGTGTGAGTCATCCAGGTGCCCCATAAGTATTTTTTAGTAATAAATGATCCTCTATGTATATATGTATTGCCTCCAAATTCCTATACAAAACCATTGGTAAATTTAAATCTTTACCTGAGTTCTGGGGACTCTTGGGAATTCATAGGAGACCAGAAAGTTAGGCTTCCTCTTGTTAAATCTTATGATAGGATGAAGGATGGAAACATTATTTATTTTTTAAAAATTTTATTTATTTATTTGACAGAGAGAGAGAGAGAGATCACAAGTAGGCAGAGAGGCGGAAGCAGGCTTCTTGCTGAGCAGAGAACCCGATGCGGGGCTCGATCCCAGGACCCTGAGATCATGACCTGAGCCAAAGGCAGAGGCTTTAACCCACTGAGCCACCCAGGCGCCCCAAAGCAGAGGCTTTTTAACCCACTGAGCCACCCAGGCGCCTCAAGGATGGAAACTTTAAAATGTCTTTCATCTATGTTCAGGTGATACATTGATTTAAACTGAAATGGAATTCTCTGATGCTTTTCTAAAAAAAAAAAAAAACTAAACATAATTACAACTATTTTTATGTGTCACAGAATAACCTTTCTGATATCGTAGTCTTACTGTACTGGTCTTCAGTCATTTTTTTTCCCAATATTTTAGAATCTACTTTTCTTTATTATCTGTCTGTCACAAATCCCCTGGCAAGTCTCAGTGTTTGGGAAAAGCAACTATCTTAGTTATTCATGACATTCACCAATCTTAACTTTTTCAAATATGTCTTACTAAGATAGTTCCCCAGATTTTTCTCCTATTCTCCATAAGAATTATTTCAAACTGATATCACTCTTCCAACTTCCTTCCTGCCCTCCTCTACTATCTTCAGCTCAGACTGAATTTTGAACTGTATAATAAACTCCCTATTCAAAATCTCTATCCAGATACTTTATAGGCACCCTGAATTCATTATGTTCAAAACTGAACTCATGATCTTCCCCCTCCCTCAAACTTGCTCCCCTCCTACAATCCCTTTCCAGTAAATGGTGCCTTTTTCCAAATGCTCAAGCCAGAAATACCATATCATCTTTACATCCAATCAATCTAACAGTCAATCTTCAGGAGTCTACTTCCCAAATAAACCCATTCTCTATATTCTCCATTTTATAATCATTTTGTTTCTTTAAAAACTCAAATCTGTTTTTGTCACTCTCCCCCTCCCTACCCATACAAACCCTTAATTCAAATTTGATTTGCCATAGTCTTTAAAACCTGGCAGGATCAAAGGATAATGTACTCAATGGTAACACTTTAAAGGGTTTTGAACCTTTGCATTCCTGGTGCTTATAGTATAGTGGGGAAGATAGACATTAAATATGTGCCTGGCTGTATAATTACAATTGTAATAGGTGCTATGTAATTATGTTATAATGAGAGTGTAGAATAGGAAGACCAATCTAGTCGAAGCCTCCTTGAGGAAAAGACTGAGGTGAGACCTTGTGTTTGTGAAGGGAGTAGAGAGAAAAGCCCATTATAGAAGCCCTGAGGGGTAGAGAGGGGAAGGGAGGGGAGGGAAGGGGAGTATAACAGGGTAATCCTTAGAAGTAAAAGGTCAGTGTGCTGGAGTTGTGGGCACTATTGGGAGGGATGGCTGGAGCTAAATATAGATAATTCAAGTAGAACCTTGTAGCTCAGCTTAAGGGTTTTGATCTTTATCTTAAAAACAACTGGGGGGGGATGGGAAGTAATTGAAAGGTTTTAAGGGAGTTAACATGATGAAATTAAGCTTTCTAAAATATCACTGGTGCTTCTCTGTGGAGTCCGCACTTCTCCCTAACATTGGTTCTCAGGACCAGGAGAGCCAAAAGTTGATAGCTGAATAAGATTTGCACTGAGTCATTCCTGACTTTTATTTCCTTTGACTTCCCTTAAGCCTTTCACAGTGTGAGGGTCACACCCTATGTCTGTACCTAGATCACACCCTAGTTCCTTTGTTTTTTCTGCAAAAACAAGAACACAAATACCAAATCTAACCACCGTGTACACTATGCTACTGACACTTTCATACAGTCCTTGATTATTCGGTTACCTGGAAGTAAAGGCCTTCTAGTCCTTTCTTTGACTAGACAATGCCATTTTCTGGGTTCTAAGTAAGGAGAGCCTTTCCATTTATTTATAGGTCCTGTAGCAGTGCTGCTTTTTTGTGAACACTTGGACTCTCACATAAAAGCGACAAAATTAAGATATGCCAAGCTGTTCATGGCCCCCAGATTTGTGCTTCAAGAAACCGGTTTTTAATGGGATCTGTCTAAAGGATCTGGTTTTTAATGGGATCTAAAGACAGATCGGTTTTTAATGGGTTTACCGAGCAGCTCGTCAGCTTTCCCCCCCTCCCCCACCTATCCTTCCATCCATTCATTCATCTAGGAATGAATTTTTAGAAACATTCTTCGCAATTGGATCCAAAAGGCAACTTTAGCGCTAAATACGTTCTCTTAATACACATCCACAAAAGAGGTAGTCGCCAGGACTCCAAAGATCCTAAACCACTCTCTCCACGCAGCTGTGAAAACGCTGCTCCGTGTCATTTTAAACCCAGTGAGTTCACGTGGGCTCCCACCTCAGCCACTAACACTGAGCATTCACTACATGCAAGAGGTGGGAGCTTTGGGGCGAACTGGAGACAACGATGAGAACATCGCAAGCCCAAACTTACGAAGCCCCCAAACAAGATAGGGCTAATTCATTCCATGGTTTAATGGTAAACTCCTTGCGGGTGGCGCGCCACGGCTAAACCCCCAGCTGTCTGCGCCGTACCTGGCGTTCCGTAAAGGCTCACCAACAGGGAGCTCACCCGCTGGAAGACGTTCCAGCTCGGCCCCAGCCCTGGCGGCCCTGCGGAGACCTCACGCCCTCACGGGCGGCCCGCTCTGGCATGGCCACGTGACACGCTCCAGCCAATGGGCGGGCTGCCCGCCGCGGGTCTCCCATAAAGGCGCCTGTTGCTGCCCGCTAGCGGCTGCCGCCATTAGGGCGAGAGCCGGCTGCGACGGACGGTGAGCAACTGCTGCCTCGCACCGCTTCATCTGGTGCAAGCTGGCGGGAAAGATCAGATAAGGCCTTTTTCACCCAACGGGACACAGCCTCTGCGTGGACTGCTGCTTTGGGATCTGGGCCCTGGGTGCGACGCCGAGCGGGAAAGAACCGTTTTTTTTCTTCTCCCCTCCCCCATCAACATTGTGCGACCGGCGAGGCAGTTGGGGAGGCCATCCCCGTGCGTGTCGTGCTGCCCAGGTGAGCTGCCCTTTGCTTTCCTTTGGCTTAAAACTGCAAGCTTGTTGCCCCAGTAGACCCTTTTAAAATAAATTTTGGGCTTTTCTCTTAAACGCTTGGAGTTTTTTTGCAAGGAGATTGGGGCGAGGATGTGAGGTTCCAGTTGTACAACCGCCTACTCCCCCATCTTGGAAAATGCTCACGGTCTTTGTGGTTCTCTTGGGTCTAGGATTGGTAGATGTGTGATGTGTATGTACTGTATCCTTGGGGAATGCAGGAGAAAGTACAGAGCTTTAGCTGCAGCTGACATTTTTGTTTTTTCTTGGTATCCTGATTTGGGACAGAGACATTCCCACCCTTGATTTACTTATTTCTTTAACATTATGAAGCTCTTGGAACACGCCTAACCCTCTTCTGGGTGCTGCAGACCCTGGGCCTGTACTCAAGGTAGCGGTTTACATGAAGATTTCAGATGAAGTATCTACGTGGTGCTTTGGGACCTATGGGAAGGAGCCAGGTGGGTGGAAGGGGGTGAGGGAGGCCTCTGGGCTAGAGGTGATAACTGAACTGGGTCTTGAAAGACAAATAGAAGTTAGTCTGAAGAGTGATGGGAGGAACTCTGGTAATCAGGAGAAAAGAGTGATGGGAGGAACTCTGGTAATCAGGAGAAAAGAGTGATGGGAGGAACTCTGGTAATCAAGAGAATTTTCAAAAGCATGGAGATGTTTAAGCACAAAGTAGGGTGGGACGGTGAAGAACTGCAAATTTTTTAGTATGGCTGGCACAGTGTTGGAAATTGTAATAGTAGCAACATTTATGTCTAATGGGAAGGGAGGGGTTTATATATGTGTGTATGGTGAACAGCAGTGGGTTGAACAGTGATTGATTGTAAGTTAAACAAAAATCAAAATGTCACCATTGTATCAGTTGAGACGGGAGTAACAAGTGATTGGACTACAAAAAAAAAGTGTTTTGGGTGATAGAAAATAGGAATACCCTAAGTATTCAGAAAATGTAAATTTATATTCCATAGTCAGGAGTCTGTTGATGGAATTAAAGGAAGAAGCAAGGGAAGAACCCTGAGAGACATTAATGGATTAGCAGAAGATGAGATTATGATGGAGCTGTCTTCTGGATTTACATTCTGTTTTCCCTTAGTACCCCATCCCTATTTCTGTCAAAGCAGTAATTATATGTATCCTGTTGTAATTACCTATTTATAAATCTATATAAAGAGACTGAACCCCCCAATTCGTAGTTCAGTGCTTGGCACCATTGTAGGTGCTTTATAAGTATGTAATAAATGAACAAATAGAATCTGGCGGGGGGGGGGGGGAAGCAGTATCCTGGAAACCAGAGAAGAGTTTCAAGAGAGTCCTGATAGTCTAGTGACAGATGATGCTGAGAGGTCAAGTGAGATAAGACTCTAAAGAATCCATTTAACAGCTAAGTATGGTAAGTATTAGCCTTAGCATAAAGGGACTCTCAGAGGAAAGGCAGGGAAAAAGTTGAGTGTGAGGTAGGGTGTAAAGACAAGGTCATTTTTTGGGATGCATTGAGTACAGAAGAGAGAAGATTGAGGAGGCTACGAGAAGACAATGGGATCAAGAGAATTTTTTTTTAACATTTTATTTTATTTGTCAGAGAGCACAAGCAGGCAGATGGGCAGAGAGAGAGGGGGATGCAAGGCTCCCTGCTGAGCAGAGAGCCCGATGTGGGGCTCAATCCCAGGACCCTGAGATCATAACTTGAGCCAAAGGCAGAGGCCTTCACCCACTGAGCCACCCAGGCACCCCTGGATAAAGAGAATTTTTAAGGAGACTTGAGAAAGTATATATGGAGGGTAAGCTAGTATGAGATATTGACAAGATGGCAAGAGAGATGAAGGACCTTTGTTATCTCCTTATCTAGAATACCTGGGGAAAGAGTTCTAGATAGTGAGGGTGTCCCACTTCTTAGACTGAAGGGAAGAGTAGAGAAGTTTGAATCATTGTGATGAATATACATTTTCCAAAAACTCTGACTTTAAACGAGGCCAGATTTTGTTTTGAAGAAACAATTTTCTCCCTTGAATTGGACAGAGTCAGCTTGTTTGATGATGCAGGATTTGGAGTCAGTATTTGAGCTCACAGTGAGTGGATTGCTTTTGACCTTTCTGAGCACTAGAACTTTCGGTGTTCAGAATCCATACTTTTTTTTTTTTAATTTTTTAATTTTTTTTTTTAAAGATTTTATTTATTTATTTGACAGAGAGAGAGAGATCACAAGCGGGCAGAGAGGCAGGCAGAGAGAGAGGGGGAAGCAGGCTCCCCGCTGAGCAGAGAGCCTGATGCGGGGCTCGATCCCAGGACCCTGGGATCATGACCTGAGTAGAAGGCAGAGGCTTCAACCCACTGAGCCACCCAGGCGCCCCCCCCCCTTTTTTTTTAAAGATTTTATTTATTTGAGGAGGGGGTGGGGCAAAGGGAAAAGCAGACTCCCCACTGAACAGGGAGCCTGGTGGAAGGCCTGGTCCGAGGACCCTGAGAATACAATCTGAGCCGAAGTCAGAGCCTAAATCAGATGCTTAACCAGCTGAGCTGCCCAGGCGCCCCCAGAATCCAAACTCTGGATTCCCTGCATGTGTAATATCTACTATTTAAGTTCAGCCAGAAGTGCCACCACATGGCAGAATAACTATTCTCTTCCATTTATCGAAATCATGGAAAATATTTTTTAAACAATCTTCATTCAAAACCCCAAAATTCAACTCTTATCTAAAAGGGCCTTCTAGGCTCAAGATATGTTAATTTACATTTTTGTTTCTTAATCACCTCAAGTTTCCTTGAAACTTCAGTAAGCACAACACAATTTAATACTTGCACCACTGAATTAATAATTGAGGAATTATGTAAACTTTTTTTTTTTTTTTTTTTGCAAACTCAAGAAATTGGGCAGTTCTGGTGTTTTTGGAAGGGTGAATCCTTTGCCAAAGAGATCAGACTTCCTGATATGTCTTTGTGCACATTGAATGAAATGAGTTGCATGTTTCTTGTAACATTTTTGGAAACATGTTTTTGCTTGTGTGTACATTTTAGGAAATCTTTGGTTTATATTTGTCAGAGATGACTGGAATATTCACAACCATTTCAAATTCAATATTCAAACCAGTTTTCTTAGAAGTTTAAATTTTTACTCTTGTACATTGTTCGTAGAGCTATAAATTAGAATAGCCTATGGACACCAGTTACACATGTAGCAACATTTAAAAAAGCATTGTCCCAGAAATTGTTAACAGAAATATATCTAATAGGCTTGCCCCCCCAAATATATATCTATATTTATCTCTCCAATAGATATTGGCTATGTATGCAATGATGTATTTATGAGGATATTCATTGCAACATTGTATTTAATATCTGTATGTCCACATTCATATGATGACAAACTAGGCAGCCATTAATAATAAAGGGGGCTACCCTGGGACAATTTCTAATATGAATTAAGTGTAAAAAATACTGATTCTAAAAAAGATACAGAAGAAATTGCTAACGAAAAAGAAATAAAAAGCAACTGCTAACAGTCAAGAGTGGTACTAATTGGCTAGGGGAAAAGAATGGGAAAGGAGGGTGTGTGGGTGACTCAGTCAGTTAAGCATTCCACTTTTGGTTTCAGCTCAGGTCATGATCTCAGGGCGGTAGGATTGAGCCCCATGTTGGGCTCCAAGTTGGGCGTGGAGCCTGCTTAAGATTCTGTCTCCTTTTCCCTTTCCTCTCTCTCTAAAAAATAAATAAAATATTAAAAAAAAAAGGAATGAGAAAGGAAAGTTTATTGTATACCATTCATACTACATGAATATTAAAATTCAAATATACTTAATTTTTATCAAGTCTGTAAGTAATATTTCATCTTTAAGAATTTGTCCAGAACTCAAAAGATTATTTTATAATGAACTATTGAATGGGCGAAACAGATTTGATTTTTACTCAGTTTACTCATGGAACCATAGAATGATGACATGGTGATTATGTGATTATTTTCATCAAAGTAAACCAGAGCTTTTCCTAATTTATGGTACATTGACTTTGCGCAATTGTAACTGGTGGTTGTTATATAACATTGAATTCTTATTGACATTAGATTTATTTCATCTGCCCATGCTATTTTTTTTTTTAAGATTTTATTTATTTATTTGACAGAGATCACAAGTAGGCTGAAAGGCAGGCAGAGAGAGGGGTGAAGCAGGCTCCCTGCTGCTCAGCAGAGAGCCTGATGCGGGGCTCGATCACAGGACCCTGAGACCATGACCTGAGCCGAAGGCAGAGGCTTAATCCACTGAGCACCCCAGTCACCCCATGCCCATGCTGTTTTTCTTTGTAGAAATGTATCCACAGGCAAAAAGTGTGTGAAAGCAAAAGTAACAATTAAATGACAACTCACTAAATGACAGCTCACTATAAACATTCAAAACAACAGTGGACTTTCATAGAGACAGGGTAGGCTACTGGTTATGTATATTTGTATACTTATAACTCCATAGTTTAATCATGGAGTATAAGTAAATGATTTTATAGAAAACCTTGAAGTAACCAGTCCACTTAAATAAATGACAAAAGTCTGACACCATTCAGCTGATTATGACCCACCCTTATGTCAGATAAGGTGAAAATCTTTTGAGGAGTGTGTTGCTGAACTATTATACTGGCATTTTCTTCTGTTTTCTATAATTAACATTTTCTAGTAATTAAGAACAAGACCTAATATTAACAAAAGAAAGGCTTTAGAGAAAGTAAAATAGTGGCAGCTAATATAGAAATTTGCCAAGTATAAAAAGCCATATAAACTTTTAAAAAAAATTTTTAAATAAGAAACAGATTTCATTGAACAGAAAGATTGGGGTAATTATAAAGAATATTTTATAAAGGGGACAATTCCTAGTCCTCTTGTGAACTAGAGAACTTCTAGTGAACCTTTCACTAGAATCTAGGGCCTCTAGCCAAAGACTGCAGGGCATAGTCCTGAATATCATTACCAGATTATCAAATATTAACTTTATTTTTGCCCAATGATAATTATCGCAGCTCTTATTCATTGTAAGCCTATCTACAGCCCTCAACAACAATGTACCATAAATTTATTGCTTAAAATTCTTAACATACAGAAAATACGAAGAAGACCTATATATCTACCAACAGTTCTATTTTGCCATGTTTGCTTTTGTATATAGTTTTTTCTCCTAAACCATCTGAAACCTGTTTTGTAGATGTTGCTATTGACATCCCATTTTTTGAACACCCATTTAACATCTTTTTCTTGCATAATCACCGTATCATTCTCCTACCTATCATAATGTATTCTTACTCCTGTCAAGATGAACAATTCCCTAAATTTCCCTGGTTGTCCCAAAAATATCTTTAAGAGCTGATCTCAAACCAAGATTTGATCTAGGATAATAAATTGAGTTCAGTTATGTCTTAATTCAGAGCAGTTATTCCACATTTTCTTTTATAATTTTTTATAAAAGATAGCCCATTTGTCTTATTTTTTTTTTCACTTAGTTCATTTGTCTTCTAGGATATTATATATTCTACATTTGTCTATTTTCTTATGGTTTTGTTTACTTTTTCCTAGCACTGCCCCACAGAACTTTGCTGCAGTGATGACAGTGCTCAATAGCGGCATTGTCCCGTGCAATAGCTATATACACTATAGCTACACATATACGTATGTGTATGTATACACATACATACACATATATACAATATACACATGTATATGTATACACATATATACACATACATACAATATACACATACAGCTATTGAGCATTTGAAATGTGGATGAGTTTTTTATTTTGGTAATTTTGGTTAATTTAAACTTAAATAATTCTGTGTGGCAAAAAGCTTATCATATTGGACAGTGCAGCTCTAGCTCTTTAATTTTCTGGTACATGCATGTTAGATCTAAACACTTGTTACATATTTTTGGCCAAAAGCCTTTATAGGTACTGTGGGTATATTACATTTTGTCTAATCAGGAGACATACAGTCATTCACCTCATACATGCTATTTTATTAAAAGATTTTATGTATTTGAGGGGCGCCTGGGTGGCTCAGTGGGTTAAAGCCTCTGCCTTCGGCTCAGGTCATGATCTCAGGGTCTTGGGATCAGGCCCCGCATCAGGCTCTCTGCTCTGCAGGGAGCCTGCTTCCTCCTCTCTCTCTGCCTGCCTCTGCCTACTTGTGATCTTTCTCTGTTAGGTAGGTAAATAAAATCTTTAAAAAAAAAAAAAAGATTTTCTGTATTTGAGAAAATGAGAGAGTGAGACCACGCGTGCATGGGGTGGGAGGGGAAGGAACAGGGACAGTTAAACTCTGTTGAGCACAGAGCCTGTCTAGGGGCTTGAGATCATGACCAGAACCAAAATCAAGAATCAGACGCTGAACTGACTGAGCCACCCAGGCAGGCTCCCTTTTTATTTATTTAATTACTTAGTTAGTTAGTTAGTTCAAATATATTATTTGAGAGAGAGGGCATGAGCACAAGCAGGGGGAGGGGCAGAGGGACAGGGAGAAGCAGACTCCCTGCTAGGCAGAGAGCCTGATGCAGGGCTTGATCCCAGGACCCTGAGATCATGACCCGAGCTGGAGGCAGAGGCTTTAACCCACTGAGCCACCCAGGTGCTACTTTATATTTTATTTTTAAATAATCTCTACCCAACATGAGGCTTGAACCCACAACACCTATCAAGAGTTGCACACTCCACCATCTGAGCCAACCAGGCGCCCCCCAATACATACTAATTTTTTTAAGTTTTTACTAGTTAGTATTATCTTACAGGTACTGCAAAAATGTAATTTTGGGATTTGACTAGTTTTGTGTAGATGTTTGATCAAAGTACAAAAGCAAGAAAACAAGGACAAGTGGGGTTGAAATATAAGGGGCATATGAGGAAGTTATATGAATAGCCAAGGATATTTGGGGTATAAAGGAGGAGAACAATTTTTAAAGATTTGTTAGCCACTTTAAGTACTACAGAGAAGTCTGGGAAGATGATTGAGAAAGACAGGGCTTTGGAATATTTCAAAGTGTTTGTGATCTTTGGAAAAGCAGTTTCAGAAAAGGGTTGGAGAAACCAGATGGATGTATTTGACCTTTAAAAAAAAATTTGCCCCCAAGCTTGGTTGGTCGATTGACTTTTACGTTAATAAGCATGTAGCAGGAAAGGTGTTTTCTTTGTCTATTTATTTGTTTATTTAACCGGGGGTTGGGGGATGTGTTTATAGTGAGGCAGAGGGAGAGAATCTTAAGCAGACTCCCGTGCTGAGCACAGAACCCGACACGGAGCTCAATCTTATGACCGGAGATCATGACCTGAGCCGAAACCAAGAGTCAGACACAACCGACTACCTCACCCAGGGACCCCTAAGTACTTAGTTTTTAGAGCAGTTTTAGGTTTACTGCAAAATTAGGAGAAAGCTAGAGATTTCCCATATACCTACCAACTCCCACACATGCTACCCTCCCCCATTATCAACAGCCACCAGAGTGGTACATTTGTACAACCAGAGTGGTACATTTGTTATAGTGGTATGAACCACTATACCACTATAACATAGTGGTATTTGTTATAGTAGATGAACCTACAGTGATAAACTTCATTATCACCCAAAGACCTTAGTTTGCATTAGGGTTCATTCTTGGTGTTGTACATATTAGAAGTTGGGCACATGTTAATGGTATGTGTCCATCATTATGATCTTAATACAAAATCTTTTCATTGCCTTAAAAATCCTCTGCTACATCATTATATTCTTCCCACTCCCCAACTCCTGGCAACCATTGACCTTTTTGCAGTCTCCTTATAGTTTTGCCTCTTCCAGAATGTTGTATGGTTGGAATTGTACAGTATATAGACTTTTCAGATTGGCTTCTTTTGCTTAGTATGCATTTAAGATTCCTCCATGTCTTTTCATGGCTTGATGGTTGATTTCTTTTTAGCGCTGAATTGCCTGGATGTTGTTCCAGTTTATCCATCCCCCTACTGAAGGACATCTTGGTTGCTTCCAAGTGTTGTCAATTTTTGAATAAAGCTGCTATAAACATCTGTGTGCAGGTTTTTTTGTGGAAAGATGTTTTTAGGGAAAAAATTTAAGACATTGACTGGAGCATATCCATAGATAGAGATATCAGCAGAAATTAATTTCAAAAAAAGTGTAGAAAATTTGGTCTTAGGAAGAGTAAGAAATAAAATTATGGATTGCATAGTCTTTAGAAGAAAGCCTTCCTATACCTAATAAAGAAACATAATAATGGAAATAAATGAATAATTAATGAACTAATAAGATTCTTTTATTAAAGATTTT
The DNA here is from genome assembly GCA_028646535.1 of Procyon lotor. Lineage (NCBI taxonomy): Eukaryota > Metazoa > Chordata > Mammalia > Carnivora > Procyonidae > Procyon > Procyon lotor. The sequence goes on along the minus strand of CM053606.1, from coordinate 66,964,362 downwards.
ATTATTTGTCAGAGAAAGAGAGAGCACAAGCAGAGAGAGCCACAGGGAGAATAAGAGGCAGGCTCCCTGCTGAGTAAGGAGCCCTGTGTGGGACTCGATTCCAGGACCCTGGGATTATGACCTGAGCTGAAGGCAGTTGCTTAACCAACTGAGCCACTCGAGTGTCCCTTAAAGTAAAACGTTCTTGATTTTTCTCCGTTTCTCCCTATATTAAAAAAAAAATCACATCTGCTGTATCTCTAACATAAAACTGAATCTGAACACTTTAATTCAGCCTGTGTAGGCTCTGTCTTAGGCATCAGTCAAACAAGACCTCAGTCTGTCCTGGATCAGTACAAACAAGGTCCTTGCTGACATTGAGTTTACATTCTGGTAATCGGGGGAGGGAGGGTTGGGACACAGTAAACAAGTAGACAAACATGATAGTGGTGAAGCAGAGTAATAGCAGATGGATTAGCATCAGGGAGGAGGGGATAAGAATACCTACTTGAGGGTCACCTGGGTGGCTCAGTTCCTAAGCAACTGCCTTTGGCTCAGGTCACGAACCCAGGGTTCTGGGATCAAGCCCTGAATCGGGCTCCCTGCTCAGGGGGAAGCTTGTCTCCCTCTGTCCCTCCCCCTGCTTGTGTTCCCCTTTCTTGCTGTCTTTCTCTCTGTTACATAAATAAAATCTTTAGAAACAAAAAACAAAAAAGAATGCCTACTTAAAAGGGGGTTGTGAAGGAAAAGCATGGAGAAGATACCTGAAGCACATTACAAAGGTTTTATATTCAGACTATATGAAGAGCTAAAAATAAGGTAATAGTAGACAGCACAATAGAAAAATGAGTAGGACCCTTCAACAGGTGATGGGCAAAGAGGATATTCATGTGACCAACAGACATATTAAAAAGGTGTTTCATATCATGAATCCTTGGTGAAACGCAAAATCACAATCTCATTTTACATTCACCGGAATGGCTGAAATGGAACACACTGATAATACCAGATATTGACAAAGTGGAGTAAGTAGGATTCTCAGAGCTGTTGTGCATATAAATTTGTATATTTTGGAAAACTGGTGTCTACTAAAGTGGAACGCATATAAGCCAACAATTTCACTTCTGGGTTTGTAGTCAACATAATACATGCACATGTTCACTACAAGCAGGCTTATGACAGCATTATTGGTCAAACACTGAAAACAACCCAAAAGTCCCAAGAGGAGTGGATAGATTGTGGTATAATTCAATCATAGAATGCTATACAGCAATGAAGATGAACAAATAAAACAGAGTCAAATCTCACTAACAATACTGATACAAGGCCAGACACAGTGTAATACATAGTAAAAACTGTATTTATGTAAAGGTCAAAAATAGTCACAATTTAAGGGGGTAGGATTCGTCATAGTGTTTATCTTTGTGAAGGAGGGAGGGTATAATGATTAGGAAACTCCAAAGATAGACTAAATAGAAAACAGTCAGAACCAGTTTTAGTTACAACACTAGAATATCTCCTTTGTTGTTAATGACATGAAGAGTTCTTAAATATTTTTTTTATTTTAAAGATTTTATTTATTTGACAGAAACACAGTGAGAGAGGAAACACAAGCAGAGGGATTGGTAGTGGGAGAAGCAGGCCTCCTGCAGAGCAGGGAGCCCGATGCAGGGCTGGATCCCAGGACCCTGAGATCATGACCTGAGCCGAAGGCAGACACTTAACGACTGAGCCACCCAGGCGCCCCAATGACATTAAGAGTTCATGTTCATGTTTGTATAACATGAGAAGAGTGTAAGGAAATGCAATAAATTACAAGACTGATAATCACTTCCAAGTTAATTCTCATCCTGGCTATACATCGCAAGCACCAGGGGAATTTATTTTTATTTAAAGATTTTATTTATTTGACAGAGGGAGAGAGATGACAAGCAGGCAAAGAGGCAGGCAGAGAGATGGGGAAGCAGGCTCCCGACTGAGCAGAGAGCCTGACGTGGGGCTCGATCCCTGGGCCCTGAGATCACGACCTGAGCCGAAGGCAGAGTCTTTATCTTTAACCCACTGAGCCACCCAGGTGCCCCACCAGGGGAATTTACAAAGCAGATTTGTAAGCCTTATCACCAAGGATTGGGGCCTGGGCTTGCCATTTTTTAAATGATTCACAGTACCTCACACCCATTGGAATGCCTGCTGTTAAACAACAAAATACAAAGCGTTGTGAGGATGTGGTGAAACTGGCACCTTGGTGGGAATGTAAAATGTTGCAGGTACTGTGGAAAACAGTACAGGGTTTCTAAAAAACCATATGATTTCATCAATTCTCAGTTCTGCATTTCTGGGGTGTAACTTATCAGAAAAAAAAGATAAACCAGGCACTTAAATAAATACTATATGATCCTACTTATACCTAGAGTAGTTAAATTCATAGAAATGGGATAGAATGGTGGTTGCCAGGAGCCTGGGGGAGGCAAGAGGAGTTTTGTTTTTTATTTGACAGAGAGATAGCCAGTGAGAGAGGGAACACAAGCAGGGGGAGTGGAAGAGGGAGAAGCAGGTTCCCTGTGGAGCAGGGGCCCTTATGTGGGGCTCCATCCCAGGACTCTGGGATCATAACCCGAGCTGAAGGCCAGATGCTTAACGACTGAGCCACCCAGGTACCCCAAGAGTGAGGACTTATTTAGTAGGTATAAAGTTTCAGTTTTGTAAGATGAAAAAGTTGTAGAGATCAGTTGCTGAAAAATGAATATACTTCCACTATTGAACTATACACTTAAAAATGGTTAAGGTGATAGGGTACCTATCATTGGCACCTAGGGCACCTAGCCAAGGGTGACTCAGCTGATTGTATCTGACTCTGTCTCAGCTCAGGTCTTGATCTCAGGCTTGTGAGTTTAAGCCTGGAGTTGGGCTCCATGCTGGGAATGGAGCCTACTGAAAAAAAAAAAGAAAAAAATGGTTATGATGGTAAATTTTATGTCATGTATTTTACCATAGATTTTTTTTTAAAAAGATTTTATTTGAGAGAGAGAGAGCATGAGCACAAAAATAGTCACAATTTAAGGGGGTAGGATTCATCATAGTGGTTATCTTTGTGAAGGAGGGAGGGTATAATGATTAGGAAACTCCAAAGATAGACTAAATAGAAAACAGTAAGAACCAGTTTTAGTTACAACACTAGAATATCTCCTTTGTTGTTAATGACATTAAGAGTTCTAGTTCATGTTTGTATAACATGAGAAGAGTGTAAGTAAATGCAATAAATTACAAGACTGATAATCACTTCCAAGTTAATTCTTGGGGAGAAGCAGACTCCCCGCTGAGCAGAACCCCTTTCCCCCCACCCAGGCAGGGCTCTGTCCTAGGATCCTGAGATCAGGACCTGAGCCAAGGCAGCCACTTAACCTACTGAGCCACCCAGGCACCCCTACCATAATTTTTAAAGAAAGATTCAAAACTGGCTAATATGCAGTTGAGAACTAACTGCTTTAATGGAAACAAAGATACACTGGCTAAATATAACATTGTTCTCAAAAAATGGACAATTTATTTAATAATTGCACTTTTCATTTTGCTGATATACTCAATAGTACCTTTGCTCTTTTGTCCTTTAATAATGCTGTTTAGGAATGCTAGATACTATCTTTCCAAAATACAAAGTTTTATTTTTTTTATTTTAGGTATAGTAATAGGTACTAAATAGTAGCATTTTAATTATGTGTCATACTTCTAATATTGGTTTTAAAGTAAATCAATTTAGGGGTGCCTGGCTGGCTCAGTCAGTAAAGCATGTGACTTTTGATCTCAAAGTTGTGAGTTCAAGCCCTACATTGTGGGTGAAGCCTCCTTAAGTAAATTATTTGAATTATACAGAAAATCCTCTATTTTGCTTTTCTTCTTTCATTGAATTAACTTTAGAGTAACTACATGCCACGGTTATGGTTAACAGTTCCTGTTATTTCTTTTTTACCAGAAACTTACAGACTTTTCCTGCTAAGACCTCAATTTGTATTTTAGCAAGGCAGAAGAAATACTGTGAAAATTTGAAATACCTTAAATCATCCAAAACTAAGGCACACATAATGAAACAACTCTTAGTACCTATACAGAACGAGGTTCGTATTTGTTTACAAATGTATTTATCATTTGGCTTTTTTGTTGTCTTAATCATGATGTGATGTAAAATGTAATACTACTCTTTAACACTTTATAGTTCCTGCAGAAACCATTTTAAATGTGCTTTGAAGGTAACTCAGGTTTATTTTGTGTTTTAAGGACATGTACTTATAGGCAACATTGTAATATCAGAATTTGACCCCATTGACGATGTCTCTGTCAAGTCGACAAACAGCTCTTGTTAACCCTCCACCACCAGAATATATAAATACTAAGAAAAATGGGCGATTGACAAATCAACTGCAGTATCTACAAAAAGTTGTCCTGAAGGCTTTATGGAAGCATAGTTTTTCCTGGCCTTTTCAGCAGCCTGTGGATGCTGTGAAACTAAAGTTGCCAGTAAGTATATCTTATGATTATGTTATTTATAAAAGAGAAAAACCCCTTGAATCTCTGAAAGAAATAAGTAAACTAGTCTTTACTGTTAAAAAATATATTTAATTTAATAAAGACTTCAATTTATTCTTCACCACTGAAGAATTTTCCAATGAGTATTTTTCCTAAAGAACAAAGCTCATTTTTCTGAGCATTAAATTCTTATTTTAACAGTTTGGTAAATTAGAGTACATGTTTGTTTGTTAGAGAATGTGTTATCTTTTTTTTTTTTTTTTAAGTTTTATCTATTTACTTTAGAGAGAATGTGTGTGTGTGAGCAGGGGAAGAGGGAAAGGGAGAGAATCTCTAGCAGGCTCTCTCCTGAGCCTGGAGTCTGATATGAGGCTCCATCCCATGAATCCAAGATCATGACCTGAACCAAAACCAAGAGTCAGATGCCCAACCGACTGAGCAATCCAGGCACCCCTCACTTGACCTTTTGGTGCAAGGTTGTCATGAATGTCACCTTCTTCATGAAGTTGCTCTTGATACTTAGTTCTTGGTAGACTTAGGTACATCGAATATAGAATTCAACTTTAGGTCTTCTTTTTGGTATTTTCAGCCATCTGATAACATAATGGTTAAGTAATTCATTGCATAGTTAACCATAGTAAACCATGGCACTGGGATTATACTCTGGATCTGTCAGACTCCATACATTCTAGGTTTTTCTCCATGCCCTTCACTTTTTATTTTCCAGGATAGTTTTACATTCTTGTTTTTGTAATTCTTTGTTATTTTTTCTCTGAAAAAAAAAAAAAAAAGATGCCATGGCAATCAGCTTTCTCAGTACAAAATTTTTGGTTTCCAAATTATGGCTTTTTAAAGGTAATCTAGCTACAAGTATATAACTTCTTAAATCTACTTGTGTACCAATAGTTGCAGTGAATTTGTTCTTCCTAACATTTAGAATTTCTTCTTAAAAACTTTAGGATTATTACACCATTATAAAGACCCCAATGGATTTAAATACAATTAAGAAGCGCTTAGAACATAAATATTATGTGAAGGCTTCAGAATGTATAGCAGACTTCAACATAATGTTCTCAAATTGTTATTTATACAACAAGGTATGTAAGCCTTAAGTTATACTT
>CM053606.1:66937603-66958241 GCA_028646535.1 Procyon lotor | reverse complement strand
GCTTTAACCCACTGAGCCACCCAGATGCCCCAATATTTTATTTTTTTAAAGATTTTATTATTTATTTGACAGAGACAGCGAGAGAGGAAACACAAATGGGGAGAGGGAGAAACACTCCCTGCCCAGCAGAGAGTCAGTTGTGGGGCTTGATCCCAGGACCCCGGGATCATGACCTGAGCCAAAGGCAGATGCTTAATGACTGAGCCACCCAGGCACCACATATATCTAAAAAATTTAAAACTTACATCCCATTTATTCAAAATCACTGGTGATGCTAAAATGTAATAGAAATTTTGGTTCTCACACTCTCAGTGCCATCTTAAATTTAGGACTCTTAGCCAATACCGTTTTTTTAAAAAATAGGAACTAATGGTATTCTGAAAGTACCATTGGCAACTTCATTTTAATTTAACAATTCCAAGTGTTCTTTAATATTTAATATTTTAAAACAAAGTTCAGTAGTTTTCCTAAAGTACTTAACTTCAAAGTAAGTGTTCTCTGCTTTAGGCTTTTGCTTTGTAATCTACTTAGTTGTGTTTTTTGTTTTTGTTTTATCAGTAGCAAATAAAGCAAGTCAAAGACTTGTATGCAGATAATTGAGATTTAAAAACTGGAAAAAAAATATTTAAAAACTGAGCTCTGCAGTGTCATTTTATCACTTAGTCAATTGAAAACTGCATCACATCAAGTCAAATCATGTACTTTCAATAGCCATGAACATGTTTTGTTTTAACTTATTTGTGAGGTAGAAATTTTAATTTCTAAAACCCTTTTGTATTAGTAGGATTGGCTGGATTATAATAACCCTCTAGTACTCAGAAAGGCTACCTGGGTTATTTTTAGAAGTTAAAAGGGTATAATGTTAGAATATGAAATATGAGCTGATACACCATTTTCTGCACTTAATTTAGAAGCAATGAATGTTTAATGTCTAAGAGCCTTCTCTAAGGTAGCCTCAATTGTAATTTGGTACAGTGACCATATTGTATAACCTTATGTTTATATGTTTTTTAGCCTGGAGATGACATTGTTCTTATGGCACAAGCTCTAGAGAAGTTGTTTCGGCAGAAATTATCTCAGATGCCACAAGAAGAACAAATTGTGGGTGGTAAGGAAAGAATAAAGAAAGGTAAGACAAAAAAGGTTTATGTTTCCTTTCTTTCTCTGTCTTGTGTATTATGAGTGTGTGTAGAACTAAATAATCTCTCAAAGGAGATAGATGTTCAGAAGTCCTTCCATCTCCTGGGGCACCTGTGTGGCACAGTCAGTTAAGTGTCTGCTTCCTGGTTTTGGGTCAGGTGGTGATTCCTGGGTCATGGTATTGAGTCCTGCATCAGGCTCTGCGTGGAGTCTGCTTGCAACCGTCTCCCTCTTCCTCTGCGCCCTGCCCTGTATGCATGTGTGCTCTCCCTTGAAATAAATGAATCTTAAAAAAAAAAAAGTCCTTCTAAATCCTATTGTATTGGTATAAAATACCTATTTTAACAGTAAGACAAATGTTGAAAGCAAAGATGTCTGTCATGCAAGATTAGGGAGTATTGTTGATTGTGGCTTTGGAGCCTGAGATTTCCTATAGTATAGTGCCATTCATGTAGTAGGCATCCAATAAATTTACTAGTATTTTTAGTGGCTCTTGTATCTGTGCTTTAATAATAAGATTGGCAAAATTTTCAATGTTCCTTGTATCAAAAGATCCCATAGCTCAGAATGAAATGTTACTGTTGGGTCTGAAGATTCTCCTTTTCTAACTCTTTCTTACTTAAAAAACAAAACAAAACAAAAAAAACTTTAGAGGGAAACATTTTACAGCTAATTATAGTATTTAAATACGGAGTTAAAAAACTAATCTTAAGTATTCAAATGTATTTATTGTAGAGGTTAACCAGGATTGTCATAGATGAAATGTTGGTTTATTTTTGTATCATTGATGGTGTACATTTTAGATAAGTTCCTTAATCATTCCATGTTAGTTTCCGCATGTATAATGTCAGGAAGATATTTCATGTTTTAAAAAAAAAAAAAAAGATATTTCATGTTTGTGGTTATAAATGTTTATAAAGTATACACTTAAGTAAGTGGCTGGATATAAGAGACTTACACCACTACAAAGGTGGTTTTTATCAGTTATAATGTGTACTTTTTTTTCTTGTTGGTAGATCTTTAAGAGGGGTCATGACTTAAAGCTTTACTCAATCCTGTGAATCCTGTGAGATATTCACTGTTTTTATTAAAGTTCTTATTTTATTCTTACCTTTGGAAAAGCTTGATCTTAAGTCTGACAGCCTAGGGTTCTGAAAGAGGATTAAAATAAGTCCTTACAAGGTAGATAATGTTTAGATCAGTTTGCTATTTAAATTATTAAAGCAAAATGATAATTATTGCCGACTTAAAATATCAACTCCAACAAGGTAAAACTTACCTTTAGAATGCTTTCCTTAAAAAAAGAAACACTTCAGTACATTCTTAATGTTTAGATTGTAGCTACTTGTTTCAGATGTTAAAATTATTGCTAAGAGCTTAAGTTTCCCTCAGACAAAAATTCTTTGACTTTTTCTGTCAATATGTATCTGGATGTTTGTCACTTAAAATGAATATATTATGGGGTTACAAAGAGGTATAACCACTCTAACTCTCAAGTTCAATTTACATTTTAGTTAGAAATAAAACTTTAGGGGCTGTGGCGTGACTCATTCAGTTGAGCAGCTGCCTCTTGATTTGGGCTCAGGTCATCCTCTCAGAGTCCTGGGATTGAGCCCCAGTCAGGCTTTGTGCTCAGTGGGGAGTTTGCTTCAGTTTTCCCTCTGCCTCCACCCCCTGGTTTCTTGCTCTCTCTCTCTCAAATGAATGGATAGATCCTTAAAAAATAAATAAAACTTTTTGAAAACAATAAGGCAATGCAATATAAGAAATGTCAGATGAAATTACACATAGTACATGCTATGGTTCAAGAAAGTAAGAAGTTAATTCACACTGGTAAAGCTGGGAAGGCTTTAATGGTGATAGAACTTGAGTTTGGCCTTGAAGGATTGTTGGATTTGGCTTTGGAGTAAAGATCGAGGTTTCCAGATAACTTTCTGGGAACATTCTGCTGGCAGTGTCATGTCATTTTTATGCACAGTAGTAGGGAAACTGTCAAATGACAGTAGCTAGTCTAGATAATGGCAAAGAAAAATTTTTAGTACATTAAATTGAATTGGTGTTGATTTATGCTTGATGAAATTGAGTAACTTTTAGGTGCTACAACACAGTTCTAGTTCTTGGGATATATCAATGAATGAAACAAAAACTTTTGCCATCTTGGAGTTTACATTCTGGTAGAGAAAGAGAGGCAAACAAACATGATGGGTTCCAAGTGGACTTCATTGAGAACTTGATTTGAACAACAACAAAAAAACACTCCAGGCAGAGGGATCAGCTACAACAAAGGTCTATAACAGGATCCTTTCCTCTTCTGTCATTTTGGGCCATTGCCTTCATGACCTGCATCTTCCTTTTTCCCTCTTTACCTTTTCAAGGATTTTAATTCCTTTGGTTTTCCCCTTTGTTTTGTACATCATTAATCTCTCCTTTGTAGAGTTAGTCTCATTAGTCTATAAACATGTTCTAGTATCTTATTTTAAAGTTCCTCTTTTACTTGTCATTTTCTGGCTACTGTCCCATTTTTTTGTTTTTCTCTTATACATTCACGAAATTCATTTCAGTATAGGTTCTAGCCTCACTGCGTCACCAAGAAGATTCTTACCACACTACTTAAAAAGTACTTGTCAGTCAGGGTCCCTTACAGTCTTGATGTGGCAAAATTTAAGTAATACTTTTCTATTCTCATTTAACTTGACCTCTGTCAGTTTTTGCGTTAGAAGGCTACTTTCCTTTTTTTTTTCATTGATTAAAGAATACACATTTTGTTATTCATTAATCCAAAAATAGAATATTTCTTACTTTATTACAGTTTGGATTTTTTTCTCACCAAATCAAATCTTATTTGGTCAAGGCAGGCACTGGTAAGTAGATAAATATTTATCATAACAGTTGGATGTAAAAAACTTTACTGTGTTCACCCTTTTTTAAATTTAAATTCAATGAATAGACATACAGTATATTACTAGTTTCAGAGGTAGAGTTCAGGGATTGATCAGTCTTAGAGAATACCCAGTGCTCATTGTATCACATGCCCTTCCCAATGTCCATTACCTGGTTACCCCATCCACCCCTACCCCTCCAGGAACGCTCAATTTGTTTCTCATGATTAAGAGTCTCTTATGGTTTGTCTCCCTCTCTGATTTTGTCTTGTCTTATTTTTTCCTCTCTTCCCCTATGATCCTCTGGCTTCTCAAATTCTGTATAGTAGTGGAGATCATATAATTGTCTTTCTCTAATTGACTTACTTCGCTTAGCATAATACCCTCTAGTTCCATCCACACCATTGCAATTCACAAGATTTCATTTTTTGATGGCTGAGTAAAATTCCATGGTATACATATTCTACATCTTCTCTATCCATTCATCTGTCAATGGAGATCTGGGCTCTTTCCATAGTTAGGCTATTGTAGACATTGCTGCTATCAACATTGGGGTGCACGTGCCCCTTCGGATTACCACATTTTATCTTTGGGGTAAATACCCAGTAGTACAATTGCTGGGTCATAGGGTAGCTCTATTTTCAATTTTTTGAGGAACCTCCATACTGTGGACAGAGTGGCTGCAGCAGCTTGCATTCCCACCAACAGTGTAGGAGAGTTCCCCTTTCTCCACATCAAAGAGGATGCTGCCTGTGTTCTCTGGGATTTTGATGGATTCCTGTCTCACATTTAGGTCTTTCATTCATTTTGAGTTTTTTTGTGTGTATGGTGTAAGAAAGTAAGTAGTCCAGTTTCATTCTTCTGCATATGGCTGTCTAATTTTCCCAACACCATTTGTTGAAGAGACTCTTTTTTCCATTGGACATTCTTTCCTGCTTTGTCAAAGATTAGTTGACCATAGAGTTGTGGGTCCATTTCTGGGTTCTCAATTATGTTCCATTGATTTATATTTTTGTTGTGGTACAATATCATCTTGATGATTACAGTCTGTAATAGAGCTTAAAGTCCAGAATTGTGATGCCACCAGCTTTGGTTTTCTTTTTCAGTGTTTCTTTGGCTATTCAGAGTCTTTTCTGGCTCCATAAAAATTTTAGGATGTTTGTTCCAGCTCCATGAAAAAAGTTGGTGGCGTTTTGATACAGATTACATTGAATATATAGATTGTTCTAGGTAGCATAGACATTTTAACAATACTTGTCCTTCCAATCAATGAGCATGGAACATTCTTCTATTTCTTTGTTTCTCAATGTCTTTCATGAGTGTTCTGTAGTTTCTAGAGTACAGATAAATCTTTTGCCTCCTTGATTAGGTTTATTCCTAGGTATCCTAGGATTTTTGGTGCAGTGTAAATGAGATCAACTCCTTAATTTCTCTTCTGTCTCATTGTTAGTGTATAGTAATGCAACTGATTTCTGTGGATTGATTTTATATCCTGCCACTTTGCTGAATTCCTATATAAGTTCTTACAATTTTGGGGTGAAGTCTTATGGGTTTAACATACAGTATCATGTCATCTGCAAAGAGTGTGTTTGACTACTTCTTTGCAAATTCGGATGCCTTTTATTTCTTTTTGTTGTCTGATTGCTGAGGCTAGGACTTCTAGTACTATGTTGAACAGCAGTAGTGATAGTGGACATCCTTGCTGTGTTCCTGACCTTGGGGAAAAGCTCTGTTTTTCCCCATTGAGAATGCTGTTTGCTCTGGGCTTTTTACAAAAGGTTTTCATGATATTGAAGTATGTCCCCTCTATTCCTACACTGTGAAGAGTTTTATTTCTATTTATTTATTTAAAAAGATTTTAATTTATTTGACAGTGAGAGAGATCACAAGTAGGCAGAGAGGTAGGCAGAGGGAGAGAGGGAAGTAGGCTCCCTGCTGAGCAGAGAGCCTGATGCAGGGCTCAATCCCAGGACCCTGAGATCATGACCTGAGCCGAAGGCAGAAGCTTAACCCACTGAACCACCCAGGCACCTCATTATCTTCACAGTAAAATCTTAATTGGTACCTCCTCAGAATTGGTACTTGGCTTATTTTCTTTATAGTAGGTCTCTGCTTTAATTTAGTTAGTCAGCACCCCATTTATTTCCATTTTGGCACTCAGCATTACTTGTAATCAATTTGATTTTTTTTTTTATTTCTTACACTGGACAGTGTATAAGACCCAGAAACTGGGTCTGTCTTGTTCATTATTGTGCCTTAGCATCTAGAACGGTGGCCTGATAACATAGTGGCACACAATATATGTTCCTGGGGTCCTCTTAAGTTCCAAGTACTGTATTAGGCATAAGACATATTATAGAGGTTAAAACAAAGTTCCCTTCCCCTCACAAAGCTTTTTTCTAGTTTAGGAAGTTGGTAAAGTTAAGTAAATGCAAGTATTCCTTATTATACTTAGCTGTTTAGCTCCTGAGTTCAAAGAGCTACATTTGGGATATCAAAAGGTATGAGGTTATCTCAATTTATTTGGTTTCTAAGTTTTAATTAGTGGATAATGAGAATTTGGAGATTGAGGAATATAAGCCCTCATATGTCTTGAAATGTATTCAAACCCTTTGGTTCCTGAATTTGTTAAGCAGGAATTCAGAGAATCGGAGATACCTAAATGCTGTATGTTGAATGTAATAATGGCAAGAAAAACTGAGAATAAGAGAACAAGAAAGTAGTGGGGGTCAAAAGATAGTTATTTTGGATGGCCCAAGAAGGTAACATTTCATGTTACATAGGTAACATAGGATGGCCTAAGAAGGTAACATTTCATGTTACATAGGTAACATAGGATGCCCAAGAAGGTAACATTTCATGTTACATAGGTAACATAGGATGGCCCAAGAAGGTAACATTTCAGTAAAGGCGTAAAGGGAATTTGGAGTGAGCCGTGAGGATATCTTAAATGAAGGAGAGAGGATAGGAAGTAAGATTGGGCGGGGGCACATGGAGGTAGAAAGATCACGCACCTCCTTACAAAGCATGGTAGGTTTGAAATCTCCAGTATTATATCTAAATTGCTCTACAGCTGTTGGCCAGTGTGTGGGGAGGGTTTCAAAGGGGAGTGGGAATGTATTGTGTTTATATTGCTAAAACGCTGAACTAAATGAATTAAAATAGAATACTAAGAAAAATAGTTTATATTTTACTCACTATTGACTCTGGTTCACACTTTACTAGGCATTCAACATAATGTAGCAGTTCCTTCTGTTAAAGAAAAACAATCCCCCACAGCACTGGAAAAAGTATTTAAGCCGCAAGTGATTCCCTCTGTATTTCCTGAGACATCAATTTCTCCTTCAAACATGGCACAAGGTACTCCACTCAACTCGACCTCACAAACAGTGGCCCAAGTAAGTTCACCGTAGCTTTAAAATGTTTCCATGTAAGGAGTTGTTGTGATGACTAAACCTTATTTTAAGTTGATATGAAAATCCGTCTTCATTTTACTGCAGTTCAGTCTTTTTGTTTGTGTACATTTTGTAACAGAGACCTAGGATATGAAGCAAATTTTAGAGCTTTCTTGTAGAATTTGAACTAGTTTACTATATTTTTAGTGTTCTTATCAGTTGCCCATCTATCCATTCTGTGTGTTATGTAACTTCTGTTGGGTTGATAATTTAAAATTGTATACCATAGCTGATTTCAGGTATGCAGAAACTTGTTTTTGTATAACTGTGACTTATTTTTCTACATATCTTTCATTTAGGGTTATACAAGACAATTTTTTGGATATTAGGAAGAAAATACTTGAACTGTTGACTTAATAAAAGAGAAATGAACATTTACTAATATTTAATATAGGGAATTCTTGGTGCTCTCAAGTTTGAAAACTTGCTCTGAATGTTCCCTTAATTGTAGTTTTGTTGTTGAATTGTTCCAGGTTACGAGGGGTGTGAAGAGGAAAGCAGATACCACAACTCCTACAGCTTCAGTAGTTAAAGCAACTGGTGAATCTTCCCCAACGCTTGTAGAAAAAAAATCACTGAAAATGCCACCTATAAAAGAAAATGTGCTGAAGACTGTTTTGCCAGATTCTCAGCAACAATGTAAAGTAAAGAATGTTAAAGTGACCGAACAGTTGAGGCACTGTAGTGAGATTCTTAAAGAAATGCTTGCAAAGAAACACTTGTCCTATGCATGGCCCTTTTATAACCCTGTTGATGTTAACGCTTTGGGGCTCCATAACTACTATGATATTGTGAAAAATCCAATGGATCTTGGAACTATTAAGGTAAATGTTGTCTTAATAGAAGAAACTTCTTTTCTTAATTATAAAAGTAATCTTGTCAGTGTGAAAAATTGTTTTAATTCAGAAAAAGATAAAGAATTAAAATCATTAGTAGGTCTTATCACCTGGAATGAATCATGGGAAAATTTTTAAAAAAGATTTTGGTTGTTTGTTTATTTATTTATTTATTTACTTACTTACTTGTTTATTTTTAGAAGATTTTATTTATTTATTTGATAGAGAGAGAGATGACAAGTAGGCAGAGAGGCAGGCAGAGAGGGCGAAGCAGGCCCCCTGCTGAGCAGAGAGCTGGATGCGGGGCTCAGTCTCAGGACCCTGAGGTCATGACCTGAGCTGAAGGCAGAGGCTTTAACCCACTGGGCCACCCAGGCACCCCACCTTCATTTTATTCATGTGTTATATCCCATTGATTGATTTGTAGATGAATTCCTGGTTTGGTTATGGTGAAAGATTGATTTGGTGAAAGAATTTTGCTAATACTTTGTTGTTGATTTTTGCATCTATGTTCATCAGGGGTATTGACATGTAATTTTTTTACTTTTTTAGTGGTGTCTTTATTGTTTTGGTGTCAAGATGATGCTGGCTATGTTGAAGGAATTTGGAAGTTTTTCTTCCTTTTATTTTTTTGAGTAATTTGAGGAAGTTAGTATTAACTCTTTAAATGTTTGATAGAATTCACTTGTGAAGCCATGTGGTCCCAACTTCTTGGGAGTTTTTGATCATTGATTCAATTCCATTACTAGTAATTGTTCTGTTCAGATTTTCTATTTCATCATGACTTAGTCTTGTAAGATTGTGTGTTTCTGGGAATTTATCAATTCTATCTAGGTTATCTTAATTTGTTATCCTATTTTGTTTTTTTTTTTGTAAATGTCTCTTATCCTTTGTATTTCTATGGATTGGTTTTTTCTTCTCTTTCATTTCTTATTCTGAGTCCTCTCTTTTTTTGATGTGTCTGGGTAAAGGTTTATCAATTTTGCCTTGGTTTTTCAAAGGATTGGCTCTTGCTTTCATTTGTCTTCTCTATTTTTTTTTTAGTCTCTTCACTTCAGCTCTGATTTTAGTATTTCCTTCCTTTTACCAATTTTGTTCAATTTTAAATGTCTTTTCATTTTGAGGAAAATTTTAATAAAAATCTTTCATTTAAATGTTCAAGATTGGTTTGTAGAATTTATCTTTTTTCATTGCTTTGCTAGGATCATATTTCTCTAAGATTATCTGCAAGTGTACTGTTTTCTTGCTTTTGTGGTGATGTTCCTATTGCTTTTTTTTTTTTTAACTTGGAATATCCATCCGCCTTACCTCTACTTGTCAGAATTCATTGGATATTTTCCAAGTCAAAAAATATAAAACAAATATAGCAGAATTTTAACATTGGTCAAATTGGGGGGTGGGTATGTGTTTTTGGTATTACCTGTATTCTTCTGTATGTTTTAACTATTTTATAATACAAATAATGTAAATACTCAAAAGATTATTGGACTCTGTTTGTGAATCATGTAATTTTTCTTTAATTTAGGGAAAAATGGACAACCAAGAATATAAAGATGCATATGAATTTGCTGCAGATGTTAGATTAATGTTCATGAATTGCTACAAATATAATCCTCCAGATCATGAAGTAGTAACAATGGCAAGAATGCTCCAGGTAAGTTGATAGGTGTGCTCTGAAAGTGAGTTTTCTCTGAACATAGATTGGAAATTTTATTTTTTTTAGAAGATTTTATTTGTTTGAGAGAGCGAAAGTGAGAGAGATCACAGAGGGAGAGGGAGAGCGAAAGTGAGAGAGATCACAGAGGGAGAGAGAGAAGCAGAGCCACCACCAAGCAGACAGCCGGATGCAGGGCTTGATCCCAGGACCCTGAGATTATGTTCTGAGCTGAAGGCAGACACTTAATTGACTGAGCCACCCAGACGCCCCTAATTTGGAAATTTTAGAACCATAACTCAAAAAATAAAGAATGCCCCACTTTCCAAATATAAAGCACAATTTATTAGTTAAATTGATTCTTAAAATGTGAGGGTTGTTTTTTAAGGTATAGCACCTATACATAGAGGATGTGGGGAAAATATTAGTGAAGAGGGGATGGTAGATATCTGACATAGGATTGACTAGAGAGAGCCTATGTTCCCCTGAAGGTAAATCTCTAGGACTTCTGAGTGGAATGTAGTGGAGGGGTAGCATGGAATGTAGTGGAGTGGGAGGTAGTGGAATGATTCATCAGCCACAGGGCAGGAGATCCATGGAAGAAGGTCCTCTATACAACTTGAGAGGTCTATCTTCTGCAGAAGAGAGAAGGAAAGTTTTAAGGTTGACAAGCAAGGAAGCCTGAGTCTTATGTTTGTTCTTGGTAAATCCCCCCGTTTGATAGAGATAAAATGGACATATAACATTGTATGTGTGTAGGGTATATAATATAATGATTTGATGTATATATTATGTAATGATTACTCCAAGGAAAAATAGAATTACCATCAAAATATGACATTTGGTGAAGGGTGTTATTGGTGTATTAAGTTAGAAATACAGAAAACCTTTATAGTCTAATTTTTCCTTACAGGATGTTTTTGAAATGCATTTTGCAAAAATCCCAGATGAACCTGTTGAGAGTATGCCTCTCTGCTACATCAAAACAGATACCACAAAAACCCTTGGTAGAGAAAGCAGTAGTGAAGCTTCCTCTGAAGATAACTCTTCTGGTGATTCTGAAGATGAACGAGTTCAACGTCTTGCAAAGCTTCAGGAGCAGGTGGTTGATTGTATTGATAAAAGTTTTTGTATTATTATGAGCTGTTGCTGCAGATCTATTATAAAATCATTTTTGTAGATTAAAAGCTGTTACATTTAGATTTTAGCAGCTGTGGCTTTATTTACTTCTTGACACGTTCGTAATATTTGTAGTCTTTCTAACCACAAGGAGTTTATTCTAATTGAAATGCTTATATGACATAATCCAAGATACTTTATGGATGAGTTTTCAACATTGCTACCTTTTGTGATAAAATGTTAATCTCCTCCTAACTCAAGCCTGAAAAATTAGAAAGTTGAGATTACCTGGAAATGTTAATTTTCATGGTCTATTTTTGGTCGAATATCTAAGTTTATGGGTTGAGCATAGGGTAGTATTTCTGATTTAATGTATGCCCTTCAAAATAATGAATTTATGGAATGAAATACGAACTTGAAGGAAATGTAATATGAAATGAATTTCAGAAGGATAGGCTTGACTTTGTGATTGCCTTCATTTTTTTCTAATGTGTTTAATTAGAGCCATGAATGTTTAAAGAATTTTTTTTTTTTATTAGTTGAAAGCTGTTCATCAACAACTACAGGTTCTTTCCCAAGTACCTTTCCGTAAGCTAAAGAAAAAGAATAAGTCTAAGAGGGAAAAGAAGAAAGAAAAGGCTAATAACAGAGATGAAAATCCAAGAAAAAAGTTTAAACAAGTGAAATTAAAGGAAAAGTCAAAAAGCAAGTAAGTATTTTTTATAATGCCTTATTTATATAACAGTATTATCTAACATAAATCTGACTAAATTTAATTTTTCTTTAGTCAGCCAAAGAAGAGGAAACAACAGGTGTTTGCTCTGAAACCTGAAAATGAGGATAATGCTAAGCCTATGAACTACGATGAGAAAAGGCAGTTAAGCTTGGATATAAACAAACTCCCTGGAGATAAACTTGGGCGAGTCGTCCATATAATACAATCAAGAGAGCCTTCTCTGAGAAATTCCAACCCTGATGAGATAGAGATAGACTTTGAAACGCTGAAAGCATCAACACTGAGAGAACTAGAAAAGTATGTTGCTGCATGTCTAAGGAAAAGACCACTGAAACCCCAGGGTATGTATTTCTACCAGTAGAAATCAGTCTGGTATTTGTGTTAGTTTTTGGTAATCCTTTTTTTTCCCTCTTAAATCTCGTAGGTAAGAAAGTAGTGAAGTCCAAAGAAGAATTTCACTCACAGAAAAAACAGGAATTGGAAAAGCGGTTACTAGATGTCAATAATCAGTTAAATGCTAGAAAATGTCAAGCAAAACGTAGGTGGCAGTTTTTTAAGTGTTTGTTTTTAAAAGAGGGGCAGGTGTTTTTTTTTTAATGTTCCTGTGATTATTTAATTCTACTGGCATTGTAATGTGTTTGCCTATTCCGTAGCTGAGAAAACTCAGTCGTCCAAGGCTGTTGGAAGTGGTTCCCGACTGAGTGAAAGCAGCAGCAGCAGCAGCAGCTCATCAGAGACGGAAAGCAGCAGCAGCGATTCAAGCTCCTCAGACAGCAGTGATTCCGAATCAGGTTAGCTGTCCCCTTAAGAGTACCTCTGTTTGTGGGAACGTTTTTTCTTGTATTACTGAGACTTCTATTTTTAAGAAATGTTTGTCATTTACCCAGAACCTATGGTTTGGATGCCACACTTACTATTTAATTGCATGTTGACATTCTTACTATTTTCTTTAAAAGAGATGCTGTGTAAAATGAAAGTTCACATAATATGTATAAGACTTACAGGTTTGTAACGTTGAAGTTTACTAAAGGGGGGAGATAGTTTCTTCATATATAATACCACATCTTAATACCAGAAAATAACAAATAATAAAATTCCGATCTTCACTTCTTTTTATAAAATAAAGGCTTATTTGAGGGCATCTTTCACTTTACTCTCCATGATATGTCAGACCATTCTAATGTTGCAAAGTATGTCCTGTTGTGACAATATATTCTAAATGGAATAATCACTTTGAATTAAGAAACCAGTCATCCCAGAAAATGTTTAAAGCAGAATTTTATTCACTTTTGTGTTTTCTTCACTAATAGAATATTATCTTTCATTTATAGAAAAATGTACTTCAAATTGAGATTTTCAATTATGCTAAAGTACCATATTACCTTAGGTAGTTTATCATCAACTATATCAAGCTTAACTCAGTAGTTTTGTGCTCTTTCATTGATGGTTATGTAGTTGACAAGTAATCACTGCCCCAAGGATACTGACTTGGCAGTGACATCCCATTATTGTCCACAAAAAGGCACTTTCAGAATATAGGGCACTTTTGTGCCTAAAATTTTGCTTTATTTTAAATGAGATTTTTTTTTTTGTCATGAAATTTAGTTCTCTTTTAAAAAAATAATCCTACACAGAATATTGTCACATCAGGGATTCTTAACCATTTGTAAGAATATCCCTCTTATTTTAGTCTGCTAGTAAGGATCTGCTGGCTTGCAGTACATTCTGTTTCACTTTTGGTTCAGTTTGCATTTATGTGGTGCTGATTGCTGCATTTTGTTTTTACATTTCTAAAGTATATAGTGGTAAACATTTTTGTTAGAATAAAAAATTTTTACTTTTGTTGGAATTTGTCATAGTAAATTTTAAAATTATTTTTGGGCTCTGATTATACATTATTTCCTTATATTTGACTTTAAAGCATAAAACAATGCTGGAAAAGTATTTTAAATTGTAATTAGCATTTGTAATTTCATCTAATAAAGCATTTGTGGCCTAATAAGTTAGAGCACTTTGTCTTTTATTTGTAGGATAAAACTGAATTATCCAATTATATATTGGCTACTGATCAATAAATGCCTTGAGCATTAGTGGAAAAGTACTATATACAGAGTGCTTCAGTAAAGGTATTCAAAAATACCTTAATTTTAATTTGAATTATCAATTTCTGATAGATTCTTCCAACACATTGCTTGAAGGAAAGATGTTTATCATCCACTATGCGTTCTTAAAGAGGTGTAATAAATGTTTTCCTAACTTTCTATTGGGATATCTTGGCCTCAGAATTGGTTTGTTTTTTTTTAACACATTTGTGTTGAATTTTTATTTTATGACTGATATTCTTTTTTAATGTCATCTTTTTCAATAATGGACTGCTTTTGAAAACACTTTTAAAATCAAAGCAACACATTTTTAAATTTCAACTTACCGTTATGGGTAATATATAGTTTTGTGACACTAAGGTCAGTTTGTCTTCTAACATGATGAGTTAGCATTTTTCTTTGAAATTTTTGTTTTATAAACCTTGAAACTATGTACTTGATTCAAGAAACACTCTATGTACAATGTGCAGTTATAAATTGCAAACACAATGCCTACCTTAAATGAGCATTAAGTTCTGTTTGTTTTTGTTGTTGTTGTTTATTTTGTTCAAGATAAATTAGTAAGTGAAGCAACAGGACCTTTGTCCTAAATATTAACTTCAATTGTATGCATTAAAATACTGTCTCTTAATTTTTAGTGTGTAATCTAAGAACATTTTTTATCTGAACAACAAAACCCTAAATAAAAGGACTGTAAATTATAAAAAAAGGACTGTAAATTATGAAAAATAAATTGCAGACCATATCAATAGGAATACTGAAGTAAAAATAAGTAAAGCATCTACCATTCTTAATTATATACATGACAGTCTCAGGGAGCAGATGACAAATCCAAGTATGTATAACTCTCAGGGTGGAGGGAAATGGAATTACTGAGAAAATACAACTTGTGAAGATTAGGAATATTAGCAAAAAATCTGTTATATAAGTAAAAATTAACTGAAAATATGTATAAGATTTTGTAGCTTTAGAGTTTATTATAATTTGCCCAGAACTGAAATTTACTGTTGGAATATCTTCATTACCATAACTCCGGCTAATAAGGCTTCTGATTATTCAAGATAGGAGATAAGAATATAAATTCATTTCTTCAAAATGTTAATAGAGGAAATTTTTCTGAAAGCTTTTTTGAGAAATTCTTTCCTGCTAGAAGGATATTGATCTTTAGCAATTTTTTCTTGATCTGTTTTTTAATATCTGCCTTTTGGAATTTTTATAGCAGCTTGACTATATGCAGTTTTCTTAACCAAGTCATAATCGTTTGTAATTTTGGTTATCAAGGACAGAGCTCTACATTATTCCCTAATATTCCCTAATATTGTTGACTCATGTTTCTTCAGTTATCCTCTCTTACGAGTTGTTCTGTCTTTACCGCAGTAGCATTCTATTCAGCTGTGTGAAATGGGTGTGCAAAATGTTTGAAAGGTAACATCTGTGAAAAACATTTAAGTGTTGTAAATTGTGTTACAATTGTTTATTCTACATTCTTTAAATGGTTATCTTCTCTGTATTCTCAAACCTTATTTTATCCACTTTTGAAAAACACGGGACTCGATTCTCCTTTATTAATTAGGATTAATTAAATGGCAGAGCTATGATTTCCAAGGAAAGTTTGATTTAAAAATTCTTTAATATTTCAAGCAAGGTATTAAATCCATTCCAAAATAGAGTTGGAATGAAATCTCCAAATCTTTGAAAAATATAAATGAGCTATTTGTGAGGTAGAAGTAGTACTTGATTGTAGATATGTTGTAATTTGGTTTATAAATTAAATTATTTTCTTGACTAGCAACAGTATGTGGAAATTGTCATGTGCAGATTAGTCAAGAACATTTATTAAACATTGGTATAAATAAGAAACCTTCCTAAATTATTTTTATATCATGATAACATGATATTTTATAACAAAATATCATCAAATATTAGATCAGAGATTTAATGAGGTTTGATAATAAAATGAATTCCAGATGCTTATATGCTATGTTACCTGGGCTCTGCTAGTGTTTATACATAACCTGTTGAGAGTTTTCTAATGTTCAACAACTTTGGCTCTCTTGAGTGTTATAATAAGGATGAATATAATTAATAGATTGAATCCTGTGGTTAATATTACTGAGAAACAAATGGGAACAGCTCATTGATAGTAGTGCTTTTGATAGAAATTTTGTAGGAAATAACTTTAGGATCTGTGTAAATGTAAGCTCAAAAATACTCAATTAGTATTGAATAGAATATTTTTCAGGAATGTTTATAATTTCATTTGTTTACTACTTACACATAAAGAAAACTCAGTGCTTAAGGCATCTTCTTTATCTCATTAAGACAAAGTGAATTTGTCACTTCATTTGTTAGACTTTTTGCTTTTGTTGGCTTCAGGTGATTTCAGAGAATGAAATTTATGAAGTTCTTTAACAGTTTATTTTTTAAAAACTTACTTAGTCATGGGTGACTTACAAATAGGAGTAAAACAACTTCTCTTTTTAGTTCTCTACAATGTAGGTTTTCTGTAGAAGTGACAAGGGTGTGATTTTTTTTTTTCCTCTAAGGGAAAAAGAACAAAAAGGACTTGGTTCAAGTCTGGAGATTTTGTTTTACCTCTTTAGGAGGAGGATGGTTTAGTGAATGTAGGAAGTACGAAATGAGTTTGGGAATAATTTTTGCCATTTAAGAGAAATGATTAGAGTTTACCATTCCAATTTTTTAAAACTTTATGACTTTCTCAGCAATTAAAGCGGTTTCAAAACAAAAGCACCAGAAAAATAAAAGACCCAGGCTTGATTGAAAACTTAATATATATTGAGGTCCATATTTGAGCCTTTGAGTCTTTCAAATTAGTGCTGAATTTTGTTTTGTGCATTTAAACATTTTCTGTTCAAAATGGGTATTCCCGTATAAGCAGTCTGTCTAGAATAGTTTTTCTCAGTACATTAGAATCTCCTGTAAACCTTTTAAAATAGTGTCCAAACCTGAATTGAATGGAGAATGGAGCCAGGTATATGTAATATTATAAGTATCTCAGGTGACGTAATGTGCTGCCATGTTTGAGAACCATTGGCCTAAGGTTTTTTCCTTTTGTTTCCACTTCTTGACTATAATTATAATGACTTTGGTAAAAGGAACAGCAGCTTTTGTTAAAATTTAATTTTATTTTTTCAGTGTTCTAAGATTCATTATTCATGCACCACATCCAGTGCTCCATGTAGTTTGTGCCTTCCTTAATGTGCCACCACTAGGCTCACTCATCCCCCACCCCTCCCTTCCAAAACCCTCAGTTTGTTTCTGAGTCCACAGTCTCTCATGGTTCGCCTCCCCCTCCAATTTCCCCCAATTCACTTTTTCTTTCCCTCCCCTAATGTCCTCCATGTTATTCTTTATGCTCCACAAGTAAGTGAAACCATGTAATTGACTTTCTCTGCTTGACTTTCTTCACTCAGAATAATCTCCTCCAGTCCCATCCATGTTGATACAGAATTTGGGTATTCATCCTTTCTGATGGAGGCGTAATATTCCATTGTATATATGGACTATATCTTCTTTATCCATTCGTCTGTTGAAGGCCATCTTGGCTTTTTCCACAGTTTGGCAATTGTGGCCATTACTGCTATGAACATTGGGGTATATATGGCCCTTCTTTTCACTGCATCTGTATCTTTGGGGTAAATATCCAGTAGTGCAATTTCAGGGTCATAGGGTAGCTCTATTTTTAATTTCTTCAGGAATCTCCACACTGTTTTCCAAAGTGGCTGCACTAACTTGCATTCCTACCCAAAGTGTAAGAGGGTAAGGAACAGCAGTTTTTAATTGGGTTGTTCTGGGGCACCTGGGTGGCTCACTCGTTTAAGTGTTGTGCCTTGGGTTCAGGTCATGATCCCAGGGTCCTGGGATCGAGCCCCACATCAGCTCCCTGCTCAGTGGGGAGTGTACTCCCCATCCACCCCTTTCTCTACCCCCACCTCCACTCATGCACTCCCTGTCTCTCTCTCCCTCCCTCTCTCTCTCTCTCCCTCTCTCTCTCTCTCTGCTTTCACTCTCACGCTCTCTCAAATAAATAAAATCTTTAAAAAAATAATTGGGTGGTTCTTCTAAATTAAAATAAGTACCAAACACTTCAATGAAAATAGCCAAGCAGTCTTTAAAGGAATCAAAATTTTTTAGTTCAAAAACAAGTTGCTTAATTTTTTTTTTTAAATCAATAGAACAT
Organism: Procyon lotor; assembly: GCA_028646535.1. Taxonomy (NCBI): domain Eukaryota; kingdom Metazoa; phylum Chordata; class Mammalia; order Carnivora; family Procyonidae; genus Procyon; species Procyon lotor. The sequence goes on along the minus strand of CM053606.1, from coordinate 66,940,119 downwards.
GTCTTTGGTGATAAGTTTGGGCAAATCATTTAACATCTCTATACATTCTTTCTTATAAAAAACTGTATCAGAACCCAGGAATGACTTTCAATCCTTTCTAAACCCTGTACAATGTAACAGAAGTGTGATTTATTTTCTAATTTAATAATTATTAGTAATTTTTTCTGCTTATATGGTATAGCATTCTTGTTTTGCACTATGGTATTATATTCATATTCAACTTACTAAATTCTTAACCATAATGTCTTGATAATAGTGTCTGCTATCTCAAACATTTATCTCAGTGCTCTGATAGATGATGGGTATTAAACCAATTCTTGAAGCAAATATTTGATTCCAACTTTTTTTTTTAGTTAGTTGATTAAATTTTTTTCTTCATTTAAAATGAAAACATTCCAAAGTTTTATATTGAGGTATAAGGAAAGATGTGAAAATAGAACATATTACATAACATACATAATATGCATTTGTTTAGTAGTTCACATATATAATCCAATTTGATCTTCTTAAGGTAGATATGCATATTATTACAGTTCCCTGGAGAATTAGTTGACAGTGTATATGTTACCACTCTACTGCTCAATTTCATTAATATTTTCAAGACCTGGGCCTTCTTCACTAGTTGAAATGATATCTTAAGTCTGGTAGTGAAAATATGTATGTTGGTCTTTTAATTGCAAAGTCCAGGAACTCATAAATAAGCAGAAATACAGTTTTACCTCACTACGTTCTTGGAAAGAACAAGTATGTAAGTCAAGTATGTAAGAGTACAGTGAGAACCAAAAGGCTGAGTTGTAGTCTGTCATTATAATCTATCCATAGTCTGTAAGACTTTTTTGAAACATACTGTTGGGTAGTTTTGAGATTTCTTCTACTGCAGTATAATTGACCTACGATAGTCTACTAGTTTCAGGTGTATAACGTAGTATTCAGCTTTTGTATATATTGCAAAATAATAACTACAGTAAGTCTAGTTACCATTCTAGTTTTTTTCAATTAAAAATTCTTTAATCCCTTTTGCTAGTGTCTTCAGGCTTGGAGATGCTAATTTTTAAAATTCTGAATTTTATTTTTATATATCAAAACTAAATAATGCCCTTGAATTTTTTTTAGTAGAACACTATTGTGGTATGTCATATTTTACTTTAAGTTTATACTTAAGAGTTTATATAATCATAGAATAATGTAGTTTAGCTACGTTAAGATGTGTAGATGTGCATATAGTATATGACCATGTTAATGAAGTCTGTTTTTTTGTTCAAAGCCGAAACCATAATCTATCCCCTAAATGTGAAAGCTCTCTGTATTCTTCTCTTCCACTTAACCCCCAACACTTAAATAATACTTAGAGGAATGACATTAAGATGGTTCTTGTCATTTCAAATACTTGAATTCTTTAAAATTAAAGCACTTAATTGAGTGGCATTTAGCAGTTTTAACAATGTCCAGCATCAAACATTTTAGGAGAGGAAAGAACAGTAACACATCCAGTGGAAACTGATGGCATTTCAGGAGGCAGAAGGTAATTATTAAAATTAGAATGTTTTAAGTTTGAATAAGATTTGATGTTAACCAGCTGTGGTGCCCTGGAGCCTGAGGCAAATAATGCTCAGGTGGCTCATGAACGCTGACCTGGAAGGATGGGTCAAGGCATTAACTGCCAGTTTGGTGCTTTACCACGTTGACCTAGGCTTATGATTGGGGAGGAAAGCACCATAATCAATTATAAGATAAAGAAAGAGGAACCTATGAGCACCGTGTCAGAGATCCCTTTTTATATCTATCCTACCGCCAGTGTCCGCTGTAAAGGTATTTCTAAAGGTAAACAAAATAGTATAAAAACCATTTGTTGCTACATAGTGGAGGCTGCCAAATAGCTAGAAAGTAAGTAAAGGATTATTTGGGGTCTTTCCTATAGTGCTTAGTAAGCAGAGCAGATTTTGCCATGAAATCATATAGCTTCACTTTTCATAAAAGACTCAGATAAGTGACATACCCTTCTTTTATAGTAAATTCTTAATTATTTAAGTGCCTTATGGCTGTATTTATGGCTACTTGATAAAAGATTTTACTGTAATCCATCCTACTTGTTTAAAATCTTATCTGTGTTGTAACTTGTTCCTTTTTAAACTATTATTCAAACTCTTTACTATGCTGTTCTTTTTGCCTAAATAATCGAAATTGAAATTTTTGAGTGGATATTTATTCCATTATGTGGAAAAGAAAATATCCCTTTTAAAAAACAAGTATCCCTTTTAGAATTTTGACTGATTCAAAGATCAAAAACCTGGTAACTGTAAGAATTTCTTGATTTAAGAGGTTTGGTATTAAAGTATCTTTTTGAAGTGACCATTTTATTTCTAATATGAAAATCACTTATAATTTAAATGGTATGTCTTTAAGCTGGCAAATATTGAAATATCTCTTTATATACATTTGCAGAAATGTTTGCTAAATTTACTGGAGTAAAACAGAATGATTCTCCTAAAGAACAAGTAAAGGTAAGTTAATTCTTC
>CM053606.1:66918754-66937103 GCA_028646535.1 Procyon lotor | reverse complement strand
TTTTTTTTTTAAGTTAATTGAGTGATTTTTCACATCTAGAAATTTGAGAGTCCAGTGTTAATGCAATAGATGTAGTGAGAACTAATAAGCATCTTCTCCAAGATATGTTTCTCTAAAATTTATAGCTGCTGGGAGAGAGAGGAGCACCTTTTCTCTGTGCTGTCAAGCTGAAACATAAGCCTTAAGCTTATAGTCCTCACCCTTTCTGGAAGAGGCTCTCTGCAGAGTGAGGCCAACAAACGGAGGGAACCAGAGCTCTGGCAACATTTAGTACCATCTGAAGCTAAATCAACCCTTAAACTTTCCACTTGCTGGAGCCAATGTATTCCCTGTTTCTTAAGCTAATTTGAGTTGCATTTCTATCACCTTCAACTGAAAGGGCTTTGGATATTGCTGTCCATCTAGAGGTGAGAATGATCAGCTCCCTACAAACAAAAGTAACTCACCAACAGTTCTGACTAACAGGAAATCTTATCAAAATTTCTTTTGGATAAGTAGTAAGTTTTTGTTGGTTCGGAATACTAAATTTAGAAAGCTCAAATAACTAACATTTTCCTGTACCCTAGAGACAAGTGTTAAATAAACTAACTGATCCTAAGGATTATTCAAATATGTAATTCCAAGTTATGTCAGTGTCATTATAGATTCAACTTAATCACCTACATTCTCAACATTAATAGGATTATTCTATAGGAATTGATGCCAAGAGCAATGATCCCAAAGCTCTGAGCTAATAATAGTTACAATGTATTGCACATTCTATGGGCCAGGAAGTGTGCAAAGCCTGTCATTATCTTATATTTAATTCTCACAGGAATTCTAAAAGGTAGATGTTATTATTTCTTTCTTACAGTTAAGGAATTTTAGAGAGGTTCAGCAGTATGCTCACGTTCATATAGCTAGCAAATGGTAGAACGGAAATCTAAGCCCACGTCATTCTGATTTCAAAGCCTAGGTTTTTAGCCACCGTTCTCTCTTTAAGTTTCCAAAGTTCAAAAGAATTCTCAAGTTTTTCAAAATATTTTGGAGATATCCCTGGCTCCTAGTGGATATATCTATATATGTAATTATGTAATACATAATATATGTACTTTATAGTAGATACTTACATAAGTTGTCACGACCTTATAAATAAATATAGATGTATATACATATGTTTTTTATATCTACTATGAACCAAGGATAAGAATTTATAACTCACATGGGAATCTTATTTCAAAATTTTATGGCTAAATCACGATTTGTCATCAGCAACTCAATATCTGAATTCTAATTTATTTATTTGTTTGTTTGTTTATAGAATATCTAAATTTAAGATTCTTTCTCTTATGAGAGAAAGAGGCCTAGGCTGGCATAGAAAAAAACAACAACAGCTGAGATAATCAATCCAGCAGACTGCTAGCAGAACCTGGGGTCGCTGCTTTTTCTAAAAATGCACAAACTCTCAGAAGGCACCTCTGCTGATCTAATGAAATCCTGGGCATAGCAGGCAGGCAGGGAGTGGAGAGAGCCTGGCCTTGGTCCTCATCAACAACCTTTCATGAGTCAAGTCTCTTGTGTGGATGTGTGCGGCTGACCCCATCATCTGCAGGTTTGACAATAACTTGTTTTTGTGTCGACTCTTCATAACCGGGAGCTATATTGGCATCACATGTTTGTTTTAACTTCCCACACAGAGACTAAGTCCAAAAGGTAATTAATTAAACCCTTATTTGGAAAAAAAAAAAAGGTGTTCTGTGTATTTAGTGGCCCCAAAAAGATGTGAAAAAATATTTTCAAAACTAAACTAATCCAAATAGAACTATGTTTTCTAATGGAGGAGTGAAAAGAGGCAGGGATTTGGAGAGAGCACACTTGGCTTGGAGTTTCAGCTAGCCATTTATTATATATGTTTTTGGACAGATAATTTGTACCTCAGTTTTTCAGTAATTACATTTAGCCCAAGAGGATGTTGGGAAGATTAAATAAAATAACATGCTTACTGGTATTTTGTAAGTTTTAAAGCACTAGTATTATTATTATAGACCTTCCTAATATTGATAGGAAAACTTCCCAAAAATCTCTTGCATATCAGGAAAGCACACACCATTCATTCTAATATGGTTATTTCTAGAAAATTTCAAAAACAGTTGAAAAACTCAACTTAATATCTTTAAACATAATACAGTATACAATATTGTTTGTAATGTTCAAATGTCTACCATGTTCCTATTTAAACAAATAGTAAAAGCAGATTTAAATCCTTGTCATCTTAATCATATAAAAGATCAAACAACTGTAAAAATGACTCACTTGTTTCATTCTGATTTTTAAATGTAGTTTACCTTAATTGAGTATTCGTATTTTTGGTTCTTACAGTGATTTCCTTTTATACTGGAGAAACTACTTATTTTTCTTTGGAGACCACTTGAATGTGTTCCAGGTAATCAAATATTTGGATTAATGAAGGGTTGTTATATATTTTTCATAGAATAAAAGCCAATAAAAATATACCTAATAACTATCTGCATAAGACTATAAAAGAAAAAAAACCAACACAGAAAATAAGTGTTATGAGGATGTGGAGGAAAGGGATCCCTTGTGCACTGTTAGTGGGAATGTAAATGATGCAGCCACTGTGAAGAACAGTATAGGGGCGCCTGGGTGGCTCAGTGGGTTAAAGCCTCTGCCTTCGGCTCAGGTCATGATCTCAGGGTCCTGGGATCGAGCCCCGCATCGGGCTCTCTGCTCAGCGGGGAGCCTGCTTCCTCCTCTCTCTGCCTGCCTCTCTGCCTACTTGTGATCTCGCTTTGTCAAATAAATAAATAAAATCTTAAAAAAAAATAAAAAAGAACAGTATAGAGATCCTCAAAAAATAAAAAATAGAATTACCATGTGATCCAGCCATTCTACTTCTGGGTATATATCCAAGGGAATTGAAAGCAGGATCACAAAGAGATAGTGGCACACCGTGTTCATTGTAGCATTATTCACAATAGCCAAGTGTTAAGAGCAGTGGGTGAATGGCTGAACAAAATTTGGTGCATATACAATGGAATATTATTTGGTCTTAAAAAAGAAGAAGAGCCTGTCACATACTACAACATGGATGGATTTGAGGACATTATGCTAAGTGAAATAAGCCAGTCACAACAAGACAAAATACTGTATGATTCCATTTCCATGAAGAATCTAGAGTAGTCAAATTCATAAACACAGAAAATAAAACAGTGGCTGTTGGGAGCTGGGGAGGAGGAGGGAGAAATATGGAGTTGTTATTCAGTGGGTATAGAATTTCAGTTTTATAAGGTCAAAAGGTTTTGGAGACCTATTGTACAATAGTGTGAATGTACTTAACACTACTGGGCTGCAAACTTAAAAATGGTTAAAACGGGGGCACCTGGGTGGCTCAGTGGGTTAAAGCCTCTGCCTTCAGCTCAGGTCATGATCTCAGGGTCCTGGGATGGAGCCCCGCATTGGGCTCTCTGCTCAGCGGGGAGCCTGCTTCCCCCTCTCTCTCTGCCTTCCTCTCTGCCTACTTGTGATCTCTCTCTTCCGTCAAATAAATAAATAAAATCTTTAAAAAAATGGTTAAAATGGTAAATTTTATGCTGTGCGTTTTTCACCACAATTAAGAAGACTGTATAAGAACTCTTGTTTAATTTGGGGGATGATTCAGAATACTCATTTACTTTAGGAAGGCCTGATGGTAATTCATCTTTACCCTAGAGCTCAGGAGAAGCAGCTCAGATATTTGACCCAGGTTACCAGGGACTGAGGTACAGTAAGTCTTCAAACCCAATGTTTTAACTGGGGTGGGGGGGCAGCGTCTCAGGTCAGAGAGTTTCTTACCATTTAGTAAGGACAAAATAGAAGACGATTTGTTGGGCAGAAAGGCAGACAGGGGAGGAAAGTTCCTGAATTTTGGTCTAGAACTCTTTTTCTGACATTCTGAGACCTCATTTTGGTAGATATCAGTCACCAGTAGAGAAAATATTGGTTGACGAAATACACTGATGAAATGTGTAACTATTTAGATCAAATAATAAATTATGTTTGTTATCTTATATCAGAGTTCCCCAGTATTCTGTAGAACATTAGTTCTATGGATATTACATTTTAAAAAGAACTCTGGGGTCAAAAAGTTTGGAAAATGTGGAGTTAATAATAGTTAAAAGTAAGAGGGTGCCTCTGTGGCTTAGTTGGGTGAGTCTCTGACTTGATCTCAGCTCAGGTCTTGATCTCAGGGTTGTGAGTTCAAGTCCTGTGGAGCCTACTTAAAAAAAAAAAGTAAAAATGAGATTTTTTTTTTTACTCCAAAACTTCTGAGAGGCTTTATTACAATCATATTAATGTAACTGTGCCAACATTATATAATAGATGTAGTATTTAATGGTTATTATGTTGACATTAGTGTTAATGCATTAATTAATGTCCATGTTAATATATTAATGCTTCTCCTAATCCCATTTGACCAAAGAAGCAATCCTTGACATACCAGTGTGAGAATGCTGCCTTATATCATACAAGACATGATATTTTTATCAGCTGCCTTCCTTAAGAGAGTAACTTTCTTTCATTTCTCCTGAGTTTGCCGTGAAGCTCATCTCTTTTACCATGAGCACCACTGGGGAACTACATACAAGCAGTTTTAATATTTGTTATTTCGAGATACTGTAAAGCTATATGATGATTCAGCTTTCCTATAACTCCAACTATGTTCTAAACAGAGACCTTTAATACTGGACCACCTTGTTGATTTTGTGAGGGTGTCAACATAAAAGAGCGAGTCAAGAATACAAATTGCAGGATAAAAATGGTCAAAGTTTCTTATCCAGGATACTTTACTGTTTTATTTTATAAGAAAAAAGTTAAAAATAGAACTAGTATACAATCCACCAATTCCATTACTGAGTATTTTCCCAAAGAACACAAAAATCCTAATTCAAAGGGGTACATGCACCCCTGTGTTTATATCGGCATTATTTATAATAACCAAACCATGGAAGCAGCCCAAGTGTCCATCAATAGCCTAATGGGTAAAGAAGATGTGCTATATGCAATGGAATATTATTCATCCATAAAACAGAATGGAATCTTGCCATTTGGAACAACACTGATGGAACTAGAGAGTATAATGCTGAGTGAAATAAGTCAGTCCGAGAAAGACAAATATAGGATTGGATTCATAAGTGGAATTTAAGAAACAAAACACAAGCAAAGGGGAAAGAGAGAGAGAGAGAGAGAGAGAGAGAGAGAGAAACCAAGAAAGAGACTCAACTATAGAGAACAAGGTGATGGTTACCAGACAGGACGCGGGTAGGGGGATGGGTGAAATGGGTGATGAGGGTTAAGGAGTGCACTTGTTGTGATGAGCACCAGGTGATTAAACTATAAACTTAAAAGAAAAAATCCTATTACAACAAGTATCTGCACAAAAATTCAAGTCAACTGAGGAAGAAGAGGGTCAAAGCAGTTTCTTGATATTTTAAGAATACTTATGTGTTGCTTTCTCAGCTGAAAACTCAGGGTTGCAACAACTGCACTCAATTAATGTTCTTTGTTTTATTTGTAGTCAAAGTCAGGACACATCAGAGGGAAGACATGAAGGCCTTCTGTGTAGACTTTTCATGGTGAGTCCCTGATAAAAGTCACCTTGGTTAGGAAACACAGTTAGTTTAATAGTGCTGCCTGGTGACCCACGGGAGCTATAGTTGTGGTGAGCACAGCAGAACACAGACTTGTCAAATCACTGTGTTGTACACCTGACACTAATGTAACCTTGTGTGTCAACTGTATTTGGATTTTGAAAAAGTCACTTTGCCTAAGACATTAGTATTAGAAGCATTTGATTTTGAACCTAAAAAGTAGAGCCATCAAGTCATTACAAGAAATAATGTGATTAGGAGAGAGAAGTGTGGACTATGTATTTTTAACGTTTTTTAGTATCTAATTTTATCTTTAGCAGAGCACTGTTTCTGAAGTTCTCCTTCTGTAATTACCTGTTGTCTTACTCTGGAACAAATACAGTTCATTCTGCAGGTATTTACTGAACACCTATTATTTGCCAAAATTGGGTTGAACACTGAAGGTATTTGTTTTGCTATAATTTCAAGAAGCATATTTTATTTGCCTTAAGAAAAATTAAAACAGGAGCACCTGGGTGGCTCAGTGGGTTAAAGCCTTTACCTTCAGCTCGGGTCATGATCTCAGGGTACCAGGATCGAGCCCGCATCCAGCTCTCTGCTCAGCAGGGAGCCTGCATCCCCCCCTCTCTCTGCCTGCTTCTCTGCCTACTTGTGATCTCTCTCTCTGTCAAGTAAGTAAATAAAATCTTAAAAAAAAAAAAGAAATGATAAAATTAAAAAAAAAGAAAAATTAAAACAGGTTATTCCACATGATGCACAAAATGAAAAAATACATTTTTTTGAAAAAAAAAATTTTAAGGAACACCTGGGTGGCTCAGTCAGTTAAGCATCTGCTTTTGGCTCAGGTCATGATCTCGGGATCCTGGGACTGAGTCTCACATTGGGTTCCTTGCTCAGTGGGGAGCTTGCTTCTCCCTCTGCCTGCTGCTCCCCCTGCTTGTGTGCATGTGCTCTCTCTCTCTGACAAATAAATAAATAAAATCTTTAAAAAAATAAAAAGAAAAAAAATATTTTAAGATAACAGTTTAAACATTAGCTACTTATGTCAAAATTATAGTATGATTTGCTCTTTTGGGAAATTAGTTTTTAAATTTCTTTTAAGATTTGCTCAGTCTAGGGGTACCTGGGGGGCTCAGTGGGTTAAAGCCTCTGCCTTCGGCTCAGGTCATGATCTCAGGGTCCTGGGATCGAGCCCCGCATCGGGCTCTCTGCTCAGCGGGGAGCCTGCTTCCCCCTCTCTCTCTGCCTGCCTCTCTGCCTACTTGTGATCTCTCTCTCTCTCTCTCTGTCAAATAAATAAATAAAATCTTTAAAAAAAAAAAAAAGATTTGCTCAGTCTAGGAATCGAACATGTATCACAAAGAAGGAAAACTGAATGACTAATGTATAAAACCATGTTTGACTTTACTAGGAGTCAAGGCAAAGCAAATCACTTTTTAAATTAAAAAATTAGAAAGTCAGACAGTATAATTATTGGTGAAAATGTGGACAAGTAGAATAGTTCATTCCAACAGAGGGAATCTAAATTAATGTAATCCCTATGGAGTACATGTTGATAATACCTATGAAATTTTAATTGTTATACCTTTCAACTAAACAATTCCCCTTCTAGTTATACATCATGGGCTAGAGAAATTGTTGCACATGTGAACAGAGAGACAGATGTAAGAATCTCTCGGGGCGCCTGGGTGGTATAGTAGGTTAAGCGTCTAACTCTAGGTTTTGGCTCAGGTTGTGATCTCAGGGTTGTGAGCTCGAACCCCATGTCGGGCTCTGTGTTCAGCACAGAGTCTGCTTGAGACTCATGCCCTTCCCTCCAACCCCCCACTCTCTCTCTATAATAAATAAATAAATCTTAAAAAAAAAATACTGTAGAATATTACCTAGCAACTAAGAGAAATGAACTCAGTCTACGTATACAACACAGAAGGATTTAAAAATCAGAACTTTGAATGAAAAAGTTTAGATTATATGCTACTTATATAACGTTGTAAGATAGACACATTCATATTCTAAAGCATAACTCTATATATAAACATATGCATGTATATTATACACAAACACACATGGGTGTATATGGAAAAGTATAACAAGACACTGTGGAAGGACACACACTAAATCCATGAAAGTGGTTTCCTCTGAAGAGGCTGGGAGGGTAATCAGTCCAGACTAGAGCTGAGGGGAAGATCTAGGATAATTTAACTTCATCTGCAGTATTTTATTTCTTAAATGGAAAGACAAGGAATTTATTAAAATGTTAACGATTATCAGTTCTGGGTGTTGATACATGGGTGCTCATCTTTGTATTTTTCTGTATTTTGGAAGTCTCTTATAAACAACTGTTCTTTGGTTTTTTGTTTTTTGGGTTTTTTTTTTTTTTTTTTGAGATCAGTCGCCTACTTTGTGCCTAGGTTTGGTAACTTGTGCACATTTCAGCCCATACAATAGTCATAAATGGGTCTTGGAACAAAACATGCATAATCCCTGCATAGCTGCACAGCGCATTCTCACCAAGCCAACCTAAAAATAACTGAAAAGTAAAAGTACTATTGGATAGAGGGCCCCTCAGTTGACCTTCAGGACTTTCAGATTGTCCATCCAGTTAATCTTGTCACAATCACATAATTATGAGGTTGGTTTGAGCTTAATGGACCAGTATATACAAGGAAAATATGCTATAACCAGAACTGTGCCACATCAAAGCCCTTGGGACATGATGCTTTTCTAGTGTTTCTACATGAGGTTTTCCTAAAGATAACAAAGCTTTTCCAAATATGCTTTTCAGGCATATCACACTTTCCAATGAATATACATACCTCTTCCCCACATCACGTCGTATATTCCCCCCGAATATACTGAGGCTACATAGCCACCGCATAAATACCCAAGTGCCATGCCATACCTTAGTCGGCTACAATAGTTTGTCAGAACAATACCTGTAAAAGCTATAGAGCTGCAGAAATCTATGGGGGAAAAAAAAACACAAGACATTATATCCTGCCCTGAAAGACAATCTTATAAGATGAAATACCAGTTAGTTCAAAAATACAGGAAAAAGAAAAGCAACCAGGCAAAGATACAAGTACACTCAAGTGTTGCTTGAAATTCCAGCTGAGTTGAAGTCGGAGTTATTTAAGAAAAGTCAAATATCTGAAGAACCAGTTTGGGAGCCTCAGTCTATCTTTTTTTTTTTTTTTTTTTTTTTTTTTTTAAAGATACATACCTCTTCGCTCTATTGGATAGAGATTTTTATCCAATGGAATGAAATCTGAGACTATCCCAAGTCAAATGCAAAGTTATAGCATTCCCAGGGAAATTTTCTTCCCTTCAAACTTCATATTTTGAAAAATTTCAGGCCTTGAGAAAAGCTGAAAGAGTACCTGGTGAAGTTTTGAAGACACTTGGCACAAGGAAGGACTATAAAAATAATTCATATGAGGAAAAAAAAAATCTATGAAATTTATTAACTTACATGTTAGATTTTACAAATGTGCATCAACTCTGCAAATGTATGTACTTTGCTTATGCATTTAAGTTTAGTAAAATAACATTCAAGGAAATGCCAGAGAAAATTTGGTGGGAAAAAAAGGGAAAAGAAGAGGAACAAAAAGCCTTACAGAATGCACAAAACCCTCTGAAGCTTTTGAGTTTTAAACAGGGCCTGAACCATTAGTTCGCTTGCTTTTTAAAACAGAGTTGAAGTTGTTTCAGCATTCTGTAGAGAAAGCTGAAGGGGGTGCTAGTGGGACTGTGTCTCGTAGGGGACCAGAGGCGAAAAAGGAAGTATGTTGTCCTTTCTTTGAGGGAAAAGGTGAGCGGGAAGGGAAGAAACTTGAAGTTAATGAACGCTTCCTTCCTTTCTCTCACACTTGGGGTGTAGCCAAAGACCTTTTAAGTTCTGTTTTTTCTCTGTTAATTTAGCATTTCAAGATGGCCAACATTTTCCAGCAAGGATGATAGTAGAATGGTAATTTTTAATCTCTGTCTCTAGATCTAGAAGACTGATAGGCTAAGGCATTATGTATTATTTCTGCTTTTCATAGCAGCCGACTCTTTCTCTCCTTTCAGCTCACTTTAGTCAGAATGCTTATGTGCTCTGGGCTGGGGGTTTGGGTTATCTGCTCTGTGTTAACAGCTCTGCCTGAGATCAGAAAGTCCCTTCTTCATGCTAGAACCTCTGGCTTCCAGGTCAAGCTTCATTCATGATGTTTATACCAAATGTTTTCTTCCTGTCAACAAACTGATGCCAATTCTTCTGGATTCAATGTTCTCTGCTGTCTCTCAAGTCCTGGCCTGCATAACATCCAAAGCCCTTAGGTCAGTCTCTTATTGAACCTCTAGAGATACACTCTCTCAATGGTCATTGCAAAATCTCACTGTTCTTAGTCTTTCAGCTGTGGGTTTCTGTCTCTGGAATGAAGCCATTCATTAATTTGGTTATGTTTATTGGATACCTGTCAGATGCAAGACATGCCGGGAGCAGGGAATACAGGGTTGATTAGGATAGCCATGGTTCCTGCCTCATGGTGCCTGTAGTCTGATGTGGTCTTATACAGGGAGCCTGCTCTAAGGAGGGGCCAGATTATTCACTAATGTGAACTGTACATAGAAAGTACTGACTAGGGGCAGCTGGGTGGCTTTGTCAGTTAAGCATCTGCCTTCTGCTCAGGTCATGATCCCAGTATCTTGGGATCGAGTCCTGCATCAGGCTCCCTGCTCAGTGGGGAGACTGTTTCTCCTTCTCCCTCAGCCTGATGCTCCCCCTGCTTGTGCTCACTCTGTCAAATAAATAAATAATATCTGAAAGAAATTTGGAAAGAAAGGATGAAAGGATGAAAGAAAGCAAGCAAGCAAGCAAGCAAGCACTGAGTAAATATGTGTGTGTGTATGTTAATGGGTAGGAAGCAAAGTTTTAGAAGCAGGGAGACTAGAGCAATCATAATTGTATAGGTGAAAAAAATGGTATAATTTACAGATTATGATATTTTAACTGCAATAGAAATAGTGGGACGTAATCATGTGAGGGAAGAGCAAATGTTTGATTTTTCTACTGAGCAAATTGAGGGGAGATGTTGAGATGTCAACTAAATGCATGAGTTTGGAATTCAGGAGAGAGGTCTAGGCCAGAGATAAAATTTGGAAAATCAACAATGTGTAGATACATTTAAGGAGACAATTCTTGATGATAGCACTTTGAGAGAAAATCGCCACAGAAGAAATGGAGATCAAAGACCTTACCCTTGGACAAGCCAACATTTAGGTTCTGGGAGCAAGGTAAGGAGTGAGCATAGAAGGACCAGCCAGTGGAGTAAGAGGGAAACCTCTAATGCTCCATATCCCTGCTGCCAAATAAAAATGTCTCTAGGAATAGAGTGTGAGCTCCTGGGTCATAAGTTATTGAGTGGTTAAATAAAATGAAAAGTGAGAATTTGCCACTGGTCTGGCCACAGGGTGACTTTGACAAGGGTGATCTGATTGGAGCTAGTTGAAGAGGAAATGGTGGGTAAAGAAGTATGGGCAACAAATGTAGACACCCCTTTTGAGGAGTTTTGCTGTAAGAAGAGTAGAGAAACAGGGATGAGAGTATGATTTTCTAAAATCAGAAACATTATATTATGTTTGAAAGTTGTAAGTTAATGGGAATGATATGAGAGAGAGAAATCTGAGGGTACAGGTGACAGAGGGATTGCTACAGGATTCCTTAAGTAGCTGAAGGAATGGAGTCTAGTGTGCAGATAGAGGAAGCAGGACTAATTCATGAAGTTAAAGAAAGAAATCAGGACAGAGAAGAATAGACATGGATAAGTTGGCAGATGTGGTGGTTGGAAGGTGAGGATATTTTCTTTCTTTTTTTTTTTTTTAAAGATTTTATTTCTTTATTTGACAGAGAGAAAGAGATCACAAGTAGGCAGAGAGACAGGCAGAGAGAGAGGGGGAAACAGTCTCCCTACTGAGCAGAAAGCCCGATGCGGGGCTCGATCCCAGGACCCTGAGATCATGACCTGAGCCGAAGGCAGGGGCTTTAACCCACTGAGCCACCCAGGCACCCCAGGATATTTTCTTCTGAGGGCTTCAATATTCTTCAATATTCTTGGTAAAATATGAAGCAAGGTCATCAACTGAGTTCAAGTAAAGGGTGGAAGTTAGGAAGATTTGAGGAAAGAGGAGGAGAAATAAAATAACCTCTTGGACAATAAGAGAGTGAGCTGATAAGGAAAATATAGTAGGATTGTTGAGCTGCATTAAGAACCCATTGAGGACTATGGTCTTAAATTTAAAGTGAGATCACTCATGGTTGTGGATGGTGAAAGAGTGGTAGGGATAATGGATTATAGATCCTGGTGGGGATCATCAGAATTGTTGGAGCCAACATCCTAGAGGTCGTGAGTTAGAACAATAAAGACTGGGAATCAGTGAGGAATGCTTGAAACTGAGATTTGAGCAAGGGAAGGAGGCGCCTGGGTTGCTCAGTCTGTTAAGTGTCTGCCTTTGGTTAAGGTCATGATCTCAGGGTCCTGAGATTGAGCCCTGCATGGGGCTCCCTGCTCAGTGGGGAATCTGTTTCTCCCTCTCCCTCTGCTGCTCCCCCTACTTGTGCTCTCCCTCTCAAATAAATAAAACTTAAAGAAAGAAAGAAAGGAAGGAAGGATGGAAGGAAGGGAAAAAGAAAGAAGGAAAGAAAGAAAGAAAGAAAGAAAGAAAGAAAGAAAGAAAGAAAGAAAGAAAGAAAGAAAGAAAGAAAGAAAGAAAGGAAGGAAGGAAGAAACTGAGATTCGGGAGGTGGAACAGATATTTCTGGTGAAAAGACCCAGACATTATCATGGTACTGCAGTAGGGTGGAAGAGCAGGTCACTGGAAAGGAGAAAGTCAAAGAACTGAAGGCCCAGAGTTTTCCAGAGGTAGAAATACAAGGGAATTTACTGTTACTTTGTCATAAATTTCGGACAGCAAACTGGAGGTTGAGAAAGGGAGAAAGACTGAATGAGGTTAGGGAATGTTGAGAGCCAAATGATGCCAGGAATCCAGGTAAAAAGCAATGACCCAGAAGTCGTGGATTTCTTCCCCCCCCCTTTTTTTTTAAAGATTTATTTTTTTATTTTAGAGAGAGAAGAGTGTGAGCAGGGTGAGGGGCTGGCGGGGGTGGGGAGGGGATTGGAGGAGGAGCAGAGGGAGAGGCAGAGAGAATCTCCAGCAGACTCCCCACTGAGAGCAGAGAGAGCCATCATGGGGTGGACATGAACCCGATGTGGGGCCTGATCCCAGGACCCCAAGACCATGACCCGAGCCCAAACCAAGAGGTGGTTCTCAACCAACTGGGCCACCCAGGGGCCCCAGAAGCCTTGGATTTTTTAAGGAAACTGATGGAAACAGGACTGTGAGGCCCCTATGGTCTCTTACAGGAAAGTGAGGAATCCATTCTTTTCTTTTTTTTTTTCTTTTGAGAGACAGAGAGAGAGAACAAACAGGGAGGAGGGTCAGAGAGAGAAGGAGAAGCAGACTTCCTGCTGAGCAGGGAGCCCCATGTGGGGCTTGATCTCAGGACCCTGAGATCATGACCCGAGCCAAAGGCAGACTCTTAAGCAATTGAGCCACCCAGGTGCCCAGAAGAATCCATTCTTTTTCTAGCTTCTTTCTTAGGACCAGTCTCTCAGGCACTCCTGCTTTATAGGCTTAGTATTCCTCTGTCATTGTTCAGAATGTTCTTTCCATTGTCTGCATCCACTGAATCTTCAGCTCACTTCTTACCTGGCTCTGACCATCTCAACTTTCCTAACACTTACAGTCACATTTGATAATTAACATGTGATTTTTTTTTGTTCCTTAGTTATCTTTTCATTATATTTCCTGTCACCTCTATATGCATCTTTTACCACTTAATATGGCTTAGCAAATTTCAATGAATATTGGTTGGGTTTTGGAACATGAAAGAAACTAACGTCTTCCAGAAAGCAGCACAAATTGTAAGAGTAAGCTGGGGAAACTTTAATGGAAATTTTAATTAAAAATTTTATAGCACACTTCTCAAATGTTAATGTAAGGACTCATTTTAAAGAAAAAATTCGCAGGGACCTCTGGGAATAAGTTTCTTACTTTGAAAAACACTGACTTAGGAAAACTAAAATCATTATCAGTGAAACAAAAATACAAAATAAAAAACAAACTTCTTATTAAACTCATTACAGAAATCAAAAGAATATGTCTGCAGGACCCAGTTGAGAAACTCTCCTGGTTAGATTACATATTAAAAGAACAGTGAGTGACCTAAGGAAATATTATAACAAAAAAAATTTAAAAAGAGAAATATTATAACAGGTAATTTTGTAATGAATACGTGGAAATCTCCATTTTCAAAATATGTTTGGAAATGAATTTTATCAGGCCAAACTTAAAATGAGGCCTTGTGCAGAGTAAATGCTCAATAATAACAACAGTGATAACAGGTCAATAACAATAACAATATTAAAATTGGGGTATTTGAAGAATTGGGGTATTTTTAGTAGAGTTTCTTGCATTTGTTAAATGAAGGTGGTGAGATTTGTAATACTCACAGATACCAATATATGTCCTGTCTTTTTTTGGTTTTCCACATAAAATAACTTGTCCTGGTTTGTCTTTTTTTTTTTTTTTTCTTCTCCAGACCAAAACAAAAGTTCTCTGCAGAGCGGCTATGGGGGTGGGGGCCAGGGTGAAGTCTGAGATAGGGCGAGCAGGCACTCTGCCACATCCCCTACGGGCTAAGACCACAGCGATCTCTGGGAGTTTTGCTGTTACTTTGAAATAGTGTGAGGTTTCCTGCTTTGTCAGAAGCCCTACCGAGGGGGAAATTGAAGGTGCATTGTGGAAGCCTCCATTGGAGGTTCCTGCACCGGCACAGGAAATGACAAGTTTGCAGGAACTCTGTGGTTACTGCAAGGGAATTTGCTTTGGATTTTTATTTCTAAATTCTCTGAGGCACCCCCCAGGCCTGCATCAGGTGTCTGCTTTGGGCTCTGCATACAGGTTCATCTGACAGTACTTTTTTCTCATTAATTTGAAATTGGCCAGCCGAAAATTTCATCAGCGAGAACCAAATTCTAACCTTGGGTATAGATATGGAAAATGTGGCTTTAGATCATGGCCTTAGATTATGTCGATATAGAAAACACCTACAGGTATGAATAGGAATCTTTATAGGTGACTTTTAGAACAAAGTAGTAAAGCTGTCTGTAGTAATAGGTCAACCAAGCAGAAAGTAGGAGCACATATTGTAGTTTGTAGACCAGTATCCTGTCACAACACTTAGGGAACATATGGTTCGTGTTCTATCACACATTCTTAAGAATACTTACGCAATTGCCTCCAAGCTGTTGGCTGTTTCAGACAACCTTTAGAGTTAGGGTCCCTTCTCCCCTCCTTACTGGGTGAAAGTAATCTATTTTTAAGTGGTGGTAGTCGGTAATATTTCTCCTACACTAACTTTTGTTTTTATCTTTTGAAACTTTTAAAGAATTGAGCCTAAAGAAGTAAGACTCTCTCTGTGCAGGGAAGGGGGCTCTCTTTCACCTCTTGCAGCCCAAAGTAGATGTTCAGAGCAGACTCTGGGACCAGAGGACCTAGCTCTGACACTTGTTGGTCATATGAGCTTGGACAAGTTACTTAAACTCTCTGTGCATGTTTTCTAATCTGTGAAATGAGGATACTAGAGCCATTATAAGAATTTAGTAAGTTAGAATTTGTCAAGTGCAAAGCGCGTGCAAAGCACGAGAACCTTATAAAAAAGAAAAACCAAATGATTTTCTAATGATTTTCAGAAATTTGAGGTGTTTGCTTCTATAAGGAACATAAACAGGTTAGTATGAATTTGTTCAGTTGTCTGCTAATCAATAGTAAATGGAGATAAGTCACTAAATAAATGAGTCCTCATAAAATGAGTGGTTCTGCACCTAAGGAGGGGAGGTTCTTTGTGAGAAAATCAGCCTCAGTAAATTAGTGCAATTCTCGCTGTCACACAATTTTTATCCAAGTGCAATAAAGTGCACCTCTTTATTTCAGCCCCCTGCTTATACTTTTTTCTGAAAAATTTCAGAACAAATGACCAAGATACCACCTTGGATCAAAGGAATTTTTTATATTATGGTGACAAATACTATAATTTGATTGCAGTCCTGATTTGTAATCAATGAAAGGAGTGGTTTCTTTCCCCCCAAATCAGTTAATATTGACCTTAATAAAGGGTAGAGGCATCTTTTTTTTAGAACTTTGATGGGGAACCAAAAATATAAGTTTATTTTAAAGCTTTGCTCAGTGCTTTAGGTTTCTGGATTTGTGAAAATAATATCACTTTATTAGTGTACAGATTTAAAGAGAAAATACCTCTAGATATTGTCAGTTTTGTAACTACCTATGTAATTTCTTGTGTTTTTCCATATCATCTATTGAAACTGCTGAATTAATGAAATAGCCCTGAATTTTAAAAATGTTTTGCCAAAAAAACCAAAACCAAAACCAAACCAAACCACAACACTCAAACACACACACACACACACACACACACACACACACACACACACACACACACAGAACCCAACCAGCCCCGAATCCTTCAGATCTTTCATACTGCCAATATATAAAGCTTTAGGGGGCAGTAGGCTCTGGTGGATGAAGACTTGGGCTCAGAATTAGATGGATGTGGGTTTGAATCCTGGACCTCCCACTTACTAGCTATGCTACTGTGATGTTATAAGGCCTTAGTATATATGCACATGGGCCTCAGTTTGTATATAGCCTTACAGAGCTGTGAAGAGTAAATATATTTGCATGTATAGAATGTTTTGGACACTCCTTGGCACAAAATAATTGCTCAATAGATGTTGATAGTTACATTATTGAGAATGTAGCTCCATTGTAAACAGTCACTTCAACAGTCACTTGCCTCTTTAAAGGCAAGACACTCCTAAGAATTAAGTTACTAAGGTCTTGGGTTTTCTCTCTCTTCTAACATGCCATTTTACTTAGAAATTAGAAAGCCTTGGGGTGCCTGGCTGACTCATTCAGTAGAGTATGCGACTCTTGATCTCAAAGTTGTGTAGAGTTACGGGGTAGAGTTTACTTAAAAACAAACAAACAAAAAACTGGAGAAAAAAAATTAAAGGGATGCCTAGAAATTAAATTAGAGGGTTGCTCAGTCCGTAAGCCTCTGCCTTTGGCTCAGCTCATGATCCCAGGGTCCTGGGATGAGACCCACATCAGGCTCTCTGCTCAGCAGGGGGCCTGCTTCTTCCTCTGCTAGTGCTCTCTCTCCCTCTCTCTCTGATGGATAAATGAATGAAATCTTAGGGAAAAAAAGAAAGAAATTAGAAAGCTGTAACATGATTGATACCTTTAAATGTAGGATTAGATATTCACACCCTATTCAAGTGTTCATGTCTGCACTTGAAACTAAAATTTGACAACATGAAGCATGAATACTATGTAATTTGAGTCTGTGAGAAATCTAAGGTCTTAAATCTAGAGAGACTATATCAAAGCTGAGGCTAACTTCACTTAGACTGTTTTTACCTTCAGGGTATTATGACTATGTGTTATCTCCAAGGCCTAGTTCAACCTTCTCAATCAGTAGGTGCTCCATAAATATTGGTAAGGAAGGAATGGGTTATGGAGGTGGTTTTTAAAGTAAGCCGGGTAATCAAAGATGATTTGACTTTTATGGAAGCATCTCCTGGATTCCCTATGTATAGGTACAAGAGAAAGAGGGTTAGAAATACTTCCCCTTCTCTCAAAGTGGGGAAATCGAGTAACTTTCCGAATAGTGATATAAGCAATAGTATAAGAAACCTCTCTCTTCCATTCCAGTATATTAAAGGCCTAGGACCAGAGGACTTTAAAGATTTTATTTATTTATTTGACACAGAGAGAGATCACAACTAGGCAGAGAGGCAGCCGGGGGTGGGGGGGGTGGGGGGGGAGCAGGCTCCCAGCTGAGCAGAGAGCCAGATGCAGGGCTTGATCCCAGGGCTCTATCCCAGGATCCTGAGATCAGGACCTGAACGACCTGAGCCCTGAGACGAAGGCAGAGGCTTTAACCCACTGAGCCACCCAGGCGCCCCCAGAGGGCTTTAAAGCTGGGAGAGGTCTCCTGAGCCAAGATTCTCCTTCTGCAGAGGAGAAAACAGCCTTGGAGAGTTTAAGTTGTTTGTCCAACTGGAAGTCCCGTCTCAGAAACCTCTCAAGCATGTCTTGCTTTATTATTATTTTTTAAAGATTTTATTTATTTATTTGACAGAAAGAAATCACAAGTAGGCAGAGAGGCAGGCAGAGAGGAGGAAGCAGGCCCCCGGTGAGCAGAGAGTCCAACACTGGGCTCGATCCCAAGACCCCAAAATCATGACCTGAGCCGGAGGCAGAGGCCTCAACCCACTGAGCCACCCAGGCGCCCCGCATGTCTTGTTTTAATAGGAAAACGAGGTGTAACCATGAGTATCAAAGTGGGTTCTGCTTACTGCATTCGCCTCTCGTCCCCAGGTAGGGACGCAGAAGTTGCACCTTCGTTTCCATCGTGCCCGTCTTAGGATAACGCCAGCAAAGCTGACCTAGCTCCTTTATTTGTCATTTATTTAGCGAGCAGGGAGAAGGGTTGGGTAAGGCGCTCTCCGCTGTTAGAGGAGGAGGCAAGACCGCACTGGCGCCCACCAGCAGAACGCATCTTAAGATAACAAGCAGGATTAGAGGTGGGAAAGACAAAC
>CM053606.1:66894833-66918654 GCA_028646535.1 Procyon lotor | reverse complement strand
GGCGGCGGCGGCGGAGCGCCCTTCCCCCCGCGCGCTGATTGCTGTGGCGTCCTGCCCGTCCCCGCCCGCGTGTGTGTGTGAGGCAGAGCGAGTGAGCTGGGTCGGCCCGATGGGGGTAATCGAGGGTTTCGGGGACGCCGAGCGGCGCTTTCCTCTTCCCAGTGAGTGAGGGAAGGACGTCGGCGGCTCTCGTGCCCGGCCACTTTCCCTGGGCGATTCCTGGAGCTCCCTGCAGGAGGTGAAAGTCCCGGCGGGTCCGGATGGCGTAGTTGTGCCGCGGCGCAGCAGCTGCCGAAGCTCGCGGCCGCCGAGCGCTGGGCGGGGAAACTTTCCTCTGCTTTCCTCCAGCTTGCGGCGGGTGGATCTCCGCTTGACACACCGCCTCCGAGGTACGTGCGGGCCGGGCCCCGCGGCCGAACTGCCCGCGCCACTAGCTCTGCGCCCGTTCCGGCCGCGGGCGCTGCAGGCTGCGCGGTGTCTGTCCGCGCTGCGCGAGGCTCCGTGCCTGGTCACGGCCAGGGTCGCCCCGGCCGCCAGGACCCCCGGGCTCGGGAGGGCGGCGTTGGTCCAGCAGTGTTTACTCTCGGAAGAGCCAGGACCGGTGGCCGGCGGTGCGTGGGGAGCGGCCGTCCTGGGTCGGGTGGGCAGCGCTCCGGGCGCTGCGCTGTCCTCGGGGAAGAGGTCTCCTCCACGCCTGTCCTCGCTCTTCCTCTCCGAGGTTTCTTCCGACCCCCGCGGGGCGCGGACCACTTCCATTTGGGCGCGTGACAGCGTGGGTGGGAGAGGTTTGTTGTGGGTTTGCACTCACTTGCCGTTGCGTAGGCTGTGCCCTGGGACTCGCGCACCGACGTGAGCTGCGCTCCCCGCAGCAGGCGCCCTCCGGGTGTCGTGCGGGCGGCGCGGAGCGCAGCGCAAAGGAGCGTTGCAGCCCGGAGCCCCGCAGAGAACGCTCTCCCTGTTAATAGATTAGCCCGTTATCCAGTTCATTTTGAAGGCTTCTCTTAGCATGTTCATTTGATTAGAACAAACTAAGTCTTTGGGCTGTTGCTAGAAGAATCTGCGTGCAGACTTATTATTAGGGCATTTGCCCACTTCCAGAATCACGTAGTGTAGGTACCCGGCCTTGTCAAGCGTGAATTACCTTGGCACAGTGGAACTTAATGGATTTAGTGTGTACTAAAAGGGCTGAGAGAAGAAAATCGCTCGTTTCCTTAGCTGTGAAATGGGAATGATAATGGGTCTCATAAAGTCACTGTGAGGGTTGAATGATTTAATATATGTAAAGTACTAGCGCTGAGCAGGTGGCACATGAGTGTTAAAGCTGCTTGTCCTGAGCCTGAGAGGTGATGAGAAAAGAGCAAAGAGTGACAGATAGGATGGTAGGAGTGACAGAGAGAGAGAGAGAGAGATCCCCTGCGTTGGGGAACCATGGGTTTTCTGAACATCTCCCTTTGAAGAAAAGTTAAGTGAGCGATTTGGGTGGAAAGACACTACTCTATAACGAAGCAAGGGTCAAGAACCTTTTAACTATCTTGAAATGGTACTTTAAAGGGGCAAACAGTTATTTCACTGTGAAATCAGCTATTTCTCTTGAATAATAATAGCAGACGTTTAGTGAGCTCAAGCTGTGTGTCACTCTCCTAATGCCTTGCGGACTACTTAAACCTCACACCCACTCTGTGGTTAAAATACTATCAGTCCCATTTCACAGATGAGACTGTAGAGGTTAGTTACTTGCTCCAGCTAACCCATAATTTTCTGTTCTGACTCCAGAGCTAGCTTAGTCACCAAGTGCAGCAAGTGCAGTCAGATTTGTATGCAGTGAGCCCAGGTGTCTTCTTGTTAAGCTTCCCATTTTAGTTGGACATATCCCTTGAAACAGGAATAAAATATCTGTGATTAATTTAGGTGATGTGCTTACTGGGGTGTTGCATTACAGCTCTGAAACTGAATTCAAGTAATTAAAAACAGAACCCTGATTGGTATTAATATGAATCTTTATTCTTAATTTCTTTTATTCTCTACACATTGTCAGAGTTACTTGGCTTCCTTAGGAAACAGCTTGGAGTTGGCACAGGAGGCAGGGAAATAATTCTTACCCCCTTAAGGGCTATTAAAGTGAAATGGATTTCATGCCATTGTGTCAGTTAAAGGATGTTGCTCTGTTTCTTGGTGTTCTCTGCTTTTGGCTTTAATTCTGCATTGTTTAGTGTTTCAAGGCTTCAGCGTATTTTCAGCCCTTCAGTTTGTCATTTGTCAACTTTAATTTTTCCTGTTTTGATGGAATCGGACCATTATATGGCAACTTTGCTTAACAACTGTTGATCCAGCTCATGTTTTTAAATATAAAAATCTCCAGCTTA
Source organism: Procyon lotor (assembly GCA_028646535.1). NCBI lineage: Eukaryota > Metazoa > Chordata > Mammalia > Carnivora > Procyonidae > Procyon > Procyon lotor. The sequence continues at coordinate 66,916,291 of CM053606.1, read as the reverse complement.
CTTTTGAACCCCAGCAGGGCAAAGGCAACCCCTGGGGAATTCATTGTTATTTTGAGTATTAGCCAATAGGGGGAGTATAACACACCATTGATGTCCACCAGGCACTTAACACCAGTTTTTAGGGTGTTAAACATACATTTCAGAAATGGAAAATGTTGTGGCTTTATCTAGCAAAATCACCAAGTTGCTTTCTGAGTTTACAGTGGAAAGCTGGGTTTAATTTCAACTGATTACAATAAGAATGACCTTGAGGACCAGGCCTGTATGTTGGACATATGTCAAGAACTTTGGTGGCTGGACAGATATTAAGTACACTCGCACATGGTTTTTTCCATTTGTTCTCCTTAAGAAGTGCCTGTAAGATAATTTTGTGCACTTTGAATAATATTTCAAGTTATCCAGGAGAACTGGGAGTCTGAAGAGATCCATTGTGAATCTTTTTGTAATGATCCTCATTTGTCTTTTGTAGAAAATTGGATACAGTGAATTTGTTCTCAGGGCGGTTGGTGCACTTACAATCCTATCATTATCATTCTTCATCAACATCTTCCAAGTGCAATAACAATCTCGAGTAACAGCAGTTCTAGGCATTCTTCAGAGGCTTATATTTTAGTAAACAGTAATAGTTCAGAAGTATAGTATTTGTCTAGTAGAGGTGTGATGTGTCTATAGACACTCATTCTTGTAAATATAATATAAACATTATTTAAGAATTAACATGCTTGGGGGTGCCTGGGTGGCTCAGTGTGTTAAAGCCTCTGCCTTCGGCTCAGGTCATGATCTCAGGGTCCTGGGATCGAGCCCTGCATCGGGCTCTCTGCTCAGCAGAGAGCCTGCTTCCCCTTCTCTCTCTGCCTGCCTGTCTGCCTACTTGTGATCTCTCTCTCTCTGTTAAATAAATAAATCAAACCTTAAAAAAAATGCTTGGAAAAACATCAAAACGGAGTTTAATTAATTAATTAATTAAGATTTGATTTATTTATTTGACAGAAAATGGATCCGCGAACACAAGCAGGGGTAAAGGGAGGCAGAGGGAGAAGCAGGGCAAGGCTGAGGGAGAGGGAGGAGCAGGCTCCCTGCTGAGCAGTTAGTCTGATCTGGGGCTCGATGTGGGGCTCCATACCAGGACCCTGGGATCATGACCTGAGCCAAAGGCAGGCACTTAACTGACTGAGCCAGGTGCCCCTAAAACCAGTTTCTTTTTTTTTTTTAAAAGATTGGACTTACTGGGGTGCCTCAGGGTCCTGGGATCCAGCCCTGCATTGGGCTCTCTGCTCGGCAGGGAGCCTGCTTCTCTCTCTGCCTACTTGTGATCTCTCTCTGTCAAATAAATAAATAAAATCTTTAAAAAAAAAAAAAAAGGTTGTGCTTATTCATTTGACAGAGAGAGAGAGATCACAAGCAGGCAGAGAGGCAGGCAGAGAGAGAGGGGGAAGCAGGCTCCCTGCCGAGCAGAGAACCCCGATGCGGGGCTCAATCCCAGGACCCTGAGATCATGACCTGAGCTGAAGGCAGAGGCTTTAACCCACAGAGCCACCCAGGCGTCCCCTAAAACCAGTTTAAAAAAAAAATTTTCAATCTTTGCCTGTAGTTTTGTAGGCCAGTTTTCTTTCTTGCTTCTTGTGTATTAGGTAGTCTTGACTTTACTTCATTTAACAAGCTAGGGTCTTGTGGATCCTTTTAAAAAATAACTTTCAAATTTAGTCCCTTCTTTCTAAGTCTCAGGATTGCAATAGTTACTTCAGGGTAGCATCTTATTTACGATTTAACTTAGTCTTCCACGCTCTGATGTACTGCAGACTCTTCAGCAAACATTTTTCAGCCCCCCCATCTCTAATAGGCTTCTGGTTCCAGGTCTCGGAGTTTGGCAAATTAGCTGTCCTCTTTCAAGCCTCTGATAGCAGGGGGCCAAGATGCCTTAAAGCTTCCTAAGGCTTTGTCTTGAAACGCCTTTATAGATTGACAGAATGGATTTGCTTAAAAGAAGGTATTGTCCTATTCTTTTTAAGGCTCAAAGGAATTAATCTTTCCCTTTTGCATGCAAACTGAGTTGCTTCTTGTAAAAGTCAGGTGACTTTCCTGAAGGGCAGAATCTGGGCCTTAGAGGCCAGGGAAGAACTCAAATACCCTCTTGAGTATAGTACTGAGAAGGTGGTCACCTCTGACTTCTTTAGGACCCAAGTGATCACTGATTTCCTGGGATGATAAATCTGTGGAAAGTTCTGACTTTAGATTTCAAACTATTTATTTATTTATCAGAGATTTATTTATCTTTCTATCAGAGAGAGATTTATTTATTTATCAGAGAGAGAGAGAGAGATCACAAGCAGGCAGAGTGGCAGGCAGAGGCAGAGGGAGAAGCAGATTCCCTGCCGAGCAAGGAGCCCTATGTGGGACTCGATTTCAGGACCCCGGGACCCTGACCTGAGCCGAAGACAGCCGCTTAACCAACTGAGCCACCCAGGCATCCCTAGATTTCAGACTTAACAGAATAGTTAGAATTTAGAGGATGACTGGTAAGTATTGTTGTTGCTGTAATATTTTTTTCTGGGTGCTGTCATCGTTTTGAATTACCCCTATTCTTGATAATCCTTCTTGAAAATGTTTTTTTTTTCCCCTTGCTATTGGACAAAAACTAATTATAATTTTCAGGTTCATTAGTTACTGAGGACAGTTGTCCCCTCTTTTCTTCTTCTTATTTTTAGTCTTAACAGCTATTTGAAAATGATTTTATCTATCACCTTTGTACATTGGAGGATTTTCCTTGTGATTTTTAACTTTTGAAATTTTGAAACTTAAGTACCTTTAGAAATTTGCATAACTCAAGAAAGTAAATGTTTTTGGGGGTCTTTACCTTGTAAGTAATCTTGTATCACCTCTAGAAATATGGACAGTTTGGAATGTAAAAGAGCAAATCCAGGTGATATGAAAAGCTAGCCTTCCGTAAATAACGGTTAGCTTTAACAGTTTCGGTAGGAGCTTTTGTGGCTTTGAAAGAAAATTACTGACCAAGATCCATGGCAGTAATTTCTCTGGTTCCACATTTTCAGAGTTAAGCTTGGAATGACAGCATTGTCTCTTTGTAGCATTTTATAAAACACAAGCTATTGCAAATTTGTTTGGTTTCCAGTCAAGCTGAAATAAATCAACATAACTTGGCAGGACTGTATAAAAAATGATCTAGGTCCATTTCCTGGGCTCTGTCCATTTCTAGATTTCTTGTTTTATATCTTTTGAAATAGAACATTTGTTTGTTAACTGACATTGAGCTTTATTTTCTCTGTTTGCAAAGCCCTTGCTTAAGATTTAGCACAGATTTCTGAGCATTTTTCCTTCTTTCAGAGGGAGAGTAATGATTTTTATCTCTCAACCAAGATGTGTGCGCTATTTAGTGTTCGAAACAGCATTTGTAAACATTCTGCTTGAGGCCACTCTAATTTGGACCTTATGCATTTTTTTTTTTAGTTTTTTAGGCCAACCTTCAAGATTTAATAAGAGGATAACTAAGGTCACACTTACAAGGCCTGATACCTTTTAAAATTGAGATTATTACTGAAGATCCGAAATAAGAGCCCTAGAGACATGCCCTTAGGCCATCCTGGTATCTCCCACTTAAGGTAAAAAAAAGAAAGAGTAATACCTATGTTTGTGCTGAAGTTTGGGAGTCTGGCAGGAGGACTCTGAATTAGAGTGGAGTGTAGCAAAGCTCATTTTTAGGATTTAATGTTAGATTGTTGCCGTGGTAATAATTTAAAATTAAATCTAAAATGTTATCTCTATTTTTACTTTATGGAAAAGGATGGTAGTACAGAAGCATCTACTCTCCCTATCTCTTGGACACTGGACTCCAAGGGAAAGGGAGTCAGAATGGGGTGTATTTATAGAGGAAAAAGCATCTGCTTGTTTGTCCTTCCAAGTACTTCATTTCCCTGGTACATGCCGAAGGTCAGGATTTTGTGTGAAATTGCAGATGAAACATTTGTAAAAAAAAAAAAAAAAACTTTTAATTGATTAGTCTTTGAGAAAATGACCTTTAGAAAGCAGTCTTTATAGATGCTAGTCCTTGGGCTTTCCTGTTGATTGGCTTGCCCTGGGAGAAGGTCTGCAGTTTTATAGATCTGATGACTAACCACCACTGATGGGTAAGGACACCAAGGTCTAGCAGAACTTTGGATTTCTTTTTTTAGTTCTTATTTACTCTTCTATTAATGGAAACTTGACCTGTGCTTAATTTCAGTTTGTTGTGTGAAAAGATTTCCTTTTGGGAGTATAATTCTGTTGGAATTTTTAATGATTTATGTGTTTTGACCGTATGAAATTGGTCATTGGATGCAAAACTACACTGCTGCCTATTTGCAAATTTCATTTCATAATTAACTGTGTGATGACTGCTGGAGCAGAATGTGGTTTTTTGTTTTTTTTTTTTAAATAATTGGAAGGTTATTTTAAGTGAAATACTTAGATTCCAGTCTCAAAGCCCTGTGTCTTTTGTGTGGCATTGCCTGTGTTCTGATGCGATCTCTTTCTATTTTTCCTTTAGAACAAAACATACTCAAACACAAACTCTTCTGAGTGTCCATAAAGAATAAATGTCTCATTTTGTTGTATGAGACTGTGCAGTTGGCTGGTAGAGTAACTTCAGCTTTGAGGGAAAGCACCATTGACTCATTACATACATTTTGCATTATTACATTGCAAGGTCTTCCTTATGTGTGTGGGAGAAGTTTCTGATCTTCTAAATGGGCATCTTTACTATTGCTGGTCTACCTCTTTTTGTCAAAGCCTTACTGAACAGCCATTCCTTAGTTTTCTTATTCTTTTGTCTTTATAGAGATTGTTACCTTTCGTGTATTCACCAAATACCATATGAATCATGAAAAAATTACCTAGGATAACCAGTTTTGTGAATACCCACCAATCTTTTCTTTTGTGTCCATCATGTTCATCCATTATAATTGTTGCCCAACCATTGGAGGCATCATGTTTTTGGAGCCAGGAGAAGGATGACCTACTTGATACATTTCACTTTTTTTAAAAAATTTTTTGGATTTGTGCCTTTCTCAGTTTGTGGCGTCTTTATCTCATTATTAGAGTGTTGCTTTCTAAGATATTCAAGATGTTAATTTCATTCAGTGTGTGGGCTATTAAGGTTTCCTGTAGAATCAGTCCTACTAAATTCTTCAAAGTAGTTCCAGAAAGCATCCCATTTAGATGCCTTGTTAGGTGTAGGGCTTTTGGTAATGTTCAGGTGGGAGATAACTGATCACGAAGCAGGATTCTGTTTAGCTTAACCAGGTAGAAAAGGGAGGGTAGCATCTAATTCATTAGGACAAAATGCACTTTTGTATAATAACGAGGGATTTAAGTGTTTTCTTTGGAATTAAGATATATTTTAAGTAGGTATATAGATACAAGGTTTGCAAAAGAAACTTTGCTAAGGCTGAGGTTCTGTAGTTGGCAACTCCTGTAACCCCAAAGATCCTGTTCTCTGAAGCCAGGAAAAACCAATCTGTTTCCAATTATATATCACAAAAATAGGGAAATTAAGCCAAGAAAAATGATCATTTGGGGGTTGGGTTGCTTTTTTGTAGAGGGTAATGGAGAAAGGACTGTAGATGCACATTAAAAAAAAATCTGTTAGTCCTTCTGGTTGGCTCTCAGATTTTTCTCAAGTGTTCTGTATCGGAAATTAAGGATAATTAAGAATAAATTTGGGATTAAAAGCTTCAGCTCCTTGTTGTTTCTCAGAGTAGTCAGGCAGATTCTGCTGACACTGGCTAGTGTTTTTGGGAGAGCCTTTTCCGGTCCCAGTGGCGTCAGGTCATGGAGTCCCCAGCATCATACTAGCTAGTCAGTGCTGTGGGGTTTTTGTTAAGGCTTTTTACCAGACTCGAATGGAAATGTGGTCCCTGGTTCTGAGCATTACTCTGCTGGTGAAGAAAGGCTAGGGATGTTGGGGTGAGAAGCCTAACTGGAATTTGGATGATGTGTGGGTGCAGGTAGTGTCCTTAGTGCTTGTCAGAAGCACCAAGGCTTTCTGAATGCCTGTGGCTAGTTTCAGGATTAGTGGTCCTGTGAGACCCAGGTGTTAACTAAGAAATCTCCTTTCCACTGCCAGAACATCACCCCCAGCAGATCTTAGTTCCTGTTTCTCACACCTTACACCTCCACAGAGTATTGAATAAGACTTTCCTAATGGTACAGAATCTTTGGTAGCAAGGTAGTCTATTGGGGCTCGTGGTGTTTGGCTATTGGCTCATTTCTTCTCACCTCCCATTAAAGAGCTCAGCCCGCTGCAGGCAGGCTCCCACACCCACCATACCAAGGCGTACCAAGGTGCTAGAAAAGGTGCAAAGTGCAAAATTCGTGCTTGCTTTCAGTCAGCATCCCCACTGTTCTCTCTTGGAGGCCTTTGCTGCTTAACTCTTGTCTTTTCCCGGAGTTGTATCATCCGAGTTTCCCTAGAGCTACTTCTGGTTTTCCCCTTTCCTTCTCCATCTCTCTTCAGGTTTCTTTTCCAGTGCCTGATCCCTACCTGTTGGCATTGGTTCTCCAAGGTTCTATATTTTCCCTTTCCCTTCTCTTCTCAGTTTACATTTTGTCGTTCATATTTCCATGCTTCAGTGGCCGCGTCTCTGCCAGTAACTTCCAGTTTTACATTTCATACCCTTATTTCCAACAGCAACCTGGTGGTTCTGTAGGTCATTCTGTTAAAACTAAGTCCCAGGCCCAACACCCAATTTCTCTGTGGTCCCCAGTCTCAATACTTCATTTCCTCTGTCAGTAAATGGCACCAGTTACCGAGCAAGGAGCCTCAGACACACTAAACTGGCTTCTGCTCACTTCCCTGAGCTGAATGACACCAGTCACAGGTGGCTTGCCTTTTTAGCAGGTCTCAGCTGACCTTTTTCTTCTCCATTTCCAAATCATCTTCTCACCTGCACTGTTTGTTGCACGGGTCCTTCAGTTAGTTTTCCAGGCTTCCACATCTCTATTTCCGATTGTGCCTCCATTTCGGTTGGTACCTTCTAAAACACAGATCTGTGTTTTCATTTCTTATATTTTAAAAGTCACTGCTGTTCCCTCATCCTTGGCACGAGATGTCCGGTTACTAACAATGTAGCCTCAGCCTACTTTTTCAAGCCATTTTTCTTTCCACTTTCCCCTGAACCTCACTATGCTCATACCAGAGTCCTTATGGCTTCCAGAGCGTGCCAGGTTGCTCTCCTGCTCCATTGCCTTTGAACTTGTCTCACCTTTAGCGTCCTCTCTCTTCCCTTCTCTGGTGGTCTCTTGCTCACTCATCCAGGCTCTCTCTCTCTCTCTCTGCTTTCAGTGTGGTGAAGCTACACATGGCCCTTCCTGGCAGGTGGGTTAGTTGCTTCTTCCCTTAGTTTCTCTTACAGGACTTCTGCTACTTCCTGAGAACTTCTTTCTCTGCCAGATTGTGAACTTCCTAGAGCAGGACCGAGTCTCATCATCTCTGTACCATGAAAGTGTGGCATGGGCTTGGCATATAATATATATTGTCAGGTTGAATTCTTCAGCTCAGTTCCACATCAGCTAAAGGTTTGCGGAGAGATGAGGCTTACAGTGGATATAAACTGTATTGTATAGGAAATGCAAAGGAAATAAACCCAGAATCATAGAGTTTAGGGTTCGAGTGACTGTTAGAAATAATCCTAAGTCCCTCTGAAGATGAGAACAGCCAGGTACCTGGGTCACACAGCTGGGGAATAGTTCTTCCTTTCTTATTTCTCTGCAATATACTTGACCCCGTAGCCAGAATGGCCCTGACAAAGCCTAAGTCAGATCCTGTCATTCCTCTGCTTAAGATACTCTAAAGTTCCTATCTTGCTCAGTGTAAAGGCCAGAATCCTTACAATGATCTGTAAAGCCGCACACAACCAGCCACGACTCCCTTGGTGATTACCATTTCAATCTCACTGTTGTGCTGTCTGGCCCACTCTCTGTGCTCCAGCATCCTGGTGTGCTTGCTGTTCCTCAAGTGTGCCAGACATGCTGTCTCAGGACCTTTGCACGTGTTGTTTCCTTTGCTTGGAATGTTTTTTCTCTTAGATATCTACAGTTCACTTCCTGTAGGTCCTTACCCCAAACAAAGAAACAAACCAAACCAAAGACCCCCACATATTTCCTTTCCTCCTTCTCTGTTTTGTTTTCTTAGCATTTATCTTCCTATCTCATATACAATTACATACATTGTTTATGATTTGTCTCCTCTGACTAGAAGGTAAGCTCCATGAGGGCAGGGCTTTTTATGTTTTTTTCTCTGTCGAATCCCTGCCTGGAGCAGTGCTGGTATGGAGCAAGCACTTGATAAATTCTTGTTAGATGAATAAATTAATGAGACGATCTCGTGGATTTCTTACATCCCCAGTTAAACGTGTACTTATGGCATTACAAAGGGAAAACTTATCAGGTCTGTCTAGAAGGAGGAGGAGAATCTGATGTTTAAAAAGCCTCATTCAAGACCTGTCATACTAGAACATTGACCTCTTTTTAATGGACGGAAAACAGCAACCGTGGGCTCTCCCCAGCCTTACAAGTGGTTTGGGAAGATTCCCAGTTTACCTCTCACAGGCTTGGGCTTGCTGTGGTTTGTCTCTGCCTGTGATTTGCCCTTTAACCCATTGGGTTGCACAGATGAAAAGTAAACATAGCATTAAAGAAAAGAGCAGGGGGAGAGGGTATAGGGCAGAGGAGCAGAATTTCCCTGCGGCCCTGCCATCTTCCCTTGGCTCTGGGCCCATCCACAGGGCCACTCACCGTACCTTCCTGAGTTGCTTCGGGGCTGTGCTCTAAGGAACAGTCTGGAGACTGCCAGGCCAGATGACTCTTGAATTTTGCTTTGATGTTCTAATTTCTTTGAAAAGAAACATTAAGTTTAGGCCAAAAAGACAATGGAGAAAGGTTTTGTTTTTTTTTTTCCTTAAATTAAATTATGTCCTAAATTTGAAGAGAAGTGTTAACCCTTCTCAAGACAGGATTGTAGTTAAAATTACCACCTGCTTCTGTCAGTGATGCTACTGAGGAGTCGAGACTGGTGAGATCCGTTTTAGGAAACCAGTGACTTAAATCTAAGGGACAGTAAGTTACAGTTCTGAAGAAGCATCCGATTTTTGGAGATAGGGGTTATGTTGAATGAAGAACATAATTTGTAATAGTGTAACAGGGATGTTAGAGTGATTTGCCTCCCGCTCTTTTTGTGGTAACATCCGTGGTTCCCGCAGAGTCCTCCTCATCAGGACAGGAAGCCCAGCTAAGGAAGTTGAAGGCTTAGGAGGAAGTTATTGGCCATGTACAAAGCTAACAGCATAACTTAACCCTTGGATTCAAAACTATCAAATTAAAAATAAATTGTCTTGAATGGAGATGTTATCAATGACCTAGTTAAAAATCACAGCCACCATTTCCTGAAACCTAAGAACATACTAGGTATTAAGTGCTTTATGTGTTATTAATTGACTTAATTCTAATAACAACCCCATCAGGGAAATATAATCCTTATTTCTACTTTATAGCTGAGACTTGGAGGTATTTAGTAAGCTGCCTACAGCTACACTGGTAGGAAGAGGCAGGGCAGGGATTTGAATCCAGATAGGCCGGGGGTGGTCCCCGCACTTTCCGCTGTACTGTGCTGGATGTAGTCTGCTCTTCGAACACACCCCGCGCGTAGTCCCAGTGGGGCCTTTACACTCGCTCTCCCCTCGGTCTGGGATGCGTTTCTTTCACAGCTCTGTCTCGCACCCCTCTGCTCCAGTGCTACCTCATCCGGGAGGCCCTGTGATAGGGTTCTGGTAACCAGTTCCACTGTGTGTGGGGGAGTGTCTTCCCTCACACCACCAAATCGGACGCTATTGACCTTCAACCTGGAGAGAGAACTTGAGATTCTACAGGTTGAGAGCTTAGCCAAAGAACACTGCCCTCTTGCACTTGAGGGGTCACAAGCCCAGACTACAGGTTGGAGATTCCCACAACCCTTCTTTTGTAGACGGCTCCCAGAACTCAGAAAAACGTTTTACTTACTAGATTACTGGTTTCTTATAAAAGAATCTATCTCAGGAATAGATGGAAGAAGACACATAGGGCAAGGTGTGGGAAAAGGGCGTGTTCTCTGGGCAAGCCGCTCTCCCCAGTCTACATATTTCCCGTATTTACCGACATGGCAGCTCTCCAAACCCCATCCTTTTAGTTTTTTTTACAGAGGCTTTGTTATGTAGGCATGATTGATTAAATCTTTGGCCATTGGCAACTGAGTCAACCTCTAGCTCCTCTCTGAAAAGGAACAGAAAGTTCCAATCCTCTAATGACCTGGTTGGCTCTCCTGGTAAGCAGCCCTATCCCGAGGTAGGAGCTGGAGCTCACCTCAGTAACACAACAAAAGACACCTTTATTCCTGTCTTCACTCAGGAAGTTCCAGGGATTGGACGAACTTTGTGCCAGAAACAGGGAGATGAAGACCAAATATATATATATATATATTTCACATTAAAAATGACAACATCACATCTTTCGTGACCATCCTATCTAAAATAACATCCCGTCTCTCAACATTCTTTCTCCTTAACCTGCTTTATTTTTTTTTCCATATGACTTCCATCACTTGACAAATTACACATTTGTTGTCTGTCTCCCCCATGAAAAGGTAGACTCTGTGAAAATGGTCTTCCTTTACTTCATTGCCGTGTCCCCAGCTTCCTGATTCAGCTTCACTGGTTCAGCTTCCTGAACCAGTGCCCAACACGGGGTAGGTGCTGATACGTGTTTATTGAGCGAATGGATGAAGTAAAATAAAACTGCTAATTGAGCCTCGCCACTCTGGTCTCAAAACAAAGAAAGTTAGCTCAGGTAGGACCACATCAGGCTGCCCACTACCTAGCAGGTGACCATCTGCGCGGGGCCTGGTTGGCATCCATAGAGGGGGGCTCCTGTCTGTAGCATCAAGAGGATCAGACAGACCTGGGCTCAAACGCTGGTGCCAGGACTTACCAGCTGGCGACCCTGGGGTGGTTGAGTGTCTTGAAGCCTCACTTTTCTCGCTGTAGACTAAAGGATCTCCGTCTTCTTGGGCTGTTGACAGGATGAAATGAGAAATTGTGTAAAACACAGTAGGTGCTCCATACGTGGTAGCTGAGATATTTTGTGGGGTTGGAGGAGGAAAGCAGGGTGTTCGCTCTGATAAGAAGGGGAATGTGGAATAAAAACATGAGCAACCACAGAATAATTACAAAGCAGCATGTGGACAAGTCTTGGCTGTGCTACTAACTAGCCGTGTAATGGTGGGCTAGCCACTCAGTCTTTCTAATTCCTGGTTTGCTAATCTGTAAAATTAGAGGGCGGGATTTCTATTTCTAACATTCTGGGTTGGCTCCAAGTAGAAGATATCATGGAGCAAATTATACACAAAATGTTAAGGAGACTGTTCGCAGGTGGGTGGGATTAATCGGAATGGTTTTTAGAATGAGGTGAGGGGAATGACTAGAGTTCATGGAGTTTAAGGAATAGAATAAAAATGGCAGGTTTTTTTTTTTTAAAAAAAGATTATTTATGTATTTATTTGAGAGTTAGAGAGAGGGAGCACAAAGGGAGAGGCAGAGGGAGGGGGAGAAACAGGCTTCCCGCTGAGCAGGGAGCCCAACATGGGGCTTGATCCTAGAACCCTGGGTTCATGACCTGAGCTAAAGGGAGACAGTTAACCAACTGAGCCACCCAGGTACCCCCCAAAGTGCCAGTTTTGATAAAATGGGCACATGGGACAAAATTTAGGTTTTATGTGTGCCTACACTGCTCAGAAGATAATGATTTAAATATTTTTGGTTTATATAAGCTATGTATCAAAAATAGGTACTGTGGTATTAGTATTTTGTTTACACTTATGTTGTCAAATTGAATGTTTTTCTTGGATAATACTTTCCAGTTTTGTGAAGTCATTTGTACTAGCCGTCACATGATCATGTATTTCAAATTTCCACAAGTGTATTTGAAGTCTCATTTTCTAGGAGGGATTCAGGATTAGTTGTTAGTCCATGTAATGACAATTTTAAGTAAGGTATAGAATAAAAGATTTTCTTGTTTAATCTCTTCATATTGGAGATGAAGAAATTAAAGCTGAGTGGAGTGACTTGTGTGAGCTTGTAAAACACATTGATGCCAGAACCCCTGTCTCTCCTGTTCCTTTGAAGCTGCCTGAGGTATAGGATCTTTCTTAGGCACAGCTCTTACTCGTTGGTTTATCACTTGTTATTGAGAAATGTTTTGATACTTCACCATCCTTCCATACTTTTTTTTTTTTAAAGATTTTATTTATTTATTTGACAGAGAGAGAGAGATCCCAAGTAGGCAGAGAGGCAGGCAGAGAGAGTAGGGGGAAGCAGGCTCCCTGCTGAGCAGGGAGCCCGATGTGGGGCTCGATCCCAGGACCCTGAGATCATGACCTGAGCTGAAGGCAGAGGCTTTAACCCACTGAGCCACCCAGGCACCCCCATCCTTCCATACTTTTAACTGTAATGTACACAGTCATGTTTTATAATTGCTACCCATTATGGCACCATCATTGGATGCCTACTATATGCCCAATGGGTAGACTATCACTACTACCAGCTGGACCGAGATCCTTCTTTCTAGAGTGAACAGATGTAGGGAAGCCATACCTGGAAGGAAATAATCACATAAACATTTACCTGCAGAGTTGACTTGTACTACATTCCAGGTGTCCAAGTTTCACTTCCTCTGAGAGAATCCTAGGAGGCTTCCTTAAAGAAGTAGTGCTCATACACGGAGTTGAGACCTGAAGATCTTGGTAAGTGGCCACCGTGTTAGGGAGACTATGGAAGGTCATTGAGTTCCAACACAGTTGGAACACTGCTTCTGGAAGCAAGGGCGTTGCCTTTTTGTGGGACTGAATTGAGGCTGGAGCATGCAGAGAATGAGGTCAGACTGAGGAGGCGACATCCAGCAATTGTGGGAAGGGGTTTGGTTTTTATCTTTGACAGCAGTGGGTGACCATTGAAGGGTATTAATTCTTTTTTTTAAAGATTTTATTTATTTGACAGAGAGAAACACAGCGAGAGAGGGAACAGAAGCAGAGGGAGTGGTAGCAGGAGAAGCAGGCTTCCCGCAGAGCAGGGAGCCCGATGCGGGGCTCGATCCCAGGACGCTGGGATCATGACCTGAGCCGAAGGCATCTTGAGGCACCCAGGTGCCCCTGAAGGGTATTAATTCTTAATGTTTCACATGCCTAAGCTGCTGAGCCCTCTCTTAGCCAGATAATATCAGTAAAATAATTGAAATGTTATCTATTGAGGGATTACCCCATTTAAGAAATATAATGTTATATTGGAAGTCAGTGAGAGGAAGAAAAAAATAAGTGCTAATAGCAGTTAGCAGAATAGAATAGTCTATTGCTGAGGTGTTTATTCTGAATTCATATTATTCGCAGAATCCCTGTGAGTAGAAATAATCATGTGACTAAAATATTTTACTAAATTATTGTATATCGTACAAAATAGTCTAATAGCGGTCTGATAGATGTAGCTTCCCTAGAGTTCTTTTAATGGCTTAGTGCTTGCTTCCTAGGGCCTAAAGGATGATGACTGGTGTCCTGAGGATATTCAGATATGCTGACTTCTGCTGGAATACTTGCAACTTCATGATTTAATAAGCCTTTTTGGTGATAGCTGATTCCTCACTGCAGGCAACTTGGTTGGCGGCGGTGCCAGGCTGAGTTCCTCAGCCTTTGGCTAAACCCCTGAAGCTAATTTGGGCATTATAAGGTAGAGTCTAGGAGGGCCATGGAGTTGGATCCCTGTAACTTACCCCAGAGTTGTTGAGACAGTAGCTTTACCACCCCTCAGAGCAGCTTTGCGATATTATGACTATCTTTAGGACTCCTATCTTGTATTGGGTTTGGAGTAAATGTTTTTGGTAATGTAGGTTTTTTTTTTTTTAATTCTAGACAATGAAGTCTAATCCCCAAATGCATACAAATTTGATATACACTGTATTATTTTGCTATGAGGAGTTTGCTTGGTTTTTTGAAAGCCTAGGAGTATTTTAACCGTAAAAAACCTCAGTGACTACTTTTGTTTTTTAAATGTACTGCGTGGGCCTAGTATTGTTTTAGGTACCGTGCCCATATTCTGTCTCATATATTACAGTCAGAATGTCACTACAGACAAGGTGGGGTGGTAGAGGCTGTTCAAGCTAACACGTCTGGTCACCCTGGTTTGGAATCCCCAAGTACCGTTCTCTATTAATTTCAGCTTAAAATGACAAACCAACAGGAATCTTTGAATGCAAAAATATTAAATGTGAAAGGTGGTTCTTGGAATATTGCAAGGGTGGGTGAAAAGTCCTAGTTAGCAAGCTGGAATAAAACGTGGTCTTTCACAGCAGTGGGGAACGTATCCGTGCCCACCCTCTCCTTTCTGCCATATTTTGCTTGGGCAGTGAGGTCTGCTGTGCTTGGGATGGACAGAGGGGCTTTTAAGGACAAGACTGAAGGTCAGCCCCAAGAAAACTAAGGATGCTGAGGCCAGCCACAGATGTGTTGGTCACACTGTCAGTCAAGAGTGAGGGTTGGCCAGGCCCTGGAGGTGCTGGGAAGAGTGGAGTCCAGCTTCTTTGCACATCTTGCAGCCTCTGGCCCTACTGCCTCCTTTCCCATTGAGTCTTCCTGTGGAATTCTTCCCCATATGTAAGGTAGTTCAAAAGTAATTCTTTTTTTTCCTGACACAAGCAGCCCCAGAATGTTGGGATTTTAAATGAATTGTAGGCCTCAGGATCATTCTCTAAGGTAGAGATAGTCAGCTGACACATAATGATAGCTTATCTGCTGTTACGTGTATAATCTCATTTGATTCTTGGAATGACCCTGTGATGTAAGTAAGGTTAGTTTCATTCTAATAATGAAGAGACAGGGTTGGGAGGCCTGGGTGGCTCAGTCAGTTAAGCGTCTGACTCTTGATTTTGGTTCAGGTCATGATCTCAGGGTCCTGGGATCCAGTCCCACGGTGGGGCTCCCTGTCCCACAGGGAGCTTGCTTCTCCCCCTGCCTCTCTCCCCTGCTCATGTGTGTGTTCTCTCAGATAAATAAATAAAATCTTTAAAAAAAACAGCAAAACTAGGACTCCATTCCAATCTAAACCTTTTTTTCTTGTCTGATCTGCTATAAGTCTTTTTTTTTTTTATTTAAAGATTTTATTTTTAATAATCTTTACACCCAACACGGGGCTCAGACTTACAACCCTGGGGTCAAGAGTCGCAAGCTCTGCCAACTGAGTCAGCCAGTCTCCCTTCTGCCGTGTCTCGATGGATCTTCCCTGCACTGTGGGCTCCCTTCAGTCTGTTCTCCATAGGGTACTCAAGGAATCTTAATTTATTTTTAATTTTTATTTTTTCCAGTTATGTTAGATATAATTGACACAAAGTATTGTAAGTTTAAGGTGTAAAATGTAAAGATATATATGTGTGTGTGTATATATATATTGAGGGATTTATATATATATATATACACACATATGTATATAGTAAATGTGTATATATATATATATATACATTGTACATACATATATAATAGTAAAATGATCACCACAATAAGTTTACTTAATGTCCATCACCACACTTAGTTACAAATTTCTTCTCCTTTGATGAGAACTTTTAAGATTTACTCTCTTAGCAACTTTCAGATATACCACACAGTATTGTTAACATGTTGTCATCATGTTGTATATTATATCCCCAAGACTTAATTTATCTTATAACTGATGTTTGTACCTTTTGGTCACCTTCCCCCACTTCCCCTACCCCTTACCTCTGGCAACCACCAGTCTGTTATCTGTTTCTTTTCTTTTTTTCTTTTTCTTTTTTTTTAAGTTGACTGCATACCCAGTGTGGAGCCCAATGTGAGGTTTGACCCTGAGATCAAGACCTGAGCTGAGATCAAGAGTCAGGTGTTTAACTGACTGGGCCACCCGGGCACCCCTGCCCTGTTTCTATGAGTTTGTCTTTTTACATTCTACATACAATTATTTGTCTTTCTCTGTTTGACTTCTTTCACTTAACATAATGTCCATAAGGTCCATCCATGTTGTTACAAATGCAGGATTTCCTGTATGTGTATGTGTGTGGCTGAGTAGTATTCCACTGTGTATATATACACTGCATTTTCTTTATCCATTTATCTTTTGATGGATACTTAGTTTGTTTCTAGGTCTTGGCTGGAACATTGGGGTGCAGGTATCTCTTCAGCATAGTGATTTCATTTCCTTTGGATATATACCCAGAAGTGGAGTTGCTAGATCATATGGTAGTTCTATTTTTAATTTTTTGAGGAATCTCCATACTGTTTTCCATAGGGCTTATACTGGGGGGAAATTTTTTTTTTTTTTAAAGTACAGTCTACGTCCAACATGGGGCTTGAACTCATGATCCTAAGATTAAGAGTCGCAGCTCTGCTAAATGAACCAGTCCGGTGCCTGTCCTGGGGAAATCTTAACCCAGTAGATCCCACCACTTCCCTGCTTAAATCCTTGCTTGAATGTTATTCCTTTCCTTTTCCTTTCGGGTTTGCAGCCTTACTCCCTCTAGCATCAGAGACCTATAATGGTTCTTCTACCTGTAATGTCATCCTTCACCCTTTTAAACCTCTACTTATCCTTCAGGTTGTGGGTACTTTTCCTTTAGAGCTCTTATCATAGCATCTACTTACAAATTTGTGAGTATTGGTTGGTTTATCCCACCAGACTTTAAGCCTGTGAGGACAAAGAACGTATCTCTTTGCTTGGCCGTTATTTTCCCATTGCTTGGCATGGAGTACACAATAACTAAAGACTTACTGAAGGAGGAAATGAAGCTCAGGAAATTAAATATCTTGCCTAATGTAACAGATGGTGTTACTTCTATTGGAATATAAGCTCCACAAGGGCAAGATTTTTGGCTCCTTTTTTCACTGCTATATCCTCGGCATCTTCAACGGTGCTTGGTTTGTAGTAGTCAGTATTTGTTGAATATTGTGTGTGAATGCGACTGTGAAGATTTTTCTTTAATGTTTTTATTTTTACTTTTATTTTTTTAGGGAGTTACTCATTTTGGAGAGAGTGAGGCAGGGGAGGGAGAGAGAAACTTAAGCACGCTCCCCGCTGAGTGTGGAGCCTGACGCGGGGCTCAATCTCATGACTCTAAGATCACGACCTGAACTGAAACCACGAGTTGGATGTGCCACCTAAGTGACTGGATGCCAGAGATTTCTTATCCAAACCTAGGACTTTTCCCCTTGTGCCAAATCTGTCCGAAAATGGGGATTTGGAATTACCAGTTTCTCTTTATAGTAGAGAAATCTGAGAGTTGCTGTTGTGATTGAGTAAGGTGGCTTTGCTTTTTCTGTGTACAGGTTTCGAAGGGCATCCAAATGTCATCAGACAAACAACAATATCTCTTCTACATCCTGTGTACCCCTTCTTACAGGCTGCCAAGCTAGATAGATACTGATGTCATCCATCCTGCCTCATTTCTAAATCCCCTGAATAACATGTTGAATAACCATCAGAACAATTCCTCTACCAGCTTTTATTTAACTCTTTGCAGACTTCACAGTATGTTTCTCTCTCCAAAATTCACTTATACGTCAGACCAGAAACATTTCAATGATCTGTTAAAAAATAATTTCATGTTTAAGGTACCAGAAACTCAGGTGTTTATTTACCATCTGAGTTTAGAGAATAGTAATTTTTTTTTAATTCCACTCAATATATCTCTGTCTTTGAAGATCTTCAGATTTGTTGAGGATTTTCCTGAATAGTCAGTCTTAGTGTGAAGATACGACAGTGCACAGGTTTGTGCTTCATCTTGCCCTTTGCAATTTTCAGAGAACTTGGAGTCACACAGCCTTACCAAGGATTCTTTATCTGTTAGAGTTGCCACCTAGAGTCCTGAAGTCAAGTTGCCGTTTGTGGATCAGTAGCGATTTGTATAGAGGGTATCTGTCCACACGAAAGTCCCGTCATCTGACGGCAGCCCCGGCAGGCTTCTCCCTCTCTTGGAAAAACTGTTCTGTTTTCAGAGATTGAGAATTGAGAGGGAGAAGATGGTTCCTTGTTTGTGGTGACAGACCTGGATCTGGGACGGAGATCCTGTCATCCGAAGACCTGGTTTCTAGTCTCGGCACTGCCGTGTTACCTTGGGCAAGTGCCGGGCTTGGAGTTTGGGTGCCTCTTTGTCAATGAACTCATGTTGATCTCTTCCAGCTTTAAAACCTGTTACTTATCTTTAGCGTGCCAGTTCCTTTAATTAAGAAATTGATCCCCTCCAAGTTCACTGTAAGTTCTGATTTTAAATAATCTCATGTATATAGCCAGCTGTGTTAGACATGTAAGGGGAAGTTAGTAATTTCTCTTGCTGGCTTTTAGCCTATTGCCAGACATCATTTTACCACGGTTTTCCTCGAAGATAGAGAAAGTTAGGCCTTTTTAAAAAAAAAAAAAACAAAACCTTCTGATCAACCCAGGGAATGCTGTTCCCAACCAGTTCCTTTTGAACACTGGTGTAACCCATGATGGATTTCATTCAGGGAGGGGTTTTTCAGCTAATCCTGCTCTTAACCTGTGCATACTATTATACCACTAGAGAATGTGGGGCAGCACAGCTCCGTGTCATGGCCTCAGAAATAGACACAGAGGAACTCTGAAATTAGAAGAATTAGGATCACATTCGTATGAGCGTGTGTGTGCGTGCATGTGTATTTTACATCCATTAAGCTCTCAGAATTTTTTCCTGCTCATTTGTAGATACTGAAAGTACCAGTACCCTTTGAATGGAACACATTGCTTTGCAATGTGGACAAAATGACTTGCGCGGTGGACCCAAAATTGTTCTTTCAAGATCACGGAGTACCTTATTTATATTTCTAAAGGAAGCCTTTAGTTTATAAGGTCCAAAGATACTCAGTGAGTTTAGAAGCCCAGGGTGGGGAGTCCCTGCTCTTTGCAAATTGAGTGTGATACAACCTTACAGAAAAAAAAAGGAGTTTATATTTCCTCAGTTATATTTCATATCTACAACTTTCTGGGAGTCTCGATCATCCAGCATTCTTCTTGTTGGGGAGCTGATCCCTAGGTTGTATGTTAAGGTGCTGATGTGTGCAAGTCTTGGCCAGAATTGGAGTTCCACAGAAGGGGAATGACATACTTCCCTTTTTATTCTCTTCTGCCTTAGGATCCTGTCACCACATTGAGAAGATTAGACAAAAACTCTGTGCGGTTTATTTTCTTTTTGAACAAGTGACATTACGGAGGGACTTTTAAGCTAAAAGAAGAAAAGCTCCCTCTTTGTTAGAAACAGCAGTGTGTAGTTTCAACTTGTCTTGGACTTCCTCAGAGATGTTTTGAGATCCGGCATAAACTTGCTGTGGTTTGCCTTTGGGCATCAAACTGTTTAGCTTGGCTCTCTTGTATCTGTAATTGCTGCATTTTAATAATTGCCCAATATTCTTGTCAGCAATTTGCAGTCTATATTTTTAATAGAACCTTTTCCCTTTCTTTCCACAGGTTCATTCAGACCTGGTTTAAGCCCCTGGATTAATGCTCACAGTCCTACAGACCCTCTGCAGCTGCGGGCAGGGGGGGACATAAGCTCATTAAATATTCCCACAAGCCTCGTGCTGGTTATAGTTTATGTGCTCCATAAAAATCCTCTGGGAAGCCATCTTCTTCTGAGATCTCCTTACAGGGTTTTGCTTTATGAAAATTGCTCTTAGCATTTGCTGAAATAGCATATTCTTTTGGAGAGAGTTTTCCTTATCAATCCATTCAGGAAATTTAATTTTTTGAAGGGAAAAAAATAAGGTCAAATTCTCTTTGCTGTTATTGACTTTTTTTTTTAAAGACTTTATTTGAGAGAGAGAGAGAGAGAGAAAGCATGAGTGGGAGAAAGGGCAGAGGGGGAGGGAAAGGGAGAGAGAGAATCTTTCAAGCAGCCTAATGCGGGGCTCAGTCTTATAGCCCTGAGATCATGACCTGGGCTGAAACCAAGAGTCAGATGCTCTGCTGACTGAGCCACCCCGGCGCCCCGCTGTCGTTGACTTTCTGAGTTCGCAGAGGAGACTTCCATTTCATTTGAGTTGATGTGAAATTACGGTGACAGCAGTGTTGGACTTAAAGGGATGATTAAAGTTAGTTTTTCATGGTTTCCAAAATTATCTAATTAGACAGTTTCTGAGATAAGACCACTATGCCACTACTGCCTCGTGCCTCTACTTAACTGGCAATTTTGTTCTTTTAGTGATTCCACTCTTCAACTCACCTCCTTTTTGTGTCTGTTGAAGTATTCATTTTTCAGTAAACAAAAGATTGAACAGATTTTATAGTAGCTCAGGATTATGTAAATAATCACACCCTAATCTCTCCACTTTATTGGTGTAAATATACCTCAAAAGGAATGGACAAGTGGCATTTATTGACTGCTTATTTTGTATTCTGCACTGTTCTAAGCTTTATTCACAGACAGACACACGTGTGCGATAATATCCTCACAATGGCCCATATGGTAGGTTTGCATGTAGAATAATCTGCCCAGCATAACCCATTTGTAGGTGGCAGAGTGGATTCATACCTAGGCAGACTTTTAACTGCCATCATAATCCATTTTTTTTAAGGTTTTTTTTTTTTTTTTTAAGGTTTTATTTATTTATTTGACAGAGAGAGAGATCACAAGTAGGCAGAGAGGCAGGCAGGGAGAGTGGGGGAAGCAGGCTCCCTGCTGAACAGAGAGCCCGATGCGGGGCTCGATCCCAGGACCCTGAGATCATAACCTGAGCCGAAGGCAGAGGCTTTAACCCACTGAGCCACCCAGGCACCCCACATCATAATCCATTTTCTGCTCATACTAGGCTTTTAATCACTATCGAATAGCAGTACCTCCTGTGTATATAATAATTTAGTTTCAAGGCATATGTAAAAAATTCTTTTGGATGTTAGAACTTTATTATTATTTCTGGGTAGGTAATACTTGGGAAACCCCAATGGTAGAAAACTCAAATGGGAATCCGTGAAAAGTCTCCTGCGCCCTCTCACCACTCTCCCCCAGTCATCCTCTTTCCCTTCTTACAGGCAATTAGTGTACTGCTAAAAAGATCCCTTTTTAAAAAAAATTTTTTTTAGAGAGGGCAGGGGGTCAGGGCAGAGGGAAAGGAAGAGAGAGAATCATAAGCAGACTCCATGCCCAGTGTGGACCCAACGCAGGGCTCCATCTCACAGCCCTGAGATCATGGCCTGAGTTGAAATCAAGAGTTGGACATTTAACTGGCTGAGCCACCCAAGGCACCCTATGAAAAGAGCCATTTTAAGTATCTTTTCCTTAACACTTGATGCAGTGAACTAAGACCACTTAATTAGAAACTCATTTTGCCATTGCTTTTTGTATTTTTGCACTGCATTTGAAAGTAC
>CM053606.1:66874065-66894333 GCA_028646535.1 Procyon lotor | reverse complement strand
TGTTTGCCCTGATGAGTTCCTGTGTGGCCACTACAGGTGAGTTGGAGAATGTAGCTCGCATGCTTATTATATTCTTTCTGATATATTTTTCTTCGGGCTCTTCAGTTTGGAAAAGGTTAGGAAATGGGAGATTTATGCGAATCAAGAGTATTTATGTCCTTCGGAGAAATAAAATATTTTACTACCTATTACATAGTATGTTTGCCTAGGTTATATCTTAACTAGACCAGTGCTAGACATTCTTATGTCAGTGACACGGGTGCCTAACTAAACCTCAGTGTTGAGGTGGGTAGAGAACAAATATGCTGGTGCATCATCCCACTTAATTTTGTCCCATGTATAGATTACATTTATTTTCTTGCCCTAAATAAGAATTTCAAGAAAGCTTGTTTTGTTGTTGTTTATCATAAAATCAAGAGATCTTCTACTGAGAGTTGACACTCCTGGCATAGGATGCTTAGGAAGTATTAATTTTGCCTGTTTAGGTATTTTAATATGTAATTTTTAAAAACGTACACAACTGTGCTTGCTGGAGGCCATCAGAGTATGAGATTGGAGATAAGGAGTGAGAGACTTGGTTGGAACATTGTTGCTTAAGTAAGAGTATCAGATCCCCCACATTGTCATCTTCGAGTTCCCAGTCAGGGTTACTTAATGAATTTGGAAGCTTCATTTGCTCTATTTTATGGTAATTTGCTTTGTGTCTGTTGTATAATGAGCTACATGAAAGAATTTGTTGGACCAGTTCTGTAAACTGGCCGGTCTCAACAAGAAACACATTGACTTGAAAAAATGATTAGCCTCTTGGTTTTGGCTATTGAATTCACATACAGATGAGATGATGGTGCTGATAATAATTGCCATTTATTGCGTGTGCACCACAGCCAAGCACTGGGCTAAACAATTACAGAATCTAATAACAATGAATAAGGATATTCTTATTTCATGAGCTCCCTTAATCACGACTCCGAGGTAGGTAGGCTTATTTTTCCCATTTAACAGATGATGAGAGGAGGTGATGTGCACAGTGTCATGTGGCTGCAAGTGGAGGAGCCAGGTTTTACGTCTGTGCTCTTCACCTGTGAGCTGTATGAAGAAGCCAGTAAGAAGTGGTGCGGGCTGGGGCGCCTGAGTGGCTCAGTTGGTTAAGCGCCTGCCTTCAGCTCAGGTCAAGATCCCAAGGTACTGGGATTGAGCCCCACGTGGGGCTCCCTACTCAGCGAGGAGTTTGCTTCTCCCTCTGCCTCTCCCACTGCTCATGCTCTCTCTCCGTCTCAAATAAATAAATAAAAAAAGAAGTGGTGAAGCCTCCATTAAATTCAGACCGAGAGTCTTTGGTAGGCACAGGCTGAGTGCACATTAGTTTGCAGAACTTGGTTTATGAGGTTGGACACCAGAATGTCCCCCCATTCGTTGCAAATATCTTGAGAGAAAGTTGATAGTTCTTTTGTTTTGTTTTTTTAAATACCAGCGTGAATTTGAACTGCCCACTCTCTGTCAGCAGTTTCATTTTGTCTCATGATTGAAGAGTTATTTGTCTCTTAGCCTCTGCATTAAAACTGATCTTAATTAAAATCTCATTGAAAAGGGACGCCTGGGTGGCTCAGTCAGCTAAGCATCTGCCTTTGGCTCAGATCATAATCCCAGGATTGGGACTGAGTCCCACATTGGGCTCCCTGTCCAGCGGGGAGCCTGCTTCTCCCTCTGCTTGCTGCTCCCCCTGCTTGTCTGCGCGTTCTCTCTCTCTGACAAATAAATAGTCTTTAAAAAAAAAATCTCATTGAAAAGTGGTAGAAAAAAAAAGAGAAGCGGCTTGATGGAAAATGTGCTGTTTTGATGACAAGAAGTATTACCATACTTGGTGGGTTTGAGGCAGAATTTTCTACTTTCATTGATGCCTAGGACAGACTAAAAAAAAACGTAACTGAAGAAGGTACTTCATGGGAAAGTGTTTAATGTGATGGCTCTGTATAACCTTGATGTATTAGATAGTGAATCAGTTTTGCTTATGACCTTCCTTCCTCTTTCAAGCCATGGGTAAAATATTTTTTTGAGTTATATACGTACTTCAAAATTTTGATGAGAATTACGGTAAAATTGAGGATATAGTAGAATTAACAATTTTGTAGCAACCTGAGGGAACTGATGAATGATAGAAGTAGAGATACTTTTTTTAAATGCTAAATTTTTATTAAAATACAGTTTATATAGAGAAACGTACACATCAAAGTGTATATAGCTCAGTAATTTTCACAAACTGAACACATCTATGTGAATAATGTTAGAAATGCTTTTTTTTTTTTTAAGTAGGTCCCATGGTTAGTGTGGAGCCCAGTGTGTTGCTTGAGATCAAGACCTGAGATGAGATCCATAATTGGGCACTTAACCAGCTAAACCACCCAGGTGCCCAAGAAATGCCTTTTTGAACAACCTATTGGCTCAGAAAGGAGAAATGTTTTGTGTATACTGAAGCCAGTAGCTTTTTGAATAAGCTCAGCATACTTTACAGAATGCTTTTTGGGGCACTGTGGATGAGTTGAACTTCAGGAAAATAGTAGTAACAATCATAATGAATTTTTGTAGAGTAATTAATTACTGTGTGCCAGGTCCTGTTGAAAGTGTTTTATATGCATTACCTCACTTCATCCTTATAACTGTCCTAAGAAGTGTAGGTAGTTTGTTTATCCCCAGTTCATAGATGAGGAAACTGAATACAGACAGGTTAAGTAACTTCTTGAAGGTCACACAGCTAAGTAGCAGATTTAACCATGAACCTACTTAGTCTAGGCCTGATGATTGAGACTTTAAGTCTCTACACTGTGAAGGGAGTATTGATCAGAAGGGTGTTTAAAATGAATGATAATGTATTTGCTGTGGGCTATCTGTGTCATCTTGAAACCACAAGTAAATCACTAATTTGCCGAGTCCCTCTAAGTGCAAAGCACAGTACTAGTCCGTCAGGGTTATACGAAGAAAAGTAAGATTCATCCCTTCCTTTGAATCACTTGTGCTTTAGTTAGGCATGTAAAATATAACCATATAACAAAATAATCAATATATGGTGAAGACCAAATAAAAGCCAAAAGACCTCAGAGAGGTCAAAAGAGGAAGCCCTGGTGGGTTGGAGTAGCTAGGGAGGGCTCTGTGAATGGGCTTGATCTTGAGCTCTCTTTTGAAGGCCAGCCAGGTGAAGGCCATCTAGAAAGGCTGGTTGACCAGATGGCAGAACATTCCTAGCACAGTATATGGCACGTGGGTGCTTGATGTGTTTTTAAAGGATGGATGAGCTGGGGAATTGGTATGGGAACCTATCAGGGGGTCTGTTTGGAAGGAAGGAGGTGGAGTAGAAAAGTGGGTTGTGGAGGGCCATAAAGGTCAGAACGAGACTTGTGGATTTCATTTTGAGGTTTGGATTTTTCTTCCGTTCCTGTGTAGCCAAAGGCATATATACTGTTTAATCACAGAATCCAAACCGTGGCCTCAAAAAGTGAGGCTGAGAATATAGCTTCTTAGCTTCAAAGACAACACTGCTTGGCATATCGGCCAACAATTTGTCAAGGGCTTGCTCTTTGCCAGCTAGCTTCTTTTGTTTTTATAAGACGACCCTATGAGGTGGGTGTTACTGTTATCATAATTTGCATTTTACACACAAGGAAACAGACTCAGTTTAATAATTGTATAAAGTCCCATAACTAAAAAGAGACAGAGCTGGACTTGAACTCAGGCGGTTCGGCTCTAGAACCCAGCCTATCCACCCCTCTCCTGGAGCCTCTGTGTAGGAGACCCTCAGTGCGGAATGGCTGAAGCCCTTCACCAGTAAGTCACTCTGGAACCAGGTTAAACTCCTTTCACCTTAGAAGTAAGTCATCAGACTGGAAGGACCCTCAAGTAATGGGTCTTCTGTATTTGCATTCTTACTTCACTGACATGACTGTGAAGCTCCGTTGGAGGATTCTTGGTGGCAGAAGGGGTGAAGGTTGTATAAAAGGCCTCCTTTAGATATGTAGCCGGGGAGGGCAAAGGGCAGCACAGCACGTAGAATTAACTTGAGTTAGGACAGTAGGCCTGTTCTAGCCCCGTGGATTTGGTTGGGTCTCTAGTGAAAGCCTTTCCTTCTGTACTTGTGGTTGAGGGTGATGGAGGCAGGGGTCAGCCAGCTACATCCCAGGGTTAGAGGTTGCTTTGACAAAACCCCTACCTGTTCTCCCCGCTTTTTCTTCCTGGGTTATTATACAGCGTCTGGGTAGGGAAGGTCCTGTTCTTGGTAAGGACCGTAATGCCTCCTGGTTAGAAATTATCTTAATTTTTTGGCACCTGGTCTTAAATCCTGTAATCTCATGGGGTGCCTCGGTGGCTCAGTCAGTTGAGCGTCTGACTCTTGATTTTTGCTCAGGTCATGATCTTAGGGTTGTGAGATCAAGCCCTGTGTGGGGCTTCCTGCTGGGTATGGGGCCTGCTTAAGAATCTCTCTCTCCCTCTGCCCTTCCCTCTGCTTGTGCACGCTCTTTCTCTTTCTCTTTCGAAATAATAAAGTCTTTTTTTTTTTAAAGATTTTATTTCTTTATTTGACACACAGAGAGAGATCACAAGTAGGCAGAGAGGCAGGCAGAGAGAGGAGGAAGCAGGCTCCCTGCTGAGCAGAGAGCCCGATGTGGGGCTCAGGTCAGGACCCTGAGATCATGACCTGAGCCGAAGGCAGAGGCTTTAACCCACTGAGCCACCCAGGTACCCCTCGAAATAATAAAGTCTTAAAAAAAAAATCCTGTAATCTGTCTAAGAAAAGTAGGAAATTTAAAACATAGATGCTCCTGTGGGCTTAAAGCTCACTAAGTTTTTACTTTAAAAGTTGTTTGGCAACATATCTTTAAAAAATATTAACTTCTGCCTCTGAGGCTTGCCGGAGTTAAGTAAGGCTGTGTTTCCAGGATCCTTAATAACGAGAAAAAGAGGCACATGCAGAGAATTCAAGGAAATCAGTTTGGTCGGAAGGGATAGAATTGCCTGCAGTCCACTGGCCCCTCATGCCAGGTCCGAGGGGCGCTGCGGAGGTGAACTCTGCAGGCTCCGTGCTGGCCTCGGTGCTGGTGGGGTGTCGGTGGGATGGTCGTTTGCCTCATTCCGTGCCTAGCTGCATCTTTTTGGAGGCTTGCCTACAACCTGCACGCACATTTCTGTTGAGCAAACACATTTCTTTTTCTCTCTCCTGAGTGTACCTGGATTTCCAGGTAGAGTCCCCAGGAAAATAGAGGTGCTTTTAGTTGGAGTTACTTTCCTGCTAAGAAAGCTCTGAGCTGTCTGTGTCCAGGGACGACACGCAGAGCTACCAGCCGGTGAATACTTGGTTCGGCATGGGACAAGCCAGCAGCCCCGGGGGGAGGCAGGTATTGTTTCGTCATTTCCAGAATGAGGGTAATGGGATTCAGAGAAAGGAATTTGGAAAGGTGGGTCAAGTCTCTGTCAAGTCAGAATCCAGCACCCTCATGCAGCAGACTGCGCCGACAAGGCTCAGGGTCTTTCTGCTGCGGGGCTCCCCTTAGTACCTCCTGAAACTGTGCTAGTGAGGCACTCCGCTGGGCACTTGACACCTGTCCATTCATCTAACCCTTACGGAAAGCTGGGTGATCGTCGTTATCACGGTTCGTAATTAGTACTGCTGCCACCACTCCTGCTGCCGGTAACGTGCTAGAGGGAACCGAGGCTTAGAGAAGAGAAACGTAATCTATAATGAGAGACAGATCAATTTTGATCAAAGTTAAAGTGGTCATTTATGTACAGGCACACACGGAGTAGCTGGCAGAGTGGTTCTTGCTCCTCCTGTGAGACTGCCCAAAAGGAACGGGCACTCTTTCTCTTGGACTTGCGACTGATGGCCTGAGGTGTGCAGGTGTGGTTCTTCCGTCGTTTTCTCCTCTCTGCCAACTGAGTGAGCAGAGGCCGTGTTTCGTAATGGCAGGAAGATGGAGAGAGTGCCAGTGGCGGCTACCACCGGGGAGCGTAAAGGCTGGAGGAGGGTTAGACTCCAAGATTCAGAGCAAATCTGGCCAAGACCTTCTCTTGCCAATACTGAGTCTCAGGGGGGGTCCAGCTAGTGGATTTGGTCTTTGGTTATTAAGTTTTTAGGTTGTTACTGTAACCACTGTTGTATGTAACGGCTCTCCTGGATACATAGGGACGAGATGTCAGTCCTGGTGGGGCTGGGTAACCCGCTGTGCGGAGCGTAAGCAAGACATTCACCAAGACCATGAGTAAGATCATAGACAGATTTGATGTCAGACAAGTGAATCGACACCAGGTTCTCTCCTTTGCGTCCTCGTTAGGACTCTGTCATTGCCACACTGCTTTTTGGATCTCTGATTTATTTGGGTTATTTTAGGGCACGAGTGATGGTCTGTTTTATAAACACTGATCAACATTTCCACCAGTGCAGAGCTATCTGTGTGTGCTTTCACCACGGTGCCAACTTTCTATTTATTTTACAGAGTATTCAAAGACCCAGAGCGGGTAGAGTGGCCTGAATTTTATGCTGTATTCTTTTTGGGGAGAACATGCACACCCAGGCACGATGAGGTCCCTCCCTGCTCTATGTCTACATGCACAGAGTTGGGACACGTAGCAGTCATCAAGAAAAAACTGAGTTTGCTTCTCAGAATCCCTTGCCCTTCATGGACTTGGGTGTGTGTGTGTGGAGGGGAGTTTGAAAGGTTAAGGGGGGAGGGTGGAGTAGGATACGATGTCTAATAAAGTTTTTTTTTTTTTTTCATTTGTAAAGGCAGTTTCCTAGCAGCTAGCTGGGTAACCAGCTGTGCACAGCATAAGCAAGACATTCACCAAGAACATGAGTAAGTTTGTACATAGATGTGATGTCAGGCAAGTGAATGGACGCCAGGTTTCTCCCTCCTCTGCAGCCTAGACTGTATCTTTGCCACACTGCTTTTGGGATCCCTGATTTATCTGGGTTATTTTAGGGCACCAGCAATGGTGTGCTTCATGAATGCTGATCAACATTTGCACGAGCACAGAGCTATCTGTGTGTGCCACCCAGCTGTGTGACCGCTCCAAGCATATACTTTCACACATTGTAGGTATAGGAAATGAGGCTTTCTCAGCTTGTTTGCTCAGAGAACTAATCCCTCATACTCTGGGGCTAACTTGAGTCACCGATAGAGCTCCGCACTCTTGAGTGCTGGCTTTGGAAGTGTTGTAGGAGCAGGGAGTGTTCCGGGAAGGGTTCCAGCATGAGGCTTTCTATTGGGACAGCCCTAGACACAAGCATTAAGGCATCGAAGTGTTTGCCCCTCTTGGAAGATTGGCCCGGACAGCACTGCATCCGTGTGAGCTCCTGGCTGACTTAGATTTTTTTTTTTTAAACTATTCTCTGCCAGAGTGGCCTAAAAAAGATTTATTTTGAAGTGCAATATAGTAATATTTTCGTTCTCTGAGAGGACACTGTAAATCAGGCAGAATTCTAGAGGGCCTAAAAATGCACTTGCTCCCAGAATGTTCCTTCCAAAGATTAGGCAGCAGAGCAGGTGCTCTGGGGACTGAGGTCTAGCTGTTCTCCTGCCCTATCCTGCCAACCCCTAGCAGTCTTAAAAAACACCCAAAACCCAAAACCTTGAGTGGAATGTGGAAAATCTTAACACCTTCAAAGGAAAATTGATTTTTTTTTTAAAGTTATTCTCTCTGTTGGCAGTGAAGGGAACTATTTAGTGCTAAGTTGTAGTTACGGCAAAAGGAAGACGTTCCAGTGTAACTGCTTTAAGTTCTCTGTGTTGCTCCCCTTCATCCTCATGTGCCTGAATAACTTAGTCCCAGTCTGGACGATAGACCAGAAGCATCCGGAGTGTGAACACCTCCCTTCCTTCCAACTCTTCTGCCCCACTGGGGAGGGTGCTTGGGGAGCACCGGCCTCCGGAGAGAGCACAACGTCAGCTTCCAGAGTCGTGCCCTTGTTTCCATCCACGAAGGCTCTGAGCTGTTGCAGCACTTTGCTCTGCTAGTGTTTGCAGTGGGATGCTTGTGCGTGTGCGTGTGCCGGCGCTGCTGGTGGGGCCACTTCGCTCCTGCTCGCCCCTTTCATGTGAGCTAGAGGAAAGCACCATTGATCGTTTCCCCTTTTCTTTTTTTAAAAAATTTTAAAATCTATTTTTTGGTAGGGTTTTATTTACTTATTTGTCAGAGAGAGAGAGAGAGAAAGAGAGAGAGAGAGAGAGGGAGCGCACAGGCAGGGGGAGCAGCAGGCAGAGTCCCCACTGAGCAGGGAGCCAGAGGCGGGGCTTGATCCCAGGACTCTGGGATCATGACCTGAGCTGGAGGCAGATGCTTAGCCCACTGAGCCACCCAGACCCCCCCCTTTTTTTTAGAGAATTTATTTATTTATTTGACACAGACCGAGAGAGAGAGAGTGTGTTTGAGCCCTCCTCCTCTACTCATGCTCTCTCACTTTTTCTCTTTCAAATAAATAAATCTTAAAAAAAAAAAAGAACTACTAAAACAGAATCTGTATATTAACAAGGTCCTCAGATGATTTGTATGCACAGTAGGATTTGGAAGGCACTCACCTGATATTTGCCCATTTATAACTTCCAACTCCAGAAGCAAGGTGTGTATGCCCCACTCTCAGGCAAAACCACTCCGAATATCCATATTATAAAACATATTTATTTTTTTAAAGATTTTATTTATTTATTTGACAGAGAGAGAGAGAGAGATCACAAGTAGGTAGAGAGGCAGGCAGAGAGAGAGGGGGAAGCAGGCTCCCTGCTGAGCAGAGAGCCCGATGTGGGGCTTGATCCCAGAACCCTGAGATCATGACCCCAGCCGAAGGCAGAGGCTTTAACCCACTGAGCCACCCAGGCTCCCCTATAAAACATACTTTAAAATGATTATTTTCTTCAGAGAAAAAACCCTCTATCAACCTCAAGCTTAGTATGTTAATTTATAAAAACGAGTTTATACACAACATGTTTATTTACCATATAAAGATGGGCACAACTGTACTTCTCTGAAACACTGGTTTTGTTATAAGAAGCATTATTGCAAAAACTGGTAAGACCCTCAAAATCCGTAATCCTGAGAAAAAGACCACCTGGGCAATGAAAAGAATGAGATTTGGCAATAAAGAGAGTAAGTAAATTAGGAAGAGAGGGTCCAGGCTTTTAAGAGCATGGCTTTTTCAAGAACAGTCATTCATAGGGCAGAGAGATTTTTGGATGGTTTATTTTAAGATCCAGCTTTTACTGGTATATAGAAGTGATTATCTTTACTAACAGGTTATAGCCTAGTGTTCCACTGATAGGAAATAGAAGTCTTGGGCGTCTCGGTGGCTCAGTCGTTAAGCGTCTGCCTTCGGCTCAGGTCATGATCCCAGGGTCCTGGGATAGAGCCCCGCATCGGGCTTCTTGCTCGGCGGGAAGCCTGCTTCTCCCGCTACCAGTCCCTCTGCTTGTGTTCCCTCTCTCGCTGTGTTTCTCTCTGTCAAATAAATAAAATCTTTAAAAAAAAAAAAGAAGTTTTTATTCTTTCTTTCCTCTAAAGGAACACATGAAAATCACAAAACCATTCTTGGTTTCATAAGCATATGATTCCCGAGGGTCCTCCCTTCTAAAATCTCATCCCGGCCACTCTCATCTTGCTCAATTATCACAATAGCCCTCAACCAGCATCCCCAAATGCACCTTTGCCCAATAGTCTGTTAACACAGCAGCCACAGGGACCCTGTTGAAACATTCTACAGATCATATCATTCTGCTGCTCAAACCCTCCAGTGCCTCTGTCTCACTCTTGAGTAAAAATTGCAAGGCTCCCTGCAGCCCCACACCTGCCCCCAGTTGACTAAGTCTCCTCTACAGCAACCACCTGGCCTGCTTACTACTACTACTACTGCTACTACTACTACTACTATTTTTTTTTTTTAATATTTTATGTATTATTTGACGGAGAGAGAGCACAAGCAGAGGGAGCAGCAGGCAGAAGGATAAGCAGTCTCCCCGCCAAGCAGGGAGCCTGATTTGGGGCTCCGTCCCAGGACCCTGGGATCACACCCCGAGACAAAGGTATACTGAGGCACCCCGGCGCCCCTGTTTTAGCAGTTCTTGATATGTCACAGACTATACATTTTTTTAAACAAGTCGGTATAATGTCGATGCTGCTGGTCTGCAGACCACATTTGAATGCATAGATCGCTTGTTTTCTCAGTGCTCTGATTGTTAACACAAAATCTGCCAACACCTTCTTGAAAATTCTTACTGCCATAAATAGGAGTTTGGTTTTAGCTTGCTTTTGAAATAGCTATCTTGAAAACCTTTCAATAAACTCATTTGAATCCGAGGGATTCATTTGCTGGAGAGGAAATTGGTTGGAGGGAGGGAGTTTCTCAGAGACCTTGAGCTCTGCAGCCGGAAGTGTGATGCCACCTGTAGAAACCAGGTACATCTTTATTAGCTGGGGCTCCACTGTAACAGAATCAGTATAGTTACTAATGAGGCAATTTCCCCCAGTTTTTCCTGTCACGTACCCGTTACCTTTTCCTCTTTCTTGCCTCGTGACTTAGACCAAGGCAGGAGACTTGTGTTGCTTTCAGGGGTCTGGGGACATTGGTATGGGCAACTAGGCTCAGGAGACTCCAGGTAATGAAGGATGGTACCCACTGACTGGATAACAGGGGGAGTTGAGGTAGGTTAAAAAAGGTGTTTAAAAGGGTGCCTGGGTGGCTCAGCCCACGTTGGGCTCCTTGCTCAGCGGGGAGCCTGCTCCTCCCTCTGCCTGCTGCTCCCCCTGCTTGTGTGCACGGGCTCTCTCTTTCTCTCTCATTGTCTCTTTCTCTCTCTCTGTCAAATGAATAAATAAAATCCTTAAAAAAAAAAAAAGAGGCGTTTAAAAAAAGTGTTAAGTGGGGCACACCTCATTTCTGCTGCTGCTATTTTAGTTTTAAACTCTGGCTTCCTTACTGATTCCTGTTTAATTCCTGTTATCAGATTCTAGGCTAGAACTTTAAAAAATTAACATTTTTCAGGAGTAAAAAAAATTCCCAAGTTGTTATTGATACTTATCAAGCACCTTGACACCATATTTATATACTACTTAATTTTAAAGATCTTACTTTCATGAATCAGACAGCATCCCATTTAACAGACAGAAAAGAGCCCCAAGGAGCTATGCAAAATGACAGGCAAGAAAGAGCGGGACAAGGAAGTTTGTTTTGTTGTTGTTTTTAAAGATTTTATTTATTTGACAGAGAGCACAAGCAGGGGTAGCGGCAGGCAGAGGGAGAGGAAGAAGCAGACTCTCCGCTGAGCAGGGAGCCCCTTATGGGACTCGATCCCAGGACCCTGAGATCATGACCTGAGCCATAGGCAGATGCTTAACCGACTGAGCCACCCAGGTGCCTGAGTGGGACAACAAGGAGGTTTATAGCAGTGAGAGGTGGATGGGTTGTAGTAAGGTCACTTCTTTAGGGGATGGCAGGGGTCTGTCAGGCATATTACCTCACTAGTGCTGTCCAGGTCATTCCTGATGAACTGGTTTAACACTGTTTCCGGGAGAGCTGAGACTGTGATTCAGTCAGTAGGGTGATGTGGGGTTTCCTCTAAATAACTCCATTTTGAGCCTGTTACCTTGTTTTTAACAATCCCCTCCCCCTGTGATCACACTCTCAGCCTGAGAGATGGGATCATAAGAGAAGGCACTAGAGCCACTGACAGCTCCGAGTCTGAAGCTCTCACAGACTCTGCTGACCTGCCTCGTGGTGGTCATTCAGAGGCCACACCTTCAGGTTCATGTTCCTTAGGTTGGTCGTTTTCTCCATTTCTTCTCTGACTTTCTGGTCATAGGGAAATAAATTGCTTAGTGGTCAGTGGCTATAAACATGCATTTAAAACTTTCGAGAGACTATACCACACTAGGGCGACTGTCACGGTTCTTAGAAACCAGGTAATTCCCAGTATCTGGAGTGTACTTGGAGCCACAGTCCCTAGGACCCAAACTGATCAAAATCAGTT
Organism: Procyon lotor; assembly: GCA_028646535.1. Taxonomy (NCBI): domain Eukaryota; kingdom Metazoa; phylum Chordata; class Mammalia; order Carnivora; family Procyonidae; genus Procyon; species Procyon lotor. The sequence goes on along the minus strand of CM053606.1, from coordinate 66,882,334 downwards.
AAGTCCAAGAAAGACTCCGTTGAAGAAGTCACTTTCTTAAGCCAAGTAGCTTGTCTGGTGATTTATTTTTATTTTTATTTTTTATTTATTTTTTATTTTTTTTAATTTTTTTAAATTTTTTTATAGATTTTATTTATTTGACAGCGAGAGATCATAAGTAGGCAGAGAGTCAGGCAGAGAGAGGGGGAAGCAGGCTCCCTGCTGAGCAGAGAGCCCGATGCGGGGCTCAATCCCAGGACCCCGAGACCATGACCTGAGCCTAAGGCAGAGGCTTTAACCCACTGAGCCACCCAGGCGCCCCCCACTTTTTTTTGAAAGTAAATGGTATCCCCAGCGTGGGGTTCATTCTCACAATCCCAAGGCCAAGAGTCACATGCTCTACCAGCTAAGCCAGCGAGGCCCCCCATCCAGTGATTTCTTGTAGCTGAGTTTCACCTTCTCCAGAAGTGTTAATCCCGGTGCGACAAGTGGGGCTGGCCACAGCACAGACACCTCCTTGCTCAGCGAAACGATCATCAGTTACTTTCTTATTGTCAAGAAGAACTTTGGCCAGAGAGTCTAGGGATTTTTGTTGAGTGGCTATTTAGCAGTGGATTCTGTAATATCTTTGAGTTAAGGGGCTGACACCATATGTATTAAAAACTGGGATAAGACACAGAGAAGATTTAACCTCTGTGCCTGAAAGCTGTCTTTTTAAAACAACTTTATTTTGCCACTGATTTGTAAGGTTTTCTGATTTGCTTTCTCAGACCTCATCGATGTCATGGTAGAGGAGGGCAAGGTTGTACAGCCCTGGAGCTTACCGCAAGCCCCAGGTGGTGGTCATTCTGTTTTTGAAACTGGACCAGAAAGATCTAGAGGAATGCAACAACATTTTTATTTCGTGCCCCCTGCTAGCTTTTTTCTGGGCCTCCCAAAAATGTGTTTATCTTGCTGGCCATGCATGTGGAGCAGTCTGGAATTCTGTGTGGCATTAGATAGTAAAAAAAAAAAAAAAAAAAAAGGAAAGATTTCCCACGTGATAGAGGTTATGAGAGTGGACTCTGTGATTGAGAGAAGGGAATTTTGGGATGGATTTATTTTAATATTTAATGTTTAAAACTATTGCACATTTTTTTCTTATTTTGAAAACAAGTCTTTTGGGGGATGGAGGTGTGGAGGTATGGACTAGAAGCAATACCAAAGTTTTAAGGTTCAAATTTGCACCCATTAGAACAACAAAAAAAGTCTTTACAGTGAATGAATTGTCTGAACTTCAATATCCTGATAATTATATAATTTCAGAGGGATGTCTGGTGTATTGTGAGGGACCCCGAGGGCCTGACCCCAGCTTCTCGCCCTCCCCCCACCTTGGTTACCCCAGGATTGTCTGCAAGGATGACTTCACTGTCACTGGTCAGGTCTCAGCCTGGCCCTCTCAAATGCCCAGCAAGTCTGTGTCCTCTGTTTGCCACATTTAATTAACTCTGGAAATACACTATCAAAGGCTGTCTGGCAGTGGTTCATTAATGGTACGGGGTGAATTCAAAAGCACTAATTAATTGTTTTAGATTATTTGCAAAGCCCATGCTGAAAAACCTAATGCCTGTAGGAGAAAGTTGGCAGAGAAGCTGTTCAGAGATTAACCTGGACCTTACCCAGCTCAATTGCCTTTTGGAGTTGGGCCAAGAGGGGAGTTGTTTTTCTTTTTGGAGAAGCGCTTGTGGCCACATTGTTCCCTAAATTCCCAGTTTACTGCTCCAGGCTTTTGGCTGATGGAGCTCTTGCAGACCTTGCTGAACTAGGGAACTCAAAGAGCATCTTCTAGAAATTTTGTTTGTTTTCTGTTTTGTGAGAAAAACACAATTACTTAAAATTTATTAACTAAATAAATGCTTCCCAAGGGCTTCTTCTTAGGGAGAGGAAAGGGAACACTAGTTTGTTATGAAATTATTCAGGTTTTAGTGTAAAATGTTTAAAGGCATCAGGATTCAGGCCTTAGTAGTACCCCATCACCCCCACAACCCCCCCCCCCCCAATAAATCAGATTCCTCATTTCCTCTCTTTGGCTGGTCCAGGGCAGCAAACTGCTACTGCATTTGGAAAATGGTTTTCAAAAATCTCAACTTGAAATCAAGCGCATGCCAGTTTAAGTTCAAGATATGCTGTATGTTTGAAGGGACAAAATAGGCTTGCATTTTTTATTTTACTACATTTGACATAGCTTATAAAATAATAGTACCTAGAATTAGCTCGGCCAGGTGAATCGTAGAAAGGTAATGGAAGTCCCTGCCCCTTAAAGATGAGAGATTTTCCGGGCCAGGTGCCAGTGCTGGTGACTACAAGCAGTGCAGTCAGTTGAAGATGAAAGTAGAGAAGCGTATTTCAGACGGCTCAGAGCCAATTGAGTATTATATAAGGGAGCTGTTTTCTAAGCAGCATATAGCACTGTTTGAAAACACCCCTCCAGAAATCTTTCAGTCCCTGGGCCTGGCCCTGCCTCCTGCTGACAGACCTCAGTGTTTTTCCCCCCATCCTTCTGGGCTTGAGCAGCCTGTGAGTCAGTAGTTACGTACCAATTCCAGGCCAAATCGTACTTTATTAACATGATTCAGAAGAAAAGAATTCTAATGAAAAATTTCAGAGGCCTGCGCTAGGCTGTTTCATGATATTGTCAGATCTTCCTGAACTCAAGGAAGGCCCAACAAATTCTGTTATTTCTGTTTATTACTCAACTTGGAATCTATTGGAAAAATCTTACATGAAAACCTCAGGAGAGTATGTTCTGGTTGAGGAATTTAGAGCACACTGGCCTCTGTTTACTCTATGTGAGGCTGAGGCTGTCCGAAGATTTTGGGCAACCTGCCTTCTCAACCAGCAGACCTAGAGGAACAACTTTGGACTTTTAACCCTTTTTGCAGATGGCTCCCAGGCAACTTGATGGAGTTGATAGGAATGCAGGTCTCAGTGCTGTGAGAGAATATCAAAAATGTTTTTAAAGTTGGCCGTAAAGCCTTTGAACCAATAAATGATTTTTTTTTCCTGCCTTTTTTTTTCTTTAGTCTTGTTGTGTTTTTATTTTAGAAAGTAATACTGTGCAATACAATGTCAAGACTTACTGGTATTTCCCAGATGAATTGTAACATATCATGAATAATGTTATAACCATTAGTTACATTGATGTCTTAAAGAGTGATTTTTCTATAAAAAGATAAAACAAAATTCAAAGTTACCCTAAAATAATCATGATTATTTATATTTGAGTGGGAAAGGAAGGGGTTATGATTGCCATCGTTAGAATGAAAAATACACAGAATCTGTAGTGTCATGTATGTTTTGGCATCCATGAACATGGTATACCTCTCTATTTGTGTAGGTTTTCTTTAGTTTCTTTCAGCACTGCTTTTTGTAGTTTTCAGTAGTTTATTTTGAAGACTATAGTATGTCCAGATGTGAACAGTATTCATTATGCTTGGCTGTTTCATTAGAAGTAGGTTTGAGAACCTCTATTTAGAGCTATAATTCTGTCTTCTTCAAACTATTCTTTATTAATACTGACGAAAACTAATTCTTCTTCTGGCCATTTGGCGAGTGAGCTCAGGCACAGATAACTCAGGCTGCTGCTGAAGTGAGTTATTGACCTGGATGGCTTTGCTCTAAATTGTAGGAACTCAGGAGTTCAGTGTGTACTTAAGAAATGTGGCTTTTTTTTTTTTTTTTACGATTTTATTTACTTATTTGAGAGAGAGAGCATGAGCAGGAGGGAGGGAGGAGGAGGAAGACGGAGAGGGAGCAGGGAGGAGGGAGAGGGAGAAGCAGACTCCCTGTTGAGCAGGGAGCCCGAAGACGCTGAGCTCCATCCCAGGACGCTGAGATCATGACCTAAGCTGAAGGTAGATGATTAACTGACTAAGCCACTCAGGTGCCCCAAGAAATATGTTTTACCCAAGGCTCAAATTGGTATTGCTGACCAGGGAATAGCTATAACATCTCTTCACTGAGGTAAAATGAGCATCCTTATTCTTTTGGACTAAAGGTCAGAGCAGAATCCAGAGGCTGAAAGCCTTGTGTCCTTTTGCTCTACCCTTGGGTTTTCCCAGCAGATTTTTGCTAGAGCATAGTCACGCTGGTGAAGCTTTATTTGAGTCTTGTAACTAAAGGATTTTGTAGAGATTTTATGCTCCAAATGTGAGGAATGCCTGTGGTCTTTACCAAAATGAATCTGTTGGACTGTTGCACTTTTATTTAGTAAAAGTAATTCTCCATCATGGTGTTCATTCTTGACAGAGATTGTATGGTAATTGTGACCTTGTGCTGTGGATTCAGACATACGTTCAGGCCCAAGTTTTACTATTTGCAGGCTGTATAATCATAGCCTCAGTGTCCTCACATGTAAAAATAGAGATATCAGCAGTGTCTACCACACTGTTATGATGATTATAAATGAGATAATGCATATAAATCAGAGGGCCGTGTTTATTTTATTTATTTATTTGTTTATTTTAAAAAGATTTTATTTATTCGAGAGAGAGAGATCAACAGAGATAGCAAGAGAGAGCAGGAACAGGGAGAGGGAGAAGCAGGCTCCCCGCTGAGCAGACAGCCGGACATGGGGCTTGATTCCAGGATCCTGAGATCATGACCTGAGCCGAAGGCAGATGCTTAATCGACTGAGCCACCCAGGTGCCCCAGGTCATGTTTATTTTTAATGAAACTATTAAAAATAGTGTTATTTGTTAGTATGGTGAACATATGTACCCAGTCCTTTAAGTTGTAAGTCTTATTATTCAGATATATATTTGGTTCAAAAATCAGATCTGATCGTGAAATACAGTCTTGCGGATAAGACAGACTATATCAATGACCAGTTTCATTTTCCTTATGTTCTCCTTAAAGTAGTACAGTGGGAGCAGTGAAGTGGTATAAAGTGTGTGATGAAGTTGGGAGGATGTTGTGAATAAAAAGCTTTCTTTTTTTCTTGTTTTGGAGACTTGAGTCCCACGTGATGACTTTCAGAACTTCTGTTCCCTAATCTATAGAATATTGCTGATTACTCTTAGTCTGTTGATTATCAGAAGAATGAAATGCATGTAAAGCAGCCATCGGTTTGTGACACGTAGTAGTCTTTACAAAGTTAAGCCTTGTTTAGAGAACGTGTGTATTTGGGACAAGAAAGAGAGCTAGAACACACCTAGGATGGGCAGAGTGAGTTAATTCTTCAACTGTGTGCTCCCAACAGAGATAAGGCAGGTCAGGTTATTTCTCTGGGAGGTGGCAGATTTGCTGTTGGCTGAGCTAAGGACTCAGATGGCTTTGAAGTGAGCAACGTAGCCAGCCAAAGGACTAAATCTGGAGCCAGGATGGAGAAGACCTTGCCTCTCCAGAGGAAGTGACTTGGCTTTTTGCTGGAGGTTGGAGGCTAGGCATGAACCCTCAAGAAAGGTAGTAGTGGCACTGAGGATTGGGGCGGAGGGGAGACAGGAGAACCCAGAAACAGTGGAGTGAGATCACCTAATGGTAATTTTCCTCATCTGTGTGGTACCAGTTGGGTTCCACCCTAACCATCCTGCTTAAAATTGTAATCCCTCTGAACTCCTGGTATGTCCCTCCCTTCTTATTTTGCTGGGTTTTTTCCCCCTTGTAGCACTTATCACTTTAAAACATACTAATACTTTACTTATGTTTATTATTTATCTCCCCCCAGTAAAATATAAGCTCCATGAAAGTTAAGTCAGTTTGCAAAAGCTCTGGTGTAGCTCTTCAGTATATATGAAAATTCTCAAGTGGAGGACTTTGCTCAGTGCCTTTGTCCTTGCTTAAATGTGACCTTTCAGGGAGAGGGCAGGGACCATTCACTGATCAATCCCTGGTACCTTGCACATAGTGGGCGCTTAATATTTTTTGAATAAATCAATAATTATAACCCTGTCTCACTCATAAAGTACAATAAAGAGACACAACTTTGCTAAAGGAATCAATCTGAACCTTAATGTATTTTATTTTGGGGGAAGGAAGCTGTGTTGGGGTGAGGGCTAGCCTGTGGAGACCAGATGCAGGGTCACTGTCTTCAGATTCTTTGGTGAAACAATGTCTGAGGGACCTGTGGTTGTTTTGAAGACGGCTGTTGGATCCGTCACTGGATAATGTCTTTGACAGCAAAAAGCTATTGCTTCTTGGTAAACATTCTATAAAGCTTACATAAGACTCTTCAGTACTCTTTACCTTGGCTTAAGTAGTGGTGGTCTATTATATGCAAGAGCGCTTTAAACCAGTGGCTCTCGAAGCGTGGTCATGGATCTGAGACCTTCTCAAGAGTTGATGAGGTCAGAACTGTTATTGTAATAATTCAGAGTTGTCTTTTTCACTAGGTTGACATCGCAGTGATGGCATTCAAGGCCTATTGGAGAAGACGGCTGGTGCCTTAGTAGGGATCAAGGTAGTGCCTCACTGCCACACACCAGTTGCAGTTAAGAATGTTCTTGCCAAGGAGTTAAAAACCCTCAAATACATGTCCTTTTCACATCCTCTGTGATGAAATGGGAAGTAGGCAAGGAGCTCTTCTACCTTCCAGAGCGCCGTGGCTGTCCTGAGGAAACACTTGCGCAGTTGTTTGAATTATGAGCTGAACTGGTCTGTTTTTCATGGAATACCATTTTACTTGAAAGGACGACTGACCCACGATGGTTATCTAGCCTTCAGTACTTGGCAGGCATTTTTTGAAAATGAACAAAGTGATCCTGTGATTTCAAAGAAAACAGTTTACAATATTAGTTGCCAATGAAGAATTTTATTTTCAAGCAAAAATTAAAGTTTTGGAAAACTTACATTCATCCCCATGACTGTGGCAGTTGCTGAATAGTTAAATACTTTTTTGATGAGATCAATGGAAATATGAGCAAATGTGATTTTTTTGATATCATATAAGAAATATGTCAATATCTGGCATATTTGCATAACTCAGTGAATTATGATTTTCCAGATGGCCAATACATGATGTTACAGAATCATGTGTGGGTAATAAAAGATCTCACATCTTGATAGTGCAGGATGAAGCAGTTGATTTTTAAAAACTTTATATTTTCAGATAATTTTGGACTTATAGAAGACTTAGATAAATGATACGAAGAGTTCCCATACCCTTTATTCAGCTTCACCTTATAATAATATATACCCATAGAAGAGTTATTAAAACTAAGAAATTAATCTTGGTACAATATTATTAACTAAAGTGTAGAATTTATTTGGATTTCACCAGTTTTTCCCCTAATGCTCTTTTTCTATCCCAGGACCCAACTCAAAGTCTCCCATTGCATTTAATTGTCGTGTCTCCTTGGTTTCCTCTAGTCTGTGACAGTTCTCGGTCTTCCAGGAACTTTGGCACTTTTGTAGAGCGCCCAGTTGTTTTGGAAAATGTTCATCAGTTTGAGTTTATCTGATATTCTCTCATGATTGAGATTATACATTATTGGGAAGGGTACACATAGGTAATGTGCCCTTCTCAGGGTGTCAAATCGGGGTTACATCAAGTTGATATATATATGTCTTATTACTGGTGATGTTGGTCTTCATCAGTTGGCTAAAGTGGTACCTGCCAGAATTCTCTGCTGTAAAGTTACTAGTTTTACCTTTATAATTACTCAGTTTTGAGAGCAATGGATTTTAATGTAACAAGCTATGAGAAGTTTTATTTTGCTATTCAGATTACACATCACAACTAACCTTTAAGTGATAACTATTTAATGAGTTTAGGTAAAATATCAAAGAAGAAATAGCTAGCTACAAGTATATGAAAAGACTTAAGATTTGCTTCTCCTTCCCAACTACATATCTGTGTGAGGCCAGATTTCTTCATATCCTTCAACCAGAACAATGTATCACAATAAATTGAATGCAGAAGTAGATCTGAAAATGCAGCTGTCTTCTATTAAGCTAGATGTTAGAGTTTGCAAAAATGTAAAACAATGCCACTATTCTCACCAAATTGTTATATTTCAAAAATAGTTATTTTTCATAAAAGATGATATTTGCATTAGCATGCAATTGGGCTTATTATTTTTGGTTTTAAATGAATTAAATATTTTTAAAAATTTCTCAGTTTTCATTCCTGTTGTGCTGAATGTTGCTAGGTAAAACTCATACCAACAAAATCTCTTTGGAGTCCTCAGTAATTTCAAAGCATAAAAGGATCCTAAGACCAAAACTCTTCAGAATTGCCGCTTGGTAAATAAAAGAAGAGCTATCTTAGCCTGTGGAGCATTGCACGTAATTTTTAGAGAGTGATATTTACAAA
>CM053606.1:66850876-66873565 GCA_028646535.1 Procyon lotor | reverse complement strand
GGAGGGTATTGTCCTACTAAATATCAGTCTCAATCGTTTTTTAAACAGGATCCTGAATTCCTGTAATGTGGGTTTTGTAATGGAAACTGCCACAGTTGAGGGCCAGCTCTGTCATAATCACCAATTTGGGCATCTCTGATATTTAGCAGAAATATAAATATCTAATGTAGTGTGTGTTTGTTATACCGTCATAGGAAAATTTTGTAATTGATTCTGAGCCAGATTCCTCCACTGTTTAAGCTACTACTTGGAAATAAGATTTGGAAGCTGAACTTTCTGAGTCCTTCCACAGTTTAATAAAATGCAGCAAATTTAGTATGTAGTATATCTAGAAAAGAAATTTACGATTATCTTACATCAGAAAAGCTTCCTTCATCACATTTCAAAGTTTCCTTTTAGTAGTTAACTATTTCAGGATCTTTATGAAACCCAGTCTAAGAGGAAAGTGCTCTCCAACTCCCAGCAAGAGAGCACAGCTTAAGAGAGCACAGTACTTCAGAGCACAGACTTGAGATCCAACTGCCTCGTGCTAATCTCAGGTCTGCCAGTAAATAGCTTTGTCACCTGTTTGCTTCAGCGTCCTCATCTGTAAAGTGGAGCTAAAAGAATCATAGCCTCCATCTCACTAGGCTGTTTTCCAGATTTAATGAGATATGATGCTTCACGTGCTCAAAACCTTCCGGGCGTGCTTGCTAAGCTCTGCTGAACCATGGCTATGAGTATTGATGTGCTATTAAAATCATTGCTTGGCTAACATGTGGTATATTTTAGGTTGCTTATTTCTTCATGACATCTGAGTTTGTATCTCATTAGTAACATTATCCTCAAGTAATGTTTTAGGATAGGTTACATCTGGGTCGATTTTACATTCATAAGGCTCACTCCTAGAGCTCTAGATTTGTGGTATGTTGGTATTTTAAGGATCCTTAGAGATTATCTGGTTCAGTTCAGCCTAGTACATAAATCACCTTTCTAATATCCTGTTGACTGAGCCTCCAGCCTTTACTTGAATTTAAAATATCCCTGACCCTTGGGAAATTCTTTGTGTTGTGCAATCCACCAGGCTGTAAACCTCCACTCCCAGCCCCTAGTTCTACCCTGTAGAGCTGCATGGAATTTGGTTAACAAATAACCCACCTGAATGGAGATGGGGAGGTAAAAGGATTCTTGATAATTAAGGGTTGTCTAAAAGTGACCAGAATGGTGTATCGATGAGACTTAAAGGACTTTGCTCCCTGTTCATAAAAGAAGTAAGGCTTGTATTTGTAGATGGAGTTGCTTTGAGCTAGTTGGTACACATTTGGCATAGGAGCTTGTTCCACTGAGCCTGTGATGGGGCAGTGAGCCAGAGGGGAAGGCAGTGCCTGGGTCTCTGGACCTCACTCTATAGAACAGCCCCGTGGGTCGTTGCATATGTCCTTTCCTGGAAGAGGAGCTTTGTGTTTCAGAGGTTTATCTGCCATATTTTTTTAATTGCCTAAATGGAAGCTCCGTGAACATAAAGGCTGCTTACCTTGTTCACTGCTGTATCTCTAACAGCTATAAGAACTCAGGAAATATAAGTGCTCACTATTCAAGTGATGGAATTAATGATTAAACACTCAGATGTGAATGTGTTTTCAATTTAGTGCAGGGAAATGTCACTTTTACTTTTTTTTTTCTGAAACCAGCTCACACTTAATTGTGACTTTTTTATTTTAAAATATTTTATTTATTCATTTGAGAGAGGGAGAGAGCATAAGGAGGGGGAGAGGAAGAGGGAGAGGGAGAAGCAGACTCCCCACAGAGCTAGGAGCCCAACATGGGGCTCAGTCTGAGGCTCTGGGGATCATGACCTGAGCTGAAGGCAGATAGTTAACCATCTGAGCCACACAGGTGCCCCTAATTGTGATTTTTTAAAATTGGACAAGTGTTTTGACATCTGCCCCCTGCCCATATTTCGTCTCTATAAAATGACAAGAGAACACCAACCAATCACAGGCTTCATGGATTTAATAAGTTTATCCCTTCAGTTCCTATTTGCAGCACCCAGTATTCCTTTGCAATACCAGACCCAGCACTGGCCAGCAGGACACTTCAGACCTTCAGAGTTCCAAGTTCAGGTTCTCTGAGCATTCAGTGCTGCAGGGGTGCTTGTCCAAAACTTGTACTTCCCTAGAGCTGGGAAATTTTAAATGTACCAGTGAAAAAAGTTTTTTCCCTTACAAGGGGAAGAAAGAAAATCACTCCTCCAAACCCAGCAGATCTGGCTGTGAGGTTGTTCCTCCTGTCCCATCTCTTCAGGCTGGTTTTTTGCGGTAGAGCCAGAGAGACCAAAATCTAACCTGAATTACAAGAAATAGTAGACCATGATGGCTATAAAGGGAGTGACCGGGAGCAAATGAGATATTCCTTTACCGCCCACATCCAATATATGTGCTTCATAGAAAAACAACAAAAATAGCAGGTCCACAAAATACAGCAGCCAGAATTTTAAAATCCATTCACCCAAGGGTGGTGGAAAGCAGGACAGGGAGCTGGGAGGGTAAATGGCACAGAGAGAAAAAAAAGTATTCACATCCGTCCAGGCACGGGGACTGGCAAGTGCTAGGAAAGACCCGCAGAGAATCCTGTGGTCCATCCACACTGGTGTCAGGAAGATTCTGTGTTATGTGCACCCGAGACAGAAACCCCAGTTCCTCAGAGAGAAGGGAAGAGGTAGGGGGTCTGTGGCAGAGCAGGTGGTGCTTTCCCTAATGGAGGAGGGAACAAGGAAAAGAACTCCTACAGCTTCCTTCCAGTCCCACCCATCCCCTCTGGATGGCAGGCGACTGACTCAGTGGCCTGGTGAGAGACGGATGTGATGAAGGCAATTTCTCTGCAGAGGTTGAGCTACTCAGGACAGGCTGCAGGTAGACCATCTTGCAGAATATCAGTTGCTTAAGAAAACCATCCCGGAGAAGAGGCGCCGGGAGTGTTTGCTTCATCGGCACTGGTAATGAATGCAGGGAAGGAGGGAGAAGAGGCTACCACTGGTAGTATATCAGGACTGCATCGCTGTGAGGAAATCCAGGGGCAAACCAAATCCCAAGTAGTAAGGCCCATTCCTTTCTGTGTTTGACCATCACTGGTGCATTTCAGTTCCTTTACCGAACCAATGATACTTGGTCCGGCGAGTAGGGAAGGGACATATGCAGAAGACTAGCCAGCTGACCGACAAGGTCGATGGGAAAGAGACTCACACATGTGCCCTGGATGAGGGAAAGAGCTTGCAGCGAGTGGTTGAAGAGCATGTCAGCAGTTATCTTGCTGACACCAAGGAATGGGTGAGGCTTCCTCCCTGATACCTCAAATGCCGCATCAGCTATGTCTTGAAACGAAATGGCATTTACAACTTTGCTAAGCACAGAGGGAACACCCAAAGAGCACTGAAAACTGAGGTAAGGAAGAATTCCAGCTATGACCAAACATCTCCATGTTTTGATGGATCACCAATAATTTGGTCTGTTACTGACTATAGTACCAGAAGGAACACTTGATAAAACAAGAGGAGACTCCTACTAATGATATGTAGCTCACTCTTTTTTTTTTTTTAAGATTTTATTTATTTAATTGACAGACAGAGACTATGAGAGAGGGAACACAAGTGGGGGGGCAGAGGCAGAGGGAGAAGCAGGCTTCCTGCTAAACAAGGAGCCTGATGCGGGACTTGATCCCAGGACTCTGGAATCATGACCTGAGCCAAAGGCAGATGCTTAATGACTGAGCCACCCAGGTGCCCCTGTAGCTCACTCTCTTTCTTCCTTTCTTTACTCTGGGCTCTCCTGGGCACAAGGACCTTGCCTACCTTTTCCCATGCTTCTCCTCTCTCTTGTGCTTGAATCCGGGCATCAAGCTTTGAGAGGGTTCACATTCCCCAGATGGAGTCTTTGCTTCCCCTGGTAAGGTCCTGGAGAGAGGTTTTGACACTCTCAGCCATCTCTTCACCACCCAAACTACCAACTATATGGAGGACAGAGAAGCATCTTAAAATTTTTCGCCATGAAGGACTTGGCCATGCCGGCCGCTCCATCCACCCATTTCCAACCTGCCTGGCCCCTCGCGCACCATGAGCTGGCCTGGCTCCTCCTGGCCCCTCCGTGTCTGGTTGCCAGCTCCCGCCAGGGCCCTCCCAGGTCCCGGGCCACTGCACCCACACTGGGCATGCCTGGGCCACACTGGGCCACTCTTGCTTTCACTCATATGTTGTGGCCCATTCTTGGTGCCTGAGCTAAAGGAGAACCTGTCAGAGGATAGGAAATGAGGTCTCAGGAAAAAATATTCATGATAATCTTAGGATTGTTTGCAACTTTCAAATACATTCAGAAAAAAGTACTTTTTTTCTGTTTTGATATGTGAAGATTTTCTAGAAAGGAAGAAAAGTTTTCTAATTTTATCAAAGGCAGCGGTATACCATGCTCTCAGAATTGGGTGTTTAAATCAGCTCTGCTGGATAGCAGCTTCAGCCCCAGTGATGTTATATGAGCTTAGCTCCACTTTGAGTGCTAATGAAACAAGTTGGCCCGAAATATGAATTGTAAAAAGCCATCAAAACATTACAATGTAGGAGAAAAATGTAGCGAAAATTTAACATAGAAAGTCCAAATAGTTCCCTTTTCTGAAGGTCTTAAAATTTTTTCTTAGGTAATTTGCAAAGACTATTTTAGGTTATAGAAAATATATGTAAAATTAAAGTGACATCAGCTGAGAACTTTGCACAGTTAATTAAGGAAATCTGAGCTTCCTTTTTTCTTTGTTGTTTGTATCTCCCTCTAAGGTGCCAGTAGCTGTGTTTTCTATAGAAAGAGAACATGTATTTAGGTCAGAACTCATTGGCATATTCCTTGAGTTATCTTGAGTCAGCATTTTCTCTAGGAAGAAACACCTTTTGATTTTGGAACCTGAGTACTGGTTCCTGCTTTCTAGTCCAGGTACCACCCTCCCTGCACACTCTCCGTCTAGTCTCCCCACCCACGGCTGGCCTTGGGTTAGTCATTTGACTCCATAAGCAACCTCACGACTTTGAGTGAGTTACTTAACATCATTCCATCTCAGTGTTTTCAGCTGTAGCGTGAAGGCAGTAATACATCTCAAGGTGGTTTTGAGGCATAAATACGTGAATACAAGTAAAATGTTTAGAAGAGCGCCTGGTACTTAGTAAATACTCCATGGATGATATTATTATTATTGCCAAATGTGGATATTTTGAGGGTAATAGAGTGGAAAAGAGCTTTTAAAAAAACTGGAAATTTCCCCATACAAATTCCAAGGAATATTGATCATTGTCTCCATGATGACCTCAGTATTTATAAAATTCCTGTGCCATTTAAGCCACTTGCTGTGCTTCTGTTTACACTTCCCTGTGGGAGGTGGGGAGTTGATTTCTAAGGTGCTCCATTAATCATGAACTAGGAATGCTCTAAAGAAAAGAAGGTATAAGTACTAACTAGCTAGAAAATGAAATTACTTTGAATTTTCTAAAGCTATGCCTTTACTTGGAATTTTAATTTTGCTGAATTTCTATATAATGGAATAAAAAAAAAACTGTTCCATTCTTAGATTCACAGTGTTCATAGGCAAAATGGAAAAAAAAATAGATAAAAATTGTAATTTTGAGGGGAACTTTTTTTTTAGATTTATTTATTTGAGAGGGAGAGAGAGAGAGAGAGTGTGTGTGTGTATATGCAGCAGGGAAGGTCAGGAAGAGTCTTAAGGGATGTGGGGCTTGATCTCATGACCATGAGATCACAACCCTGAGATCACAACCTGAGCTGAAACCAAGAGTGTGACTCTTAACCGACTGCGCTACCAGGCGCCCCAGGGGCAAAGTTTGGGTTTTTTTTAGATAATTATCTACATCAATCAAATTCCATAGATGTTGTCTTAATTATCATTTTGTGTTTTCAGAGAATGGAACAGATTTTGAACATGCTTTCTTTTCCCCGCAGTATATTGGCCATTATATTTAACAGTATTTGGGGTTTTTAAAAATATAGAGGTAATTAATTGCGAAGCATTTTGATGTTGAGCAGGCAAAGGAAACACATTACTTTGTGTAAACAGAGGTTAATATGGAGCCTTTGAAGTCTAAATTATTGAAGTATTTGCCTAAGGACAAACTTCTTAACTATTTAGGTTTCTTCTGGCATGTAATGAACTCCAGTGGTGGGAATAAAAGAAACAACTTATGTGTGAAACATTTGGGTCCTGTTCGGAAAGCCCGAGGGATCCAAGTTTTCAGGTTTACTTTTGAGTTACTCTGATAAATTAGAAAACTTGGATCCCGCTTTCCTCTCCTTTTTGTGGTCTGATTGGCTCATGGTTGGTAAAGACAGAAGCATATGTTTTTGAGAGAGATAAGCCTTCATTTTGTTTACATTTTAAAGATCACCATCTCTGGAACTGGCACTGGACCAAAGAATGTTTATGACTTCCATGTTAACATGGGGATGGGTCTGAAAGATGTTAAGTGAAGTTTATGCTTGGTTCTATTCTGCGGCTTCCTTGGGCCCCGGCCAAGTTAACTTGGTTTTGTAAGGGCCAAGAGGACCTGCCTTATCATCTCCTTTTTATAGCTATTTTTATGTTTTTATCTGAAAGCATCTACCTTGAGGACAGAAGCTCTACTTTGCAGAGTGAGAAACAACTGCTTCTAATCTTAGCAAGTGGGCAACCAGGAGGGGGGCTGGGGAGTATGCGTGTTTCCAGACAGGGTTGTTTCACACCTGCCCTAGCTGTGTTACTGGTCAAGCAGATCTTGTGGCCTTTGGGCAGGATTGCCTTGGGAAGATGGAGACCCAAGAGGGATAGTTTCTAATTTAGAAAGACACTCCAGTCCAGAAGTGTTGTGTGGCTTTTTTTCCCTGTGCATATCAGGTGGGGTGCGGTGTTTCCTGCTGTGGAGGTGGGGAGAACCGTGTCCCACCTTCACGGAGAAGGGAGAAAGCGCCCGGTGGCACATGTGATTCAGAAGCATCACGGCCCCAGTTCCATGTTCACTTTTCCAAGGTCCTTCCTGTTGCACTGAACTCTGGCCCTGCCCCCTCCCACCCTCTGGGGACTGTGGAACCCCCAGGGAGGAAGTTGCCACTCCTCTGCCCTTTACTCTCCCTGTGCCCTCTGGCCGAGTTCTGTCATGGGGGCCCGGGCCCCGCCTGAAATCCCATTCCTCCCCAGTGCCCAGACTCCTGTGTGAAGTACTGGCCGGTGTGATTACAGCTCCTGTTGACCCACTGTTCACAGAGGCATAGCCCAGACTGTAGAACCCAAAGAAAGCTCTGGGTGACCTCTGCTATTTAGCAGCTGCTCCTAGCACCAGTCACTGTGGCAACTGGGCTCTGTTTATGAAAATGAACGAGGACCTCAAGGCCGGGGCATTCGCACCATGGACAGAGCTCCCCCTGGAAATACATGGCCTGCCAGATTGCCAGGGCTAAACCAAAACAAAGACATACCAAACAAAAGTAGCCAGGGAAGTGTTCTGCCCTTGGGGGACACACACCGTGGCCTAATTGCCCGGTGTCCCCCTTTCCCAGACAGAACCATGCGGGGGGGGGGGGGGCAGCTTATCTTCATTATGCCAGAGATAGAAGGAGGCAAAGACCCTGGTACTTTGAGTGAGTAATTTTTTGAGTATACCCTTGCGTTGCACAGGGCTGGCCCCTAGCTATGGGTTGAGAAGGGAGTTAAGTACCAAGGATCTGGCTTTTTGAAAAATCTTATTTTAGGTCCTGATTTTATATAAACTGTAAAGCTATTTTTGGGTCTACACCTTTAGAATAGACCATTGTCTGGAAAAACTGAGTTTGGAGTTTGTCCTCTTTGAGTCCTTGCTTTCATGGCAAGGATGGCCCAGGTACTCCCTATGGGAGATGGTGAGCCATAGACATCTTTGAGCCCACTGTGAAACCCAGAGCTTCCTTTGAGGGGACTGCTATGTTTTGGGTGCTTCTAGCATTCTTAGGTTTTAGGATTCTGTGGATGGACCCTTCCCAGCATATGTGTCTTTTAGCCTCATTTGGATGCTCACTCGGATACTTCACTGTGGTGTAGATAGATGAAGCTATAGTCTACAACGAAAGTTCCCAGAGTTTGGAGTTGGAAGGACCCTTAAAAATCATCAAACCACACTGCCCTCTTTTAAAGGTGTGTAAGCCAGGGATACATTCACTCGGCTCGTTTGGCAGAGCTGGAACAAATGCCCAGGTCTTCTGATGCCATTCCAGGACTTGAAATTTTGTGGACTGGTCGTTTGGAACTGGGAGGTGTGGGGAGCAAAGAGGGGGGGTGGGCGGCATCCTAAAGCGACGGATTCGGTCCTAGACAGCTGTTCCTTGAGATCCCATCCCAAGGGAGCTTGAGTTAGGGTTAGGGAGGGGATGGGAGTTTGGAGCAGAGATGCTCAGCTGGGGGCAGCAGGCAGGGGCGGAGGGGCTGCCCTGGGGAGCAGCTCCCCCCAGCCCCATGGGGTTTCCCCCAGAAGAAGTTTTGGGGAACAGTGGGGCTCCCCCAACTCCAGGAGCTGTGGCCTGGCTGATGGGGCTGCAGAAAATGCTCACTAAGGGAATGGAGGTCGGTAAGACCCAGTGTCCTCTCTGCAGTGGGACCACATCTTCTGGACCCCTAAGAGATCTAGATCTTTCTCCAGCACAGGGTGTCACCGGCCACTTTCACCTCTAAACATCACCTCCCAAAATCATTCCAAAGCTGATACTAAGAGGTTCTTTAGGCAATTAGCGTTGTTTTATTTTTACTACAAAAGTAATATATACTATTAGTAAAAAAAAAAAAAAAAAAAGCTTCTCTCTCACACACACAGGGATGCTCCTCACGCCTCCCACTTCTCCCAGAGTTAAGTATTTCGTGGCCATTGGCTTAGGGCTCTCCAAAGAACCAGCAGGGTCTGTCTGTCTGTGCAGGTGTGATTTATTAAAGAGATTTATAACAAAAAAAAAAAAAAATGTCACCGTGAAGGTCTGCTTAGCTGGGGCTTCCAGGTCCCTGTGGAGGAAGGAGAGATGGGGAGACCGAGAGGGCTCGCATTGGTGATTACAACAGAGCAGAGATGTTCAGGAATGACGTATATATGGAGAAAGAGCGACTCTTACATGTAAGTCAGCCTTAGCTTTAAAGCGTAAAATATGCATTCACAGAGTGCCTGGCTGGCTCAGTCTGTAGAGCATGTGACTGATCTCAGGGTTATAAGTTCAAGCCCCATGTTGGGTGTAGAGCTTAATTAAAAAAAAAAAAAAAAAGACTTAAAATAGCCATTCAGTGCATTGAGGAGGCCTTGAGGTCTGCCACCTGGTCTTCTGAATCTGATCAGATGTCAAGGAGTTGGTATGAAAGGGGGGAGGGTCCTGGGGTGGGGAGCTACTGGTTATGAGAACCGTGAGAACAATGTGGGCTTAAACCAGAGTTCCTTCCTGGAGGGATTCAGGCCTGGCTCCATCCCAGCAACCCTTTACTCCTTAACTCCCCCTGTATGTACTGGGTTTTGAACAGCTGCCGCACCTCATGAAGGTGACCCATTGCAGGGAAGGAAGTAAAGCTAGGGAAGGAAGTGTGCTTGGTCCTCCTTCAATAGTCAGGCCTTTGCAGTTACTGGGGTGGCGGCCACTGTTTGCTCATGATAATTCCTTACGAACTCTGCTATTGGTAAACCAAATCAAATCAATAGTGGTCTTCCTTTATCTGAGGATTTAAGTTACATTATAACCACAAGTATCCTGTTGGTTTCCATTCGTTTCGGTGCTGAACATTTGTACTCTGGGCTATGGTTGTGAGATCCCTGTGTGAAATGGGAGTTTGCCATGTGGGAGGCTCTTTTTCCTCTGGCCATTTAAAGAAGCTAAAATATTGATGGGGTTTATGGGTCATATTTGAGGGTTCATCATGGGCATGAATATTGCTATAAGCAAATCCCGTGCTCTCCTCTGTGTTAATTGTAATCGGGGAAGAAGCCCACTTTTCCAGGTTTATTCTATAACATGACATTCAAGTTCTCTTGATGAGGGATAAGGAAGAAGACAGTGTTCTGTGCTGACTCTGTCACAGGCTTTGGAGAGCAGACCTCAGGGCGATCTGAAAAAAGCGAATACCCTGAACTAGGTGAAGCCATTAACCAGGAGGATGTCTGGACCGTCTGGAGCTGAGCAGGCTTCATCTATTTACAGCTAGCCAGGGAGGTTAATAACTTCGCTGGGAAGCCCAGTGTCGCACTGGCTGTAACTCACTTGTGTTCTGGACGGGGGTCAGAGAAACTGAATAGATTTATTCATTCCGGGAGCAGTGAGTAACAGCAGCCTTAGCTGCAAAACCAGCTCTTTTCAGCTTTTTGATGACGTGCACTATTATTGTTTTTAGCAGGTTGGCTAAAAAGTGAACCTGTTTGAGTCAAGGTTTTATTCCTCTCTGTCCAACACTCACATGCTTGCTTCTAGTTTGCTGTAGTCAGTCAGTAAACATTTATCAAGTGCCTACTGTGTGCCAGGAACCGTGTTATCACAAACCAGTAACTTATTCTTAGTTAATGAATGATCTTATGCAGCAGGCATACAAAGGAGCCTTGAGAAAGGGTGGATAATTGGGACCTTTTGTGTCTCTTCCTGCTCATTCTTCCATGCCTTCACATCAGGGAAAGGAAGTGGAAGTCAACTTAAATTGGTTTATTTTGGTAAGAGCAGTTTTAGAAAAGGTTTGGAGAAGGAAATTGAAACTATTGAGACATAGGAGGTTGGGGGACTACTGTTGGAGTTTTCCTATTCCTTCCAGCCCAGGGACTTTGTCCCAGTTACCACTGATAATGGACCCTTTTTATGTTTAACTGTCTTGTCAGTAAGTCAGTGACACATACTGAGAATAGAAACTAGTACCATTCCATGTTGTAAATGCCAGTCTATACACACCCCACTGGTTCTGTTGTTGTGATTGTTGCTATGATGCTTAGCATCCAATGTGAGCCCTTTGCCTGGCATTTTACGTCACACCTACAGGGTCCCTACCCCAATCTGCTTACCTTCCCTGGAAACCCAGGGCTTTTTCCACATCGCACCACAGGAAGTGGTGGAGGGGAAGGGACAGGAGCCTTCCCTCCATAAAACATGGTCCTTGCTTGAGGCAGTGAAGGGAACCATGTAAGTTTTCATAGGGAAGGCCTTGATTCAGGTACTTTTTCTCTGTTAAAATCTGCTTTTTAAAATATTTAGGGTTAAGTGTAACTCTGTTCATTGTTTTCTGTTCTTTTGAAATACGTGAGTTGCAGCGGTTGACCATGTGCTAGACTCAGAGAGATGTAGCCTCTACTCTCTGCACTGTAGGTGCTTCCTGACCCACGAGGGAAGAGAAAACATCGGGTGGCATCATTAGGAGCTTTTTTAACTTAATGCTGGACAGGAGAAAATGGAAATTGGACTAATTTCATTCAGTTCTTAGGTGGTTGGTTCTGTCTTTACCATAGGGTTATCTTGACTGAAGACAGGTTTCCTGGTGATTATAAGAATGGCTCAGTAGGGGGGCGCCTGGGTGGCTCAGTCATTAGCCACTGCCTTTGGCTCAGGTCATGGTCCCAGGGTCCTGGGATTGAGCCCCACATCAGGCTTCCTGCTCCACGGGAAGCCTGCTTCTCCCTCTCCTGCTCCCCATGCTTGTGCTCCTTCTCTCACTGTGTCTCTCTCTGTCAAATAAATAAAATCTTAAAAAAAAAAAAAAAAGGCTCGGTAGGTATCAAGGTTTTGTTCATGATCCAAGGAAATGTAATGTGATGCTGCCTTTGGCTTTTTTAAGAGTGAGAGTGAGCCTCTTTCCCCAGGCTCCCAGCATGTCTCTCTTTGCATTCACTGGCTGAATGGATAGAGTGCCATCTGTCCTTGAACCAGTCATTGGCAGTTAGTAATAGAGTTGCCATGACTGGCTTAGTTGGACCCATCAGCTAGGGAATCAATCACATTGCTTACCATAGGGATCGCCTGCCAAAATACATGTGAGCAGACTTCCAGCAGAAGAAATACACATCTAGTAGGACTGTGTAAGGATAAGAGGTCAAAGACAAGTAATGGAGAGGAGGTCCTGGCCCTTGTTTGTGTCCCCTCAGTTGCCTGGACAGCTCTCTGCGGGGCCCTCTAACGTGCTACCCTGTATACCTGCCTGTTTTCCCACTTCTAGAACATAGCTTCTGAAGGCTAAGGCACTCTGTCCTACTTGGTATTTGTGGCCACTATAGCTGGCACATACGGGATTTGAACAAATTGAATGAAAGGAGATGTTTCAAAGTGTTTTGTGTTTTAACTTTTATCAAATATTCCTTGAAGGAAGTGGACCATTGGTATCTTATTCATTAACTATTTTATAGCAGCTGTGAGATAAAACTCAACTAGTTACAGTGACTGGTTACAACTCACTAGTTTTTGGTACGTTCATTCATAGAGTTGTGCAGCCACAGCACCGTCAGTTTTAGAACCTTTTCATCACTCCCAAAAGAAATTCCACACCCATTAGGCTTCACTCCCCACCATCCCCTTGCTCTGCCCCTGACAACCACTAATCTACTTTCTGTCTCTATGGATTTGCTTATTCTGGACACCCTACGTGAATGCAGTTCTACAATGTGCGACTCTGTTTCTGACTTCTTGTTTTTAGGGGTCGTCCATATTGTAGCCCTACTGCCGTACTTCACTCTTTTTCATGGCTAAATGGTACTACAGTGCACGTGTAGACCACATTTTGTTTAATCCATCATCGGTTGATGAACATGTGTGCTGTTTCTAGTTTTGGAGCCATTACGAATAATGCTGCTAAGAACATTCGTGTAGGGGTGCCTGGGTGGCTCAGTGGGTTAAAGCCTCTGCCTTCAGCTCAGGTCGTGATCTCAGGGTCCTGGGATCGAGCCCCAAGTCGGGCTCTCTGCTCAGCAGGGAGCCTGCTTCCCCGTCTCTTTCTCTGCCTTTGTGACCTCTCTCTCTGTCAAATAAATAAATAAAATCTTTTTAAAAAAAGAGAAAAAAGAACATTGGTGTACAAGTTTTTATGTGCGCGTGTGTTTTTATTTATCTTGGGCATCTGCGTACCTTGGTGTGCAATAGCTGACTCAAAGGGGAACTCCATGTCCATCCTTTTGAGGAACTGCCAAACTGTTTTCCTCAGTGGTTGCATTTTACACTCCCAGCCACAATACACGAGGGCCTAGTTTTTCCATATTCTTGCCAACCCTTGTTATTATTTGTCTTTCTGATAATAGCCATCCTGGTGGGTCTCAAGGGGTATCTCCTTATATGTTCATCAGTTTAAAAAAAAATAAACATTTGATTGGTTGTGTCAGAAGCTCTGTTAGGTGTGAAGACAGAGAGATGAGTAACTTTGACCCTTTCTGCCTCTCTGATCTCATCCCCTTCATGTCTTTCCTCTTAGTTGATGTTCCACACCACTAACCTGCTTTGTAATCTCTACACTCCCATGCTGTTTCTTACCTCTAGACCTTTGCTTGTGTTCTTCCCTCTGCCTGGAATATGAATACAAATACTAATGCTAATAATAATAATAATAATGATAGTACTGGTTAACTCTTACATAACCAGCTAGTCATAGAGCAGGCAGTCAGCTCCAGAATCTATGTTCTTAAACACTGTGCTATATATTTTTTTCTTTGAAAATCAGCTTTATTAAAAAAAAAAATCAGCTTTATTAAGGGGTGCCTGGGTGGCTCAGTCAGTTGAGCATCTGACTCTTGGTTTCTGCTTAGGTCACGATCTTAGGGCATCATGGGGCTCTGCACTCGGTGCAGTTTGCTTAGGATTCTTTTCCTCTCCCTCTGCCTCCCCCTCTGCCCATGCTGCCTGCTCACACAGGTGCGTGCATGTGCGTGCTCTCTCTCTCAAATGAATAAATAACAATCTTTAAATAAAATCAATCAGCTTTATTGAAGTAAAATTTATAGGACTAAAATGCGTGTATTTTAATGGTACAGTTTGATGAATTTTGATAATGTATATACATTCTTTAATATATATACATTATACATTAAATCTTCTTTAACCACCACTGCAATCAAGTTAATAGAAGATGCAGATTTTTTTTTATATCACTCCTCTCCTCTCCCCCCCGCCCCCCACCCCCAGTTCTCCTGTCCCTTTGTAGTCAATACCTCTGTCCCAGGCACTTACTGACCTGCTTTCTGTCACCATAGGTTACTTGGGCTTGTTCTAGAATTTCATGTACTCTTCCTGAGTCTGACTCCATTTGCTCAGCAAAATGTTTTTGAGAGGGGCACCTGGGTGGCTCAGTCGTTAAGCATCTGCCTTCAGCTTGGGTCATGATCCCAGGGTCCTGGAATCGAGCCCCACATCGGGCTCCCTGCTCAGCAAGAAGCCTGCTTCTCCCGCTGCCATTCCCTCTGCTTGTGTTCCCTCTCTGGCTGTGTTTCTCTCTGTCAAATAAATAAAATCTTTAAAAAAAAAATGTTTTTGAGAGTTAACAAACAAATTGTTCTGCGTATCCATAGTTTCATCCTTTTTGATGCTGAGTCTATCCATTGTATGGCTCTACCCCAATTTGTGTGTTCATTCACCTGTTGATGGGTATTTGCTTGTTCCCTTTTATTATGAAAAAAATGGTATGAACTTCTGCAAACATGTCTTTTTGTGGACATGTGTTCTAATTTTTCTTGGGTAAATACTTAGAAGGGCAGTTGCTCTGTTGTATGGTAAGTACATGGTTAACCTATAAGAAACTGCCACCCAGTTCTCCAAAGTAGATGTATCTATATTGATTTAATTTTTTCTTTTTTTTAAGTAAGCTCTACGCCCACCATGGGGCTTGAACTCATGACCCCAAGATCAAGAGTTGCGTGTTCTACCAACTGAGCCAGCCAGGCGCCCCCTGTATTGATTTTAGTACATGTTTGTCCTTTCCTCTCCCTTTTGCTTGGGTAACTTCAACTAATTCTTTTTTTTTTTTTTTTTTTTTATAAAGATCTTATTTTTAAATAACTTCTGTATCCAATGTGGTGCTTGAACTCACAGTCCTGAGATCAGGAGTCGGATATTTTTCCGACTGAGCCAGCCAGTCACCCCTTAACTAATTCTGAAGAATTACCTCAGACATCACCTGCTTGGAAGACTTTTTTGACACTTTCATTTTTCCTTCTTTGGAGGTGATTTTAAGGAGGCTCCTCCGCCATGTCCTCGTAGCACCTTGGTTATTGAAATTGTTCACTTGCCCATCTTTTCATCAGACTGTGAGCTCCTTGAAGATGGACAAAGTGTTATTATTTCTGTATCCCTCGTGGTTTGGATGATAACTAATAAAATATAGCTAGATGCTCAGTAAATATTTGTGAATGGGTGACTGACTGGAACATTATTCAGCTTACAGGGGAGTTTATGGTCCTGTAAGGGAGGTAAAACAGGCATGTAAATAACTGTAATGTAAAGTAGAAATTAATGAAGGTGAAGAACAAAGTCTATGGGAATTCAAAGAGAGGGATGCCTTTTAATAGGGATGGTTTGAGAGGTCAATAAGGGGGGTGGAATTTCAATGGAGCCCCAAAATATAGATGTGGGTGTATAGAGATACTGTTGGTTCTAAAAGGATTTTATTTACTTATTTATTTATTTATTTATTTATTTATTTATTTATTTATTTATTTTTATTTTAAAGATTTTATTTATTTATTCATGAGAAATAGACAGAGAGGCAGAGGGAGAAGCAGGCTCCCCACTGAGCAGGGAGCCCAATGCAGGACTCGATCCCAGGACCCTGGGATCATGACCTGAGCCAAAAGCAGATGCTTAACCATCTGAGCCACCCAGGCACCCGGTTCTAAAAGGATTTAACTTGAACTTCTGTCCCAGAAGGTTGAGCAGGTTTGAGGTTGAAGGCTGTGTTTTTGGGCCGGTTTAGACTAAGATGCCCTGTTTTGTAATGCTTTGTTATTCCCGAGAGGTACTAGGTACTAGGTACTGGTACCAGCAGGTGTTAGGGGATACTGAAAATGTTTTCTGTTTGGCAGTGGAAGAATATGAATATGTTTCTCTGTGTGTCTTTCTGTTATCTCTCTAAATTCTAAGTCTTCTAGACGAGAGGAAGTAAAGGCTTCTCTTACCTCTTTTCTTCTCACCCAATGATGTGAAAATGGTCACACAAGTCCCTTCATTGCCACTGCCCTGCCTCGGAGATTGTCTCATTCTCCCTGGTCCCAGACATCTGGCTGTACTTTTCAGCCTGTTTGTGTACTTTCGTTCTTTATCATATGTTCATAGAATATTATAGCTGGGAGCTTTCAGAATAATCAAATATTGGAATCTCGTTTTATAGATGAGAGTTGACCTTGAGACCCATACCATTGCCTGGTTAATAATAGTAATGTTAAAAGCTGCGCTTTATTGAGCACGTTGGTATGTGTCATATAATAATCCCTGTGACACCCTGGTAAGGTATAGGTATATCCCCATATTACAAATGAGAAAACCGAGGCAAAGTCTTGGATGGCACAGTGTAGAATGAGGAGTCAAGCTAGAAGTTTTCACTACAGCCTGCTACTGAGCCCGGGCAAGACCCGGGGTCTGCTGGGTCCCTGGCCGCAGAGAAGACAGGAGTGGGGCCAAAGCCCTCAAGTAGAGGAGAGGCTGTCATCACACAGGGGGAGTAGAGCGGGGTTCTCTGCTGCCCGTAGAGACATAGGAGTGGTGGTGTCTTTGAACCACATATGACGCTGCCCCAAATAAGACATCCAGAGCAGAAAACTACTCACCCAGCATTGGCTTGAATCAGAATTATCTGTATGATAGAGTGTGTCTTTTTAGTTTTTAATTATACAAACAAAACTGTATGTGTTCTTTATACAAGTAATACTTAAAATACGTATGCACGATATGAAGTTAAATGAGACCAAGAGCAAAGTCCCAGTGTCTGTTCAGCTCCCTGACTTGACCCCCCATAGGTAAGAACTATTTACTATTAGAATTATGTATTCAGTCCTTTTTCTCTGTGCACTTATGCACAGCTACACATAGTTTTAGGGAGTAATATTGTATCATTCTTTACAAGCTTTTTAAAAAAATCATAGAAAAGTATAACTATGTCATTAAGATGTTTCTGTCAATACAAATAGCACTATTTTAACTACAGTGTGTGTATTTCATGGTACAGATGTACCTCATGAACGTTTAGGCTATTTCTACTATTTCTCTATTGTAAATACTATGGCAGTTAACACCTATGTCTGTAACACGATAATACCTTTACAGTTATGTCGTAAAGTTATGGTGTAATTACAGTTATGGTGTAATACCTTTATAGGCTGCTTCACTTGCTACCCAGACCTGGCTGAGAATATTTTGCAGAGGGCTCAGAATATTCTTACTGGCCTTTATCATTGAATGGTCATACCCTCTGAAATGTATTAATTGAGCATTACGATTGCTTTAGAGGCAAAAGGTTAGTAACGACTTAATATGTGCTAGGTACTTTTTTTATCTATTACCTCATTGAAATCTTTTAACAATCCCATGAAAAATGTGCTGCTACTTACCATCTACCTGACACTAAGACTTGGAGAGATTGTGACTTGCATTAAGAAACACTCCTTCTTCTAAGGGGCCAGTTCAGAACTGGAACCCTTGTCTGCTGGTTACCAATGCAGTGTGTCTCTCCCTGTTGTTCTGAAGCCAGTCCTTTCTCTTCTTAAAGTCTTTAAAGAGAAAAATTATAGGAAGTAAAATGTCTTTGAAATAAGGCATCATAGCATGAGTAGAGAAAGAGCGGGCATCCTTTAGGTTGGGGGTGGGGTGGGGGTGTAGCCTCTGTCTCTGGCGTCATGCTTGGAGGTTTGATTCATGACTTTAGGAGGCTGTGAGAGCAGCTACACTGAGAGACCTTGGTGCCCTGACAGCAATGTCCTGCTATTGTGGGCTGTGGATTTAATATCATGCTAAAAAAAAATAAATCACCGCCAGGAAAGGCTGTTTGTTTAGATGCAGCTGCCTCTGGAGGCCCTCCCTCCAACAGGAGAATGGTCCTCAGCGGACAGATTTTCTCTGCTCCTTTTGAGTCTTCATTTCCGTATGGATCAGAGGTTATTTCCAACTGGGGGATGCCTTAGCTCTTTGAGAGGTGGCCCTCTGGACAGGACAGTGGAGTGGGGCGATGGTCAGAATGGAAGTGTTTTGAGCTCTTGCAGGAAGGACCCTGTGTTTGTAGGTCTCCTGAAGTAGGTGTGAGCAGCCTTTCCTCCCAGAGGTGAAATTTGAGCAGTTTGGAAAAAGGAATCTGTTCTGCTCTTCTGGCAAAATGACCCGTGTCCACGGATTGTAGGGGGATCCTGTGGGCGGTAAAATAATCAAAAATTTAAAGTCATCACATATATTTGAGGAAGAGAGTTAAGAAAACCTGAAAAAAGAAATACAACGGAATACAAATCCCTTATAGAGTAAATAATGTTCTTACAGTGAATGTGTCAGCATTTCTAACAGTTGTGTGCTCAAGTGTGTGGTGACTCGGAAGCACAAACGTAGTCAGTGTTTACATTCAACTTCCCACCTCCACAACACACACACGGACGGTCCCACTTGTGTATGTGTAATTACATCTCTGAAAACTCCCTTGGTCCCTTTTTTCTCCTCCTCTCCTCAAGCACATATTTTGCTTACTTCCCTAAAGATATATGATATGCATGAGAGAACATACTCAGTTGCCTCACACCTCCCTGAGTCGCATATTAAAGCATGACGTTTTGAAACACCGGGGACGCAGGTCCACTGGGAATCCTAAATGCTGGTTTCCAGCCACAACTGTGCTGGAATGAAAATAGAAAACAATGAGGCATGTGCAGAGTCAGCTTTTCTCTGTGTCTCGGCTCAGCAGTTTTCCTGCTGTCCCAAATCTTACTTTAAAAAATGCCGGGGGAAAAAGAGGAAATGATCCAGTGTTTTAGAATTTTGATATAAAATAGCAGCTTAAGGTTGTGGGGACACTTACTAAAAAAACCCAAAGCTTAGTTAATGGGGAGAAGTCTCACCGTTTGTTGCTCGGTTGTGAGGACTTGGATGTGTGCACGCCTAGCCAAGTCCACAGCTCACCACCCACGTGAGCACAAACTCAGCCGTGGATTTCTGTGGTTGCATGGTACCAGCTGCATTTGGTCCTCACAAAGCCTGGGTTTTATTTTTGCTTCTGCTGCCCACTTGCTGTGGAACCTTGGAAATGCCATTTTATTCGTTAATCACCCAAAGAATTCCATCAAACAGGTATTTGTTGATTGCTTACTAGGTACGAGGTCCTGTCTCTGGGCTGAGGAGGACAAATAAGACAACACTTAATTCTAATACGCTTAGGTGTGTGTGTGTTGTGGGGGGATCCTGCTGCTTAGTGCTATGGTGCGCCCATCAGAGAAGAGCCAGCTGCTGCAGGAATCCAGAGGAAGGGCTGAGGTTACGTGTAGCTGAGAGAGGCTTCATGGAGGCAGCGAAGATCATTAAGGTAAGTGCTAAAGTCTAGCTGGGCCTTGAGCATGTTAGGGACGGGAAGTGAAGATGAGTGAAGCTCGGGATGCAGGAGGCCTTCCTGGATGACCAGACCCCAGAAGGGAGTGGGGCTGTGTTGTGGTAGGTGCTGACTGCCAAGCTAAACTGTCCCTTAAACTGCCTCAGTTTCCTCATCTGCAAAAAAGGCAGATGAGATTTCCTTCTGTTTCCAGGTGCCAAAGAAAGAGAATATTATGTTTGCCCCATCAGCATGCAAATCGCACCTGGTCCAATGGGTCTTATACCTTAGTGCTTGAAAACTTAGGTTTTTAGCCCTTAATGAAAAGTAGACATCAAAAAGCAGCCCCCACTGCCTTCTTGTTTTTCTGGTTTACCGCCGTTATCGCTGGGATACTATTTACTATAGGGAGGACTTGGTAAATAGGTTTGGTAAATAGGAAGAAAAACCCAAGTGATGTATCCAACCTTTTTCATGAATGGTGCAGGAATCCAAGTTGACATTCTGTAGTTTACATTGAAAACTTTGTTAGTAAAGTATCATTTTGGACATCTGCATAAGCATCTGTAAAAGGAGAAAAGCCAAGACAGAGGGAAATGTGAACATCAAGTACATTCACATTTTCTCCCTGTTATCAGTAGCATTTTTCAGAAAGTACTGATTAAAAATGAAGGCTGTTTCCAGTTTTGGGTTTACTTGCCTTGTAGCGGACCAAGTCAAGGCTGAGCCAGGGGCCACCTTCCAGAAAGCAAAGACTTCCTTTCTGACTGGAAATAGTCCGTATTTTGTTTGACCTTCACCATACTCGTGGCCTTGTTGAAATACGTGGGCCAACATTTGTCCTGGCAAGGCCAGCACAGTTGAAGATTGGTGTCTGCACAGATCACTTTATAGGCAGGTCAAAGCAGCGGGAGAAAGGTGATTATAGTAATGGAGACAACACTTTGCATCCTTTCCGGCTTAAAAATCAAGGAGGTGATTTAAAACAGGCAGTTTTTGAAAACAGACACCAACAATGAAATAACAAAATCCCTTCTTGCAGTTCCTATTTATCTCAATTTTTGAGAACTTTGCCAAGGTCACAGTGTTCTTTTGCAAGTGACCTTGTCATGAAGAGGGATTGCATCTCATGTATTGCACTGTGCTGATAATCTACAACCCTCTCCTAAAGATTGTCAAATATGGACCTTGGAAAGCACGATTGCCATGCCTTTTGAACAGTCTGTTCTTTATGATGCTTTGTTTGTAAAAATACTATCAGGTGGCTGGGGATTTACATTAACACACCAATATCAACTGGAGTTAGACCTCATGGTAGTTTTTTTTTTCCCCCATTGAGTTAGAAGCAGAGTCCAAAGCCCAAGGTGGAGTTAAAAGTTACTGTTCTTATTTTAAAGCAAATACGTAACTAGAATTCTTGTCGTATACTGGGTTCTTGAGTTCTTAGGGAGTCCAGTAATTTTCACTACTTAGGGCCACAGTTTGATTTTGTCAAATGCATAGTTGACAAGATGATAAGTAAGATACTCAGCGATTAGATGGATTCATATGTGGTGACATGAAGATGTTTTCTTTAGTAAAAATATCGGTTATATGGGAGTAATTGAAAATAATCATTTCCCACTGTCATCGAAGTTCTGTAGTAATTTAGGGGAAAAGTGGTGAAAGAAGGATGTTTTATTCTGCTTATGCAGAGGGATATAAAAAATGCATGCAATTAAATTTCTTAACGCTTCATTTTGCTGTTGATATGCCCCCACCAGGTAAAGCTGTTCTTGAATGTTAATGCTTATAGCATGAATCTAAAGTTGCATTTGAGGCCAGTAGGTGGGAACCCCAGTCTCTAGTGATTTTCAAAATAAAATCCCATAAAGACCACACAGCTGGAACCGGTGTCATGCACGCTCTAAAACGTGAGCGTTTTGGAATCCAAGAACAACCTGACACTGTCTCATCGCTGTCAGGATGATTCCAACATCAGCACTGTGCACCCGCTCATTTTGTTGGCTGTTCATTGAGTGAATATTTGCCATTCACGCAATTACAGAAGAATATCTGATAAAAAAAAAAAAGGATAGCTGTAGAAAAATATGTTATAGAGCGTCTCTTCGGTCCATACTTGTACGCATTTGCTTACTGTAGTTGAGAAAGCAGGAGTGGTGAGTGAAGCTTAGGGGTTAATACGGAAAATAATGGAGGAAAAAAATGAGTAAAAAGAAAGAAAAATAGATGTTTTGATAATCTCTGTCAAATGTTTTTCCAAAGGCCAGCCTCAGATTTAAAGTATTATGCAGATGTAGGCTTTGGCCTCCAGTAGTTTTCTGATAGGAATTCAGCCTCAAGTTGAACTTTCAAATGGGTTATTTTCTTTTCTTTTTTTCCTTTTAATTACTCGGTGACCAATCTGTTCTAGTTTGTTGATCTGTTTCCTCCTCTTACTCTCCTGCTGCTGCTTTCTGTGGGAGCTGCTGTTTGTTCTGGAATGCTGGGCATGCATATGTGGGGTTCTTCGCGTTGCCTGCCTCTGCCTTAACCAGAAATGGAGGGACTTTGACCCAGTTTGTCAGTTTACAAGTTTAATTGGACTTGAAGAGGTTCTAATGCACAGTTATTTTCTCCACATTTCTGTTTCCAAAGCCCCCATCCCTTTACATAATTAATACTTGCCTTTCCACTGTGGAGGCTTCTCCACTCTGTTGTCTTTTCTTACTCTTCTTTCTGGGTGGGTGTTTTAGGATGAGTCTTGCCACAGGCTGTTTCTTTCCCTATCCTCTGATTTTATACTAAAGCTATTGAAGTCCAAACTTTTTTGTTAGGGATTTCTGATCAGTCTCTTCTATTGGTATCTTGCTTTTAAGATTGTAGAATTCTTTGCGATCCATTACATTAGTTTGCTTTGGCAACACAGGCAGGATTAGCCCTAGTTTACAGGTTGCCCAGGTCAACTGGCAGAGCTGAGACTAGTACCTGGGGGTTCTAATCCCAAGATAAGCCTTCTTTCCTCTATGTTCTTAACGTCTGTTATTGTATGCTGTGAGCTGCTTTTTTGAAGAGAGAAGGTAGGACAGTGAGGAGAAAGGATGCTCTTTTCTACTGATTTTTCATATATTTATTGGTAATATTTTTATGTTTGTTTTTGTTTTAAAGATTTTATTTATTTATTTGACAGAGAGAAATCACAAGCAGGCAGAGAGGCAG
>CM053606.1:66826832-66850376 GCA_028646535.1 Procyon lotor | reverse complement strand
AAAAAAAAAAAAAAGCTTTCAAATGCATGATCTCATTTCTTTTATCACAATCCCAGGGATTAGCCAGGATAAGTATTATCCCTATTGTAAAGATGAGAAAACTGAGGCTCAGGAACGTGATATGTTTTTCGTGCAGTTGGAGCCATAACCCAGATAGGGTTGGACTAAGACTAAAGTGAATGAGAATTACATGTGGGCTTTTCCTTTCTGTAACACTCATGGAGCCCCTGTTAAGTGTCATTTACTGTGTCGGGTGTCATGGATTCAAAAATAACCTGTTTTTATTTATTTATTTTTAAAGATTTTATTTATTAGACAGAGAGAGATCACAAGTAGGCAGAGAGGCAGGCAGAGAGAGAGAGAGGGGGAAGCAGGCTCCCCGCTGAGCAGAGAGCCCGATGCGGGGCTTGATCCCAGGACCCTGAGATCATGACCTGAGCTGAAGGCAGAGGCTTTAACCCACTGAGCCACCCAGACACCCTCAAAAATAATATTGGTATCTTGCTTTTAAGCTTGTAGAATTCTTTGCGATCCATTATATTAGTTTGGATCGTTTTTAAATTGGTATAGTGGAAGGTTCTTAGAGTTGGGGGGGTACTTGGGGTTAACTTTGTTTAAGGAAATAATTTTTCTAGTATGGAGGAGATGGTAAATTTGGAAGACTCTATGTTACAGAACTGCAGCCAGATGTGTATTTACTTTTGTGATGCCTGTTTTATTTGCTGGTTTATTCATTCCTATGCATTAGGATAGAAAAATAAATACAGTTCTGTTTTGGCTCCCTGAAATAGTTTTTATGTTTTCTGGAATTTCCTCACTTATTGTCTTTAATATTCCAGAGTTTTATTATGACTCATTTGAGCCATGCAATAATAGACTAAGTAGGTGTAGGCCTGTGTGAAGAGGCTCATTAAGTAGTTTGGGGGAAATACATTTTTGAAGCCTGTAAGTGTTCATTTTTTTTCTTGGTCTTGAGATTTGTTTCATGGGTGTCAGCTGTGCATGTTCTTGTATGTTTTGGATGGGAGAGGGTGAAAGGAGTTAAAAGAGCGCAGTTTAATTTTCTCTTTGGCTCAGATATGTAGTTTTACCATAAACTACTGAAAGTTTCCTGTTCTTGTTTAATAAAAAGGTGCACTTCCATTCATTGTTTCCATGTAACTTCCTATGCTTTTTACAGTAAAAAAGGTCAAAATTTAGGATAAATTATGAATTATCTCTGGGGCAAAGAAACACTATTTTGTTTCAGAAAAGTGCTTTAAAATGTGAGCCTCTTTGAGTCTATGAAGCTGCAATAGTCTCAATATCTGCTTTTTTTTTTTTTAAACCATAATCATGGTTTGCAAAGAGGGCAGTCTGACCTTTGTTTCTAACTAACATCAAAAGGTTGGGAAGATTCCGCGTCATCACTTGGGTTTAGAAAGCTGCTGATAATGTCAGTAGAGGGGCTTTTTGGGTGGCTTTGTCTGTCTTCCCTGTGACATGGCAGCATGCAGCCTGCCCTCCACTGTCTGGTACATAATGGATCACTTGTACCAACCCGAAACAGGGACCTGTGGCCGCAGTATCTGATCGCAGTGACAGTGTCCTCCAGCCCTGGTGGTGGGAGAGGGAAGATGGGAAGGGATAGTAATTATAAGTTCCACTGAAGAACTGTAGTAATAGAAGAATTTGCAGATGATGCTAAAATTGTAATTAACCTGGGACCAGCAGGTTAATATCTGTTCATTCTTAAAAAAAAAGAGTGTATACACACACACACACACACACACAGTAGACTTAGCCATATATTTGTTTTCTCCTCCTCTTGAAAAGATAATCTTTCTAAAATGCTCGAAGTCCCAGAGTCAGAGAAGAGTAGGGCCTTTAGCACAGTTTTTGTGTGAACTAAATTCCCAGCAGTTCACCCTTAGTAGTGCATATGCTTCACTTTCTTTGATGGCTTGCCATTCAGATTAGATCAATGTGGACAATGTCACTAATATTTTTGCCAATATTGTCACTAATGTTGTTATATACTGGCACTTTTATAGCAGGTTTGTGCGTCCACAGCAGATGAAGAAAACCAAAACGTTTGGTGAGTTCCAAGGAAGATAACTGTCGAAAGTCTATAGAGGTTACTCCGTAGGTGGGATGGCCCTTATCCAAGCTGTTGACTTAGAATTGAGTAGGAAATAAAAAATCTTAAAAAAAAAAAAAAGAATTGAGTAGGAAAGAGGACATGTGATGGGCTTGGAGCAGAGAGACAGACCTGCAGCCAGGGTAGAAGAACAGAAGTATAAAAAGGATAGGCAAAAGTTTAAAAACACAAATACGGGACCATTCGGTGTAGAGACAAAAACTGAAATAGCATACCGAAGTTTAATAAATTGTAATTTGTATTCATAATGATGACCCCCAAGTCCTCAAAAAAAATTAGTGATATTCAGGATGCTCAAAATATTTAAGGTAGCCAGGAAAGAATTATGTATGTAGTACATTTTAGGTAGATTTCCCATAAAAATGACTTAAGTCTCTTTATTTTTTTTTTCCTTCAAGGTTTTATTTATTTATTTGACAGAGATCACAAGTAGGCAGAGAGGCAGGCAGATGGAGAAGGGGAAGCAGGCTCCCTGCTGAGCAGAGAGCCTGATGCGGGCTTGAAATTATGACCTGAGCCAAAGACAGAGGCTTTAACTTACTGAGCCACCCAGGCGCCCCTTAAGTCTCTTTCTTGAAAGGAGTAAAACCTTACTTTTCTGGAAGATTTGCTTATGTGGGATGTCTCATTACCAGTCACTGCTGGATAAATGAAGCATTTTTGTATGGTGGTACAGTGGTTCTTTGGCCCAGATGAAGTAAGTGGGAGGGGAGATGGGAATATGATATTAAATACTGGGAGAAGGAATTAATTATTACTTTAAATAATATATTAAACTTTGGTACATTTTTCTGTGCAAATGTTGAAACAAAATCCTTTTTGTTTCAGGAATTGGCATGCAAAGGATTTCATTTTCAAATTGACCATTTGAAAATATTAGAGCTTGTCTCCATGTGAGAAAAGGTGAATTCCCTGTGGCAGAGTGGTTTCCGAAGGTTCACTTGTGAGGAAAAGAGGAGCTAGTTGATCCAGAGTGGAAAAACACCGAAGAAAAGTTTCCCCCCATAACACACAGATTGCCGAAAAACAGAAATTGCTTTGATTGAATGTGACAAACTTAAAAAAAAAAAAAGTTTAGCTTTGAAACATCCTGTGACACATCTGTTTTGAAAGGTTGCTTTGTCAGATACAGATGTGTGTTTGACAGTACTTTACTGTGCGTGGCATTTTGTCATGAGCATGCTTAGTAGATGTGGTTTCTGAATGGGGATCTCATTTATCTCAGCTTTAAATTTTGGGGGGAGTTTTTAAACAACAGTATAATAATTTCTTACATTTGCCTTTAGGTTAAATACAGTTTGATTGAATCAAACCCCTCCCTTCTAGCCTCGTATTAAACTGATAACTCTGTTTAGATTTTATCTTTTCAGAAGTTGGCTTGTGAACTTCTGAATAGCGTAGCAAAATCTAAAACTTTATTTTCTTAAGATTTTGTTTTTTTCTTTTTTAAATAATCTCCACACCCAATGTGGGACTCAAACCCACAACCCGGAGATCGAGTCACAGTCTCAGCCGACTGAGCCAACTAGGTGCCCCCAAATCTGAAACTTTGGGCTAATTGAATGACATGTTTTTAAAAAAGCAAGATCAGAAAATCCTCCAAATGCCTTTAGCAAACTAATGCCACTCTGTTTTTTGCCTTTATACATACATTTTTGTAAATTTTTTGCCTTTATACATATATTTTTTTATGTAAAAAGAACCAGAGAGAATTACCTGGACCTGTGAATGAAATTCACTCATAGAGTATATTCCTTCTGTTTTTAATGAAGCCATATAAGAAAAGTTATGCATCTATGCTTTTTGTAAGATAACTGTTGAAATCATTGATCCTTGCATTATCACAGGCCTCTGAAATTCAGACTTAGGAAAAATATTTTCTTATCCAAAGAGCTGACTCATTTTCTTTTTTATGAGTTGTTTTTTTAAAATCTTATTTATTTATTTATTTGTTTGTTTATTTAAAGATTTTATTTATTTATTTGACAGAGAGAGATCACAAATAGGCAGAGAGGCAGGCAGAGAGAGAGGGGGAAGCAGGCTCCCTGCTGAGCAGAGAACCCGATGCGGAGGCTCAATCCCAGGACCCTGAGATCACAACCTGAGCCGAAGGCAGAGACTTTAACCCACTGAGCCACCCAGGCGCCCCTGTTTTTTTTTTCTTTTTTTTAAATGATATAAGCATCACATTTTCTCTTTTACCTTGACTACTAGGAAGCTCAGAACTAGGTGAGGTGCTCAAATGAAGTTTCCTTTAAGTTCTTTGAGATTTCTTTTTTCTCATTGCCAGTTTTTAACTGATTTGGCAGCTTAAGTGGGTTTCCAAGCCCATTTAAAATTTTTTATTACAAGCCCCTCAATTTCTTTTCTAGAAGTAGTTAAGTATATCAGTAATGAAGGAATATAGAGCATGACGTTTAGGTTGGATGAGGAATTTTCTTTCTAATTTTTTTTGTTTTGAGTATGGTTGACATGCACTGGATCAGGAATTTTCTAGGAGTAGAGCCACTAAAACTGGGGACTGTGGTCAAACCTATCTTGGTACATTAATTTTGCATTTCTAGGACCAGAAGTCATGGCAGGACTTGTCTGATAAAAACAAGGAAGGATTGGAATAGAAGGCCTTTTTACCAACTAGTTTATACAGGCACACCTCGGAGATATTGTGGGTTTGGTTCCAGACCACTGCAATAAAGCCAATATCACAAGGAAGCAAGTCAAATGAATTTTTTGGTTTCCCAGTGCATATAAAAGTTATGTTTACACTTTACTGTAGTCTGTTAAGTGTGCAATAGGATTATGTCTAAAAAAAAAAAAACTCAATGTACATACCTTAATTTAAAAATATTGCTAAAAAATGCTAGCCATCACCTGAACTTTCTATGAGTTGCTGACAAATTGTGGTGATCACAAATCACCATAGCAAATATAATAATGAAAACATCTGAAATGTTTCAAGGATTACCAGAAGGTGACACAGAGACAGGAAGGGAGCAAATCCTGTTGTAAAAATGCTGCTGATAGACTTACTCAACACAGAGTTGCCACAAACCTGGAATGGATTAAAAAAAAACAAGTATCTGTAAAGTGCAGTAACACAAAGTACAATATAATGAAATATGCCCATAGCGGTCCCTTACGCCCTATGGGTGACAGTGAGGACACTGATCTACATGGAGCCCAGTTTCCTGTAAGCTCTGATCTTCTGCGATTCCTAATGCAAAAAGAGGTTGAGATGGGTTAAAAGTATTTTTCTCTTCAGGACATAAGCCACAGCTGGAGAGATGGTAATAATAATTAGAGTCAGATGATAATAAAAATGAGTTAATCCTAAGAACTGTCTGTGGGGCATCTACTATGATTATCCCCAACGTGTATATGAAGAGCCAAGACATGGAGTGGTTAAGTAACTGCCCCAGGTTACAAAGCTGACGTGTGGCAGGGCTGAGATACAAACCTGAGGCCTTGGCTTCACGGTCTGTAGAGAATCAGGGTTTTGGTTGTTTGAGGACTTCATCACCCAACAAGTATTTGTGAGCACCTGCCACATGCCAGGCCCTGTGTCAGGCTCCGGCAGAGAGAGCAGCTAAGCACAAGGAACAGGCATGATCCTTGCCTTCATGTGGCTTCCAGCTAAGTAGAAGACACACAGACATATGCCCAAATTAATGAATGGCACACAAACAAATGCCCAAGTAGATTTATAATTAAAAGCTGATCGTGGCTATAAAGGAAAAGGATGATAGGTATAATAATTTAATTTAATCAGGTAGGAAAATGTGGCTCTGGGCCAGGGCTCTTTACCTGGGCACCATCCTCTTATTCCCTGGTCTACACCATCTTTTTTTTTTTTTTTTCTTTTTTTAAGATTTTATTTATTTGACAGCGAGAGAGGGAACACAAGCAGGAGGAGTGGGAGAGGGAGAAGCAGGCCTCCCGCTGAGCAGGGAGCCCAGTGTGGGACTCGATCCCAGGGCGATTGTCACCTGAGCCCAAGGCAGACGCTTAGCTTAACGACTGAGCCACCCAGGCGCCCTACACCTAGCAGTCTTAATCAGTGGTGCTGCTTGATTGATCCGTAACTGCTGCGGACTCTTGGAAGCTCCACAGATTTCTCCTGAACCTTTTAGCTTCACTGTGAAAGGAGCGACAGCATACCAGTTGTTCATAGATTTCTCTACAAACCATCAGCTCTGTTTCCCTCTCAACAGAAACACTTGAGCAGTGAGCTATCTAGCTTGAAGAGGGAGGAATATGGTTTATTATTGCAGTTGAGTTGATGCTTGATAATTTGGCATTCATGTTAAACATTTCCTACATGCCTTTTAACAACCAACTGTTGAGTGCCCAGATGATATATAAAATCCTTTAAGTAAATGTATTTTATTTAGTTCGTGGCCCAGTTTGTACACATGGCTGTAATTAGTGATATTTTATGTGGCCAGAACAAAAGTTGGTAGATTTTTCTTTTTAATCTCTTATCTCCTATCTATAATCAGACCAGTGGTTACAGGCTTTGATTCAACTCCCCAGCAGTTGTGGTTTTCTCTTTCCGTCCTTCCTGACTGGACCCCCACTTATAGCTGCTTGTCTTGCCACTTACCGAGACCCTGAACCCAGCCTTAACTGAGGGCTCACCAGTCCCAGAGAAGGCTCACAGTAGCATGTTGTGCGTCTTTGCACATCTCTTTCTTTGCACATCCTTACTTCTGTTTCCTCCCATCTTTTTCTTTCTCATCAGATAATCAGTTTGCTAGAGGTAAAGAGAAAATCAGGTTAGCGACTCTCAGGTTTAAGTTGAGGTCTGATTGACGAACAGGTTTGGTTTGGTGATGTCCTCCCTCAGGGTTGATGAGGGGCATCTTTCTAGTGCTGCAGGTCTCACCTTGCCAGAAAATATTGCATTGGTAAGAATCAAATTATAATTTTTTTATTGGTTATGTGCCTCAATTGTGTTTAATATTTTGAATCCAGATCAATTAAGTATATTTCTTTTAATAAAGAAGTGGACTTTCTTTTAATGATTTTGTTTATCTCAGATTCAGACAAGAGAAAACATTCCATTTTCTCCCATCCTTCCACTCTTCAGATTCATTCTTGGTCTCAGTGCTGAGCCATTTGTTACGGCAATAACATCCCATAATTTCTCACCATCCATTTGGATCTCCCTGTAATTGAATACTGAAGGGGAGCCAGTGTCCCCTTTATTCCTGGCTTCCTTTAGATCTTGGCAGAATAGGAATATCTTTTCATCTCCTAGATTGAAAATAAACAAGAAGAAAGTCAGCCAAGCTGATGCCAGGTCACTCTCTAGATTTTGGAAAGTCCCTGGAGGCAGAAACGTGGATTTTTCTCCTCACCTTTGGGAACTGTACTTCCAGAATTTGCTGAGAGAGCAGGAATTTTTACTCTAATACTGCACATAGTTTTATTCTAAATCTTTCCACAGCAATTCCTAGAAATAATTTTTGGGGAGTAGTGGCTAGGGAGTAGCATAAGAACTTCTTATCTTAGGTATTTTATTAATCACTCTAAACGCTCATAAAGAAAACATTTTTTCAATGGAGAAAATTTTTCATTCATTTATTTCTCTCCCCCTCAGGGGAGTTACGTCTCTAATAATACTTGAAATTCGTAAAGCATTGGCATGTATAGTGTCTCATGTCTATAAGCCTCTCATAAAGTAAGAGAGAAGGAGATTATCGAAAGCTTAAGGACAAGGTTAAGCAACTAGTAAGTGGCAGATCTGGATTTAAGATGGCGGCTCTCATATTTCCTGGTCCAGTGCTCCTCTTGTTACCACTGTGTGTCTCTTCTCTTGCTGTGCCTAGTGGTAACTTCTGGAACATCCTCTGCTACCTGTTCTCTTCAGATTATAAAAAACATGAGAAAACCCACTTCCTCAGAGAGCTGCTGAGTCCTCTCTGAGACTCTTGGTTGTGTAGTGGTATCTGGCTTCGATGGAGAAGTGAGTGCTCTTTATAACCTGACACTTCCCAGTGCTTTGAGAATTTAAATTCTTAAAGATGTCCTCCTGCCCATTGTTTCCTTTTGAACTTTTAAAAACACAACTTGAACACAGGAAATTCTTCAGTATGGTTGCACCATGATTTGAGCACAACAATATACAAATATGCATTGGCTTTTGGCCCACCAAGTTGGCAGTTGACTTCTTGGAAGAGGGTTGGTTTGTCAAGAGGAGGGTCAGGATTTAGGTATTCACTTGGAGGATGAAACTATGATAAGATAGGTCTAAGGAGAAAAATCTGGTTGGTGTTTTTTTTTTTTTTTTCCTGATAAATACACACACATTCCAGGTTTTAGAATACTAGAAACTCTTCTGCTTGTCTTTTTCCTACCAAGGATAAGCTTTTAGACTTAAGCCAAGTTTTATTGTTGAAAAATCTAGGTGGGACTTTGGTAGAAGGGCCCCCTTTGGATTTTAATGGTGGTACATTCCACAGTTCCATCCCCAAGGGGCTGTTGCTCCAAAAGTGGTGTAATTTGAGCTGGTATAAACACCAGCATATGTTGTGTGTGCTGCAAGCACTCTTGAGCTCGGGCCTTCCAGGTGTTTTTTCCTGGAGCTTTAGCTTTTACATCCTATCCGGGCGCTTGTCACATTCCCTTGCATGAAGCTCACTTAGAACCAGGCTGTACTATTGACTGAGAAATCATCTTGGGTGCCCTTTCCTACAGATTCTTGCGTCCCATGGGGGTAGAAGGAATTTCCAGCTCAGGGGCAGAATAGATCCTGCAGTGCCCAGGCGTACAATCTGTGGGAGTTTGTCCCTCTTCACAGCTGACAGCATTGCAGAATTCCCTGTGGGACAATAACAGAAACCCTTACTAGCCAATGGTGTTGTTGGAGTAAAATCTCCTTACTGCAATGTCTTGGTCCCAGGCTATAATGTTACCCCTCGATTCCCTCTGCATCTTTACCACTTTTATTGCAGCTGAACACACGCTCCTCATTAGTACCCTGGGTGATACGGGGAATCTGTGTGCTGGAAATTATGTGCAATAGGTACCAGATGTTTGTGTCAGCGCGGTGTGCCTTGGTATTTAAAATGCTTAGGGATCACGTTTATTAAATGTGAAAATTACTTATTGTTCCTTCCCCCAATCACTCCCCCACCCCCAATATTTTACTCCTTGCATGAGGTGTGATATTAATTTCTTTGGGGACAGATTAAAGTGTGTGCAGCAAAGGCATCTGTCCCCAGATGCTTGTCTGCATTGTGTCAAGCCTCAGGGCTGGCCTACAGCCAGTGTGGATGTGGGGGTTCTGTAACTGAGATCGGAATGCTGTGTCGGAGCTAAAGGACATAATGAAAGGGTGAGTCCATCTGCATTTTTTTCTTTAAGTGGAACTG
The DNA here is from genome assembly GCA_028646535.1 of Procyon lotor. Lineage (NCBI taxonomy): Eukaryota > Metazoa > Chordata > Mammalia > Carnivora > Procyonidae > Procyon > Procyon lotor. The sequence goes on along the minus strand of CM053606.1, from coordinate 66,840,860 downwards.
GGAATTTAGACATTGATGTGATAGCCAGATTGCAGGAACATTTCCCCCATGTGCAGATAAGCAAACATGAGTGAAAAAGAGGAAGACGGCATTTGGTAAAATGAGAAATGAGCTTGTGCTTTCTCGTGGAGTTTATGAAGCCTTAGAAGTCGACCAAAAGGTTGCAAGTATGAACCAAGCAGTTATTTTATCAAATGCGAGTGAATGTGTATGTTTGACCAGTAAGTCTGTTTGTTCATGAAGCCCTGAGGTGAAGGCCAGGAAAATGCTGGGTGGAAGCAGGCCGTGACTTACTCATGGGGAACCAGGTTCAAATCCCACCCCGCCCCCTACTGGTGGTGACCTTTGGCAAGTTACTTAGCCTCTAGGAGTCCCGGTTTCCACCACTCTAAAAACACTGCCTTTACAGTGGTGTTATGAGGATTAGAAGCAACATGTGCATAGTGTATGGCTGAGAAGGGTTATGATAACCATACTCATGAGGAATTAAACCCTGGCTTCTCCCCGGAGGCGGAGGCCTGGGGTGTCACCGGATGCTCCACAGTGTTGCCCCAGGTGGCCCAGCTGCTGAACAGAGGGCCCTGCTTAGCGAGGGAGGCCACTTGGTCTGGGCTACCTGGAGTTTCTCACCACAGGGTTGACTTGAATCTGTCAGTGTTTTTAGTCAACAGAAGTAGCATCCTGTGGGCAAATGGGGCCATGGGTCGGTCCTGGTGGCTGAGAAGGGTCTACTGAGAAGGAAAACCAGAGTCTGGCTTCAGGGTAGGAAAGAGGACACTCGAAGAAAACACAACACCCAGTATGATTTGGGGGAATTGCTTGTGCGGCCAGCAGAGAAGGAGAAACTCAGCTCACGTTTGCAGACCAAGGGAACGTTAGACTTCTTTGGGGGAGTTACCCCCAAAGAATGCTGGACGGGGCATGTACTAGATGCTTAGAATAAACAGAAAGACCCAGGGGCACCTGGGTGGCTCAGTCGTTAGGTGTCTGCCTTCGGCCCAGGTCGGATCCCAGGGTCCTGGGATTGAGCCCCGCATCGGGCTCTCTGCTCTGCAGGAAGCCTGCTTCTCCCGCTACCATTCCCTCTGCTTGCGTTCCCTCTCTCGCTGTGTTTCTCTCTCTCAAATAAATAAAAAAAAAATCTTTAAAAAAAAAAAACAAAACAAAACAGAAAGACCCAGATGGGCAGGCACCAGTGCAGAATGTCTCTGGAGGTGTACTTGTGTGTGTATCACTGTCAAGAAGCACTTTATCGAGGTGGGCACCCAGCTCTGGAGCTCCACAATTTTACGTACAGCGGGAATAGTATCTCTTCTATCCATGTTACAGAGTTTCGGTGACGCTTCAGATAAAATATCTGTACAATGCTTTTTTTTTTTTTTGTAAAATGCCTCTTTTTCTTTTTTTTTTTATTAACATATAATGTATTATTTGCCCCAGCGTACATGTCTGTGAATCGTCAGGCTTACACATTTCACAGCAATCACCATGGCACATACCCTCCCCAATGTCCACAACCCAGCCACCCTATCCCTACCCCCGCCCCCCACCTCCCAGCCACCCTTAGTTTGTTTCGTGAGTCTAGGAGTCTCTCATGGTTTGTCTCCCTCCCCATCCCTTCTTGTTTCATTTGTAAAATGCCTCTTAATTGTAAAGAGTGGTGCCAGGTGAACCTGAGCTCAGGTTTATGGCGTTGTTGCCTTCGGGCCAGTGTTTCTTTCCGCATCGTTTGTGGCTCTGTCAATGATCCTTCCTGTGCCCTTTGTGGTCGAGTAGCTTTTGCTACGCTGATTAGCATCATGCAGAGCACTCCGCTCCCTCGCCTCCTGACTGTGGGGAAGGGATTGCTCAGGGAAGGAAGGGCTGTGGGTTTCCAGTGGTGGCCACAAGAGAAAACTCCCAGCCTCCCGAGGCTCTCGGGGACAGGCTGCACGAGCAGCTCCGGCGCTCACAGTTCGCCGCACAAGGGAGCAGATGAGTCAGACCGGGTTTCGGAACATGTTTTCCTGGTTTCCAGGCCTTTGCGGCGACAAGGCGCTGCCTCTGGGCCCCGTGGTGGCCGCCTTCCTAGCTTAGGCTCGGGTGGTAGGTCCTGGGGCTGGCTCACACTCTTCCCAGGTGGAAGCTCTGCTCCCTGGAGGTGGCTCTGGGCTCATGCGAGCGGCCTGCAGTAGAAGGCACTCGGAGCCCAGTGGGCAGGTACAGAGAGGCAGGGTGGGGCTTCAGGAGGGGGTCAGCAAGGCCTGGGACTGACCCTAGAGGTGGCACGAGGATGGGGGCTTGCTGATGGCCGAGGGAAGTGGTGTGTCACCTGGGGAGTGTTTGGGAGGAGAGGATGAAAACAAGTTTGTGGTTCTTGCCTGCTGTGACATGTGGGGGCGGGGAAGCCCCAGCTGGGACTTGATTTTTAGCAACCAGTAATGCCACCTCCATCATCTCATGATTGATTCCCCCCACCCCCCGCCCTGCCCGCCTTAATACAAGATTGAAGTTTTGGCTACTGGGTAAAGAGTGAAAGGGAGAACTTGTGAGATAGAGTCTCCTATTTGTATGAAATCCTTTGCCCATGGAGCATTTCGTGGTTCTTTCCCTTTCCTCTCGCTCCCCCTCCCCTCGTTAATATTTGAGTGTATGCTGGGTGCTCAACATTATGCCCTACCCAGCACATCTGTGTTCCAGCCAACAGGAAGGAGGAAAGGGCAGAAGAACACAGCTCCTTCCCTTTGAAACCTCCTAGAAATTGCAAGTATCTCCTCTGGTTATATACTAACCAGAATTTGGTCACATGGCCATACCTAGCAGCAGACATTAGCTAGGACTTCCAGTACAGTGTTGAAAAGGAGTGGTGAGAGGGGACATCCTTGCCTTATTTCTGATGTTAAGGAGGAAGCTTCTAGTTTCATACTGTTAATAAGTATGATGTTAACTCTCGGGTTTTTTTTTTTTATTTTTTTTTATTCTCTATCCAATTAAGGACATTCCTATCAAAGTTTGCTCAGGGTTTTTATCATGAATGACTGTTGGATTTTGTCAAATGCTTTTTCTGCATCTGTTGATATGATCATGTGACTTTTTTCTTCTGATTTTTCTTCTTCAGCCAGTTGGTGAGATAGATTACATCAATTGATTATCAGATGTATGTATCTGGATAAATCCTACTTGGTTGTGGTGTATAGTTCTTTTTTACATTTTGGATTCAATTTGCTAGATTTTGTTGAGGATTTTTGCATCAGTGTTCATGAGAGATATTGGTCTATAGTTTTCTTCCAGTATCTTTGGTTTTGATATTAGGGTAATGATGACCAAATACAATGAGTTAGGAAGTATTCCTTCTGTTTCTATATTCTGAGAGAGATTGTAGAAAATTTGTATGATTTCTTCCTTAAATGTCTAGTATTTTTTTAATGAAAATTTCACCATACAGAGATGTGAGTCCCAGAAACAGGTGTCTCAGTCCTTGGGTGACTGGGCAACCTTAAAGCACTTACTTAAGTGCCTTTTACTTATTTTCCTTTTCTTTAAAATAGGGATAGTACCACTTCCCTGTAATGCTGTTTAAGGTCATTTAGACTAGTACTGCCTAGTCTATAGTGAGCACTTAGTAAATAGGAGTAATTTATTTTATTTTTTTACTACCAGACTGACATTGTGTATTGAATTGTTGAAGGCACCATTCTTAGATATCCTTGGAGGATAAGGGTGGATAAGGCCTAATTTCTTGTCTTTCTTGCTTGCTTTTTTGGCTTTAAGGATAGCTTAATCATATTTTGTAGCTTTTTTTTTTTTAACTTGGTGGCAAAAAATTCATTAAAGGAACCTCAAATACTAACCACTACTCTGGTGTGTCTGATGGTCAGAGATAGTCTATATGGAATGTGTTTAAACCTTGACCCCAGTGGGTCTCTGTAAAGTGCAATTATCCAATCACTTGATCAGAGCGTGCCCTGTGCATTGCTTTCTTTTTTCTTTGACTTGGGCTGACTCGTATAACACATGGCTGAAAGTGTAACCCATTAAGTGGGATTTGCCCCGCCCTGGACTCTGGCAGGACAGAAACCGTGGGTTCTAAGTGAGGATTGCTAGTCCTCAGTACTGGAGGTATGCCCTCTCTGGTTCCCTCCCCACTTTGGGGAAGACCTTATCCTCTGGTTTGTTACCAGTGAGTTTTTGCTCTAACCCCAGTGTGGAGATGAGAAGTGTGGTGATTTAAGGAAGATCCTGAGGGGTGATAGTGGCGTTGCAAGGAGATTGCCGATTGTGTTCTGGGTAGAACCAGTTGGAGCTTGGCACGTGCATACAAAAATGGAGTTGAAAAGTTTTTTGTTTTGGGCTGTTTTTAAATGTGTGTGTGTGTGTGTCTGTGTGTCTGTGTGTGTGTGTAATCTCTACACCCAGAGTGGGGCTCAAACTCACCACCCCAGAGGTGCCTGGGTGGCTCAGTCAGTTAAATGTCTGCCTTTGGCTCAGGTCATGATCCCAGGATCCTGGGATCTAGCTGGAGTCAGGCTCCCTGCTCAGCAGGGAGTCTGCTTCTCCTTCTCTCTCCCCCTCCCCCCACTCATGCTCTCTCTTGTGCTTGCTCTCTCTCTGTCTCTCTCTCTCTCTCTCTCTCTCAAATAAATAAAAATCTTAAAAAAAAAAACCCAAACTGCTCATGACTCCAAGATCAGGAGTCGGATGCTCTACTGACTGAGCCAGCCAGGTGCCCCCTTTTTAAGTTTTTATTTCAATTCCAGTTAGTTAACGTGCAATGTAGTGTTGGCTTCAGGTGGACAATATAGTGATTCCGCCCTTCCGCGCATTACCAGGCGCTCATCACCACAGGTGCCGCCCTTAATCCCCATCGCCTCTTTCACCCCCCCGCCTGAAAAGCATTTTCATTTGTGTTTAATTTGTGATAAAGGCACATTCGTTGCAGGAAGCCGTGAAACCAGTTCCCCAGAGTTGAGTGTGTCCCCAGAGTTGAGGAGGGTAGAGGTCTCTGGAGCTCTGGGGTATGAGATACACCAGACAGCCCGCCGAGGTCTGGGAGGCCCGGAGGGGAGATAGTAGGGGGAGCACCTGCTCGTACTGTTTGCCCTACATGGCACTTCAGAGAATCAGAGGTCCACCACCTCCTGCCTTTGCCACTGTGACATCTTCCTTCACCACCTCTGTTTCTCGGAAAGCAGCTGGGCACAGTACAGCAGCACAGAGAGCAGCAGTGATTGTTTGAGAAGGTACACACTTCGCTTCAGACCAGATAACTTTTATCAGCCTCGATAATTTCCGTGAGTTCTGAAATAGACTTGGCGCACCAGGCAGTGTGTCTGCTCATGGTCTGGCGGGGCGGGGGGGAGGTGGTGGTGGTGGTGCAGGGTCGCCTGGTTCTGAACGGTATTTGCATTTTTGCACTGGGGCTGTGATCCTGGAGAGTACTTTTAATATGTAGAAGTCAGGAAGAACTAATTGGAGTGCATTCGGTCTTCCATTGGGCTCCACTTGGAAGGCTGTGGTTTAGCGGCCGCTGTTAGTTTAAGTCCCAATCTCCCCAGGTATCAACTGGAGACAATACCAGACTTACAGACGCGTATCGTGGTTCCTCCTCCTTCTTGGATGCCCCTCTCTATCAGTGATCAGCCAGTGTGCAATGAGGCCCAAGTGGGATTTGTACCTCACATCATTGTAGCAGTCTCTCTCTTTTTTTTTTTTTTTAAAGATTTTATTTATTTGACAGAGAGAAACACAGCGAGAGAGGGAACACAAGCAGAGGGAATGGTAGCGGGAGAAGCAGGCTTCCTGCCGAGCAAGGAGCCCGATGTGGGGCTCGATCCCAGGACCCTGGGATCATGACCTGAGCCGAAGGCAGCCACTTAACGACTGAGCCACCCAGGCGCCCCTCATTGTAGCAGTCTCTTTCCCCTCTTGACTCCCCACAACCAAATTCAAGTCCCCAGAATGGTGCCCTAATCACCAGTCAGGGAGGGAGCAATTTATTTTAAGTTTCAGTGATTCATTTCACAAATATTTTTTGAGCATCTTGTACATGCCAGGTGCTGTGATGGATGCTAAGGATACAAAGACGAGTAGCCCACCGTCCGGGAGGTCACACTGGACGAGCAGAGACGGATGTAGAGGCACTGGTCGTTACAGTGTGGAAATTGCCGAGATGGGCAGAGAAATTATCCTCCTCCAGAGGATGGAGGAAGAGAACCTCTCTCATCTTGGGCTGTTTATTGTGGGGCAGTTAGAGTAGAAGAGGAAATTGGGTAAAGGAAACAAGCTTGAATAAAGACGTGCAGTTAAGACACATCATGGTATCTTTGGAGAAGCCCTTGGGGTTGCTGGAGTGGGGTGGGATGAGACTGCTGGTCAAGAAAGGCCTTGTGTGCCTGGTTAGGGAGCTTGGGCTTTATTCACAGGCCAGCAGTTCTTACGGGACAAGCCATGCTGGCAGAGATGGGAGGGAAAGGTGGTGTTATGGGGAGTGGCCATCCCACTGAGCACCCTGTGCGAGGTAGACCGTGCTTGCATGAAAGTGGGCTTGGAGAACTGGATACCGGAGTGTCCTTTTAGGAAGATCTGCAGTTGTCTCGAGACAGAGGTGATGAGGACCCCAGGAGGGAGGGATGGGCAGGAATGGATGTTAAGATTTAAGGTCTGATTATTAGAGAAAGGGAGAATGAGGAAGCAGGAGCCAAGTGTGACCAGGGTTCTACTTTTTTTAATTTGAGGCTCTGCTCATATGCTTCTCCCTTTCTCGGGAGGATTTTTTTTCTGATCTCTGGCCCAAACTTTGCTATACAACTCTGGCCCCAATTGTTCCTGCTTGCTCTATCTTGTTTTGTATTGTTCTTAAGTTTGTTTTGCTCTCTCTAAGAAGGGGAGGAGCGCTTAGAGGTTAAGGACTGTATCTTATACTTTCTGGGTGCAATTTTAGTTTAAAGTATTATTTATGCATACTATCATCGGGCTTTAGGCAATCTATTCCGTTTATTTCTGGGTTTCTTCAGGAAGAATTAAACACAGATGTCAAACGGGAGGTTTCCTCCATTCAGAGGAATACATTCGTGACTTATGTGTTTAAAAGAGAATTTAAATAATCAAACACACATCAAAATCATTTAAAACGAATTTAGACATTGGGGTTTTTAGGCTAAGCTTTTTTTGCCGTTGAGTTCGGAAACAACTTACCTGGAAAGGGTCCTCTGGTGGACTGGCCGTGGCTGGATCGTTTAGGAGAATTAATTTAACTGTGGCAAATTCATTGCTGTTTCTGAGGGGTTTGTGTTTGTGATTCCCTCTGCAGGTCCAGAGCCCAGTGCCCAATGTGAGTTGTCGCCCGTCAATGCCTCGCATCCCGTCCAGGCCTTCATGGAGAGCTTCACCGTCTTGTCCGGATGTGCGAGCAGAGGTACGACAGCGCTGCCCCAGGAAGTGCACATCCTGAACCTCCGTGCTGCTGACCCGGAGCTCGGCCAGCCCCAGAGAGAGGTAGGTGCAGGTGCCAGCTTCCTATTCACTGCCCCTCTGAGCTCGTAAAGGTACTTCTTTGGACAAAGAGTCCTCCCCCTTTTGGGTTTAACAAGGATGCTCACATATGAATACAAGTGGGGAGGAAGACACGATGTACACGCAAGAGAAGGATTTCAAATAACAGATTGCTCTCTGGACTGGGAAACTCTAGGAATTCTTTTTAAATAAAGAGATTTTTCAGTTTCGTAACTTTCCTGGCTGCCCATACTGGAAAGAATGTTCTTAAGGGTTTCATCTTTGAAACATGGCTGTGAAAAAACACAACAAGGGGCCGTTTTTCTATAATTGTAAAATATTCTTCTCATCCTCTCCTGTGACCTGTCTTTCTTCTTTCTTTGCTTTGTCTCATGAACTGGTTGCCCCTGCAGGATGAGTCAATGGAAATGGAAACATTCGCGTAAAGATGGCGGTATTTTGTGCTTGAATGAAAAGCCCTGGGGATTAGCTCCTTATGCCATCTAGGCAGCTTCTCGAAGATAGTGATGGTCCAGGTGGTGGTGATGGTGATGAGCCAAGCTCCTAGTGCCTTGGTATTTCACCTGTCCTCAGCCCTATTTGAAGCACTCATACACTTACCCATGAAGTCCCGTTATTATCCTCATTTTACAGGTGATGGCAGAAATAACTCGCTTGCACTAGGTCATCACCATAGGAGAAAAATGGCCTCCTCTTTCCTGTGCCTCAGAAGTGACCTAGATTGTGGGTAACAGTCATCATACTTCTTTTAAAATAACACACAGTTGTCATTCTTTCTGTTATTAAGCTTCCATGTGTCAGAAATGTTATCATTCAGGTGTTCGCTCTCCAGGGAGAGAGAAACCACAATAAATCCTGATCACCACGAAGCGTAGGAAAACTAATGCAGAGGGGAATTTATCTTTGAGTTTTCATCTGGTCAGGGAAGTTAATTTCCAGAACTGTTTGTTTATGTGCCTGAACCACTCTGCCTTTTGGGGGGAGTAGGAATAGGAGAGGTGAGGTGTCCAGGAGGAAAAGCAAACTGATTTTAATCTCATGAAAGTGTGCAGAGTTGGCTCATTTCAGAGTCAAATCATCTAACCTTTTCAGCTCCACTGGAAATTACTGTTAATACTTTTGGTTGCTTGCCATCATGCTGCAACCCCTCTTTCAGGGCAGATTTCTCTCTCCTGGTAATGTGTCTTTAATTCTTACCGTATGGGGGAGGCTTTGTGGTGGGAGGGAGAGGAGGAGGAGGAAATGTAGTTCCTACGAAGCATTGCTGACTCCAGCAAGTCTTTAGCAGCAATAATTACTCATTTTATATGTGCTCTCTCAGAGGAACTAAGAAGGAAAAGAAAAGTTCGAGCTATTACAGCAGCAGCAACAGCAGAGATTCTGGAGGTTAAATTGTGCGTTACTGTTGTTGACTGTGAAAAAAGATTCAAATAAGACTATTGAAGCAAAAGAAAAGTACCCCTGGGCGTGACCACAGAGTTCTCCCACACTTGCATTTCAGTGTTAGATTAAAATGTTCACCGCAGTCCTGAGGATCCATCGAACTAGCTGGCATCCGGGGACATAGTGTGTTCAGTGAGGGAGTAAAGAGATAGGGCCTACAGCGGACAGTCTCTAAAATTTGCTTAAAAACCTAAACATTCTTCTTCTTTCTATAGTATTCATATGGTATAGGTATGATTTGGGGTTAGTGGTTTGGGGTCAGTGGTTTGAAGATATTTTGGATACTGGGCACCCGAGGGCAGTTGTGTTCTTTCTTTGGGGGACTAAGAATTAGGTGGTTGTAGTTCAACCTTGTTTGCAAACAAGATGTTGGGATATGTGATCTTTGGAAATTCCATCTGGTCCCGAGCTGCTCTCACATAGCAGACCTTGGACAATTTTATGTATAGAGAGTGAGCGTAGAGGACAACACGAGCAGTTGGGCCACGAGAGAATGAAAAGAGAAGCAAAGAGAGATTGTTTATGGATGGTAAAATAAGGGTGGAGAAATATTGAATCTTTCTCACCTTTTTCATGTATGACTGTGCGGTCATGCGGTTTTTAAAATCATTCAAACTGTATGACCCAGCAATTCCACTTCTCTAAGTATAAACCCAAGAGAAATGATAACATATGTCTGCCTAAGAACGTGTCTGCGGATGCTCATGGCAGTGTTATTGATATGGGTTAAAAAGTGGAAACACCCCAACTGTCCATCTCCTGATGAATGGGTAAATAAAATTGTGGTGTGTCCACACCGTGGAATGTCACTCGGCAGTCAGAAGGAATGAAATACTCACACGTGCTGCTACATGGCTAAGTGAAAGAAGACAAAGAAAACAGACACAAAAGACCACATACTATATGAATCCATTTATATGAAGTGTCCAGAATAGACAGATTTATAGAAATAGAAAGTGAGCTAGTGGTTGCTTAGGGCTGAAGGTCCAAAGAGAGAAGTGGGGATTGACTGCTAATGAGGACAGGGTTTCTTTGGGAGGGACAGAAGTGTTCTAAAATTAAATTGTGGAGATGGTTCCCCCATTGAATATGAATATGCTAAACACCATTGATAAATGTGAATGCACTAAAAACCACTGGATTGTGTTTTAAATGGGTGGGTTTTATGGTATGTGAATTTTATCTCAGTAGAACTGGTTAAAAAACAGTAATTCAACTTGCTAGTGTTTTAATTAGCCAATAAAGTTTTCCTTGACTGTATTCACATTTTTTTTTTAACCAGGATTTCTTCCTCTTCCAACCTAAAGTCACCTAACTTTCTCCGTTGTTTTCAGTGGATAACTTGGTATTTATAGCTATGCTATTACGTGGCTAAAAATCACGGCTGATCTGTTTTGGGAGCGATAGTGGGAGGGCCAGCGGTAGGCTTTCTATATGTCTCTACTGAATATAAAAGGCAGATATTTTTCAAAATGAAATGAAGTCATTGCTTATATATTAGCAGAAAGAATGCCTTATCAGTTCCCAGGTATAATTGACTTTGACTCTGATGACCAACATAGTTGTTTTTCACCATGTCCTCCTTAAATGGGAGGGAATGACTAAATCAGCCCTCTTTCCCCCAGCTTGTTATTGGTGCAGGATTAGCAGTAAGATCTATTGTAAATCAGCCCTTCTCTAACATTTTGCCAAATTCCTACCTCCCAACAGTCTTCAGGTTTTCCTGCTGACGAGAAGCTGTTGCTTTTCCTGTGTGGGGGAGGTGACAGATCCTACACCTGGAAGTAATAACCGCAGCAGGTTGACAAGATTTGGGGAAACAGTTGCGCTTAAGTTAGATAAACAATTTTATAGGCCAGCAGAGAATTTGTATCAGAAACTCGCTTGTTACAGTGATGTATATACAAAGCCTTCTGTAGCAAAGCACAGTTTTGCCATTGGCCTCCCTGCTGGGTTCCCTTCAGGACAGCCCAGAGACCTATAATTGTATTTTTCATCTGAGACCACACCTCTCATTTGTAATCATTGGTTTTGGAAACAACAGGCCTGGAAGTGAACAGGAAACTTGAAAAAGACTCTCTGGCGACAGAGAAGGGCAGGAGACCGTAAACAGCCCCAAGAGATCAGTTCTGTCTTTTCGAATAAGAGGGCACTGGTGTCATCATTTTCATCCTATAAAGACCAGCTCCTCTTGCTCTTTGACTTTAAAGTAAAATGCACTTCCTCCCCTTCCCCCACAGAGTTTGGGCTCTCAGGGTGTTTCCTGATTCCTGAGAGGGGTTATAGCCCGACCAGAGGCTTGTTTACAGTAACATACTTTCATTAGTTGCTGGAATGGCAACAATTTTGTTTCCTATCTAATTTTTATTGAGACCTGCTTTTATGTGGTGGTGTGTCTTTTCTATTTCCGACTTATCTAATTGCCTGTTTACTATGAAAAGCTGCTGAGGGTAAGCCCCTAGTTAGCATCACCTATGTGTATAAAGGACATGGTGTTTAAATTTATGTATTTGTCCCGACATTAAAGCAGCAACTGTTAATGGGTGTGCCAGTAACTGGCTGTATGGAGGAAAGATCTGGAAGGGTCCATTGTCATGGGAAAGGGCCCGGGTTTAATAACTTTATCCCCCAGAAAGTTCAGAACCCTTCCTACTTCCATGTATTTGCTTATTCTCTGCCTCATTCCAAAGCAAGGACTCAGGATGGGCTTATAATAGACGTCTCAGCAGTATAAGCAGAAATGCAGAATGAGGACAAAGAAAGAAAAGCATAGTTGTGAGCCGTATGGGTTAATGTGGTCAGTATGACTGCCTATGAAATTTGGGTCCACGCTTCTTGGCAGGCAGGGCCAAATGGGATGTGTGGTTAATCACACATGTGGCTCCAAGTCACTTTTACTTTGTACCTTCTAGAGGACTGTTGCCTAAAGTTGTTCCTTTCCTGCTTCTTTTGAGGGCAGGAAAGACCACAGTTGGGAGAAAGAGAAGGAAGTAAACACATCTATCTGAAATACTCACTGTTCTGCTGGCCTCTAACAGTTCCCTTGCCCACCACGTTACAGGAACAGCCGCAGCGGTGGTGGGGTGACGTGCCTGCTGGGGACTGGCCACCTCACCAGCACTTGTATCCTCTCTGCCAGTCCTCCCTGCTCCCCTAGCAAAGGTGTGAGGCTCAGGGAGGGTCTTTAGGACTCCACGGTCCAAGCTGTCCCCGCACTTCAGTCCACTTCCCTTCGACTGTCACCTTGTTCCAGGCCGTGGAACTGCTAACAGCCGTGTTTGGCTCTACCTGCTAGGTGAGCCAGCTGGTTTCCCACTGAGGTTTTGGGTTTCCTGCATAGGCTTGTGACAGCTCATTCCAGTGCTCCCAGTCCCTTTTCGTTCCCTCCCTTGTAGCTTCGGGGGCAGTACTTTAAGGTTGGCCTCTTGCTGTCTTTTTTCCTTTCTTGTTTAGAAAGATTAGCACATCAAGTGTTAGCAGCTATAAAATGCTGCGAGCTGAGGAGCCCTTGTACTCTCCCTGGCTGTTAATGGCCACGCTAAATGCCACATCCCATCTGTCCTTCATAGTCAATTATTTCCTCCCCTCCCTCCCCCCATGAGGCTTTCAGCTGCCGTCACACAAGTAACCCACCTGTTCTCTGCTTGCAGTCCGTCACTTGTTGTAACCAAACTTGCTTGGACCATGTGATAAGGGAGAACGAACACATTAAGGGACTCTTCCTCCTTTGAATGAAACACGGGCACTTTAGTATGTGGGCTTTGACATCTGAATTGACATCTTTTTTGCTTACTTGGGGGTATTTGAAAGGTCAGGGATTAAACATTTTGGAGATCGCTTAACTCCAACCTACTTAACTGTCTTCACAGTCTTCCCTCTGTTTCCACAATATTAGTGGGTGGTCATCTTCTTTCTTCCCCCTTATTTAAAATATATTTTATTTATTTATTATTTATTTATGATACATTTTTAAAAATTAACATATAATGTATTATTTGCTTCAGGGGTACAGATCTGTGAATCATCAGACTCACACAATTCACAGCACTCACCGTAGCACACACCCTCCCCAATGTCCATAACCCAGCCACCTATCCCTCCTACCTCTCTCCCCTCCATCAACCCTCAGTTTGTTTCCTGAGATTAAGAGTCTCTTATGATTTGTCTCCCTCCCTGGTCCCATCTTGTTTCATTTTTTCCCTCCCTACTCTCCATGACTCCTCACCCTGCCTCTCAAATTCATCATATCAGAGAGATCATATGATAATTGTCTTTGTCTGATTGGATTATTTTACTTAGCATAATACCCTCTAGTTCCATTCATGTTATTGCAAATGGCAAGATTTGTGGGGTTTTTTGATGGCTGCATAGTATTCCATTGTATAAATATATATCACATCATCTTTATCCATTCATCTGTTGATGGACATTTAGGTTCTTTCCATAGTTTGACTATTGTGGACATTGCTGCTGTAAACATTTGGGTGCACATGCTCCTTTGGATCACTACAAATACCCAGTAGTGTGATTGCTAGGTTGTAGGGTAGCTCTATTTTCAACTTTTTGAGGAACCTCCATACTGTTTTCCAGAGTGGCTGCCCCAGCTTGCATTCCACCAACAGTGTAGGAGGGTTCCCCTTTCTCCGCATCCTCGCCAACACCTGTCGTTTTCTGACTGGTTAATTTTGGCCATTTTGACTGGTGTAAAATATATTTTAATAATTAAATATTATTTAAATATTAAATTATTTAATTAAATATATAACCATATATTATTATATATTATATAATTATTTATTAAATATATACACTTATTAAAATTGTAATATAGAACAGTGCAGGGGTTGGGGGAATGGGCAATTGTCTTAACTTTACTCATCACCTCTGAAAGAACTGATTCAGAATTTCAAGGCTAGCTTTTTTTGTTTGTTTTTTTTTTTGTTTTTTTAAGATTTTTTATTTATTTGACAGAGAGAAAGACAGCGAGAGAGGGAACACAAGCAGAGGGAATGATAGCAAGAGAAGCAGGCTTCCTGCCGAGCAGGGATCCCGATGCGGGGCTCGATCCTAGGACCCTGGGATCATGACCTGAGC
>CM053606.1:66799134-66826332 GCA_028646535.1 Procyon lotor | reverse complement strand
TAGTATTCCATTGTGTGTGTGTATATATATATATATATATATATATATATATATATACATACATACATACATACATACATACATACACACCACACCTTCTTTATCCATTCATCTGTTCATGGACATCTAGGTTTTTTCCATAGTTTGGCTACTGTGGACATTGCTGCTATAAACATTCGGGTGCATGTGCCCCTTTGGGTCACTTCATTTGTATCTTTAGGGTAAATACCCAGTAGTGGGATTGCTGGGTCATAGGGTAGCTCTATTTTCAACTTTTTGAGGAACCTCCATACTGTTTTCCAGAGTGGCTGCACCAACTTGCATTCCTACCAACAGTGTAGGAGGGTCTGTCTTGGGACTTTTGACCCATCTTGGATCTACCCATCCCTTTCAAACCTTGCAGTCGTCAGTCACCGAATTTTATTGACATTTCCTCTGAAATGTCTCTTGAATTTCTGTGTTCTTCTCCACTTAACCCTGCAGCTTTTTAAACCAGTTTCCTGGGGCTGATTGTTTTCAGTGTAGCTTTGGACCACTTCTTAAAACAATTTTCTCTACATAATACTCATAATTCATTCATTTAGAGATGCATTCAGTGAGTTATACATTGAGAGCCTACTGTGTGCTAGGTAGATGTCCTGTTACATTCTTACTCGCGTTTATGTCTTCAGCTCTTATTGAGGATTGAGAGCAAATTAATTTAGTGTGACAAATAATATGGCCATTATTTGTTCTAAAATTAACAAAATTTTGCAGGAGCCCAACAGAGGGAGTGGTAATTCTATCTGCAGATGAGGGGAGGATTCTCAGAAGAGAGCGTTTAAAAAAGGGCTTGAAACTCAAAGTCATGTTTCTGGGTAGAAGAGGAAAGAGGCCTCAGTATACACAGAGAGAAAAGCAGAAACCACATGTAGAGCAAAGTTCCTCCAAGTACATGGCGTGACTGGGTTATAGTTTAAGGAGTACGAAACTATGGCCTTTGGGCCAAATTCTGCCTGCTGCCTGTTTTGTACGTACATAATTTACATACCATAAAGTTTACTTTTTAGCCCTTCAAAAAGAAACTTTGTACCTACCAGCAGCCATGCCCCATTGCCTGTGGTCCTACCCCTGACCCTAGACAACCACCAGTTGACTTTATTTCTTGATAGATTTGCCTGTTTGGGGCATTTTCTGTAGATGGAATCATACAGTATATGTGACCTTTATGACTCGCTTTTTTCACTTAACATAATGCATTTGAGATTCACCCATGTTGTAGCCTGTCTTAGTTATTTCTTTCCTTTTTCTTCCTGAATAGTATTACATTGGATGGCTATACCATATTTTGCTTATTCATTCGCCACTCTGATGACTGTTTTGTAAACTAAATTTTTTGTTTTTTGTTTTTTTTGTGTTTCTTTTTTGTAAATAAAGTGTATTGGAATATAGCCATTTCCATTCAAGGATATATAGTCTGTGGCTGCTTTTTTACTATAATGGTTGAGTTGAGTGGTGTGACAAAGCCTGAAAGATTTATGATCTGGCCATTTGCAGAGAAAGCTTGCCAACCACTGGAATAGAGGATGGGGACAATGATGGGGACAGTGGGAGGTGGGGTGGGCTGAGGCTGGTTTGAAAGTGGAACATGAGGGGCTCATGTTGAGCATCTGCCTTCAGCTCAGGTCATGATCCCACGATCCTGGGGTCAAGTTCCCTGCTCAGTGGAGAGTCTGCTTCTCCCTCTGCCTCTCTCCTCTGCTTGTGCTCTCTCTCTCTGGCTTTCTCCTGCCCTCAAATAAAAAAAAAAAAAAAAGTGGAAGATGAGTGGAAAGGCTGCATGAGTGAGGGTTTGGATTAATCTGTGTCTCTCCAACTGTGTGTGGTATGTGAATCTTGTGCTTCAGAATCCCTTAGACATGCTTACGTGCAGATTTCCCAGCCTCACCCGTGACCTTTGCTGGTGAGGTGAATCCATTGCCACACACCTTTTTTCTTAATTCCACCTGAACTTCTCTCTGAACTCGGTCTGTCCCAAACCCTTCCATGATCTGTATCTGTTACCCTCCTCTCTCTCCCTCTCTTCTAAAGATTGCTCTGAATCCCCTCCATCTCCGCCCCCTCCTCCCCCATGAGTCTATAGAATCCACGAGTCTATAGAATCCTCAGAGTATGGGATTATGTATTTTCTTATATTATTCGGGGCTGAATCATGTGTGTTAATCTTTCACACCCAGCTGGTGAGTGGACTCCTTAGGGGCAGGAATCAGGTCTTGGATCTCTTTTACTTGTGCATGTTGGGTTCTTGAATGAGACCAAGGATGTTATTTAAAGTATCACTATAAGTCTTACTAAGCTACTCTCCTTTTCTTTTTAAAGATTTATTGATTTATTTTAGACAGAGATTGAGAGAAAGAGAGGGCGGAGAGAGAGAGAGAATCTCCAGCAGACTCCCTGCTGGGCAAGGAGCCGGACACGGGGCTGGATCCCACAACCCTGAGATCCTGACTTGAGCTGAAATCAAGAGTCAGTTGCTTAACCAACTCAGCCACCCAGGCGCCCCAGGCTACTCCCCTTTTCCACAGTGTACCTTCATTTGAGTTGCATTATGTCCATGGGCTTGGTGTTTGTCCTCAGGTCCCTCTTAACCACTATAGCTAAGCAGGTATCCTTCATTTTGTATTACAGGTTTGATTTCTTTTTCCTGATTGAGCTTCCTTCTGTGGTTTACTCTACAGTATCCGGAGCTCTGTGTCGGTCTTTGCCCAGTCCATTTCTGAGTTTTTATTACATTTTTCTTTACTCAGAGATTTTAGTCATCCGCTAGTAAACTAGTTAGTCCTTGCCCTCAGCTGGGTAAAAAGCTATAAATGGTTTTTGACTCCCTGCAGCTCCCTTGGGTAGCTCATACGATCTGAGCCAGGTTTGCAGTTAGACCCTTACGAATGATCTGTCCTCATGATGTAGGAGGATGATTTCCAGCCAGTTCTTAACATTGTTGGAATTAATTAACCTTGATTCTGACAATGGAGAGAGGGCATTTTACTCTACCCTGTATTGTTAAATACCTAATAATGTGATTTTTTTTTTATTTTGTTTTTTTTGCTCAGTGAACACTTAAAATATCCCTGCCTGTATAGTAATTTGTTCCCTGTTTAATGTGGCTTTTTCCTTTGTTTACTCTGGACTCAAGTCTTTGTAGCTTGTTTTCTAAGTCAGCTCAAAAGCTGCTGGTCATTGGATTTGGCAGCCTTTTCAAGCTTTACCCACCAGAACCCTACAGGAAGTTGTGTGTCGGCCAGAAGAGTCTGTTTATTTAGAGCGTGGTGTCCCGAAGAAGCAATCCATTTATGAGGGTCTGTTCTTAAAGACGCAGGGATCCGAATCCGTTTTTGGAAGACCTGCTGCTTTGACTTCCACGCAAATGTGTGTGTGCTCTGTCCTTTCCTTTCCATTCTGCCAGGGCACCTCCGCTAGACTGGTAGTTAATTAAAATAGTCCTTTCTCTGAACAGCTTGGTCTTGTCTGAAAGGCTAAAGTATCAATGCCCAGAAACTTAAAGCTCTGTTAACCTCTTAAGAATGGGATTGAAAAAGATTTTTTTTTAATGAATTGGCTTTTATAAATTTATCGATCACCATATTCTGATGGGATTTTGCTCTGAGTGCCCTCCTGATTGAGAATGCTAGAACTCAGTTGAAATGGCTATGCTTTTGACTCCTGAGAATGGTTCTTTGCCCACAGTCATCTGGTATTGTCTGTGTTCTAGTCCCAGAATTCCTGCAGTACTGTTTTATATTAATGGCATTTTTCACCAAAACTATAGAGTTCTTTGGCTGAATCTAGAATTTTTACATCCTTTGGGGGAAGAGAGGCACATTGCAGGTATGATTTGGCTTCTTCTGAAGATAGAAAGACTAGATTAGATGTTACTGGGTCTAACAATGAGCCAGAGAGAGTCTGTGATAGGAGCTGGGAATCATTGCAATAGCCTAATTCTTGCCTGTAGCCCAGATACCCCATTGAGCACGTGAAAGTTTAATTTCTCTTTGTTGGTACATGTGTACACTCATCTGACTCTTTCTGAATCTGCTACAACGAGTTGGTGATGTGGCTGTAGGTTTTATGTGCCTAGCCCTGGGCCTGGCACAAGGTAGGTACTCAATACCTGTGCACTGATTTAAGTGGAAGCAGCATTCATTATCCTAAGAGGGGAGCCCCTGGCAAGTGGGGCCGCAGTCCTAGTGACGTGAGCACATGTGCAGGTGCCTTGGGAGAGAGGAAGAAAAGAGCTGTGGCTGCTGCCAAGAGGACTGAGAAATGTAAGGTGGACAGAAAATGGGAGATCACATTTCTCATTTGTAGCCGTGCTGTGGGGTGCGTGGGTGATCTTTAGTGCTCAAAAGTTGGATCATTCTGTGAGGTGGACGTTGGGTTGAGATTTCTACCTCCAGATAGCTCAGGGAGGAACATTGGCTTGCTTGAAGTCATAGGTAAATTTAACATTTAGGAAGTTAGAAACAATACTTCAGTCATTCCTCTCCTACTCCTCTCAGCCGCCAGTAGAAAGACATGCAGGTAGTACTTTCCTTGGGAACCAGTAGTTTCTGAAGATACAGGAAACTCAAGTCCAAGGGAGCTAAAGGTCCCTTTGGACATGTACATGCATGCTTTAGTGTGAGATTTATAGGCATTTACAGTGTCTCCTTGGCTTGCTACTTTGAATCTCAAATTTGAGGGCCTTTCAAAATCAAAGGCGATTGAAAAATCTAATTTCTAATGATTAATTAGCCTTGGGCACTTTGCCTTTGTCATCAGGCCCTGGAGGACTTACAGGGGCCATTTGCTCTCCCTTATATTCTGAAACCTCCCTCCCCGGTTTTATCTTTTGCCATGAGCCAGAGGGCTCTGCCTGTTCCCCACCATTAGGACTTTCTGTGGAGCCCAGCACCCCTTAGAAGCTTTAATGCAGGCCCTTTATTGCTTTTTGTATGTTAGCGCATGTGTTGCTGTTTTGTTTCCTACTTTCATAGAGGCTGAAGATTCCACTCTTTTTCTCCCCTTATCATTGCTGGTTGTTAAGATAGTGAGAATGTAAGTGAAATGGTAATACTGCCATTGTGAACAAGTCTTTTCTCTGAAAAGATTTTTTGTTCGTTTTTAATGCTGTAAATATCTAATTCCCAGTGTTTTAGTTGGAAGCTGTTCAGATTTCCCAAATCGTAAAATCTTTCAAAGCCTACTCCAAGTTACTTTTTCTTGATTCCATTCTCCTCCTTTTTTCATTAAAAAGAAGGAAAAAAAAAAAAGCAGCCTATTTTCAAATAGGGAATTGACCTCTGTTTTTTAGAGACCAGAGTGATATGGACCCCTGACTTGCTGTGAGTTTTTTTGATGTGTTTTGGAGCTATGTACATAGGTAATATTTAGTCCTGTTTTGCTGTGTGTTTTTATATACATTTCCTGAACACTTTCCCTGGTGCAGTCCTATGACTGTGTATATGTCCTACATGTGTTTCCTATTTTTTATGACTCATACTTACGGTACTTATAAAGATTTATCCTTTATCTTGGCTCTGAGTAATGAGTCCACTTGCACATTTCCAGCAGAGATGTGGGTTGGGACTTTTGTATTTAATCTTGCAGGGGAGGCCTCTTGAAGGCCTGGTGCAGGAAGCATGACCTATTCATCTGAAGGTACTGCTCACTTCTCCTCCTTGAGGGAGCAGTTAGCTCAGTTTTTGTGGATTTATTAATTTGCATTTTCCAAGTTTTCCTTTCTCCTAGCCCCTTTAGCCATTCTGCTGCTTATAGTGAGACCACCAGAAGGCAACTAATGGAACAAAGGCTCTGCTCCTTTTCATTGCTGGTAACTGTGTTAAAGGGTTCGGTGGAGGAAGAAATGGAAATAATGAAGCTAAAATAATATCTGTATTACATATGGTAATAGAAACCCAGGAGGTCTTCTTGGGTTCAAATAAATATTCAGACCCAAGAGACTATCACAGGGCACAGGTGGCTTTAGCTTCCTTAAAGGGATGCAGGATAGGGACCATAGCCTGTAGCAGGCAGCATGGCATTCCTCTTTTTTGGATGCCTTGTGGCTACCTACACATCAGCTCGTGTAGCCACCCAGAGCTCTCCCAGTTGATGGCTCAGATGCCAAGAGATCTACATGGGTGTGTGTGTGTGTGTGTGTGTGTGTGTGTGTGTGTCTTGCCTTGATTTAGAAACTTTATACCTCCCAGGAGCTAGTAGGCAACTATGCTTATAGGAATAGTTTCCACAGTGCCCATGAAGAAAATGCTTGATTTATAAGAGTCACTGCTCTCGGGAAACCCCAGATCTCTCTTCCTAGCAGGTATTTTTAATCTTTTCATTCCTAGTACAATTTTCCAGTTACGAATAATTTTTCAGCGTAAGAAACTTGCCTTTTATTATAGTTGACATATTGTTTTAGCTTACTAGGGTTACAGAGTTAAGAGAGTTACAGAAGACCAAATTCTCATGGAAAGGAGGGTTACATTTTGCTAACTCTTTGTCTGCACCTGTGGTAGGCTAAATAATACCTCCCGAGGATAACCCCAAGGTGTTCCTCTGTGAATGGTTTATAGAGCAAGCCTTTGCAAATGTGGCTGATTGAAGGATTTCGAGGTGAGAAGATTCTCCTGGATTATCCAGGTGGCCTCTCAGTGCAATCACATGGTGTCCCCGTAAGACAGAGATTTGACGTAGACAGAAGGGGAGACGGCCACATGACTGTGGAGGCAGAGATGGGAGCGATGGAACCACAAGCCAAGAAATAACAGCTGTGAGAGGCTCGAAGTGGCCAGGAGAGAATGGTGTCCTCGAGTCTCTGGAGGAAGCACAGCTCTGCGGACACCTTGATTTTGACTCGGAGATCTGATCTGGCTCAGACTGGTCTCGGACGTCTGGCCTCCAGGACTATGAGAGAATGAACTTCTATTGTTTTAAGCCATCAAGCTTTTAGTTGTTTGTTACAGCAGCCACCAATTGCCGACACACTCCCTGTGTCTCATTAGCTTGGGAGATTATCTCGAATTCCATATAGTTTTCCTGCCCCGTGTTGTTCACTGCTTGTGTTTTTCATCTCTGTAAAAGACACTGTCACTCAGTTGCCAAGGCCAAAAACATTGGCATTATCCACCACCGCCTATGTTTTCTCAGATGTCACATCCCACCTTGTTTGTTCTACCATAAAAGCGATTCTGAATCTGCCTCTGCTTGACACCCCACCACCACCTCCAGTAGATAGTAGAGCCACCATCACATCTTTGAGACGCAGTGGACTCCTAGCCCAGGTCCCTGCAGAGGGCAGGGTCTGCTGGAGCTAGAGTGCTTGTGTTGGGGGCTTGACTGCACTCTTGATTGGCTCTGTGACTCTGGGCAGGTTTTTAAATAACAGTATCTGCTTCATAGATACTGTGACAATGGAATAGTTAAAATGTGACAAGGGCTTTGAACAGTGCTGGGCTTTAAGAAGCACTCAGTGAGTGCTAACTGCTGTCCTTGTTAACTAATAAGATCTATTCTCCACACAGCAGCCTCAATCAGCCTTTTAGAACTTAAGTCTAATGACAAAACGCACCAGCTGAGCTCCCTGCAGTGGCTTCCCAGGACACCTGGAATATAATCCCTCGCCCCCAGCTCAGTGGTCACACCCTCTCCCACCTTCGCACCAGTCTCACTGTGCTGCACTTATTGGCCCCGAGGGCCTCCAGAGGCACACACAGCTCCTGCCTCCCGCCTCACCCCTGCAGCACTTCTCCCTCCCTCCATCCAGTCTCTGCCCAGCCGTTACTTCCGCAGAGAGGCCTTCATTGACCACCCCCATTTAAAATAGCCATTTTCACCCCTGCTGCTTCCAAATCCGGTTTTACTTCTTTACAACTCCTATCATCTGATAAGATAGCACCTGGTATTTATATTTAGACATGTTTATTGTCCGTCCCTTCCACTAGAATATCCATGAGATGTCTTATTTTGTGCACTGAGATGGCGAGGAATTAGAACATACCCAGCATATAGTAAGCACTCAATAAATATATGTGAAATAAATGCTTGAATGAACAAGTGCATGTGGTGATCGTAACAGTTTAGTTTTATTCAGTAGACTGTTAGCCATTTTTTATTGGGAAATTTTATTTTGGAAATAGTTATATTTTCTGGAAAATCTGGTTATTCGTATTAGTATGTTTGGCTCTGTCATAAAGTAATGTTTCCTAATTCAGGTTTCAAGGTGTGGAAACAGAATACTGAATTGTAGTAGATCAAGATCGTTTTTGTTTCAACTTGAGGAAATCTGTAGAACCATAGGAGTCTGTTTCTTCCTTGTCAATAAAAAGAGGTTGGGAAGATTGAGATTTAATATTTCTTTCACTACAGTGTTTTGTGTGTGTGCGTTTTTAAGTCTACATCGAGAGTTAAGGTTACATTTTTAAATATAGTTATTCCACTCCTCCAGACCGAAAGTACAGACTTTAGTACAAAATACCAATTGAAGTGTAGAATTAAAAGTGTTTCTGGGATCGTTAAACTAGAGAATATCTTTAAAGAAACCCTCAGTATCCAGTGGGAACCTCCTAATAACTAAAATGTAAGCTAAGGGTATCTGATATCTTCTTATGTGTGGGGGGGTTTTTTGTTTTTATTTTATTATTTTATTTTATTTTATTATTATTTTTTTTAAAGATTTTATTTCTTTATTTGACAGAGACAGATCACAAGCAGGCAGAGAGGCAGGCAAGGAGAGAGGAGGAAGCAGGCTTCCCGCCGAGCAGAGAGCTGGATGCGGGTCTCGATCCCAGGACCCCGAGATCATGACCTGAGCTGAAGGCAGAGGCTTTAACCCACTGAGCCACCCAGGCGCCCCTATTTTATTTTTTTAAAGAAAAACCTCGATTAAGTAGGATTTGCAGATCTGGGACAAATCTGGCTGCAAACTACTTGGGAAGATGCTTTCGAGTTTCACTGCTTAGATCTCATTGCCTCGTATAATAGAAATTTAATGATTTTCTAAACAGTTCTACTGTTTTATTAGGACAGAGTACACACAAAGAATCTTCCCCTCTCTTTTACTTAATGAAATACTGAAGATTAAAGAAACTAATCATTTCAGTTTGCCTGAGCGGAGGCCCCTCCTCCCGTAATTAGACCCAGGCAGCTGGACAGTCATCCGCAGCAGCCTTCATAGACGCTGCGCAAAGCATTGTGGAGCGAGGGAGGCAGGAGCTCATGGAGCTCGTGCTTGGTTGTGCAGCCCAGGGTGGAGAACAACACCTGTAAACAGAACGGACAGAGACATAGAAACATATTATATATGCCCTAGACACACATGATAAAAACGTAACCAAATAGACTTAATCAAGTACAGCTGGGCCGAGATACATACATAAGTGCTAACGAATCCGGCATGTTGGAAGGATGTGGGGCTGGGGGAGGCATGTTGCTGGAGTAATTGGAGCCAGGTGTGTTAACCTGGCAACGCTTTTTGGAGGTGAGAATTTGGAGAGGTTTGAAATAGGGATGTGGTTTGGCTGAGGTCTAGAGGGAGAATTTTCCATGACTAAGGGAGGAGGCTGGTAAATAAGATAGAGCCGAGCCGAGGAAGCTGAAATACGTTGAGGACAGCAAGTACCTTGGCAGCTGTGAAAGCTTGTGCTTGATAGTCTTGCCAGTTGGTGTTTACGGTAGGAGAATGGGTTCAACCATGTACTCCGGTCTTTGAAGCTAGACGAATCGGTTCCTTTAACACTGGGGGAGGCAGTTTAGATTGACCTCTAAAGATAAAATATTTGTCCCCAAACCTCCTAGCCACACATTGGGGAAAACCACTAGCTTTTCTACATCATAATCTGGTGACTTCAGCGGCCCGGGAAGGACTTCATGGCTTTAGCACTTCCCGGGTGCCTATTTCTCTGGAGGCGTATTCCGGATGGAAAGGCAGGTGACTGAGTTTCTGTTCCACAATTTGGGGACTCACCTGCGAGTAGATGAGGTGTTGGGGTTAGGTGTGAAATGAATGTGGTATTCTCAGCACCCTTCTTGGTTGGATTCTGAAGTCCCCAGAGTTGCAGTAAAATCAGGGGAGTTAAGAGCTGGGCCTGCCCAGGTTAGCCGTGCGTGAAGAAACCTGTGATGATGGTTGAATTTGTGCTGCCCAAGCTATTTTTGGCCTGGTCTTTAATGAGACCCCAATCCCCTAGGTTGAGGGAAAGGCTGGGAAATGGCAGAAGAACTTTGAGTTCTTCGTCAGGAAGCCAGGTGGCCGAGGTTCAGGTATGCAGGTGTCCTTGGTTTATCCTGCTTCACGGTCCAAGGACCTGAAGGTAGGAGGTAACAGTGCCACTTGGATCAGGGCCAAAGCCAGACACTGGTAAGCTGCTTCCTCAGAGGATTATGAAAACTGGCATTTTGATCAGGTTTCTCAACACCCCTGCAAAGGACTTGTTAGTTCTAGTTTACAGGTGTAGAAATTGAGGCCAAGGGGCGCCTGGGTGGCTCAGTAGGTTAAGACCTCTGCCTTCAGCTCAGGTCATGATCTTGGGGTCCTGGGATGGAGCCCCGCATCGGGCTCTCTGCTCAGCAGGGAGTCTGCTTCCCCCTTTCTCTCTGCCTGCCTCTCTGCCTACTTGTGATCTCTCTCTGTCAAATAAATAAATAAAATCTTAAAAAAAAAAAGAAATTGAGACTGAGAGAGAGATTAAATACTCTGCCCTCGGTTGGGAGCTGGGAAGTAGTTGGCTAGCCCAAGCTTGAATCTGCAGCACATTCTTCCTAGAGATGGGGTCAGTGTGCAATGAGTAGCTGTGGGCGAGGTGGATTTTCCCAAGCTTTAGACATTTATTCAGTCATTAAATCAATATTTATTAAACACCTGTTACTGTCAGGCACAGTGCCAGGCATTGGCAGTCCTGACACCCCTAATCTTGAGAATTTGCCAAAGGTAGCAAAGATACAGTGGATAGTGAGTTCTCCCCCTGCTCTTGCTCCCACTTAGATGATCTCAGCCTCTTTGCTGTCTTTAACCGTGAGCTTAAATACTGCTAATACTGCTTCCGGTGTTGTTTGTTGACTCAGTCCTATTGGAGGTGAGTCTTTGAACTACAGTGAAATAGCCATCTGGCGAATATTACACAGAAATAGCTGTGTTGTCATCTATAGGTTAAGAGCTCAGAGAGAGGGGCAGGTTAGGGCATCCTGTTACTAACAATAGTTCTGTTCTATACAAACAACTCTCTCTACTGGATTATCTCTGCCAAAATATTACCAAATAGCTTGGAAACAGGTTAGTGTTTTGCCCTTTAGGGATAAAAAGACCATGGAGTTGAATTTGGAAAGGAATCTTGGAAAATGTTTCAATAAAACAATATATCATTCACATGCCCAAAAATTCAGCACTGCGGGGCTCCTGCTGGCAGAGTCAGGTGAACTTTGAAATATATTATGACTTGATCTTGAATTCTGGCATATTTCAAGGAGGCTGAAAGTTCTTTTTGTTTTGTTGGCAATGATCTTTTATCAAAAATACCTTGCAAATACACTTTAGGCAGAAGCCAACAGGCTTTAACTTTTTTATCTACAGCTGCCTTCTTTTCCCTTCAATTTTATATGAAAACATAAATGGAGGGATTTCTCAGCATCATGTTGTGGAGTCTACCCCATATGTTGGTTCATCCGTCCTTTGTCTTTCATACTTTGATACATTGATTCATTCTAAAAATGTCTGAGTGTTTTGTGCAGGCATTGTCAGAGGACTAGAGATAGAGTGGTAAATAAGGCAAGAGTTTCATCCTTCTCAGTGCTCATATGGTTTTGAACACAGAGGACTCATTCAAGTGATAAGAAGGGGTTGTTGTTAGGGTGGTTAGGAAATGCTCCTTTGAGGTACACTTGAACAGAGACTTTAATGATGGAAAGGAGCCATGCACAGATCCAAGGGAAGAATGGGCCAGATAAAGGGCCTAATGAGGTCAGGGCTTGGAAGCTTGGAAGGAGCCTGTTAGAGGTAAGTAAGAAGGCTGGGGTAGCTGGAGTAGAGTGAGCAAGGAGGAAAGCAATAGGAGATGGGTTTAGTTAGTTAAGGGTCAGATCATGTAATGCTTTGCAGAGGGCAGAGTTGTTTCTTATGTTTCTGTGTTCTTTTATCCAGTGGTAAAAAAGTACTGGCCCTGAATTCTGAAGACTGGGGGAGCCCTTCTTTCCCAATAGCAGAGAATCAGTTCTATAACGAGAGATACAGTTCCATTAGCAGGATAAGTAGAAGCTAGATTTTCTGGAATGGTTATTTGGATACTAGTCCCACTGATGCCGTAACCAGCCGTGGAACTTGGGCATGCCATTCTCTCTTTGGGCTTCAGTTTCCTTATTTACGAGTATTTGGAGGAGAATATCTCTAAAATCTCTTTCATCACTAAAAACCAGTGGTTGTGTTAAGCAAATGTCATTTTGTGTCTTACCCTTTTGCTTTTTGCAGAAGTTTATCAGGCCTGCTTGCAGTAACCACTTATCCTAATTTCACCCCTCTCCCTTTTCTTTTGCTTCTGGAAGAGCCAGTAAAATATTTGGGGGGGGGGGGGGGAGTGGCAGGAAGAAGTAAAAAAAAATGGAGAAAAATGAGAGAACTTCGTAACTTTGCACCTTGGATCAGAGCTGGCCAGTGTGCCTAATAGTGACCATTTAGCACATTGCCCATTGGCCTGAAAGAATTCCCAGTCACCAAACAAGTTGGTTATAATGACTGAGACTTGTTCTCAGCCTAGTGATTTATGGTTTAACCAAGAGCAGCCATTGTCTTTATTAAGGAGGATTAGCCCAGCAAAACAGTGTTTTTAGAACTTGACAGTATAATAATGTTGTTTACAGTGACTCTTTAAAATCATGTTTTTATTTAATGGAAGTTCTGAATTTCAATAGAAAATAGAAAAATCTGCCAGTCTTCCTGAAATGCAGTATAAATCATGAAGCTCTCTCATTGAAAAGTATGTCTAGGAGAAATTAACAAAACCAGATAAATGAACTTGTCTTATGGCTATTATCTTGTCAACACTACCTATTTTAGAAGACCACTGTAACTCTTGAATTGCCCTTAGGATTAGCTTTGAGTACTTCATGATTTGTTTTGCTTCTGCCAAGCATAAAGGATTGCAAAGTTAAAGTAAAAATTAAAAAGGAAGAAAAAAAGAAAGGAAGGAAAGAAATTCTCTACACCATGTTCACACTGGTCTGAAAAGTTCAATAAATTCATTTTGGAGTATTTTCAGTTCTTGAAAGAAGAAAAATCTTCAGTTTTGTTCATTTGTATTCACTTTGTCAGGTTAAACTAAACTTTTGTCAGTCTTATAATTGAGTACGCAAATCATTTAGTGTGACCTGGCATTTCTGAACGGATGATTCAGTCACATCAGGTCATTTTTTCTTGTCTGCTGCATCCATTCCTAGGGATCTCTCTGTCTTAAAGACTTTCATTGACTGTCAGTAGCTCAAATAACTATAGGCTTTGGTCTAGCCTCTCCATTTATGAGGAAACTGAATCCCAAAGTATGATAATTCAGCAGAACTTTCTTTTCCCTGAAAATAAATGAGTATCACACTGAAAGGAATACAAGATCGGGAAGCATTGGTGTTTATAGTTTATAGTACAAATTACTTTTCTCCATTTCTCAGGCAAGGATAATTAATTACTTCTCCCTGATAGTGAACAATAAATCTTTTTTTTTTTTTCATAAATCAGACAATCGTATTTTCATTCCAAAACTATTTACCAAGAATTTACTTGCTTGCTTTTTCAAAAAGGAGATCATAGAGATCATAACCCAAAATTGTTTCAGGTGTGTACTGGAAATTTATTGTTAGTTCTTTGCCAAGACTCAGGTGGGCATCTCAAGAAGACATTCCTATGGTGGAGAATGTTGTAGTTGTTTTCCTTTAGGGATGGTAAAGGAGAGAGAGAGAAGACTGTCAGACTTATTTCATGTACTGTGGAGAACTAAGGGTTGGAGATGAGGATTTTTGCATATAACCACGACTAGAATTACCAGGCCCAATGAGTTGGTCCTTGTAAAAATGCTCAAGGCAAATAACTCACAGTAGTTTCCTGATTCATTGATTATGGTTAAAATAGACCTCAAACTCAACAAGTGTTTATTGAGGCCCTGTGAGCTGGGAACAAACCCACGGAACAGATTTCCTTAGATCTGGGAGACTTGGTTTGAGGACTAAAGTTTAATTTCCTTACCTTGTGAGATACTCGTTGGTAATTCAGTAACAACACCATATATATAAAACTTGGAATGCAATCCAAAAATGGTGGGTTTTTTTTAGCTGTATTACAATATATATTCTTTTGGGCAAATAAGTGAGGCAGTTGAAGTGGATTTAATAAGTCAATGCATTAATGTGATTTAAGTGATACTTGATATGCCAGAAATTGATGTATCCATTATTTATCAGGAGACAAGGCATGGTCACATCTCAGTGACTTGTATTACATGCTAGTCTTTCAATTGCCTTCACTGATTAGTTAAGCTTGGCTTTCACGGCCACTGAGATCTGGCCCCAGTCTATCTTTCTAATTTTATTTCTCTGTATTCTTTTATACATTTCCTCCGCTCTATCTGAATTAAATGTTCCCCACACCTCTCCATGATCCCTCCCCTACTTTGACATTTCTCTTAGGGCTCTCCCTGCCCTTGTCACCTTAGTTCTGCCTGTTTACCCTGTTTACCCTCGGGCCCCAGCCAGAAGTGCTCCTTGTTCCTCCCACAGACATTTACATCTGTCTATTACCTTTTTGCACCTGTTAAACTGTGAAGTTCTTGAGGACGAATTTTGTGTCTAGTTTGCATTTGAAGGCTTTTCATTACCCGGTGGCGCTTCCCAAATAAACATTTATGTGTTCTGTTTTCACTACCTGGATTACTATTTAATTATTTTTCTTTAAATCTTAAAAACAAAAAACAAACCAAAAAAACCAAACAAGCAAACAAAAAACCTGGCTTCACCCTAACATCTTCACCATGAAATTATGTTTTTAATATCCGTGAAAATGAGCACATAAACTATAGGTAAAAATTTCTTATTTCTTAACATTTCTTAGGTATTCCCATACTTTGGGAAAGATGGATCTACCCAAGGGTCTTACACATACTGACCATTTAGTATCTGCCAAATGAATCAATGCCTGCACAAAACATAGGAAATAAGAACATTTTTTCCCTGTTAGCCTAGTAGCTTCGTGGCTGTTAAACCTGGAGATAAAACAAGGAGAAGCTAGAAAAGACTGAGCAAGCCTTTAACTGGTGTGTTCATTCCTGTCTGTGAAGCAATTAGTGTTAGATAATACTAATTATTTCCTTTGTACTGCAAACTGCTGGGCCAGTGGGGCCTGTGGGACAATCAGTTGTGTGGGTAGCTGACTCCCTCCTGACTGAGCATCTTGCTGAAACTCCGGAAATGGTACCAGTGGACCCCGTCTCCACAGTAGGTTTAGGAAGTAGCACCATCCATGGGGTGCATCTAGAGAAGAGGAATGTGGAAAGTGTGTAACACACTTTGTTCTTTTTTTTTTTTTTTAAGATTTTTATTTATTTATTTGCAGAGAGATCACAAGTAGGCAGAGAGAGAGGGGGAAGCAGGCTCCCCGCTGAGCAGAGAGCCCAATGCCCCAATGCCGGGCTGGATCCCAGGACCCTGGGATCATGACCTGAGCCAAAGGCAGAGGCTTAACGACTGGGCCACCTAGGCACAGATCCATTGTTCTAACCAAATTTCTAAATGTTCTGTTCAGGGTAAATTTGAGTTAGAGTTCTTGCTACCATTTTTTATTTTTAATGCATTGTGTACTCTCAGTATAATTGAGGTCCTGAGGATTTTTTTCTCTAAATTCTGTCTCATGGGAATTGTATATTTTTCTTACCTTTTGAGGATGTTGTAAGCCTACTCCCATGTACCACTTGGAGCTCCTTTGAATAAAATAAAAATGTTCTATGTATTCAAGTTATAATGAACCTAGTTAATAGGTCATCTTGTTAATAAAACTTGAAGGTTTTTACTGATCCGTGAAGAAATTAGTTTCTGGCTTGCTGTACTTTAAAGCTGCTGCTTCTCTATAGTATAGAAGTAATATAATTCCTTATTTGCTATTTAAACTATGGCATAGGTAGATTAGAGACCCTAGAACAGGTTGTTTTGTCATTTAGTATTGAATGAGGTTTAGATTACTTTTTTCTTAAATTTATCAGAATTAGTCCATGTAAGGTCAGTATGGCATAAAGTCTGCTGAAGGTTTTTATCATAAAAATCACCTCTCTCCCTCTCTCGTTAAGTCCAGGGTTGGGATCCACAGCTGTTTGAGCATGGGCAGGGTAACTTGATATAAGGGTATACATTTTTACCCTGGTCTGCTCTTAGAGCACATTTGAAATGGTTGTTTTGGAAAATGTGCTATGAATTCTATCTCTAGACCTTCACACCAAAGCAGTTAGTTCAGCCCAGCAAATCCCTGGCCCTCGATGTGCATCCTTCATAACAACTTCAACGCTGTGACTTGATGCCTTGAAATCAGCACAACAAAATGGTGCATGAAGAGCAGTGTTTACTTTGATCATTTTTCAACTTCTGTGCCCCAGCCTTTTCACGGAGTACAAATTGCTTTACCAGAGTTACAGGGCTGAAGCCCACGGACTGTTTTTGTAGTCTGGTTGCTGTGGTGATTCTTAGCCTTCCATGAAACTCCATCTCCAGGGAAACAGAAACCTTTGCAGCTGTCTCAACCTTTTCGGTATTGTATCTGGTAGAGGTCTTCACCGAGCTGGTGGCAAGCCGGAGAGTGGGCGATGAACAGATACGTGGAAACAGGGCATCTCACTCAGGACGTGTTGTATTATTTCCAAACAAACAACTCCCTTATCCTTCTCACGAATCGTAGGGAACTTTGAAGTACCTCCAAGTCTGGCTGAAGCCAGAGTTTAGTGAGCCACAGAGATGTGTTGGTCATGAGAATGATAAGAGTAAGAACTTGGGGAGAAAGGCCGATGACACTTATAGAGTTGCCAGGTGGGGAAGAAAAGAGTGGTGGCGAAGGGGAAGCTTAATGGGACTTATGTGTGCCCAGAAAGGAGAAGTTGGTTTAGGAAGAGAGTTCAGGCTCAGTCCAAGGTGGCCAGCAGTTTGGTGTTTGCAGGACCATGAGGAAGGCTATTTTGATCTTAAGTCTCCATGGAGGACACCTTCCTTCCATAGGAACCAAGGGAATGGAAAAAATAGCCATGGTTTTAAAGGGTAGAAGTAATAATAGCTAACATTCATTCATTCATTCATTCATTCATTCATTATTTGTTCATTTAAAATATTTTGTTTATTCATTTGAGAGAGAGAGACAGAGCACAGGGAGGGGGAGAAGCAGACACCTTGCTGAGCTGGGGCCCCGACATGGGGCTTGATCCCAGGACCCTGAGATCATGACCTGAGCCAAAGGCAGACGCTCAACCATCTGAGCCACTCAGGTGCCCCAATAGCTAACATTTAAAAGAGCACTCACTGCATGCCAGTCACTGTTTTAAATGCTTTCCACATATGACATGTTTAATCCTTTGACATCTGATGGATAGGCCTGAGTATTATCCCCATGCTACAGTTAACGACACTGATGGCTACGGAGTCTTAACGTGTTCAAGGCCCCAAGGCTGGTAAGTGTAGAACTGAGATTCTAAATGGCTCTGAGTCACTGCTATTAACCACTAGGTCAAGCTGCCTGTAATTTAGGAAGGAAAGCAGAGTGACCCAAAGGATTGGGTTCCAGGGGATGCTGGCCAACTTGGAAAAAAACACAGATCTTGGAAGAGATTAAATTATGCTTTAAAATGTGTTTATTGATTTGTTCACCCATTCATTCATCATAAAATATTTAGGTAGGACCTACTAAGAGCCAGGTATTAGACTAGATACTGAGGTAATGAAAAGACAAGTCCTAACCCCTCCTCTTAGATAGTTTTATGTACAAGGTTGATTTAATACAAGGCAGCAGGTGCTAGGTACTGTAAGAGAAAGGTCAATTGGACTTAGGTCAGAAGCATTCACAGAAAAGAGCTTCTTCCTTTTTCGTTCTGGGTACACTGATGACAAGAAGGCTCCTTAAAGGACATGGTAGTTTTTCTTTGAGGTGAACAAAATTGATCCTATGTGAAAATACAAAACCATAATTAAATTACATATGTTACCACATACCTCTGCATCTTTCTTAACAACTGAGAGGTCTTATTTGCTGAGTTTGCATGTAACTTATCCTTGAGAATTTCCAGACCACAGTCCAGCAGTATGCCCACTTTATAAACAGCTATGGTGGGAGAAGGTTCCAGAGCAGCAAATGGAGAGCACTCCACAAGAAGGAAAAGGGTTTGAGAAAACCGAGGGAAAACATCTTTATAGGAGAAACTTCCTGGGATGCCGCAGGTGATGATCGCGCATGCAGTTCCTGAAATCTGTTGAGAGCCTTTGTGTAACTAATACCTAAATTTTTTTTTTTAAAGATTTTATTTATTTATTTGACAGAGAGAGATCACAAGTAGGCAGAGAGGCAGGCAGAGAGAGAGGGGGAAGCAGGATCCCTGCTGAGCAGAGAGCCCGATGTGGGGCTTGATCCCAGGACCCTGAGATCATGACCTGAGCTGAAGGCAGAGGCTTTAACCCAATGAGCCACCCATGCGCCCCGCTAATACCTAAATGTTTAATATGGGCAGGCATATTAGGAGTGCTTTATATGTTTTAACTTATTTCTTTCTCATAATAGTTTTAAAAGGTGAGTACTATGATCCTGGTTTTTAGATAAACCAAGTCACACAGGTAAGGAATTGAGCTGGGGTTCAGCCCAGGGCATTGGCTACAAGTGTCCATGCTCTCAGTTATGATGCTATGCTGATGAGTCATAGTTCATTTTATGGGTCCCATTTTAAGCCATAAAGTAATTAACCAAAAGGCAGGCTCTTAGATGCTGTGACACTCTTAGATAGCTTGGGGCTGATAGAAGATTCCTCCCTCCCCATGAAATATCTGGTCATGCACTGTCCCGAAGGGACAGTATCTATTTTACACGTCATCCATATTTTATTTCTCAGTGCTGACTGGGAACCTTCCATGGGGAGTGGAAAATTAATAGAAGAAGAAACACATATTACATAGTTTTGCTACTTGTTAACCCTGGTTAAAAGTTTGCCTAAAAATATGGTATCTGTTGATGACTTTATCGGATTTCTCTATTCTAAAAACAAGGATATTTTAGAATATTGTCCTTGTGGAGTGGTCTGAAAAATTGATGTTTTCATCATCTTCCTTTGAGAGAACAGTAAAATTTTCCTCACATTCAGAGTTAACGATAAGTTATATTTATAATAAATACAAATTACCTAACTTCAGTAATTCTTTGTGATTGCTCTGATCTCTTTGAAAGTTAAGGGAGATTTAAGTTAATATTTTTTGAAGAATAATGGCTTTTTCAAAGCTAGGTCTAATTTTAGAGTTTGGGCTCATAAGCAAGAGCTGCCACAGACTCACGCAGACCAAGACACAGACAGATGTGACCCGAATTTACCCACAGTCGTGTTCTGAACTCTTTATGAGACACTGAAAAACTCTCCTCACTTTCCTGATGGATCTGCTCTATCCTACTATCATTTTCTTTTGAAATAATTACTGTTGAGAAACACTCTCGAGGACCTCACTTTATTTATTAAATAAAAGGATTTCTAAAAACAAATTTAGCAAACTTCTTTAAAGAAGAAGTAAAATAGGACATGGATAAAGTGATTCTGAAAGTCTTAGGGAAAGTATTCACTAATGAAATCACAGAATCCCTAGATCCTTGGATCAGAAGGGGTCTTAGTGCTCATCCAGTCCAGCTTATACTCGGGTTTGTGGATTCTGTTTCTAAAATATCTCTGACAAGGGGTCACTCAGCCAGTCCAAGTAGTTCAGAGAATTGCAAAGGAGTGGGAGAAACCAGAAAATTTATCATGTTGACAGGTTTTGCTTGTTTCTTTCTTTTTTTTTTTTTAAAGATTTTATTTATTTGACAGAGAGAGAGATCACAAGTAGGCAGAGAGGCGGACAGAGAGAGAGAAGGGAAGCAGGCTCCCTGCTGAGAAGAAAGCCCGATGCGGGGCTCGATCCCAGGACCCCAAGATCATGACCTGAGCCGAAGGCAGAGGTCTTAACCCACTGAGCCACCCAGGTGCCCCAGGTTTTGCCTGTTTCTCACACAGAGGATTGGGTTCAATTTGTCCTGCCTGCTTGTTGCGTCTCCTGACCGTTGACATCCTCTTCTCTCCGCACACGGCTCGGACATATCTCAGTCCTGGTGTTGTAGACACCATCATCTCTTCATGTGTCTGTCTTTCCTCTGGACTGTGAGCAAACTGGTGAAAGACAGGTTGTGTCTTCCTCATCTTTCTCTTGTCAGTATTAATAGAAATAATTGTCATGGTGCCTGGCACGTCATGGGTACCTAACAAATGCTGTTTGACTAAATGGAAAAAATGTATAGAAATCATGTTACCATCTGCAGCTAACTTAGTGTGTGGCTTAGCTTTGACTGTCCTAGATGAATGAAGTCCTGAGGACCGATGGGACCTTTCAGCCCTTCTAAGATAAACTGAGTTCCTTGTATTTTCTATACATGAATGTCTTTGCAGGTGGGATTTGAAACTCAAGAGTTGGTTTGGTCCAACCCATGTGGGAGTTCAAACCACATTTTTTGGGTGTGTGGTCAAAAACATATAAAAATGGCCATTTTAGCCATTTTAAATTGTACAGTTCAGTACCATTTATACATTCACGGTGTACTGCAAACATCACCACTATTTGGTTCCAGAACATTTTCTTCACTCCCAAAAGAAATGCCCTATCAGTTAGCAGTCAC
The DNA here is from genome assembly GCA_028646535.1 of Procyon lotor. Taxonomy (NCBI): domain Eukaryota; kingdom Metazoa; phylum Chordata; class Mammalia; order Carnivora; family Procyonidae; genus Procyon; species Procyon lotor. Next base: position 66,805,421 of record CM053606.1, on the reverse strand, counting down.
TTCCAATCCCCTCTGCCCCTAGGTCATGGCAATGACTAATCTGCTTTCTGTCTCTGGATTTGCCTGCTCCAGGCCTCCCATAGAAATGTAATCATACAACATGTGGTCTTTTCTGTCTGACTTTTTCACTTCACGTTATGCTTTCGAGGTTCATCCATGTTATAACATGCATCAGTACTTTAGTCTTTTTTTTTTTTAGATTTTATTTATTTATTCTTGGAGGGGGAGGAGAGCACAAGCAGGGTGAAGGGCAGAGGGAGAAGCAGACTCTCTGCTAAGTGGGGCTGGATCCTGGGACTCTGGGACTAGGACCTAAGCGGTTCTACTTAGGTTCATCACTCAAATGTGGCATCTGAAAGCAAAACAAACAAATAAACAGAAAGCAGAATCAGACCTTTGCATACAGAGAACAAACTGATGGTTGCCAGGAGGGAGGGGATTGGAGAATAGGCAACATGGGGGAAGGGAGAGAGAGATGCAGGTTTCCATTTATGGAATAAATAAATCATGGAGCTGAAAGGTAACAGTACAGGGAATATGGTCAGTGGTATTATAATAGCATTGTCTCGTGATGGATGGGAACTATACTTGTAGTGAGCACAGTCTAACTATGTTGTAGGGGCACCTGGGTGGCTCAGAGGGTTAAGCCTCTGCCTTCAGCTCAGGTCATGATCTCAGGGTCCTGGGATCGAGCCCCACATCGGGCTCTCTGCTCAGCAGGGAGCCTGCTTCTCCCTCTCCCTCTGCCTGCCTCTCTGCCTACTTGCGATCTCTCTCTCTGTCAAATAAACAAACAAATAAATAAAATCTTTAAAAAAAAATCACTATGTCGTACACTTGAAACTAATGTAACACTGTGTGTCAGGTGTAATAAAAAAAATTTTAATCGCATTTTTGTAGAGCTATTTGTCATTATGATGAGTCAGATTTCTCGCTTCTACCCTAACATCACGAATGGCAAAGAATCTTTATTTCTATAAGATCCTGGTAATTTTGGAGTATTTAAATTTATAATCCAATCCTGAATATTTTTGTCCCACACCCCCTGCTCCACACACTTCTACTTTTCCCATTTTGGCTCTTCTTACTGCTTATTAGAGGATGAGTCAGAGGCCGAATGGTAGACCGATGGGTTGTGCTGAAAATGAGAAATAGAGCACTAGCAGCTGTTGACTTAAGAGGAGTTTGGGACTTGAATGAATTATGAAACAGAGCTTGAGCTGTTTGATCTCGGTATCTGTTAGGATCTTCTAGACTTTGGTCGGAATTGGAAAATTTCTTTAGAGATGTATTATGAAGAGTAGCCTGTACCTTCTCCATTTACATGAGAAGCCAAGCCATTGTAATACTTTCAGACTCTCTTTAAATACAGGTGCTCTAGCATGTGAGAGCTCTGGCTCTTACATGTTTAATCCCCTGAGCAAAGTTCGGAGAGTAGAACCTTTTCCCCCTATATTTTAAGCACAAGAGATGAGATTATATATAAAAAGTTAGGACACCATTAGTATTTCCAGATGTTAAGGCAGAACGTTGTATTTCCCAGTTTCAAATAGAGGAAACAATTTTAATTATTCCCTTGGAAATGAATCGATGTTATCCCATTTTCTTTCTGTTCCTCTGTATATTCACTAAGTTCCCAGTGATATACATTGATTTATCGGGGCTTAAATTTGCTGACTATACATACAGTTTTGACAGGATTACAGCATCTTCATTATTGGGAAGTGAGTGACTGGATAGTATTAACTATATAACTTGAACACCAAATGGTTTGCGTTAAAATTTGCTCTTGTTTCATTCTAAGATAAAATTCTTTCCTAGTTTCTGCCGTGACACTCAGTGTTGATTTACCTGTGAGTAAATGTCAACAGGACCATTCTTGATCGAAATAAGGAATATTGTTCAGACTTCTATATCTTAGGTCTTTCCTTCTTTTCTCTTAGTTTTTATTTTCCTTTTTTTTTTTTTAGGTTATTAATAAGTGCTTAAAACACTTCTAAAGATATAGTGTGACTTGAATAAATTTGGTACCAGGTATCCTGCTCTTTATTATATGTTAGTCCCTTTCCAGTTAGAACAAATGTACTGACTACATTTTAGTCCTATCTCAAGAAAGTAGGAAATTTAAACCTTTCAGTACTGGCTTTAGGAAAATATTCCATCTTAGACACTTACGAACTACAATGTGCCAAATTCTGTGTGATATTTTGGCAACTTCCTGTTTACTTTCTGTGATCACTGGTCTTAACCTGAAAACTCATTGCAGAGCCCAAGGCAAATTGATTCTGTGGAGGAAAATAGGCAAAAGTACCAGACTCTCGTGTAAATATTGCAAACTGCATTTGCTCCGTTGTCAGTTAGGCTGACACAGTTCGTTGCCTAAATTAAAAGCATTTAAAATTTCATGCCTCTGAAAGATAGTGGACCATTCAATCAAAGAAAATAAATTTTTTTTTTTTTTTTTTCAGGAAAAATACTCCAAAAATACAGAATGATAACGTGTTCTCCCGCTTTGGCTTCTGGTCTGTTTCTTCCTTTCTCAAGATAAGCCATGTAACATTGAAACTAACGTTCATTTAAAAACATTTCCACTTAAAATCATAACCTGGCTGGATGAGACCAGAATACCCTTAGGGGGCCAGTACTGGGAACTTCAAGAGTTGTTTTTGTTAGAACTTTCAAAGGAAACCAGACTTCACAGAATTCCCAAGGTTTTTCTCCCCTGACCAGAATTTAGTTTCCTTTGAGAGTCATTTGGTTTCATCCACATATCAGCTGGGGAGCCCCTGAAGTTCGAGGGATGACCGAGTCTCACCTTTGGTAATTCGGTGACTTGTAGAAATATAGAGGGTACGTTTTTGCAGAGCCATGAAGTCCTCAGGCCCTCTCCATGTCCTGGTTTTGTAATGCCGCCTGTGCTGTGTTTGAGATACAGCTGATTCACTTGGACGTGAAATGAAACCAACGCCATTTTGAGTTCTACAGTGCATTTGTTCATGAGAACAGTGAACCTTACTAAAGCTTTTATAGAGGAGATAGAGGATTTACATCAGAGCAACTCAAACAACTTTAGCTGTCGATGTGGATATCAGTCACAGTTCATAAAAGTGCTTGTTGACCCATCCCCGTGGAGTTTTACCTACCTCCCAGCTTGTGCTAGCCTCTCATCATCTTGCTTACAGCTCAGCTCCCTGCCTTTCTACCTTATCTTTTCTTTTCCAGAAGCAAAATAGTTCCTGCCTCTTACTTCTGTAGAGTGGGTCACTGCCCCCTTTTTTGCCTCAAGACCAACACCTAAGGTTAAGGTGTGGAATGGGTAGGCAGGGCGGGGAAGAAAAGAGGACCACAGGAGACATCGATTCTACTCCTAGCGTTGTTATTCTCTGACTGTATGATCTGGAAAAATTATTTACTTCTTTTTTTTTTTTTTTAATTATTTACTTCTAAGCATCAATTTCTTCATCTTTAAAATGGGAATAATTAGATAACTAGGCAGAACAACTTCTGATGAAAGCAGCAAATCCTAACCCAGTGGAAGGACCCGTGGACCTGCCTGTTGTCGTCCCCTGAAATACAGTAATGATGACTGTCACTACTATCCCTGTTAACAACAGAAACACAAATGGAGTGTTTGTGAAGCCCATGCCTTAATAGGCACCCTTCCTTAGATTTCTCTTTTCATGCTAGAAAGGTGACACTGTACGCCCATTCACAATTCCTCCCCAGCTTCAGCTTAATATACTGGGCCAGGGGATCCAGGTGCCATCCTTTTGTAAAGCTCAAAGCGTCTTAAATTACTACCTGAACAACAGTGCATTTTGTGGTTTTCTTTGCTATTACAAATTTGCTGACTTTAAGATGGCACTTAAGCAGCAATCTTTACTGAGATCTGTGACTACAATTGGCTGGTGGAAATGATTCATTCAGTACTCAGATCATGTGAGAATTGGGTTCTTGCTGGGCCTCCTTTTTAAATCAGCTCCTATGGGTCACCTCAGTGATTCTCTTCATTATTCAGTTCTGTTCACCAGAGTATTGACAGGCCAGCCATTCTGACATCCTGTTATTACAGACGTATATGCCAAAATACAGGTTTATTAAATAGGTAAGTAGCAAAACCAGTTTGAAGCCCATTATAAAAAGTAGAAATTGAGAGGAAATAAATTTACATAGTCCGGAGGCACCTGGGTGGCTCAGTCAGTTAAGTGGCCAACTCTTAATTCCTACTCAGGTCATGATTACAGGGTGGTGAAATGGAGCCCCATGTCGGGCTCCATGCTGGGTGTGGAGCCTGCTTTGTGAGAAGGAAGGGAAAGGTGAATGGGGGGAAACCAGAGGGGGAGATAAACCGTGAGAGACTGTGGACTCTGAGCAACAAACTGAGGGTTTAGGAGGGGTGGGGGTGGGGGGCTGGGTGAGCCTGGTGGTGGGTATTGAGGAGGCACGTATTGCATGGAGCACTGGGTGTGGTGCATGAACAATTGATCTTGTAACACTGAAAAAATAAAATAAACATTTTTTGGGGGAAAAAAAAAAGATTCTCTCACTCTGCCCCCACACACGTGCACTCTCTCTCAAAAAAATATATCAATGAAATCTCCTGTCTTCATTTAAAAAAGCCTTTTTACATAGTCCTTAGTTTTATGGCGCTTTGGTTATATAGTAGTGCTAAAAACAATAAAGCATTTGGAGTGAGTCTGTTAATTAAATGTGACGGAATATAAAAAAAATAAAAAGACTTTTTTCACATTAATCATTGTGTGAATACTGAATTCCTTCATTTTGTCTAGGATTTTAATTTCTAACTGTTCTAGCATGCTTTGTTGCCTAAATGAAAAGTGTTTTTTTTATTTAAAAAAATTTTTTTAAAGATTTTATTATTCACTTGAGAGAGAGAGAGATAGAGCACAAGCAGGGGAAGAGGCAGAGGGAGAGGGAAAAGCAGACTCCCCCGCTGAGCTGGGAGCCCAACATGGGGCTCGATCCCAGGACCTGGAGATCATGACCTGAGCCAAAAGCAGACGCTTAACCATCTAGGCCACCCAGGCGCCCCAATGAGAAGTATTTAAAATTCTATGCCCTAAGATACAGTAGAATGTTCGGTCAAAACATTTTTATCTTTGTTATTTTTTTCCCCTGAGAAGGAAAACCTGCTCCAAAGGCTTTTTCACATTTTATCCATTTGTATATTCATAACTGTTGAAGATAACAAAACAGTTTCTGTGTGTGTGTATTTTCTGTATTTGCCTGGTGCGGTCCCCAGACATGCAGATGCTGATCAGAGACCCAAAGCCTGGGCATGGCACCGGAGTCCTCTCCCACGTGCATTACCCATCATTTTGGTAGCATGAATTGGAATTTGCTCTTCTTCACTGTGTTTTAAAGTTCAAGTCAGACTTCATAATGTAAGTTAATGTTCTCTTTACTAGATTCAGCCCCACCCATTTGGGCTAGAAAAACATGACAACACGTTGACTCTGTTGCCATTATTTGAATCATATTTCATGAATAACTTTTATTGATTCTTCCTTTTATGTATTCTTTCAGAAAAGTTATTGACTGCTTGCTAAACGTTCAGCTCTGCGCTAGTCTTAAGGAGGCCAGAATGACCGTGACTCGGTTTCTGCCCTTGAAGAATGCCTTCAGAATTTCACAGTAGAAGGGGTGGGGTGTGTGTGTGTGTGTGTAAATGACAAACATCTAAATAGAGTATTGCAGTGCAATGCAGAGGTGGAAACACGAGCGTGGTCTGTAGGAGCGCTCTTGAGCTCCAGCCCTGCCTGCGGATAGGGAAAGATTTCACTGATTTTGAGCTAGGCATGCATGTCTGTTCAGAGGCTGGCAGGAAGGAATTCGGAAAGGCCAGAACCTGCAGAATCTGCTGCAGGCCCAAATCCGGAAAGGCCCTGGTGTGTTGGTGACCACCAGTACTATATTCAGATGGCAGATACTTAATACTAATGGGTGATGGAGCAGTGGCTCTTGGTGTTAGACTTGCCATCACCAGTGGCTTGCTGAGGGCTCCCCCAGTGCTTCTACATCAGAGCGTGCCCACGTCCAGGGTCTCCCCTTTCCCTGCCTCTCTTCCCCATAGAGCCTGAGCTGTGGGCTACTCTGGGAAGGAAGGCCCAGGGTCTCTGGAATCCCCTTGCAACTCTCCCAGGACCCCTTTAGAGGGCCATGACCTAAAGGTTCAGAAATATTCTTCTGTTTATATGAGCTCTTGCCCCTCAACCCCCAACCCAAATTTAGTTCCGAGTATTTTTCCAGGGTATTCAAAATATAGA
>CM053606.1:66702398-66792667 GCA_028646535.1 Procyon lotor | reverse complement strand
GAGGAATGGATAAAGAAGTGGTATATATACACAATGGAATACTATGCAGCCATCAAGAGAAATGAAATCTGGCCATTTGCAACGACATGGATGGAACTAGAGGGTATTATGCTAAGCGAAATAAGTCAGTCAGAGAAAGACAATTATGATCTCTCTGATATGAAGAATTTGAGAGGCAGGGCGAGGAGTTATGGGGAGTGGAGGAGGGAAATGAAATAAGATGGGATCAGGAAGGAGACAAACCATAAGAGACTCCTAAACTCACAAAACAGAGTGGTTGGGGGATAGGAGGGGAGGGATAGGGTAGCTGGGTTGTGGACATTAGGGAGGGTATGTGCTATGGTACGTGCTGTGAAATGTGTAAGCCTGACAATTCACAGACATGTACCCTGGGGCAAATAATACATTATATGTTAATTTTTAAAAATTAAAAAAAAAAAGGGATCGTTGATCTGGGAGCATTCTTTGTGCAGTGAGGGCAGGGAGGCAGGAAGAAGGGGACAGGACGAGATGAGTCCTTATGGGATGGCACCATCCTCAGCAAAGTTTCCATCTCCCCCCTCACTGAAGACCAGACCAACTTGGGGGAGGCCCAGAGGGATACTGTGAGGCAACCCCCAGGCCTCTGAGTCAGCTGCTGGACTGAGTTAAGTGCTAAACCAGAGAACCCCTGTTCCAGGAAAATGGTGACTGCACCCACTGGCCAGGGTTTGTTCACTTTGCTTGTGACGCTTGGGAGATAAATCTTGAGGCTTCCGTGGATCTGCTTAGGACTTTAAGAGTTAAAGCTTAAACGCAGGTGTGGAAACAAAAGGGCTGGTTGCCTCTTTTGCTTTTTTTCTTGCTCTTTTTGGACAAGGTTGTTGAATCTGATCCAGAAAAAATAATAAACTTGGCTCTCGTTGCTTCGCCGTAAGTTCTTGTCATAAAACTCCCAGCACGGGCAGATAGAGTAATGTTCTGCTCTTAAAAAAAAAAAAATCTGGTAGATGGGGCGCCTGGGTGGCTCAGTCCTTAAGCGTCTGCCTTCGGCCCAGGTCAGATCCCAGGGGCCTGGGATCGAGCTCCACATCGGGCTCTCTGCTCGGCAGGAAGCCTGCTTCTCCCGCTACCATTCCCTCTGCTTATGTTCCCTCTCTCGCTGTGTTTCTCGCTGTCAAATAAATAAAATCTTTAAAATAAAAATAAAAAAAAAAATCTGGTAGCATAATCAGAATCGAAAATACAAATGTCACGCGTGGTTTAAGGGAGGGGAGGCGGCTCCATGTGGCTCTGGGCAGCCCGGGGCTTGTTGGGCCGTAAAGTGCTTTCCTTTTGCCCCTTCAGCAGACACTTGCTTGCTAAGGATCAGGATTTTTGTAGCCCAGTGCTCAGTTCATTCCCACAGGAAGATGTTCGTCATATCAGGGAATGTCAGAGGATTGGGTTTTAATTAGCAGGCAGGAGGAAAGTTCACTGAATTGGGGGGGGAGGGGAAGACGTGAAACTACTGAATGATTTGATAATTGGTGTTTAGTTGGAGTTATTGGGTGGAAAAGCAAATCGTGGGGTTTAGAGGTTGGCTAAGAGGTCATTTCCGGGGCCGTGAGGGACATAAGGAGTTCGGGTTACAGGAATGAAGAAATTATGGCACATCCTTCCCTGGAAGTAACAGAACTGAGTTCCAGTCGCCGAGCAGTTACCGAGTCCCTGCTTTGTGCCACGCTCTGTGCCAGGCCCGGCAGATTTAGAATGAAGAGGGCGCTCTCCTGGCCCTCCTGGTGCCGCTCTTTTGTCAGTTCTGCTGATAAACGGCCACGGTTCGTGTGAGAGAGGGGCTAGGCGAGAGATGTGACAAGGCACCTGTGTCCCGCTCCGCCCCAAGGAGAGGAGAGGAGTCTGGGAGGCTTGGGAGGGGTGGTCCAGGTGGGGAGCGGGGGGGTAGGAGGACTCAGGAGCCCAAAGCAGCCGGCTATGTCTGCCACTGAGGGATCCCATGTGGTGAGTAGATGGGGAGCGGTGGGGAGTGGGGCGGGCAGAGACCCTCTCTGGGCAGCTGCCGTCTAAGATGCTTCGATATTACCCTGCATCATCACGCGTTGACTTTTTAGAAAGATCTCTGAGGTGCCAGGGTGGAAAAAGGAGATAGGATCGGCAGCTTGGAAGATGGGAGGTGTCTGTGATCCTTGAGATACGGGTTGCTTGAGATATTAGAGCCAAAAGTGGGGTGGTAGCATGGCAAGAACCCACAAATGAGGTGGAGAATGGGGGATGGAATAAATAGCATTAGAAAGTTTCTGCTGTTTTATCCAAATATAAGATCCTTGCTCTTAACTTTTTTTTAAACAATTCCATATTCACTCATGTAGTTATTTTCTTTGCATTTGTGATTGTAACCCCTCTTTGTCTTAGAAAAAGAATTTTCTTTTTATTAACAATAACAATTTATTGTTACTCTGTTTACATCTATGTCCTTCCACGGCCTTTAACCCAGGCCAAACTCGGATGAGGATACCATACCGTGACGATGAGGCAGGGGCACTGGAGGGACAACAGTGACAGACCATGTCTCCGGGCAGGTTCCTGCGTGACACCCTTAGAAACGAGATGAGGACAGTCTCTGGGGTTCCCTTGTAGATGCTGGACAACCTGGGACCCCAGCGGGTGCTGTTCAGCGTGCCGGGATCATGTTCAACCTGAAAGGCCACAGACCTTACCCTGGTCTTGCTCCTACTCAGGGATTCAGATCCATGTGTAGGAGGTACAAATATGAAGTATACCGATGTTGACAGCCAACAGAATGAGGATTTTTATATGTTCTCCACACACTTCAAATATGGGACTAAGGAATAAATAGAAGACTTTGTATTTATATGAAAGACTTACAGGTATAAGGGAGGTGTGCAGAAAGCCTTGGCTGGGTAAAGACCTGGGGATTTAGGTCCCACCCTCTCCACCATCTCTTCCCTGCTCTGAACTGCCATCCTTTCTCCCCAGGGTTATTGCAGAAGTCTACTCCTGGTCTCCTGCTCTTGCCTCCCTTCAGTCTAGACTGGCCATAGCAGCCAGAGGAATTGTTAAAACATTTGTTAAATGTTTTCATGAACCTTCAGTGGTGGCCCATCTTGCCCAGACTAAACACCACAAGTCCTTACCAGCAGGGTAGGGTTGGGTAAGGGTAAGGTCAGATGGGACCTCCTGGTCTCTTTGACCTTTTCACCTACCTGTGCCCTCCCCCAACACCCATCCCGGTGCTCCGGCCACACTGGCCTCCCCTCTCCCCCTTGCCCAACCTTTACACTTGCTGCTGTCCCAGGCACAGATGTTTTCCTTCTGACGTCTGTCCGCAGGGCTTGCTGTCTCTCTCTTTCAGGGCTTTAACTGCTCAACGACCTTCTCAGTTGGACTTTCCCCATGACAACATTTAAACCTCCTCTTCTCTCTGCATAGCACTTTGTAGGATACCGCATGTTTGACTGCCTTACTGTGCTCCTCTGACTTCCTTACTAGACTGTAAGCTCCACGAGGCTGGGGACTTTTGTCTCTCACCTTCTGTACTGTTAATCTGAGCATCTCCAGCTGTACCTGGCATAGGGGAGGCCACTGCTCCATAAATATTTGTCACAAGTATGTTTAAAGTATAACTTAATAAATATGAGATACCAGCAGGGTTCAGCTAATAGAAAAGCGAATGTGATTTGGGGCCTCGTTAAGGGTCCACATATCCGTAGAAAGAGATGTGTGGTAAGGAATTAGCTCGAGTGATTATGGAGGCTGGCAAGTCCCCAAAGCCGCAGAGTCTGCCCCAGTTTGAATCCGAAGGCCAGCAAGCTGCTGTAAAAAACTAGGAAGAGCTGATGTCCCAGCCTGAAGGAGAAGAACTTGTCAGGCAGGAGAATATTCTCTTACTCAGAGGGAGGGGTCAGGCCTTCAGCTCATTGGAGGCCCACACATGGTAGGAGGGGCGGTCTGTTTTCCTCAGTCCTCTGATTTAAATGTTAATCTCATGCACAGACACTCTCACAGAAATACTCAGAATAATGTTAACCCCCTCTCTGAGCGCCCTGTAGCCCCGTCAGGTTGACACGGAATTAACCATCACAGTGCCTTTGTCAGAGCACACCCCAAGCCCCAGGTCTTGTCCCGGGCACCACGTTTCCGAGTCTGTGCTGGTGAACATCTGAGAACCACAGGATCCGGGGAAGTCGTTGAGGGGGCTGGAAACAGTACCCTGCAGAACCGAAGTCATGATCGGGGTCACATGACATCTTCCAACATTTGAAGGTTCGTCTCGGGGAGAGAAGAGGAAGGAGTCCTTGGTCTGGAAGGCAGAGCTCAGAGAGGGGCAGAAGGCAGAGCTTACAGATAGACCAGAAATCTGCCTTGGGCGCCGGTGAGGCCTTCTTTCTGGCAGGATTGGTGCAAAGGCCAGCTGTGGCCAGGAGTCGGAAGTCCCCTGCTCTGGTCTCGCTCCAGCGCTGACTCTCTGACCTTGGGCAGGCCCGCAGCTTCTCGGAGCTTTCTTCCTCTCTGCTGTGGAAATCATAGTGGCCTCACTCACAGGTCGTCCCGAGGATCAGATGGAAAGAACATTACCTTCTAAAACTCGGTGGGGGTTGGGGGAGGCCTTTGTCGGCATCCAGCTTTGTCCGAGCCAGGAGAGCGGGTGGTCAGGAGGAGTGCTGACTAACCCCTTGCCACAGCAGAAAATTTCCACTGACCTGCAGTCAGGGACACCTCACTGCCTCTGGCGGCTTTGCTTTCTTCTCCTTGGAATGTGCCTGAGGAGTGGCAGTTCACTCCTTCTCCACATTCCTCAGCCATGAGTGTATGCTGGCCCCTGGGGAACACAGACTTGAGCGGGGTTGATGGTGCTTGGAAGGATCAGCCAGGAGTTGCCCCTTCTTGAAGAATCGGCCATGCCATCGGATTGCTTTTCTGTGACTTGAGGATACATTTTGAAGTTGCTTCCTATTTCTTCTCTTATTGACGCAGTAGAGCCCACCTTCCACTCTGAAGGAATGAGTTCTCTGTAAAGTGCTTAAAACTCAAGTGCTTTATTTTATAGCTGCCCCGTGAATGAGGACAGAAGGAGCAAGAGCATCCAGGGATGCTTGCCTAAACATTCAGAACTGTGCTGGCAGAGGGACAAAGCCCTTTGCACTGTTGCGGGTTTTTTTCAGTGATGGGCTTGATGAAAATGACTTTTTAGCACAAGTGCTTTAGCCTCCTTTAGCACAAGTGCTTTTCAGTGAAAAGAAGATTTTACTACAGTGCTTAAGGAGTGAAAACCAGATAAACTCTGGAGTTCAGTGTCGGTGAGTAGCTAAGCCTCAGAGGATTTAGACGTAGATCAGCATGATTATTGTTTGGCAGGTAAATGGTTCAGGTACTTTTTCTTAGGCGTTGTCGAAACAAGGTCGAAGCTAAACCATTCCCCACTGGTTTTGCTTATATATTAAGTGGCTTCAGGACATTTAGCGAATGTCATTACCACACATCGTAGCACTTCGTGGTGCCTGATAGTAGGTGTGCAGGAGGGGGTAACTGTTGTCAGAGGTCATGATTGATGTCCAGCTTGGTAATGATTAGTTCTCAGCTTCCCATGCCAGTACAAACCTGGAAGCTTCTCTTATTCTTTTATTAAGTACTAAATAGCCCAACTTCTAGCATAGAGAGGGCTGTCGATTTGGGGATCGAGTCTGGGGATCCAGTAGATGTTTGAATGTTACTAATTTTGGTCAGTTCAAAGTGTAGACCATCATTTTTCAGTCACAATACTATTGACATTTTGGCTAATTCTTTTTTTTTTTTCTTTTAAAGATTTTATTTATTCACGAGAAAGAGAGAGAGAGAGAGCGCGCACAAGCAGGGGGAGAGACAAGCAGAGGGAGAAGCAGACTCCCTGCTGAGCTGGGGGCCTAATGTGGGGCTCGATCCTAAGACCTGGAGATCATGACCTGAGCCAAATGCGGATGCTTAACCATCTGAGTCACCCGGGCACCCCCATTTTGGCTAATTCTTGCTCTGTGCCTTGTAGAATGTTGAGCTGGATCCCTGGCCTCTTTTCACTACATAGCTCCTCTTAGTTGTGACAATAAAAAAAAATGTTTCCAGACATTGCCAAAAGTCCCCAGGGGGACAGAAATCACCCCAGTTAAGAACCACTGGCATAGAGGAAGCTGTAAGGTACCCACACTGCCCCTGACCTATGCTAATGCTTTTCAAACTATGGATCACTCAGTACCAAGTAAGGCAGGGCTTCTCGACCATGGCTGACCTTGGGAATCCCTCAGAAACCCTTAAAATATTCCATTGTCTGAGTCCCATCCCAAAGATTCTTATTGGTCTGGGATGTGGCCTGGACCTCAAGGTATTGAGAAGCTCTAAAGGGCTTCTACTTTTTGAGAAGAGTGAGACCACAGCATCAGTGGGTCATGGAATCAATCTGGTGAAGAACTTCTTTGCTAGCATTTAAAAAAACACAGTAGGGCTCGCTTATCTGCAGTATTCCTTTCCATGGTTTCTTTGATCGGTGGTCAGCTGCAGTTTAGAAGCAGACAGTCCTCCTTCTGACAGATTGTCAGGTCAGTGGAAGCCTGACACCGCATCACAATGCCTGTGTCATTAACTTCACTTCATCTCCTCATGTAGGCATTTTTTTAAGATTTATTTATTTATTTTAGAGAGAGAGAGAGAGCGCGTGTGCTCACGTAAGCGAGGGTAGGGGCAGAGGGAGAGAAAGAATCTCAAGTAGCCTCCCAATGAGTGTGGAGACCAACATGGGGCTTCGATCTCATGACCCTGAGATCATGACCTGAGCCAAAATCAAGAGTCAGACACAACCAACTGAGCCACCCAGGAGTCCCTCCTCATGTAAGCATTTTATCACGTGATATCACAAGGAGAAGGGTGAATATAGTACAATAAGATAATTTGAAGACCACATTCACGTAACTTTTATTTACAACATATTGTTTTAATTCCTCTGTTTCATTACTAATGATTATTAATCTCTTACTGTGTGTCATTTATAAATTAAACTTTATTGTAGGTATGTATGTGTAGGAAAAAACATAGTGTACCTGGGGTTCAGTACCATCTGTGGTTTCAGGAATCCACTGGGGGTCTTGGAAGGTATGCCGCAGAGGTAAGTAGAGACTATGGTACATACATATAATTGAATAGAACTATTAAGGCCAGCACACAATGGTTAGGATAAGTACTATTTTGTATGTACGTTAAGCTTGAAAACACTGCTATAAGCAATAGAACCATAAGCAAAATTCCTGCTCTCACTATGCTTTTGTCTGGTTATTTATAATCCCTTCAGAAACTGTTGTGCTCTTTGTTAGTGGTAAATTGTTCATGTGAAATTTGACACATTGATAGTTGTGTGACTTGGGAATTTATGACCATTTTTGCTGACAGCTTGAGGTTTCACCCTGACATTCATAAAATCATTTATTTTTGCAAATGGTAGCCAGTGAAGATGACATGCATATTTTCACCAACAAAATTTGATTACAGTGCAGCAACAAGATGATAATTTTCCTCCTTTGTATGTGTTAATTATATATATATCATGATGTGCTAGGTCAGCAGTTGTCTAAATACATCGAGCAAGAATGTGGTACTTGCATAAATCATCCTGAAAGTTTTACTGGGATCAGTCCAGCAGCCTCATGACTTCATTATCTGTGGGTATTTGGGGGTCTTGCAAAATAAACGGTAACATACATGCATCCCACTCACTTTTAGGAAGCAGTGTAGTCGGGTAGAAGACCGGCAGTCTCCAGTCATTGTTTTTACCTCCGTGTTCAGGAGAACGTAAACCAAAGGGGGATTCTTGCTGTGTCTCCATGGTGGTTGACTGTCGGTAGATGCTGTGGTCGTAGATGACCTGAAGGTCAAGTTTACTTGCTAACAGGACTTTGGATCGCTTGTCCTGATCTTGAAGCCCACTACTAGCCGATGACAACACTCACCAAGACCTTCCGTTTGACTTGAAATCATTACTTGAAATTACTTCAATTTAGATATCAGAAAAAAACCAGCAATGATAATTCACAATGCACTCTGCAGTCTCTTATCACAGAGTTCTTTGAAAATTCTTAGGGACATCCTGTGTCATTGGTAGTTTTGTTGTTTCCTGGGAGAAGTGGCCGTGGGACTGTTTCTTGAATCAGCTGCTAAAAAAAGATGATCGACCTGTACAACAAAGAGAAGTTGGATGGACAAATACCCACTGGTTGATAAGTGCTCTCTCTAATTAGGATTCAGCTCCCGGTGACTGCACCACATTAAATATGTATGGTCCTTTATTCTATTCTATTCTGTTTCCTCTAGGTGTCTCAGGGTTCCACGGTCCAATTTTCATCAGGAAACTTCTCCTTGTCAGCAAAAACAGAAGAAAGGAGCTTCCCCCATGGAAACGAACATCTGTTAAATTGGGCTCGAAAGGAGTATGGAGCAGTCACTTCATTCACTGAACTCAAGATAGCAAGAAACATTTATATTAAAGTGGGAGAAGGTAAATTTTATGTGGTTTCAATTAATGACTGATTTATGACAGCCAGTTGTTTTCTTTTCAGAGACCAGGTGGTTAGGGCAAGGAATCCTAGAATTACAGAATGTTGGAGCTGGCAGGGACCCGGGAGATCATTGGGCTTGCTCCCCCCCCAAGCTCCCTCCTCCTCCTTTTCCTTCTGAGAACACAAGCCTGGTAACAGCCAAGTAGGAAATGGGGAATAATGTGGTTGAGAGAGGAGGAGGTGCACTGTAGGGCTTAGAAGACATCCATGCACAGAAGTCCGAGTAAGTGAAGGGTGAGACTCTGAGGTGAGGGACGGGAGGTGATAGCCAGTGGAAAGAAGGAGGAGGTGCCAGAAGGAGTCAACAGTTAGGGTATCCCCTTACCTATTAACCTGTAAACATTGGAAGCCAGTATTAGTTTACGGTCTTGAAACATCAGTTAGATTTTGGACAATAGCCGAGAAGAAGTGTTTGAATGTATTTTTAATACTAATGCCAGTTACAAGGACAAAATGATTGGAGAAAGGAACTGTGTCGCCTTGATAAGAGATAGCCCACTTTAATTTCCTCGCCTTGCAGAGCGATATAAATATCTGGTCAGTCAGCTTGAAGGCCCATTTTTAAAAATAACTTCTTTCATCATTATTTTTAGTTGAGTATATTTGGAGCCCCCCTAAGTTACTAGAAATAACAACTCTTGTGAGTGAGTTCTTGTCGGAGTCAGGTGATGATGTGAAAACTGCACGTTTCGTCTTCAGCGTCCATCTGCTTTCTGTTGAACTGTATAGCACATGTCACCCCTTTCGCAGGCCATGTGACAGCACAGCACGGGTTATTGAATGCTTGTTCCCGGCCCATTCTTATACCTGGGCTGTGTGACAGGTGCAGGAAAGGGGGGACATTGATGTTGGAGTGTGTGTTGTGTGCAAAGGCCATATCCGGCGCTTTTCCCATGGATCCCACTTAACCTCGCCAGTAATCCTAGGAGGAAACCATTATTTCCACCATTTTACAGAGGGGCTAGTGGTGGGTGACCACTTCAGGGGCTAGACCCTGAAGCTAGCTTGCTCAAACCCACAGAATTAGCCAGGGGTGAAGCCAGAATTCAAACCCAGGTTTCCTGACTCTTTGAGTCTAATGCTTGTTTCCTGACGCCATATATTAAGTCTTAGCCAAGTAAGCGCAACCTAAAAATGCAAGTAGGGACCCAGATGGGAAGACTTGTTTCATGGAGTAGAGAGAAGAGTTTTAGATGAGTGTTGGGTTCAAAAAGTTGAAGTTTGTTACTGGATTCTGAGGGTGGTCAGGTAAGCTTATAATAGAAGTCAAGTCCCATTGGAACAAAATGAAGAATCTCTTTTAACAAAGGTTCTAAGCTCCGCTAATGGTCTGCATTTTGGAAGCAGAACTCTAGTAGCATAAAAGAATGTTGATGACCCAGAATTTGTTAGAATAAGAAAAGGTATTATAGTAACACTTAGAATGTCGAACTGTTCTCTTGACAGTGCATGAACTTGTATGTGCAGTCGTTGCCTGCCTTGAGGATGAGGGGTCAAGCGATGTCCCCAGGGCCACATGCTGGGTCAGTGAAGAATGTAAAGGACCCGGTGTCCAGTCCAGTAAAAACTGGTGACTCCTTGGTAACACCTTTGGAGACAGTGAAAAATGTAAAGGACTCGGTGTCCAGTCCAGTAAAAACTGGTGACTCCTTGGTAACAACTTTGGAGACCCTGAAACTTGATTCCCACCACCAGTTGGGAATGAGTCCCTGGTAGCATGGAGAAGAGCAGTTGGGGGAAATGGGGGTCCTTGGTTGGGTTGGTGGACCACAAGGCAATGTCATCTGTCATCATGGATCAGGCTCCACTGAGTGGGACTCATGAGCCAGCTTCCCAGAACCTGACTTGTCTCTACCTAGCTTGAATCCAGAGATAGCAGGCCATGAGCCTCCTCTTGCTGTATCCCCCTTGGCTCTCAAATATGGTTCCCACCCCAGCAGCATCCTCATCACCTGGGAACTTGTTAGGAATGCCAGTTCTTGGGCCCACCCAAGACCAACCAATTGAAAACTCTGGGGGTGGGGTCTAGCCACCTGTGTTTTAATAAGCAATCCTGGTGATTGGGATACATCTAACATTGGGGAACTACGACTGTAACCTGCATACCTAGAGTGGAAGAATTGAGGTGTTTTGGTTCTTACCTCAACCGGTCTCATTAACTGTGAGACTTCAAGCAACCCTCTGATTTGCCACTTAGCTTCACTTTCCACAGGAGGAAAATGAGGAGTTTGCATTACCCCCCGCTTCCCCGCCCGTGTTCTCAGAGTAGATCATTCTAGGTTGCAAAGTCATTTGTCAGTCCTTTCCTAAAATACAAATAAGCATGTGACTTTCCCCCCCCAAACTTGCCAGGTTTCTACCCGGGGATTCCCCTTTGTGGTTTCCTTTCTACTTGGCAGTTGGTCTAAGTTTTGATGCCAGGCACACAGAAGGCCGTTTGGGGGAAAAACTGATATACACACATGTATACACCACAGAAGGTCATCAGCTTATTCAACTTAGTGACAATGGCATCTGGCACTTGAGCCCTTAATACCAGCAACTTTTAAACAAACCTTTCCTAGTGGCTTCCTAGGGTCACAATGCGGGTAAGTTTTTTGTCGTTTGTCTCCAGTCCCACATCATTGTTTGTCCATTCAGGAAACCTATACCGTGTGCCTGCTCTACACCAGGTGCGATCCAGGCACACCTGTGAACTGGATAGATGGACAGCCCAGAGTCCCAAGAGGGTCCTAGTCTCTTGAGTTTCAGACTGGCTTGTCCCCGACCCATACACACCCCCTCTGAGTCTTGAGTCCATTTCAGTCCTGCCACCCCTGTATCATTTTCCATCCTGTGATCTGGGGGAGGCATCTGCAGGCCTGCAGCTGCATGGTGTGCGTTCCTCATCTGTTCATCTGGCAAAACCCTCAGCAGATGTCGCCGGGGCGGGGGCGGAGGGAGGCTCCTCTAGCCGCCAGAGCCAGTGCAGGCCTGGCCTCTTCTCTCTGAGGGGGTCTGTAGGGAAGGATGCGGGGTGAAGAGTCTGCCTGCTGGGGCCTCGTGAGCTCCTCCGGTCCCATCTGGTCCAGGCCTGGTGCTGAGGGCGCCACGGTGCCCGGAGCCAGGATGTCAACATGTGTGCCGTGGACCTCGGCGCAAGGGAGGCAACATAGGCTTGGTGGGGGTTGGGAGCAGGGCAGCGGCAGCCCAGTCTGGGGACCTTATGGGCCGATCCCTTTCTCCAGAGTGAAACTTGCATGTGAATTTGAACCCCAGCATCCCGTCTGTTAAATGAAAGAGGCAGAAGTTTGTTTCATCAAAGTGCCAGGGCTCTGATTAATTAACCCTTCTGAAAAAAAGTTTGCTACACCTAGAACTTCCTTGACACTGGTCCCAGCTGTCACCCTGCCAGCAGTTTCAAGTTCTGTTTAAACATTTAAACCGCTGGCTGGAAATCCCATCAAGCGCAGTGCTGTGTGAAAGGCATGTGCCGTTGTGAGAGTGTCTTCAGAGTCTCCGTACTTACGTCGCTTTCCCCAGGGGAGGTGATGGGCAGCCCTCAGCACAATGGGATGATGTTTGTGAAAACACCTTGTAAACTATAAAGTTTTCTCAAAGCATTCATCATCTGTGTTAAGATTGTGAGAAAGAGTGAAAGTCTGCCCTCACCGTTTCCCCCAAACGCCTTCCTTCAGTCTTTGGATCTGTAGTGTTGTGATGAATAAATATGAGGGAATGACTGACTCTCCACAGCAGGCCAGAGAGTTAATAGGTGGTTGGTTCTCCTGTTAATTGAAATAGCAAATATCTAAGGGGAAGCGTATCTGGGGAATAGGATAGATCATCGATTTCAGTCGTGAGTACGCGGGCTATGAAATACCTATTGGATTTTTAGGTGCTTGGTAGATGGACAGCACAGGTGTGCAGCTCAGTAAAGGAGCCATGATCTAGGTGCAGGTTGAAGCTCTGGGAGTGACGGAGATCATCTGGGAAGAATATGAGATGAAATGAGGATTGAGGAAGGAATGGAGTTCTCAGCCTTGTTTTTGTATCAGAATCAGCTATGCAGCTTAGCAAAAAGAAAGCTTCCTGGATGGCCCCCACCCCAGATCTTCTGAATCATAATCTCTGGGCTGGGGTCCCAAGTAGGTGGATTCTGATGTACGCCAAAATTGAGGATTGCTGATGTTTTTAAAGAATGGGCAGAAGAGGAGGGGACAGGGAAAGGGACAAGAGATACGTCAGAGGAGGTGGATGAGGACCAAGTGGTCTCGCAGAGAACAGGAAAGCAGAAGATTTAGACCCCGAGAGACTCCTAGAGTTGGTCAGTAGGGGGTCACTGGCGACGGTAGGGGAGGCGTCTCAGGGCTGTGGCTGAGGAGTTCTAAGTCACTTCCTAGGGCTTCTGGTTCCCTATGTCTTGTACCTGCTCAGTGTCACTGTCATCTTCCCTTTGATTCTGGTTACCCCGTAGCTCCGCAGTTTCATGGATTGTCCTGTGCTGCTTTACTTTCAGATCAAGTGTTCCCTCCCACGTGCAACATAGGGAAGAACTTTCTCTCGCTCAATTACCTTGCTGAGTACCTTCAGCCCAAAGCAGCAGAGGGTTGTTTGACAGTCAGCCAGCCCCAGGATAAGGAAGTACACATCATTGAGTTAATTACCCCCAACTCTAACCCCTACAGGTAAGTGTGTGTGTGTGTGTGTGTGTGTGTGTGTGTTGAACTCAGAAAAGGGGAAAGGAGCACCTGGGTGGTGCATTCAGTTAAGCGTCCAACTTTTGGTTTCGGCTCAGGTCATGGTCTCCCGGTCATGAAACTGAGCCCCACGTAGAGCTTCTTGCTCAGCCCAGAGTGTGCTTGAGATTCTCTCCCTCTCCCTTTGCCCACCCCTCCCCCCACATGCCCACTCTCACACACTCTCTCTCTCCCAAATAAATAATAATAATAATAATGATAATCTAAATAAACAGATAAAAATCTTAAACAAGAGAGAGATGAAAATAAAGATCTTTGCTGACTTGAGGCAGAGAGATGGACAGCCCTATCTCTGTGTGAGGTTTGATGCTTTGGGTGAATTAACAGAAGTTTTGAAAAAGGGAGTGAAGGCACCAATGGTATATTTTATTTTCTGCCTCTGTCTCTAGGTCCCCTATATTCCAGATGAGTTTCTGAAGCCTCTTCTGAATTTCCAGACACTAATTATAGGACAAAAATCACTCTTGCTCCATCATTATCTCCTTTGATGGAGGTTATCCCTGATAAGAAAAATTAGAAAATATGCCTTCTTAATATAATTATAATTTTTAAAACATTCTCTTTTTAATAAAATTCTGTTCCTAGCGTCCTAGGAGCACATTTGCACTCCTACTGTAAAGGGGTGTGTGTGTGTGTGTAGGTGTGGCCCTTCATGGTGACACACCAGAGAGCCATTAGCTATGACCTGCCATTCGCTTGTGTTCCCTTTCTCCTTCTTCGACCCTCAGCTTCCTGCCCAGGGCTAAAAATTTAACTTTCCCCAGCAAGAATGATTAGGGAATTAAAAAGGGAATAAAAGAGGAAAAGTGGCTCTTTCTCCCACTTTAGCCTGCATTCCTGTGGACTAGTGATTTAAAATGTAAATTTATATTATAGAGGGATTTCAAAGCTAAAATTCTAATCAAATTTTTGCTTCCAGAAGTGAATAAACTACACATCAGTTTTGGGAAGATTCCATTCTGTCCCACATCAAGAATTTTGTGGAAAATTTAAAAGAGAACGGGAATAGAAGCAGTCTGGCAAAGGTGCTTAGATATTAAGCCTCAGGCTTCATTTGAGTATATCATTCATCATATGCTTTACAAGTGTGTAAAACCAAATGGAAAGAAAGACTTTCCTTTAAATTCAGAATGACAGAAATGTTATTGTTTGGTTAAAAAAAGATTCTTTTTTATGCTGAATTCTTAGAAGTTTGGATTGTGTTCATCAATTTTCCAGTAATCACTTGGTTGACCATCTGTTTTCTTTATTTTAATAACTGTATATCCAGAAGTTTGGAAAAGTAAATGCAGATATGATTCTGTAGCAAATGTTAATGGCTTAAGCAAACCTCTAAGTCAGATTCTCTAGCCTTTTGCTTCTTATTTTATCTGAAGTGTCCTAGTTGGTTGGTTGGTTGGTTGGTTGGTTGGTCGGTTTTTACCACCAGGCCTCCTTCCTCCCTGACACCTTCCTTACCAAACCAAAATTTACCTTACTTAAATTTCTGGGTTTGAAAGATTTTGAACATGTAGGAAATTGGAAGGTTACACATTGAAGGTGTTCAAGGTTGAAAAGCAACAATTTGCTTTAAAAGTAAACTCCTCTGGTTGCCCAAGTCCACTTCAAACCCTGGATGCATTAAGTAACCATCTTTTATTTCCCCGCCTCAAGAAGGAGAAGAATTTGAGGGTTTAATTATCAGCAGGCATATTTGTCTATTGTTATATAAAACCATTTTGTTTTGTGTGCACTAACAATCTGTTTTGCACATGTCATTTGCCTGGGATCAACTCCAGCTTTTTAATCAACTGGCCAGACACTGGAAACATGAAGACTTGGAAGAGAGGAGATAGTTGCAACTTTCTGGCACTTGGGTCCTAACTTTGCCTTTGTTTTCCATTCACAGTGCTTTCCAGGTGGATATAATAATTGACATAAGACCTTCTCGAAAGGACCTGGAGGTGGTCAAAAATCTCATCCTGATCTTGAAGTGCAAAAAGTCGGTCAACTGGGTGATCAAGTCTTTTGATGTTAAGGGAAACTTGAAAGTTGTTGTAAGTTGGTCGAGCATGTTGATGCATGGCAGCAATTTAAGCTGTGCTTACGTGTTGTATTTTTGTGAAGTTTCTGCTTCTCTGAGCCCTCTCTGTTATTTTTCACCTTGTAAAATAGGCTTCTCCTTGGTTTCTCCTGACAAGGGCAGACAGTGTGGGGGTTGAAAGCGTGGCCTCTGGGGTCAGGATCGAGATTTGAGTCCAGACTCTGCCATTTACAAACTGCGACCTTGGGCAAGTCCCTTAACCTCTCTGGACCCTGTTCCCTCATTTGTGAAATTCCTGAAGTGTATGAATGTAGTTTCCAGTCCGAGTAAGTGTAAAATAATGAGCACAATGGGGCCTTTCATGGTTGACAGTCGTCCTGTAAGGGCCTCAGTGTCATGGTACTGAATATCAGCTCTTACTTTAGGGTTAGGTATTTAGGGAAGGTGTGGAAAATTGGGCTGACCCCAGCTCATACTGTTGGCTTTTCTTTTTGAGATAAATACATGGTATTGGCATGTCTTTTTGCTTGCTTCTAACTTCTAAGAGAGAGACCCTGATAAAAGAATCATGGTAACGGAGAGGTTAGTGAAATGACACAGGAAAAGTAACCCCAGCCTATTCCCAAAGCATTATTTTCATGAAGGAAATACACTTAAAAAGTTTATTTGGTTGGCATGATAGGCAATTACCAACTAGTTTCCTGAAAAATTGAATGTTGAAATTTAGTAAAATAAATTTTTTAACATTTATTTATTTGAGAGAAAGCGGGGGTGTGGGGGTTGGGGGGGAAGGTCGGAAGGAGAGGAAGAGAAAATCTCAAACAGACTCTGAGATGAGTATGGAGCCTTACATGGGGCTTGATCCCATGACCCCCAAGATCATGACTGAGCTGAAACCAGGAGTTGGACACTTAACCAGCTGTACCACCCAGGCGCCCCCAAATAAATCTTTTTCAATTATGTTTAAGGAGATAACTGTTTGGCAGAATACTGCACAAATTACATTGAAAGTTAAAGAAAAACCTCCCCTCCTCATTTTTAAGAATATAAAATATAATTACCTTAGCATCTCTTTAGTAGATTTAAATTTTTGTGCATTGTCTTTTTTAAAAATTGTGTCCGATTCCTTTTCCAGTACCTGCATTGAATCAGTTGGAGAGGATTTTATGTTTTCAGTATTTGGAGCGGAGGGATGCCTTTGGTCTTGGTGTTATTTATTCATGGCGCCTTTAGTGTGATCCAGCGGGGAACCAAGCCAGTGCTCCCCTAGGTGCCATCGTGCATGAGTGCTCACCAGAGGCAGCAGGCAAAGCCACGAGCATACACATCTTAATTTTAAAGCAATTGTTTCTGGTTCCTGTGGGTGTGTTTTGTTTTTTTTTTTAACTTTGAGAGGATGCAAATAACCCATCATGTGTAAGGGTGACCCATTAATTTGGCACCGAGAACAAAGCCCAGCCGTGATTTTCTGAAGTCAGAGCCATTCTGCTCGCTTTCCCTGGCGTGGCATGAGGGGTGTTGGTGACCTGGGGGGTCTACAGCATTTGCTGCCTGGCACACCAACCAAATGTTTTTAATTTTCAGAATAACAAAAACAGGAAAGGGACTCATGCTTTGAAAGGCGAAAACATACGGTACATTTTAATTCCCTGCTGGAATTGTGTCAATGTTCTTTTGGCCCTGACCCTTTCAGTGGCTCTTTCTGTACCTGAGCATGTGTTCCTGGAGTTCACTGTGAATGTCTTCACTTTTCATATGAATAAGAAAGACTAGAAATGAGATTGCTCATCCCAGTGCAAGATCTGTTTATATTCCCCCTCTTTGGCTGTACTCCTGTTCCAGGCCAATTTTGGACAATGCATGACAACATTACTAAACAATTAGGTAATGTTGCATGATGTTCTTTTTTATTCTCCCAGTCAGTTTCATGCCTTGTGATTTCCTAACTCTCAGTCTCAGATGTGACTTCTGCCTGTGCTGTGAGGAAAAGTTACCTGCTACTAAAAGAGCATACATTCATGCTTAGAAAGGGGAAAGGGTTTATCGTGGCCTTGATCGTAGTATTTTCTTCAGAGACAACCTGGTAGAGTGGAAAGAACCATCAGGCTTTGGTGCCTGACGGGGCTGGAATCCAATCCCATTTCTGATTGTCATTCCTCCTAGTTAATATTGGGGAACCCAACTAAATTCAGGGTCTGTAGCCTTACCTGTGAAACGGGTATGATGGTAGTACTCACTCTGAGAGTTCTTGTGAGATGTGGCAGAGTTTGTCCATTCATGTGTTCGTTCATTTAGTCATTCAACAAACATTTGTCAGGTGCCTCCTGGGTATTTCATTTAAAGCACTTGCCACACTGTGCACATGGTGGGTTCTCAGCCATATGTGCTACTTCTGTGCATCTCAGGTTCCCCTTCTCTAATCAAAGAATAGTAATGCCTATCTCTTTATATTTTAGAGGAGAATTAAATAACATATGTAAAGCTTCTAGCACAGTGCCTGCCACAGAAAGGGAGCTCATCTTCCTTTCACAAGCAACTTTTCAAAAGTTTGTGTAGAGGAGCAGTTAACGTCTCTAAACAAACTGAAAAACAAAACGTCTACTAAAAGAATTGTAAGGAACTTGATAGGGTAAATGTAAAGAAGAGCCCCCTTAAGCATGAATGGCATGTGTGTGCTTGTTAGGGAGTAGGGCATGGGGCAGAATGCACCCTCCAAATGACAGAACGGTCCAGAGATGCAAAGGGCAGGACCAGGAATAAGAATGGGAATACTAGAAGCATCCACATTACCATACCCAGCTCTGGCTCTTTCTTCAGGTCCCTTATGGACCATGCATAATCACATTTTAGAAGAACCTCCAAAACATAAAAGAATAGATGGAGGAAACTTACTAGAAATTTTCTGTTATATTATTTCAAATGGCCTTAGCACTTCAAGGTTGACGATAGCCAGCTTGTTCTTAGAAAAGACACGTTTTAATCCCAGTGGGAATGTGCATTACATCTCCGACCAACCTCTCCCCCTCCGCCATCAGTTCTGATGCAAGTGTGTGTTTGGTGGGGGGAGAGGGAGGGAGGTGCTTGGACTCAACCTAGCTCATCATACTTCACAAAGATGTGGCTGAAATGTGGTGGTGGGATTTGGAGACCCCCGCTCCCCCTTGAGCCCTCCCATTTGGAGTAGCTACATTGAAGCCTTGGACAAAGCCTGGGGACTCCCAGAAATACAGGGTGAGGATTTCGCTCAACCTGCTTGCCAAGCCTTGCTGTTTTACAAATGTGTAGATAGATTTCTAGCCTTGTAAGTCCCGAGGCGTAATCAATATGAGTTGTACTGACAGCTCCTAGATTTAATGTGGAAAGGTGTAAACAAATCATTCCATATTGGTACAAAAAAGACAGGTGGCAGTTGTGATGATAGTCTTCTGGAAATACAGTATTTTCTCAGCTGTCCAACAACACGAGAGACCAGGGCAGACGAGGCCAAGCGGTACTGTTGAGGCCGATGTTGCAACTCCCGCCAGTCAAGCGACGTGCTGCTTTCAAAGGCTGAAGACTGCGCCTAGGAAACTAAGTTTTAAGAACTAATTGGATCCTTCTTTACCTCAGTTGAGTTTAGTTGTTGTTGTTTTTTTTTTAACCCTTCTGTCCCCTTAGGCATTTTCTCTGAATCACAGCAAGAGCTAGAATATTCCAAACCTGTGAAACTAGTTTTTCACAGATGGCTGCGAAGCGTGGTTAAGGCTCTGTCTGGTTCCTTTGCACGCATGGTTGTGCCCGGCCAGGCTGGCAGTTTTGGGTAGGGAACAAGGGCTTTTGGGGTAACAGGAAAATACACCAGGGGAGATCCTTTGAGCTTTGAATTGAAAATATGTGTCCTCAGCCAATATCCCACAACCAGAGAGGCCAAGAGAACTTCGAGCCTGCGAGTCTTCTATGGTTTTATAGTGGGAAAGGATTAATATTTAGTCATGTTAGGGGCAGACAGAATGGAAAACAAATGGGGAATTTAGGGAAAAATGCTGCATGTATGCAGGAGAAAATAATTGGGCATGGAAATTAAAGTGATCTTGATACAGCATGAAAATGGTCTAATCTGCAGGCTGGAAGGGCTTTCCAGGCTTGTTGGAGCATCTGTTGAAAATGTGGTGCCTTCCTCTTGGTGTCTCCCCTGCAGCATTCAGCTCCCTCACTGTCTGACAAGATCACTGCCCTAGGAGCCAGGTGGTGTGGAAATTTACCGTCCATGTCTTGGTTATTCGGTCCTTTCTTGGAAGAGTTTCTGTTGTTCACTTTTAATTTTATAACTAACTACCAAGTGAAAGTCACCTTGTATGGTTGGATAAAATATTGGTTCTCAGAGGGACAGTAGCCCAAATTAAGTAATTAATATTTAAAACATAATATCTTAGCAGAGTCACTTAATAAAATGGACAAATGGATACAATGACAGGATCACTAAATTGAGCATAAATTTTAACTGAAATATCAACACTGGTTGTTTCACCATAAGGAATTTAATAGTCTACAAAGATGAGATGGTCTCCGCAGTGAAGTAACTAGGTTGTGCCTGCCTTCATTTAAATCTAGGGTATAAGAGATAGAAACATGGACATATTTTTGGCAGTATAACATACACATCTGTATAGTTTATACATTATTTTAAGTAAAAATAAGAAGGGAAAGTTTGGTATGTATGCACATATAATTTAAACATTAAACTAACTCTATGAACATACTAGGTGTACTTCGTATGTAGCTACTTAGTGATCATTGGGTTATTTTTATCAATATAAGCCACCCAAATGGTGTGATCAAGCAGCATGAATAGATTTCCCTTAATCTCCTATTAAAGATTTACACATCAGTGTCCTTAGCCCATGGAAAACAGGGATCTAAAGAATAAATAGTTCCTTCATCTACAGTGTAGACTCTGTGTGTTTCGGATATTTAATTCTTATTTAAAGCACTGTTTAGCTTTAGGCTCACGAGTGAAATTTTGCTGTTATCTTCAGGCTCCTAACAGTATTGGCTTTGGGAAAGAGAGCGAAAGATCCATGATAATGACCAAATCAATAAGAGATGACATTCCTTCAACCCAAGAGAATCTGGTCAAGTGGGCTTTGGACAACGGCTATAGTCCAGTAACATCATATACTGTGGCTCCTGTGGCTAATAGATTCCATCTTCGGCTTGAAAACAATGGTAAGTGTGATTTTTTTTTTTTTTCCCCTGAACTAAAGATATTCACCCAATGAGGCCTTCCAATGAGGAACTCTCATTTCAGTTTACATTGGTGTTGTTCTATTATAAATTTTGATGATTCATTTGACTACATTTTACTATAAAATGGAAGGTTATCCAGAATCGTGATAGGTTATTTTGAGGAAATGATCTTTGGTACAGATTTTTGGGTAACAGAGCTGATTGCAAGTTGGAGAACTTCATTGTAGATCACATAATTCACTGTGATTACATTAAGAACAAATCAGCCTGGCTTCTTCTCTCAAAAGTGCCTACTCATCACTTACAGCTGACATACAACTGCTCCTACTACTGGGGAGAAGCCCTAGGTCAGACTGTGTCTTGGAGGACAGTAGTCACCAGGCATTTTCTTGCTCTCACCCAGAGGACACACAGTTCTTGCCCCAGTTGGGTGGAGTATGAACAGGTTCTTGAGGTTTCTCCAGAGCCTTATAGCTGGTGAGACTCAAAGCCCAAGTTTTCTGTTCCTTAGCCCAGTGGTACCACCACCAAGCAAGCATGCATATGGGCCATTTATTCACTGTTCAAGAGGGAAGTTCCTTAACCTCTGAGCCTCAGGTTCCTCCTCAGTAATATGGGAGAAAAAATGGGCCCTACCTCAAAAAAGTTGTTGTGAATGTTTCTGTCAACGTACAAATTTAAAAAACCCTCCAAAGCTCTGATTTCTTTTGGGTCCATACAGCTGTGCCATCTTTTTCCAAAAGGTAGTATTGAAAGAGAGTTAATGTCCTCTGGTTGTCTTCACTTCCTGCTTCCACTGAGGTGGGCTGACCTCAGGCATTGGCTTTGAGACTGGATATAGACAATACTGGGAAAAATTTTCTTCCCGAAATTGTTGAAAATGGGACAGAACACGGAGCATTCAATATGTGGAAATATGTCTCTCTCTTTGAAGGAATGTGTGCCTAAGCAGCTTTTTCTTTTCAGGACTAGGTTCTAAAAGGCCAGGGTGCCCAGATAGCTTGTAGAATTTAGCGGGTAAAAAGGAGGTAGCAAATAATTTTAAAATGCCAATATTGTTTCAAGAAATCCTTAGAGAAATTATTCTAAAGAATCTCTAGATTCAAGGGAGGTATTTCAGTGGCATATTGAATATTGAAGAATATTATTGTCCCAATAACTTATTCAAATCATAGATTTTTAAAGCTTATGGAGCCTTAGAAGTTATCTAGGTTCTCAAGAGTGTACATTGGAACCATAGAGAGAGCTTTAAACATCGTAATGATGAGGTACCACTCCATAGAGTCTGATTTTTATTTGATCTGGGGTACAGCCTGAGTATAGGGAATTTTTCTCAGTTACCAAATGATTTTAATGTGCAGCCCAAGTAGAGAACTCTTGATCTAATACAACCTCAATTTTAAAAATTAGAAAACTGAGGTGCCTGGGTGGCTCATTGGGTTAAAGCCTCTGCCTTCAGCTCAGGTCATGATCTCAGGGTCCTGGGATCGAGCCCCGCATCGGGCTCTCTGCTCAGCGGGGAGCCTGCTTCTCCCTCTCTCTCTGCCTGCCTCTCTGCCTACTTGTGATCTCTCTCCCTCTGTCAAATAAATAAATAAAATATTTTTTTAAAAAATTAGAAAACCAAGACACAGAGAAATAACCCATTGGCCCAAAGCCACTCAGTCGGTTAGAAAGAACACCAAGACTAGAATTCAGGCTTCCAGATCCCCATCTCCTTTACACATTGCTTGTTAAGAGTAATTTTACACATGCCCATTCTGTGCTAGTTCCTCTTGTTCTTCCTTCTAATGATGATGACTGGGTCCTGGCATCCAGTACTGATGTTTTGCCTTCTGTCACCCCCAGAGGAAATGAGAGATGAGGAGGTACATACCATCCCTCCTGAGCTACGGATCCTGCTGGACCCCGGCGCCTTGCCTGCCCTGGAGAACCCACCCATCCGAGGAGGGGGAGGCCATCATGGAGGTTTCCCCTTTCCTTTCCCCGATCTCTCCAAGAGAGGCCAGAGGGAAGGGGGAGAAGATGGGATCCCCCGGCCAAAAGACCCTGTCCTCCCCAGCATACGACTGTTTCCTGATCCCACAGAGCCTGAGGAGGTACAGGGGAACATGGAGGTTGCCCTGTCAGTCAAATGTGACAAAGAGAAGATGATCGTAGCCGTAGAAAAAGATTCTTTTCAGGTCAGTGCAATTTCTTAGAGAAGAGAAAGCCACCTCCTTTCCCATCTCGCCCGAGTGTGTGTTAGTTATTTCCTTCTCGCTCTTTCACTTTTGAACTCTGGGGACTTGATGCTGTTTTCTCAGTTGGATGGACTCACTTCCCCTTGGCTGTGATTCTCACTTGAGTCCTGTTGTTCTCAGTTGAGGGGGGTTCCAGATCCTCGTGTGTCAATATTTTGGTATTGAATTTCCAAGGCCAACAAACACAATCCTTGGTAGGTGAGGAGGAGGCACGTGGGGAGGGGAAATGCAGGCCTCCAGCAACCAGTACTGTATGGGAAGACCAGGCAAAACGTGCTCCCTGTGCACGTATATCTGCCTATGGGCCACCCCTTTTACATCTTTGTTGGTGGTTGTTTCAGGCCAACAGCTACTCAGGGATGGAGGTCACCCTGTTGGATCCTACCTGCAAGGCCAAGATGAATGGCACCCACTTCATTTTGGAGTCTCCCCTGAATGGCTGTGGTACTCGGCACCGGCGATCGGCCCCAGATGGTGTGGTTTACTACAACTCCGTGAGTGTTCTCCAAAACAAAGCTTGCCCCTTTGCCAGAGACTTGTTGAGTGTTACCTTAAAAATAGCCTTCAAGTTTCTATGACCATGAGCGGGGGCATATAGCCCAGGCCTAAACAGAGCCAAGCACCAGTTCTCAACAAAATGGAATGTACTTTGACCCTCAGTCTACACAACTGAGCTAACCAGATCCGTGGTCTCTGTGGCTGCATTTGAGTCTTGTGCAGAGGTGGAAGGACTTCTTCCTTCCTCGTGAACAAAAGAACCAAGAGAAATCCAAAAAGGGTCCTCAAGAAACGATTATTAAGTCTCTCTCCACCTCTGAAAAAGATCCTAAATTGAAACAGATCCCCTAGTTTGGATGTTGCCCAGAGGGAGATTACATAGATTCCCCCAATGGTAATCCACTGCAGGAGCTAAGCTGCACTTTTCAGAAATCCTTCTTGTCAGCTCATTCATCCAAATCTTTTTTCTTCAGATTAAGCTTATTGTAGAAGTACACACTAGGCAGTGAATATTAAAAGAATTTGAAACATGAAATTTCAAAAGCAATTTATAATGTTAATTTTGCCATTCAGGTTCTACTTTTGATGGTAAAAATAAGGCTCATAAATCCCCGAATTCAACTTTGGCACGGGACGGGGGCGGGAGGTTGTCCATCCCACGGCATGGGATGACAGCAGCATGAATAGATTGGGTCAAGATACACTTGACCCATCCAGAAGAGAGACCGGAGATCAGGTGCTTTGTCAGTGTGGCTCACGTGGGCACTGGCTCTCCTGTGGACCCAAGTTTATTATTCCTCAGACTTAGAGTGTTTGAGCTGGAAAGAACCTTAGGATGATCTCATTCAACTTCCTTATTTTACAGGTGAGGATATTGAACTCCCGGGAGTTAAGAGACTTGTTTAGATTTGAGGAACTAGTTAACGGCAGAGCCAGGACTGAATCCAGCTTCCTGACCTCTCCTCCACTAATCTTTCCCCCACACCGGGCTGGCTGGCCCAGCTAATCTCCCTTTGTTTCTGGAACCATTTATTAACCTTTGACCTCTATGATGAACACCCTCCAGCCAGTTCCAACACTAATTTTCTTACATTATCCAGTTTTTCCAGGTATAATGAATGGCATATATTATTAATATACTTGATTTTGGAATTTTAAATTTATGGCTAAATTAACCCAATAAGAGGCTATGGTAACCTATTTAAAAAAACAAATACCATTTGCCTCAGAAGAGAAGGGCTTATATCTTAAGGCCTTAAAATCCCTTTCTTCTCATGGGTATGTGTGTGTGTCTGTGTTGTGGTGATGATACTAGGGTAAGCTACGTCCTGGCTACTTGGCTTCAGTTCCAGCAGTACTTCCTTCTGCAGAACTGGTAAAGAATGGGGAGGCGGTTTTCCTACATTCTCTTCCCATTCTGTTCCCTTCAGTGAATATTGTAGCTGTTGCAATTGTAACTGTAGCAATTTTCCGACTTACTGTCTATTTTTGTTTTGTACCATATTCAAAAGTCTAAACCCATGAAACAAAACCAAACCAAGAAATGGGGCTATTCTATAAATGCAAAGAAATTAGGATTTTGTTTATGGAGTCATGGTCCTCAGGGGAATTTTTCATGTTATCTAGTATTAACCTAGGAATGGTCATTTCAACTAACATTAGGATGGATTGTCATAGATAAAAATATGATTCTTTCCTGCATCCGTATACCATCCACAAAGATACAGGGGAGGAAATGAGGAAAAGATAGAGGAGTACAGAGAAAAGTTGAGGAGAGTGGCTCAACATTAGGTACTTGGTTTCCAACTCAAACTTTATATAAATCTTGATGGATACAAATAAGAAAAGCTCTTTGAATTAGCCCGCTCTTAGTATTTCTTCTATTTTTGATGTAAAGAGAAGCCCTCTAAGAAGAAGCCCCCCTTCCCTCCAATGTAGACTGGCCTACTGACAACCCCATTCAGCCCTATTTTGGTAACTAGCGTTCTCCCACTGTTTGAAATAAGTCTTATTTTTTTCACGAGGAAAAATGCATATTTTAGTTCAAGTCTTAATTTGAACATAAATTTATTTCTCTTGAGTCTTTATTTCTCTTGATTTTGAATCTCTTTGAGGGTAAAATCCTCAGAAAACTTGGAGTTTTGTTTTGTTTTTTTAAAAAGTTCAGATTTTCGGTTGGCATCTGCATTATTGCATGGGTGTGTGTGTGAGGTAGAACCAGACCATGTGATCTGGTGTTTTAATGGCATCATCTGGGCTTTCTTTGCCTCTTAGATTGTGATACAAGTTCCGCCGCCCGGAGATAGTAGTGGCTGGCCAGAAGGTTATGAAGATTTGGAGTCCGGAGATAATGGATTTCCGGGAGATATGGATGAAGGAGATACCTCCTTGTTCAGCCGACCTGAAGTTGTGGTGGTATGTGTTGGTTTGCAGCAGGTAGTTTGTGCGATTGTTGTCTTTTGGGTTGTCTTTAATTAGGACTTCTGGATGGGCGGAGAGGGAAATGGATGTTAAAGACCACCGCTGATGAAGTTCCAGGGTCTTTACCCTTCATTTGACAGTGATTTGTCTCTGTTTTGTTTGTTTTCTCAGTTTAATTGCAGCCTGCGGCAGGTGGGGAATCCCAACAGCTTCCAGGACTCTCCCAACAGAAACATCACTTTCAACATGGAGCTGTACAACACTGACCTCTTTCTCGTGCCCTCTCAGGGTGTCTTCTCCGTGGCAGAGAACGGACACGTTTATGTTGAGGTACCAGACCTGGACATTGACCTTGAGCTTTTAGGTTAGGGCAGAATTGTCGTAGCTCCCGGGGCAGAGCCAAGGCACCTGCAGGAGAAGCCCTCACTGTGTTCTTGCCTGCAGCCCTTAACCAGCTCTGGGTGAGGGCTGGGCTCAGAAAATTCATCCAGGTCGATTTCTGACCAAAGTGAGACATTGCAGGATTTGCTACACGGAGAGAGAGAGCATTTTACAGATGAATGCTTTTTAAAAATCGGTGGTGTGAATTCTACTAATAAAGTCCTGTTTTTGCTTGTCCTTAGCATTTTTGGAACAGGGGTCCATAAGTTGCAGTGTCCGGGCTAACCAGGAATATTTCACACCACCTCCCAAAGTAGCTTTTAAAGATTTATTTTTATTTTATTTATTTGAAGCAGAGAGGGAGAGCGAGCATGAGAGGGGAGAGGTCAGAGGGAGAAGCAGGCTACCTGTGGAGCAAGGAGCCTGATGTGGGACTCGATCCTGGGACTCCAGGATCATGACCTGAGCTGAAGGCAGCCGCTTAACCAGCTGAGCCACCCAGGGACCCCCAAAGTAGCTTTTAAATTGAACACACTTGATTGAAATGCTGGGTGCTACCCTATGTCATAAAAATTGAGGTTTTTTTAGATTATTATCTAAAGTGTATCTGTAAATGTATTAAACTGTTTCATATACATAGCAGTGATGATTATGCATATCATAAGTCTGTGTAATAACTATAAAAATGTTAGGTAGTGGTAGTAATAATGAAATAATAACAGCCACCATCTGCTCCAGATTTATTTTGTGCCAAACTTGGTTATAATTATTATAGCAATTTACTCTTCAAAGCAGTCCAATGAGACGACTCTTTATTTATTTATTTATTTTTAAAGATGTTATTTATTTGTTTGACACAGAGAAAACACAAGCAGGGGGAGGGAGACACAGGCTCCCTGCTGAGCAAAGGGCCTGGTAGAGAAAGAATGTATACTTCTTTCTCTACCAATGTATACTTCTTTCTCTACTTCTCTTCTTTCTGTGTTTGGACCGTGACCAAAGACAGATGCTTAACTGACTGAGCCAGGTGCCCTGAGACAAGACTGTTGATATCCCCATTTTAGGGGTGAGGAAACTGAGGCTCAAACTTGTCTAAGATCACACAGTTAGTGTCTGGTGGAGTTCTGAGTAAGGTCCATACTCCCATTGTCTGGCTCGAGCATCCACCCACTAGGTGCTGCCATCATTTAACCTCAAGTTGCCATTGAAGGGGAGAAAATGTGACCCCTTAGCAGTGTAAATATCCAGGTTCAGATTAGATTCTAGAAAAAGATAAATATCTTTATGACCCCAGGACATCTGTTGGTCTTCTAGTTTTGGGGTTAAACTGCAAGCTGGTGTTCTCCACTGTAGGAGGAGTGAGAAGTTAACGGGGTTGAAATGGGATACTTCCTTCCATACGTTGAAAGTGACTTCAGAGCACATATTTCTATTTCAGAAAGATAAATAACTCTCACATTTGTTCAGATTCTGGGATAGAGCCCACTGGCTCTAGACGTTTTCCTGGATCTCTCCTCTTTTTTGATTCCCTGTTTTGAGAGGTCTTCTCTTTCTTTGGATATACATTCTTTCTCTACTGGGGAAAATATACTGCTTTCTACATGCTGTTCCTAATTATAGATCTCTTCTTATCCAAGATCATTATTTTCTTCTTGCATTTCTGGCTGCACAATCCACATGTGTGTATTTGGGCAGTGACTGACTCTCTGTTATGTTCTGAATTTTAGGGGCCCTGCTTAACTGCGGTTTGTTCTTGTCCAAATGTGGACCTGGTTCTGCTAATTTATGGCTTTGCTGCTTTATGCAAATCACTGGCCAATCCTCCTCCTGTATCCTACCCTGAGTGTTTTGGTTTTTCTCCCCAGTCCACCCAGTGCTGCTTTCTTGAAATTCTTTTCTTCACTTACTTTCACATTTATATCTTTTCATATATCATCTCTATTTTTCATAGTTAAATTTAGTCAAAGATATTGTCAGATGATAAAAAAGAAATGGACTGAATCTTTTTGCTACCATTTTAAATATCAAGGGTATTGAGAATTTGAGGAGGGTGGTATATGTTTTAAGCAGCTTTATTTTTATTTTTTTTAAGATTTTATTTATTTATTTGACAGAGAGAGAGAGATCACAAGTAGGTAGAGAGAGAGGGGGAAGCAGACTCCCTGCTGAGCAGAGAGCCTGATGTGGGGCTTGATCCCAGGACCCCGAGATCATGACCTGAGCGGAAAGCAGAGGCTTTAACCCACTGAGCCACCCAGGTGCCCCTAAGCAGCTTTATTTTAAAGTTGTTTAAAACCACCTAAAATAGGGGCACCTGGGTGGCTCAGTCAGTTAGGTGGCTGCCTTCAGCTCAGGTCATGATCACAGGGATCGAGCCCCGCCTTGGGTTCCCTGCTCAGCGGGAAACCTGCTTCTCCCTCTCCCGCTCCCCCTGCTTGTGCGCTCTCTCACTCTCTCTCTCCCCCTCTCTATGTGTATTAAATAAATAAATAAAATCTTTAAAATAAATAAATGAATAAATAAATAAATACCACCTAAAATAGAGAATCTGTAAATATTTTGCAAAATAAGGTAGCAGCCATACCTAATCTTTGTTTCTATTTGGAGTCCAATGCTGGAAGATAATTTTATTATTTAAGGTGAGTAAAACTCACTGAGTCATTGGCTTGGTCTGAAGAACTATTTCCAGGTTTCTTCTCCCAGCCATCCTATCACACCCCCAAAATCGTGTTCTTCCTAGACCATATCCTTTCCTTTAATCCAAGACATTATCGGTTTTGCCACCTGGTCTTTGGTCATCTCTGGGTGATGCTTGGTCACATAATGGCAGCTTTTCTGTTAGTTAATTTGTTTTGGGGCATTAAAAAGGACTATTTATAACTCCCTAAATTCAGATCTAGAATAGTACTACTGATTAGAGCTGTCATATACTGACTAGCTGGGAACTGTTGTTTGTGGCTTTACAGAGCCTCACAATAACTGATCTAGAGCTACCTTTCTAGTCGGCATTGGTGCCCTTCTTCTCTATGGGAGGAAACTGAGGCTTAGAGTTCACCGGGCATAAGTCACACGATTTCCTGGGGCTCGTCTCCCTCTAAGACCTGTAGTCCTTTTAGTACTCTTTCTTAGGCCATTTTATTTTTTACAAGGTTTATCTATTTATCTGAGTGGAGGAGGGGCAGAGGAACAGGGAAGAGAATCCAAGCAGGCTCTACACTCAGTGCAGTCTGACGTGGGGTTCGATCTCATGACCCTGAGACCATGACCTGAGCTGAAACCAAGAGGTAGCCTTTTAACCAACTGTGCCCACTCCTCCTCCCTCCCGTCCCTGCCAGGCCATTTTAGAGTAAAAGACTTGCTGATAGTATTTTTTTCCTCCAAAAAACAGCTTTTGGGATACTTGGGAGTTTGTGCCATTACATGCTTTCTTTGAATTTGAGAGAAGATTTACATTTCTTATTCTGCTACATGTTTGCTTTGTGGGTTCTGAGTTCATGTGAAAGGACACCTTTTAGTAATATGAGATATGTAATTTGCCATTGTTCCCAGATAAAATATCTTATTTTTCAGAAATTTTGGCAAAATAACGATGTTGTGAATATTTACAGACTCTCCCAAACACTACTCCCTAGAAAGATTTCTTACCAGGTGTTCTCCCAAGGCCACATCGAGGGTTTGGTTGACTCGACCCTATGGCTACTGTGAAGTAGTAAAGAGAAAATGGGCTAGAGGTTGGAAGACCCGGGCTTAAGGCTTGGTTTTATCCAGTGCTTCCAAGGTAGAATTTTGAACGTGTCGTCTATCCTATATATTCATTTTTTCCTCCATTTATAAAATGGAGATGAAACCATTTGTCTCACAAGATTGTTCAGATGGATTGAGCTTTAAGGCACCACAAAGTGACGCGCTAACAATCATCTTCGTCGCTGAGTATCTTGTAGTTAAGCACGGAGGGATCTTTCAAAATAGTGCTGTGTCCTCAGGGCCTCACGCAATGTCAGGGGTTTCCCCTGGGTTCTCAGAATGAAAAGTGTGTTTATATCTCCACGCCTTTTGAAAGGATTCTGGGGCTATTGGCTTACGGTTAAGGACTAACTTTGTTTCTAAAGTGTTTAAGTTTATTTTGATCCTAAGTTTAGTCAAGGAATGAGGCATGAGGGGAAAGGCAGTCCACACAGCACTCCATGTGTCACCAAATGGAGAATCCACTCTGGCCTGGGGATTTTAGCTGAGTTCAGGATAGTTGAGGTTTGAATTCTGTTTATACTTGGCCAAACACCACTTCCTGTTTCTAAAGAAAAGAACCTTAACAAGGTTTGGACATAGCCCATACAAATGTTTTGTAAGAGGGAAAAGTATAATGAGTTGGAAACATTTCCAGATTAGATTTCCCTTAAAATACCCTTGGGCTTAAAGAGCGAAGGGAGAGTACTTGGCAAGGCCTGCTTTGGACCTGTGAGCAGCTAGGACACTTTGCCAGCCTTGTGATCGCCACCAGATTGCACGGTCCCTTAATAAACCCCAGAGGCCTGCTCTGCCGGCTCGCTCTGAAGCAGGACTTGAGAGGACTCTGTGGCTTTGCTGCAGTGTTGTAGGCTCATTCTGGCTTGTGGCAGTTTAGAAGTTCAGTCCTCTGTGCCTGGGTTAATAGATCCTGCCTCTGTACTTTATTTTGTGAGAAGTTTTGAAAAACAGCCTGCTTTACAGGTGGTTCACCATTGAGACATGACACTGTATTATGACATTAGGGGCTTTGCCTGTTGGTGTTTTGTTCATTTTGGAAAATCCACTTCAGGTGCACCCCATGCTTTTATTTTTATCTCCCAGTGCACTTAAATGGGAGGTTGAAGAGACTTCATTCATCTCGTGTTGGAATCTTCCAGACTGGCATTTGAACTAAAGAATTCACTGTCGTCATCCATACCAAGTCTAGAGGGGAGACATCTTTTTTCATGGAGTATATGTTACTTTTGTAATTAGAAAGGAGACCGGAGAAGTATGTTTTGAAAATAAAGCAGTGTCGCTCATCGAAGCACTGTGTGGGTGTGTTACTCTGTGCCTAAAGGGGAAGTAACATCCCAACTTGGTTCTGATTGGTCTTTCTATTCTTTTGTAGGTGTCTGTCACTAAGGCTGACCAAGAATTGGGATTTGCCATCCAGACGTGCTTTATCTCTCCATATTCCAACCCTGATAGGATGTCTGATTACACCATCATTGAAAACATTTGTCCTAAAGACGAATCTGTGAAATTTTACAATCCCAAGAGGGTGCACTTTCCTGTCCCGCATGCTGAGATGGACAAGAAGCGATTCAGCTTTGTGTTTAAGTCGATTTTCAACACCTCACTGCTCTTTCTACAATGTGAGCTCACGTTGTGCACCAAGAAGGAAAAAGACCCCCAGAAGTTACCTAAGGTTAGCGGGCCTTCATCCATCTCTATGTTATTTTGACATTTTTAGGTGAGGCAATGACCTACCGGAGAAGTTTAATCACGAGTTATTGCAGGTTGAGGTTTTTGGTTTGGGAACTGCCCAATTGAAGTAATAAAATCTGTGTTAGCAGAGAACCGTGAGTTTTATGGAGTCTCAGAGAATAAATCCTGACAGTATGACTTTTTTTTTCCGTGCATGCTACTTAGTAGTATCTTACAAATGATAAATTAAGACTGTTTTCCATTGAGGGAGAGGTCTGGCTTTATCTTTGCAGTTCAGATAGTGTGCAGTGCCAAAAGTACAGAGAGCCGAAAGGACAAGTTCAGTGTGAGGATTAATTTTTCCAGGTCCCGCTGAGACTTGTATTGCAATTGTTTTTTGACCTTTTCTGCGTGAATTATAAGGTTGACTTGTCTCAGGAGGGCTTCTAAGGGAAACTAACAAATATTTTAATTTTTCTCAGCTTTGTATTGGTTCACCGTGTTTGCCTCATATTCCTCCCCACGTTGCACTGGTACATTCTGTTGCCACAGCAGAAATCAGAACTCTTTGACCTCATTGGAATGGCTGTGTAGGGGGGAATCTGCAAGGTTAATGACGGTACCTCATTAGTTTGGCTTGGTGCAAGAAAGGTGTCTTCTGCCATAGTTTTGTGTCTGTGATCTGCCGTGATTATTTGTAATTCCATATATGCACTTCTTCTGTAATTATCTCACACAGTGTCATTTGACTTATAAAAATTTGTAGTCACATATCCATCAGTGTCTAAAGCTGGTGACTGAGCAATATCAATAAATATATGTATGGAATTCTCTCTTAATATGTAGGTTGTAAGATAGAGGGACAGAGGGAGGAGGAAAAATTACATTATTGGATGAATACCACTAACCTGAATGCTTTACACTCATATTCCTCTGGGCATCCATTTCTCTAACAACACCAAAGAAAAATTTATACTGCATATGAGAATATTGTAAATCTGATCATAATCATTTGGGAGCATGAATGTATAAGATGATTCAGACCATGTTCTTTTGGTTGCTTTTGGAAACATGGATGCCATAGCCTTCACCTTCCCGTGGCCGTCAGTGGACTGTGTGGTAGAGAGTCATGGTGAAATTGAATGCTTGGCCATGAGACACAGCTGCTCCCTGCAGCCAGAGGATGACTTTTAGGAGCGAGGGATCTAGGAGGGGAGTCCTGGCGGTTGCTAGGGATCTTCACGGGTGTCACCTCTCTCTGAGCCTGGCCTGGCACCATCCATAGCATGTTAGTGTGTGAAAATTAATCCTAGTGTTTCCTTCCATAACATTCTGCAGAGAGCTCTAAGTCTCAGTGGATGACATGGGATGGGACCCTAAAGTCCCTATTCACACCCAAGGCACGAGAAACTGGAAGGAGCATGGGAACTGAGAAGGAAGGCCTGAAAACTGAAGCAGGTTCAGAATCTGCATGGCCTCCTCTGTAAGAGTGAAATAAGAGTACCTGACTTCCCCCAGGAGCAGAGGAACGAAGGAGACAGTAGATGTGGCAACAGTCCACAGCTTCCGATGAGCTATTACCACTGTCTTCGTGTTTACTGCTTGTAGTTAATATTCTTACAGTTCTAGTGGCTTCTCAGATGATAGACAGAGCCAGAGAATCTTTGTAGGAGGAGTTCTCAAAGATCGTTGAGTCCAGTCCTGCCATTAGCTGAGGAAACTAAGGCCAGAGTTGAGTATCTTGTCCAGGATCAAGCCCTGAGCTGGACGTACAGTCATTTACTCTTACTTACCCGAAGAACTAATAGCACAGTAAGAAGGCTTTTCCTAAAATGCACACCATCTCAATAATGAGGACTTTATGTTGTTTCCCTGTGCGAGAGGCTTGTTGTAAAGGCCTTTCTCTGGGTTTTGAGGGAGAAGGAGGCATTGGCTTCTTACAAAATGTCACTCAGAGCAGCAATGACAATAAAGTCAAAACACTTTGCTCTTTTGTGATTGGAAACATTAGCTTTGGGGGATGGCTTGCTATAAGCTTTTTAAAGGATAGATCTAATTTCTTAACAACAAAAGCAGGTAGATGTTACGAGGTTCACCTATTGATGAGAGCAGACAAGGAACTAAAGTTATTTGGAAGAAAAAGGTACTGGAGTGTGATCACGCTTTTTAAAAACAGGTAAACCAGGCTGGGCATGTTAATTCTAAGTTTGGGGCCTGAAAATA
The DNA here is from genome assembly GCA_028646535.1 of Procyon lotor. Taxonomy (NCBI): domain Eukaryota; kingdom Metazoa; phylum Chordata; class Mammalia; order Carnivora; family Procyonidae; genus Procyon; species Procyon lotor. Next base: position 66,758,925 of record CM053606.1, on the reverse strand, counting down.
CCTGGAAGCAGCTGATCTCATGGTCCCCACACCCGGGTACAGCCCCCCAGGGCTCCAGTTGGGAACACTGTCGTCAGTGACCCTGGGAAGCTTCATGTTGAATGAGCCAATACCAGGATTTAAAAAATCAAACAAACCGGACACCATGAGTATCTATTTGGACGACACATGTGAAATCTGTCACTTTCATAATGCAGCACATGACGTTTCCCACAAGCACGAATCACAAACAGGAACCCTTGATGTGAAGCCCGCTTGGTGAAGGGCCAACACTCATCATATAGTTTCTTTACTTTTCAGACTAAATAACGCTAAAACCCCTAGTTGTTTTGTGGGAAGACGGGGAAGAAAGGCAGTGTTTGTAAGCCATCCAGTGATATTTGAATCTTCCAAGTGCAGCTGAGACTGTATCTGCTGGGTCTGCCACTCTATCTCGCAGATTATTTATGGTTCTTTGGAAAACACCCAGATCTCCTGTTTTTCTGTGGTAAACAGCTGGGAGCTGTCTGATAAGGCGCGCGGGACAGCTGTGCAGGCCAGCCTGGTGCAGGGCTCCTCAGAGTGACCCCTGACCCTGTTGTGTTCTGCTTCTCTGCAGTGTGTGCCCCCGGACGAAGCCTGCACCTCACTGGACGCCTCAATGATCTGGGCCATGATGCAGAATAAGAAGACATTCACCAAGCCCCTCGCTGTGATCCACCAACAAGTAGAGGCTAAAGGTGTGTTTTGGGAGGCTCAGTCAGAGAATAGGCACCTGAGGGCTGCTCATTTTAAGAAGCTCCGGTATTAAAACAGTTAAAAAGAAGCAGCTCCAATGCTGTAAGTCAAAATATAGTTATATTCGAAAGATACATTAAGAGCCAGGCGCCTGTGTGGCTGAAGTCGTTTAAGCATCCGACTTCAGTTCAGGTGATGATCTTGGGGTTGTGGGATCAAGTCCCGAGTTGGGCTGCCTGCTCAGTGCAGGGTCTGCTTCCCCCTCTCCATCTGCCCTTTCCCCTGCTCGTGCGCGCACGCTCTCTCTCTCTCTAATAAATAAATAAATAAAACCCTTAAGGGCCGATTAGTAACTCTAGAAAAGGATTTTGGCCAAAAGGGCCTTTTATTGAGTTGGGTCTGCTCTGCCATATGTCTGAGTTGTTAGTGATAGGTTTGCCAATGATTTCCTCTTTTAAATATTAGATCAAAGTTGTCCATATCCCAATGTCACTCTCCCTTGCCCATTCAGATATATTCCTCAAATTTTCAAGAAAGGCTCCGAGTTCCTCCTCACATGCCAGGGTTGAACAGCCCACAGCCCATCTTTCAGGATCCCCTAGCAGTGTTGGTGCTGAGTACAAGCAGCCCCCGGGCTGTATCCCGATCGCAGATGCCGTTGGTGGGGGAGGGTGTTGTATATGTGGATACCATCCATCTTAGGTCAGGGCAGAAGAAAGGCTGAGAACCACTGTCCAAATGCATTTTTGTAGTTCAGGTTTCCGAATTGTACACAGTCACATTTGTTGCTTGAAGCCAAGGGTGCCTCTGCATGCGCACACACACACACACACAAACACACAGGAGCATTCAGTAGTCAGCACCTGTAGGAGGAAAGGAAGGATGCATCCTTGGAGGTGTGGCCTCAGGTGGCTAGGAGGCCAAGCAGAGCCAGACCTGGTGTAGGCCACATCAGCGAAACAATAGAGAAGCAGAGTCGGGCTCTGTGAAGGTGTTAGGAATGGACCTGAGGCCCAGAGGACTGCAGAGAGCATCTGATGGGGACGGACATCCCGGCTGAAGGGCATGGACGGGCAAGAACACATCAGGCAGCTGGCCACATCTGACGGGGGTGGGGCGAAATGCACTCTTGGGCTGTCGTGACAGCTACATTTGTCACTGTCTAAAAACAACCTATGACTGTCTAGAAACATTGCCTAAGGGTGCCAAACGAAGAGAAGTCTGGGAGAGTAAAGGTGGGTTCCTAGCCTATGGGGTTAGATATTTCAGGGCCAGGTCTCTAGGCCTCCTTCCACCACCCCGAGGGGCAGAGGAGGAGCACGGCACTGGAGCCTTGATAAAAGCCAGCCGGCGTCCTGTCTCCGGTGGGGAAGCATTGGCTGGGAGACCTGCTGGGGGGAGCTGACACCAGGTCTGGGCTTGGGGGCAGCTCTGGGATGTGGGATGGCCTTTCTGATCTAAGCACTGTTGGATTGGGCAAGGCAAGGCAGCAGGGCCTAAGAGCAGAGGCACACAGTACCGAATAGAATAGAGGCACGTGGATGCTGTCTACTTTGTCCTTTGTTGGAGTGACCTTTGTGAAACTAGCCGAGCCGTCCTTCCTGACACATCTGGTGGTGGCATCTGCCCTCTTGCTAGGGGCACCCTCACTTTGGAGAGGCTGGAGAGGACTGTGGAGAGGGGGTGGCTTAGAGTCAGGAGCCTGGGCACAACTCAGCTTTCCCTGCTAACTGGCTTTGGGACTTCGGAGGTCTCTCCTTTTGTCCTTGACTTTCATTTTATCTGGAAAAGGAAGGGTTTAGACCAGATGGCTTCTTGCAGCTGTAACACTCAACTATACTGTTTGAAGATGCAAAATAGCTTTTAATTCATTTCCCAGCTATCCCGAAGGTGGTGTGAAATGTACACATTAGATGTTCATTCCTTCCTCAGCAACATTTTTTGTTGCATTTGTTCTGCTTTGATTGATTGGTTTTCGGCCGTTTGAAACTGTGTGCCAGCCAGCCTTTGCTTAAATGGCTTGCCCCGGGGCACCTGGGTGGCTCAGTTGGTTCAACATCTGACTCTTGGTCTGAGCTCTGGTCTTGATCTCAGCTGAGGTCTTGATCTCAGGGTCATGAATGAGTTCAAGCCCTGCATTGGGCTCCATGGAGTCTACCGAAAAAGAAAGAAAGAAAGAAATTGTTTTTTAAATTTATTGCCCAAAGAGTTCCCTGTTTATTGGGTCCAGGGGAAGGAAATAAGTAAATTAATTGGGTTGCAAAGTATATCACAATTGGGCAACAGCTGGCTGCATTTTGTACTGTGAAAGTGGTTTAACAATAACAATCACTACCTTGTACCCCCATCTGTTACTCTTACCTCTTTCCAGAGATGTAGCTCTGTGGGTAATTGATGGCAGCAGCTTGCTTTTTTTCTATGCCTGACAATAATTGCGTATTAATATTGCAGTAGTATAACTTCTAGTAATTCGTTCATGCTTCTTTTAAGTTGGGTGGTATTTTTCTAAGTAATTCCTCTTGTGAATTAGGTAATTACTTTTATTTAAGCTTAGTGTAATTATCCTGAAAGTTCAGTGTTGTTGTTGTTTTTTTCTACATTAAAGTTCAAGAGGAAAGTTTTACCAAATATCAAAGCAGTTTCACGAGATTTGCTAATGGAGAGTAGATTTTAGTGGAGAAGCATGTAGTGAAGAAAGTTCATTGCTTGGGTTTGTTAAATAAATGAAGGTTAGACGGTAGGCCAGCTTCCCAGGGGCTGTGTGCACATGTGCTTTCTAACTGCACTGAGTGGGGTCAGTTTTCTGGTGGTTTTCCGCTCTGAGTGACTCCTCCCACCTTCTGTGTTTATTTTCTTTTGACTCCGAAATCATTTCTCCAGGATGCAGGCCATTGGGAGTCTGTGCTTTCCCTCTGCCCCTCAGTGAATTGGAATAGTCAGTTGAAATGGGAGTGTGACCATTTGCCTAATAGCATTAGTTGATTTGAATAGTAACAGGGTCATGAAAGTTCTTCCTGCCAGTTTTGTGTGTTACTTTTGTAAGCCACAGTTACCATAGTATTTCCAGAAGTATCTCTTACGGGATTGAATTTTGGGGGTCAAAATTGCCCAGGCAGTGGGATGTTTCACTGTTCTTTTTTTTTTTTTAGGTTTTTAATTTATTTATTTGACAGAGAGATCACAAGCAGACAGAGAGAGGGGGAAGCAGGCTCCTCACTGAGCAGAGAGCCCGATGTGGGGCTCGATCCCAGGACCCTGAGACCATGACCTGAGCCCAAGGCAGAGGCCCAACCCACTGAGCCATCCAGGCACCCCTGATGTTTCACTGTCCTTTTAACCACACTGTTACTGTGCCAAAGTTCCAGGTCTCCATGGTCATTTAGTCCAGCTTCTTTTTTAACACTTGGGTTTTCTGGGGCAACGGCAGCTAAAGTCTCTGGGTATTAGCTTCACAGCCAAGCAGAGAGCTACCCTGTAGCTCCCAAAGCCAATGGCATGGACGCATTTCAGGTGGTGTTTCTTCCTTCTGTGGAGAGAGAATAGACAAGACTAAATAATTCTGGGTCCCTCCTCTGGGCCACCATTTTTAATGAAACTTGCCTGTGCTTCGGCAGCACATATCTGCCATCTCAGTCCTTTGCAACCAGCACTGGGTTAACGTTCTTTTGCTGCTAAAACTTCCAACAGTAGATGATGGTGCTGGTGGTGATGATAGTCATAGAGATGACAACCATGATTATCTAACATTTAATGAACGTTTACTTAGTACAAGGCTCTGTGCTAAATGCTTTGTGTGGATACTCATTTTTAATCCTCATAGCCCTTCTGTGAGCCAAGTACAGAGCAAGATTAAGTAACTTGACCAAGGTCACACCACATATAAATAAATGGTGGATCTGGGATTCAGATCCAGGCACTTTGATTCCAGTTTGTGCCTTTCTAAACCCTTTGCCTTATGCTAAGTGGAGGTCGATTCCAGTTTTTAATAAATTACAAGCAACATAGGCATCTGTCTCTTCATACCCTCTTCCCACCATGTCCTCCTGTTCTTGCCATATATATCACATTGTATTCAAGTTCACACCCGAATACTCTCATTGATTGTGAACTGAAAAGAGGATGAAGACTTTGAGGAAAAGTGTCTGTTCTGCAAAGGGTAATAAGATGTTGGGGAAGATGTAAGCTGTTTAAGAGAGCATTAAAATTTAGAAGTTCTGTGACTTTGAATTGTAACTCACAAAAAAGCCCAGAAAACACGCATACTTTATGCATATTATGGTTTATGGCAAAACAATTAAAATAGTTGAGGTAGTGCCATCCTACCATATTTTCTGAAATAGTTTGAAGTATAGGCATGTTAGTGCTGTTTGCTTTGGATGCTGTGACCAGTTTTGTGGCCTTTGAGAACACTAGGGCTTACACAATAAAAATGGCTATACCACGTCAGTGATAATTTTTTGAGAACAGTGAAAGGGAAGAGTGATCATTTTTCTGAAATTCAGGGCACATATAAAAAAATGAGTGAGAAAGAACAATAAACGTCATGCCCAAATATGCCGTGATTTATGTACGATATGTAATTCTTAGCAAGTTAAATGTTCAAAATACTGAATTTCCACTACATAACTTTTTAAAAATAAGTGTGCTCAGGACAGCACCTGGCATATCATGGGCACTCAGTAAATATTAATTTCCTTTCCTTCCTCTTAACCTCTCAGCCAAACTAGGTTTTTTGAGGGAGTGGGGTAGAAGGGGAATGAAAGGGAAAGTTGTGAACGTCAATTGGAAGTTAATCCAAGAGAGGCGTTACTTTTTGGAATACATTTGATTTTTCCAGAACAAAAATACTCTAATGTACCCAGCCAGGTTTTGTTCTCAGGCTGAGGTAGATATGAGGAGAAGCTGAGTAAAAGATGGTAGAAATGCTTAATGGACAGACTAAGTCATTCAGTCTTTACCCAAGGGAGAGGGGTACCATAGGGACTTTTTACTTTGGAATATATATAGATAGAGAGAGAGAGAGAATATATTAAATATATACAAAAATAGAATAGTAGAATGAACTCCCATGAATCCTCCTTCTGGTTTCAACAACTACCCATTTATGGCCAAACTTGTTTTATCACTTTCTGTCCCTGGATTGCTTTGAAGGAAATCCAGACATGTCATCTCATCCATAAATATTCCAGCATGGAACCTCCAAAAGTTACGAAACACTGAAAGATTGGGGCACCTGGCTGGCTTAGTTGGGAGAGCATGCAAGCTCTTGATCTCAGGGTTGTGGGTTCAAGTCCCATGTTGGGTAGGGAGATTACTTAGAAAAAAAATAAAATCTTTAAATAAAAAAAAAGCTCTTGGGTAAGGAACCGATGATCAGATCATTTAGGAAGACTGCCCTGAAAGCAGCATGAAGGTTGGTTTGGGGGAGACGTATGTCATATGAAGATACACATGACAATTATGGTTATTCCAAAAAATGTTTATTGGTACCTGCCATATACTAGGCATATAGTAAACACATTGCTTTGTCTATAAGGCCTTCACAGTGTCATGCAGAGGTTCACAACCTTGACTCTATTGATGCTGTTGAGCTGGATAACTATTGTACAGGGCTGTCCTGTGTGTTGCAGGATTTTGAATAGCATCCTTGGCCTCTACCCACCAGGCGCCCATGGCAAACTCCTCCACTACCCATTGTGATAATCCAAAAGGTCTCCAGACATTTCCAAATGTCCTGGTGGGGTGCCGGGGGGGCAAAAATCACCCTAGGTAAGAACCACAAATCGAGTGAAAGGTTGCAGGGAAGTGACCAGGCAATTGGAATGAATGGCATAAATATTGAAAGAACCCAGAGAAGGGATTTGTTGACAGTAAAGTTAGTAAAAACTGTATGTTAAACGAGATCTGCACAGAGGCCTCTTGAGTCTCTAGCCTCTTCATCTCCCTCCCTCTCCCTCTTTGCCAAACACCAATAGATGCGGGTACCATGTAAACACCTTGTTTCCCTGTGGGCCTGCTCCATCCTGCCCTGTTTAGGAGAACAGAATTGAAAGCAGGAGGCTAAAAGCTGTGGTCTGTTACTCATGCATAACCCCCGAAATATCCCATTTATGAAAGCCATGCCCAACCATCTGAGGAGGGAAATCTGGTTCTAGAGGCAGACTAAAATTTGCTCAAGAGTATATGAAGAGATTTAATTCAGAATGTTGATTATAGTTTGTTCTTTCTGCAAATAAATCTCTATTGTTAACATTCTCTTTGCAGCAATAGCAAGGGACCCTTTCTTACAATTGTACCCTTAAACCAAAAGTAAATATTGCTATGTTCCCTTGTTTTCCTTTCAGTGCGCCAACTCTACTCTAGGTTTCCGGTGGCGATCAGACTCCTCTAGTCATACACAGGGGTTATTGGGGATTTTTGGAACAAAAAAGAGGATAAAATCCTATAACCTCAGTGCTGCAGCTTGTACTTGTTATTGTTTATGGGGAAACTTCACCCAGGGGAAATAAGCAACAACTGTTTCTATTTAGCTCCGAGAGGAGGCCCCTATTTGGGATGGGGGAGAGGGATTAGATCATAGCATAAATCCATTAAGAATTTTAAAACAATGCCATCCATCACACAGGCCTTGGTCTGAAACCCACATTCTCACATGTGAGGTCTCCTGAGGGGGGAGTTCATTATTTAAAACCACTTAGGGATTCTGAGTGACAGAGTTCAGCCATGGGCGGTTGATTGGATGGAACTCTTCCCAGAAGTGTATATATTTCTCACATGATGAACACTATAGAGACCTTTAAATGCCTTTGGACTTAGTTCAGTGAATCCAACCACTGCTTCTTGGAAGTAGAGTTTTGTGGTGAGATACCCCTACTTCATAGGATTCTTGGGAGTTTAAAAGGAGAAAATCTAAGCAAAGGCTTCTTGTCAGTTGTAAAACAGTACACACATGTGTAAATGGAAGGCATCACCATCGTTATTTTATCTCTGCCAATAGGCTAATGGGACCAAACTCTTAGGAGGCAGTCTCTTGTGTTATTTGCAGTTGGTGAGTGTTCTGCATCGTGAAATATATTTTCTTTAAAAAAAAAAAAGATTCTCTTAAAAACTTTCACAGTTATTTTAATTTTAGTAATTTTCTTTAAGTACAGCCTAACCATATCCTCATCCTGGCACCACCACATTGCACAACTCTAGGGGCACCGTTCCATTGTGGTGCCTTTGCTTCATCCCGTGGCATTTTGTCCCCTAGAGCTGGGAAGGAATTCCCCACCCCAGGCTGCAGGAACGTAGGCAGCCCAGCTGAGGTGGTTAATCCCAAGAATTTACAGTCTTACATAGCTTCTGTATTTTTGTAAACATGACCTCAAACGCTGCTAGTTTGGTCAGTTTTTCACAATGTCTTTTGCTCCACTGTGGATTCCAACGCAAAGTATGTGTTCTTCTTCTTTCTGAATAAAAATGGAGGTGGAAAGGGATGTGCACAACACTCACCACTTGCCGCTCTAAAGGGCAGAGGTGGAGTCTGTCCCTGGACGCAGCAGCCTTTTTCTGGGAAGGGCCACCTAGGGTGTGTTTCGGGTCTGTCCCTCACACAGGCTGTGCCCTGACGTCCCCATGTGACTCCTACAGCATTGCAGGCATGGATGATACACAAATAACGCTCGTGGTTAGGTTCAAAGAAAACTTGATTTATGGAATAGGTCTGACTTTCACATACTTTTCGTAGGTCATAAAACATTACTCTTTGGGTTTTGTTTTTTTTTTTTTTCAGTCACTTAGAAATACAGAAAGTACCCTTAATTCACAGGCCATGCAAAAATAAGTGCCCCCTGTTCTCACTGGGAGTCACAAGTCGCTTCTTAATCAGTGGTGCCCTGCTAAGGACACAGCGACACTCCCCAGTCATGTAGCCTACGAAGCAGAATCTGGAATTTGAGCTCAGCCCCTGCCCTGATGCTTTCCAGCTGTGACCTTGGGCAAGTCACATGATAGCAGAATCTCAGGATGCTCGTTTGTAAACTCATGATAAGAATTCTTTTTCTGCCTCTCTCACAGGCTAGTGTGAACCTCAAATGAGATTTGAACATGAAAGCATTATAGAAATGTCAGCTATACAAGCACTGTTGTGTAACCTTATTCCCAGCTCCCTCTGTTGTCTCCATTGTCAAGAAGTACGTCAACGTTCTGTAGGATGACCAGAATAAAATCTCTCGCTATTTATTTGAGCGAGAGAGAGAGAGAAAGAAGAACATTGCTGGCAGGCCTGTTCCTAGCTAGGCTGAGCCCTGGGATGTCCAGATGAGTAAGAACTAGACCCTGCCCTCAGGGCAGAGAAGAATCTAGAGAATTACGACGTGATGGAGTTTGTGTAGGACCACCGAGGGGTGGAATAAGCCACAAGGGTAGAGACTGACCCTGCTGGGGTGAAGACGGGGGCAGTGGGGGACTCAGAGAAGGCCTCCCAGGGAAAATACCAACAAAGTAGATCTGGGGGCGGAGGGGATCTCAGGGGATGGGTTGCAAAGTGTGATGACCTAGAACAGCATGGAGAATTTGGGGAGCCTAAATCAGCATGAGGAGCCCAGTGTGGGTGAAGGGCCCTTAGGAAAGGAGGCGAGCAACGGGCCAGTAGAGGAGGAAGGCAGAATTTCTGTGTGCCAGGCTGGAGTTTGGATTCTTTCCGTAAGAGTACAGGAAGTCATGGAGCAATTTAATCAGGACAATAACATAACCCACTCTGGGCTCTGGAAAATTCACTCCAGGGGAAAATATGGGGGAGGAAATATTTGGGGCAGGAGCAGGGGCAGCGGGTAGAAACAAGGAGACCAGTTAGGAAAGCTCTGTAATAATGCGGATGTGTGATGAAAAGATGCTGCAGGGCACCTGGCTGGCTCAGCTGCATCCAGCTCTTGGTTTCGGCTCAGGTCATGATCCCAGATGGCCTGTCAAGCTCCGTCAGCACAGAGTCTGCTTGTCCCTCTCTCTCTTCCTCTGCCCCTCCCCCAGTGTGTGCGCACACTCTCTCACTCAAATAAATAAGTTCTTATTTTTTAAAAAAGGAGCTGATCTATAGGATAATAGCATTAAGGAAAGAAGAATAAGGATACTTTTACAAAGCTTATGTACATGTTTTCAAAGATTTTATTTATTTATTTGAGCGAGAGAGAGAGAGAAAGAAGAAGAGGCAGAGGGAGAGAGAATCCCTCTCTGTGGGATGTGCTGAGCAGAGTGTGCAGCACACTGTGCTGAGCTGAGTGTGGAGCCTGATGCGGGGCTCGATCTCACGACCCTGAGATGACCTGGGCCGAAACCAAGGGTGGGATGCTTAACCCACTGAGGCACCCAGGCGCCCCACAAAACTTGTATACATTGAAAGAATTTTTTGAAAGTAGAAAAACATCATGAGTACACTGGAGAAATATGGTATTTAAAGGTATTGAATCCTCTTATAAAGGTGTATACACACATGCATACACACACACAAACACACAGCCTATCAGACTCAATTCCTTAAGCTTGCCTTCAAGTTTTCAAATTGGAGAGGCTGTACAGTTGATTGTTAACAAAGTGCAATGCTTACCCTTTCTGAGTAGCCCATGTTACAGTTTTGGATCTAGAGAGGATAACAGACAACGCTTTCAGAGTATTAAATAGGAAAGTGTCAATCCCTCCTGAGATGGTGACGAACTCTTGCTTAAAACTTGGTTTCTGTATGGAATGCATCAAGTTTTTTTTTCGTCTTTTTTTCCAGAAATAGGTCCAAGCATTAAGGAACCGAGTCCAATTTCCCCACGTAAGTCTTTATGCATCTATTTCGAAAGGAAGCCTCCTGGGCTTTTTATAAGAATGAATTGGTTGTGGAGCATTTGGCAGACTTTGACTTTTGATAAGAAGACCTCTGCTCTCGATCCCTGTCTTCCCCTTTTTCATAATCTCATATTTTTTCCTTTCCTCTGTCCTTCCTTCATCCTCTTTCTTTTTTTCTGTCCGCCACTGTTTCAAATATGAATTTGCTGACCCACTGGCATGTGTGGCCTTAATGGGAAGGTAGTAACTTACTTGGCTTTAGAGAGAGCTCATTATTTGCATACTTAATCAGTTGTGATCTAAAAGCGTTAACTCACAGCCATGGGAGTGGTTTGTCTTCCGTGTCAACAGTAGCTACCTGCTAAGGGAACCTAGTTGCTGTGTCTTTGAGACAATCTCTAGTCCAAGGTGAGTGTGTCAGGAAAGGGGAGGAGGGGAGACTTGTAAGAAAAAAAGAAAAGAGACCAACTACTATAAAATGGTGCGTTGGGATTTGTCTGGGCCAATTTTGTCACTCTATGCGGAAGAAAATTCTGAACTTAGGTGACTTGCCCATGGTTATAACTGCATTCAGGCAGGACTAGAACCTGGGCTTTCTGGCTTCGTACCCAGAGCTCTTCTAGGTGAGGTTGCCCTGTGGGGAGGATTCTTCCCTATAGCTCTCTAGATTAGTCTCCATGGCTGACCTCATCACATGCACATAGCAGTCTGGTGAGTTCCTTTATGCAAAGCACTACACTGTTTTAATTAAGTCTTAACTCAGCACTATCACGGAAGAGTATCATGAACCTACAAAGAGACACACGTGGACATATTTCTCTCATACCGACCCAGGCCGATTTTCATAAATCACATCTCCATTTCTAGAATTACAGAGGAATTTTACGAAAAACTTTCAGTCATGCCCCATTTTTGCATCCATAAGCATAAAAGGCAAATCAGCTTTTAGTACCTATAGACTAAATTGAGTGGATGGTTTGGTTCATCTCAAACTCCAGAGTTCTTCCCGGTTCATACTCCTTCCTCGGGATCCCCAAACCTTTTACAAATTCCTTTTGTTCATTCCCTGCCTTCAGCAGGTGAAGTAGTGCTAGCTGCATTTTCAGAAGTTAACACACCAAAGGGCATATGGCTAGAAAAGTAGCTGCCAGGACTCGGAAATTCTAAAATTCCAGAATCTTTGCCAGCATGGCATTTCCTGAGCCCTTACAAATTCTGGGGCCGCTCTGGGGAGGGGTGGGTGGTGGTGGTCACATTTGTCTATACAACTAGCTCTTTTACACTGAAGTAAGATGAAAGGCAAAGAGATTTAATTTACATAGAGATCAGCCAAAGTCCCTTCTGACTCGAGAGGAACATAGAAATGGGATTGAGATAGTGGGGAGCTCCTACACCTTAAATTTATATTTAAAAAGTAGACACCTTAGAAATTTTATTCTGCTGAAAACCTCATCTCTTGGAAGCTGATTTTAATTTCTTATAAGTGATTCACAGAAGGTAGTTCTCTTAAAGGAAAGGAAATGTTCTATTTCTGTGGCCTGGAATTAATTTCAAATATAAACATCTTTGCCAAGTGGAGGAACAATTGCTTCTATTTATATGTTTTTCTGTCCATAAAACTGACATCACTCCACATCGAGAAGTATTTCCGTCCCCTTCATAGAAAGATCACGATTGGAAAGTGTTAAAAGTAGGTTGTTTTAAATGACACAATACAGAATTGTTAAGATGGAGGGTTTGACCTGAAGGGACCAACAAAATGTTAGAACCTATTGGAATAGTTGATCCTTACCTTACGTTTCCTCCTCGTCCACCCCCTATCTTCCTATTATCTCTCATACCTGTAAATGTCTGTGAAAATGTATTTGTAGAGTGTTTGAAATGTGTTTTCTCTGTTTTCTTGTCTCGTTGGAAGCGTTTGATGAATAAGAAGCATTGTGCCACATTTTGATAATGGGAGCTCACTGCTATTTCTAAAGCATCTTCAGACTGAGGATGTAACCTACAAACTCTTGAGGCTCTCTCTTGGAAATCTGATCATTTCAAAAGAAAAAAAAATGTGCAAGTTTCAAATACATTACATTTGGTTGGGATTCTCATTTAGTACTCATTTTCTTGGTCTGTGCCCCGCCTTCCTGACAGTGCTTGTGACATAGATACAAAGTTGCAACATCTGGTGCAGACTCACTGAAATATGTATTGGCTTCCCTTCCTTGTAGCAGCTTTCCATGGTCTGGATACCCTTACAGTGATGGGCATTGCATTTGCTGCGTTTGTGATCGGAGCACTCCTGACAGGTGCCTTGTGGTACATCTATTCTCACACAGGTGAGTGTGACTGTCGAGTATTAGTCCGTGTGCGTCCCATGTGTCTGCCACACCGCAGACGTTTCAGTGTTTCATTGCACGGATGGGTGGATGGAATAATAACCAACAAGAGAGAAAGGTCATTCCCACAGTTTGCACTTGGACATATTTGGCATCAATTGGGTTTTGCAAAAATATAATTTGCTTAAGCACAGTTAGAAAAGGAATGTTTAAACTATGCTAATTGCCACTGAGATGTTGGTGAAGGTTAGCTACTAATAAAGCTATTTTGTGGTCAGGGTTTAATTAAAGAAAATTGGTGTAGACAAACTGGAAATATAAACCCTTCCCTCAAAGCTCAAGACTTCAGTACAGACATATGAATGGGCAGGAAGTGAAAAAGGAAGCTAAGATTTTATTACTATATCTGCCAAGAGACTGAGCACCGTTCACCAGAGTCCCCATTCTCGATGACTTCCACCAGAATTTCTTGACCCTTTTTAAAACCCATGCTGTGTCCTCTTTGATAAGCATAAAATTCTCATGTCTTTCTTTTATAAAGTTATTTAAATTTTTAAAACACATTTTCATGAATTGCAAATAAAAATGGTGAAACAAAGCATTTGCTTTTTTTAAAAAAATATTTTATTTGGCAGAGAGAGAGATCACAAGTAGGCAGAGAGGCAGGCAGAGAGGGGGGGAAGCAGGCTCCCCACTGAGCAGAGAGCCCGATGCGGGGCTCGATCCCAGGACCCCAAGATCCTGACCTGAGCCGAAGGCAGAGGCTTTAACCCACTGAGCCACCCAGGTGCCCCCACAAACCATTCGTTTTCAAGCTGTGTTCCTCTTCCCCCAAAATTCTGATAGGAACCCCCCTTCTCTTGCCCCTTCCCCTCAATCCCAAGGGTGAAGCCTTCTGGCCTGAACAGAGAACCCCTTCTGACCCCAGTACAGAAGGCAGGCCTGGCAAGGAGAGTCTAGTACAGAGGAGAAGAAACAAATAGACTGCCCTTATGTTGCTTCTTTCTTAGTTTCCTTGCAGATGGATATAGCTAAGAAAGACATGCATTTGGGGGTATGTCTAGTGAGCTAGTTGGGCTTCTATGTCCTTGGATCCTTGCCATTTACACTGTGAACCCAGGTAAATTGTGCTTGATTGATCAGTCAGAGGCTGTGGCCTTTCTGTTTAGAATTTCATTAATTTGGGGGTGCCTGGGTGGCTCAGTCATTAAGTGTCTGCCTTCAGCTCAGGTCATGATCCCAGTGTCATGGGATTAAGCCCCGCATAGGGCTCCCTGCTCGGCAGGAAGCTTGCTTCTCCCTCTCCCACCACCGCCCCCCTCCCCGCTTGTATTCCCTCTTTTGCTATGTCTCTCTCTGTCAAATAAATAAAATCTTTAAAAAAAAAAAAAAGAATTTCATTAATTTTCCACTGAACCAATGAATGCCCTCATCTTTGGCCTTATCTTGGGCCATTCAACCAGAAAGCTGAAAAGGAGACTGCTTTAAAGGGAGGAGAAGCACAGAAGAGCATTTTGAGAAGTCATATCTTAATCCTTACTAGAATTTTCACTTCAAATACCGCATCCTCCAGCTGAATCATTTTAGATTATGGCAAGAAAACAAATCCTTTGTGCCTAGCTTGGGGAAATCCCACAATCCAAAGCAAAAGTTGAAGAGAGTGTAATAGTGGGGCTTTGAGTCCCCGGATTCTTGTTCCTTATCGGTGATGTTTGAGGGAGTTCATTTCATGTGAGAGAGAAAATAAGACTCTTAATCCTAATTGTAATGATTCTGAGGGTATAGAAACATCTGGGAATTGGTGTAGGAATATTCTTTTTATTTTATTTTGTATTATTTGCCCCAGGGTACGTGTCTGTGAATCATCAGGCTTACACGTTTCACAGCAATCACCATGGCACATACCCTCCCCGATGTCCATAACCCAGCCACCCTATCCCTACCCCCGCCCCCCACCTCCCAGCCACCCTCAGTTTGTTTCATGAGTTTTGGAGTCTCTTAAGGTTTGTCTCCTTCCTGAGGAATATTCTTTCTTGTGAACAGCTCACAGAAGCCCCAGAAGGGACAGCGTTCAGCAGAGCAGCATTTTAGAGTAAATAATTTGTCACGGGAATGCAGGCACATTCAGATTTGAGACTACCCATTTCTCACAATCTTTCCCAATCTCCTGCGTGGCTGGGAGGTTCTAGGGCTGTTGGCAGCTTCTGCTGTATGTTGGGAATGCACTTGGAACTACACCAAAAAGACTCTGTAGCCCTGAGGATTTTATATGGGTTTAACATGTGCCCGCTGAGCCCTGACTCGCCTTGGCCATCAAGCTACACCCTCAAACCCTGAGAGTTCATCTCAGGCCAGGAGGGGCCCGGAGGCCAGGCCCAGCTACCGCATGGCCCTCGCTCTTGGCACGCACGCCACTGAACTCACCCTGATAATCCCCAACTCCTGTGCACAGCCAAGCTCACAAACCTGATAAAAAGCGAAGTGTGATTTTATGCCCTTTATTGCTCTGCTCATTAAATTCCCAGGTTTATTATTCCTGCTCCCTTCCCCCACGAACCAGAGACCGAAGGGGAGGAGTTTTTTACATTTTGCTAATGTAGAAATAGGCTTGGAAATAGATGAAAGAAAAACGGAAACAAAACCCTTCCTGTCACGGTTTCCAGCAATATAAAATACGCTGATTTGGAAGTTAAAAGGTTTATGGACACTGTCATTTGGGCTCTAACCCTCTCGGCATCACACGTGATACAGCTCCAGAATGACTTTTTACTAAAAGCCGTGGCCTCTGGTTCATTTTAAAGACTTCCACAGGAAAGCAACATCACGTAAGTGTGAAAAAGGCTCACTTCAGAGCCCAGTGGCACTATCCTGTCCAGAGCTCCTTTGCTTTCCTACCTGGACCCGCTAAGCAGCAAGTTTAGATGAAGAGAAATTATAATGCAGTAGCCACTGGAGAGAAGTGAATATACAAACACAGACCCAGTGCATTCAATTTCCACAATAATCTAAGCTGTGGAACTCAGACCTTATATGGCATAATTTGGGGGTTCAAGCAGCATCTGCCTCTGTCTCCAAAACAATCCCTAATTTAGACAGATTCTCTTTGATTATGCTTTTCTGTTCCATCAGAACGCAGAGCACAAAACCAAGTCCCATGTGTGAATCGGGGATATCTACCTATATACCTGGAATGTGTGTGAGTCTAAGAAAGCGGGGTCCCTACTTGTTCATATCATAGCTTTGGGCACTGTGAGGGATACATCCTTAAGGCTATATTAACCTTGTTTGGAAAACTCCATTCCTGAAGCTTACATTCTCTACCAAGTGGTTTGTGCCAAGAGGAGGAGCATTCGGAATGGAAATGGTTCTAGGAAGGAACCGTAGAATCTTGATGCTCCTGAGAACCCGACTGGTTCCAAGAGTCCTAAACCTGTGGTCCATGAAGGGTTTTTGAGGTGAAGGGCAAAAGTCTTTAATGTTTTAGTAAAACTTTTTAGCCTTATCATAATAGTACCTGCATATACTTTAAATAAAGGCTGAAATAGTTCTGTAAGAACTACAGTTCATGCTATGAAGAACATGAGCCCCCTACTGCCTCATTCCATTTTCTTGCTCCTCAGAGCACCATTTTTGACTCTTTGCTGATTATTTTGGACATTAATCCATATATCAAAATAACAGTATAATATCACTACTTCTTAACTTACGAGTTTAGGCCTTTTCTGTCCACCTCATGCAGTGGACAATTTAGTTCTTTTTCATCCCTTTGCCCCAGTTATACATTCATGCCCCTGACTGCCCCCCCATCTCCACCATTCTAACAAAATTATGCTGAAATTTTGGGTTGACTGTTGACAGTACTGTTGACATTACTATGACTACCTAAGTGCTAATCACAGTTTAGCTATGTAATATGCTATTGTTCTTTCTGCATGATTTTTTTTTTTTTTTTTGAGAGAGAGAGAGAACATGCAAATGGGGGTTTGGGGGCTGTGTGCAGAGAGAGAGCGGGAATCCCAGGCAGGCCATCCCCAGCGTGGAGCCCCAGGTGGAGCTCAGTCTTACGACCTTGAGACCATGACCTGAGCCAAAACCAAGAGTTGGACGCTTAACTGACTGAGCCACCCAGGCACCCCATTCCTGGATGACTTTTAATTTTCCCTAGAATTAATGATTATCTCCGTCCCTGCCCCCGGATGCTCATTAGCTTAATTTTCTTCATACTTCTTACTGATTCATCTGTCGATTCTCTGCCAGTGGACTCAATCTCCTCTTAACACATTCAGACAACAGATCTTCTACTGATTCATTTCCTTCACTAAACCTTTCCTGGAGCCTTCTTACCTGTTCCTGCCTGAACTGGTCACTCTCTCTGTTTGGACACTGCTGTCTTGTATTCACTCACCACCCTTCTGGGCGTTCCCTGCACTTTGGGGTTTTGAACGGCCTATGTCATCTATCCCATGTCTTCCTCCTTCTTTGTTGAAAAGGCTCATAAGGGGCACCTGGGTGGCTTAGTCGTTAAGTGGCTGCCTTCGGCTCAGGTCATGATCCCCGAGTCCTGGGATCGAGCCCCGCATCGGGCTCCCTGCTCAGCAGGAAGCCTGCTTTTCCCGCTACCGTTCCCTCTGCTTGTGTTCCCTCTCTCGCTGTGTTTCTCTCTGTCAAATAAATAAAAAATCTTTAAAAAAAAAAAAGAAAAGGCACATAAGAGTAAATGTCTGTTACACTTTGCATATCTGAAAATACCCTCAGTTTATACAAATACATGGTAGATAGTTTGGCAGAGTATAGAATTTTAGGACATAAATAATTTTCCTTCAGAATTTTAGAAGCACTCCTCATTGACCTTTAGCTTTGAAGATTGCTTTTTGGGAAACTCAAAGCCATTCAGATTCCTGGCCTGTTTTGTTGTTGTGGTTTGGTTTGGTTTTTTTCTGAAAGACATTTTACAACAGTCCTTGATTTAGGTGTATTTTCCCACCTTATGCCAGGTATTAACTGAATCCTTACAGTCTAGAAACTCATGTCCTTAAGCATTAAGATTTTGCACCTGGGTAGCTTGTCAATTAAGCATCCTACTCTTGATTTTGGCTCAAGCCATGATCTCAGGGTCGTGTGCATGAGCCCCGCATCAGGCTTTGCACTCAACGGGGAGTCTGCTTGATATTCTCTCCCTCTCCCTCTGCCCACCCCACCCCCATTTCTCTCTCTCTCAAAAAAAAAGGACTCTTTTGAATGATCCCCTAATTTTCCTTTTTCTGTTTTCCACTTTTCCCCCTTAATTTCTAAGAAATTTCTTCATCTTTATCTTTTAGTTTCCTACTGAATTTTTAAATACTGTATTCAGATCTTTTTTTTTTTTTTAAGATTTTATTTATTTGTCAGAGAGAGAGAGAGAACACAAGCAGGCAGAGAGGCAGGCAGAGGCAGAAGGTAAAACAGGGTCCCTGCTGAGCAAGGGGCCCGATACGGGACTCCATCCCAGCACCCAGGAACCATGACCCGAGCTGAAGGCAGCTGCTTAACCAACTGAGCCACCCAGGTGTCCCTATTCAGATCTTTAAATTCCAAAACATTTTTCCTATGAATTAAAAACATAGACCCTATTTTTATCTCATGGGTATAATATCTTATCTCTCTGAGAAAAGTAACATAGGATTACTTAGTAACGAGTAAGTTCTGAGCTTATGGATGGGATATATTGATTGTGAACTTCCCTTAGCGTGATCTGGCTGGGCCTTTTATCTAAGAACTCCTGATAACACATGTTTGGATCTTTTCTCTTGAGCTCATCAGGTTTTCGGTAAAACAGGTTTTCCTGTTTTCCTCCTGGAGGGTGTAGATCTGGCTTTCAGTGTTCCGGGGGTCACAGCATTCAATGTACATGATATTCATTTAATCCTCTTCCAGCTAGGTTCTCTGGTTTCCGCTGTCCTGGTGTTGGTCAGACTCTCAGTTTCATCTTCTGGAAAGCAAACCTCCTGTGTTCCTCCCAGCTCAGGAAGGGTGGAGTCTCACCTCGCAGAGTAAAGAAGGGGATTTAGGGAAATCTCACTGCTATTTATATGGGAGTCAGCCAACCCCGCTGCTTAGAGGCCCGTGTTTACCGTTTCTTTTGGGGCATCTGATGCCACCATTTCTTGAGTTTTTGAGCGTTCTGGTTTATAACTTGGTTGTTTCTCAGCTTTTCTTACTGTTGGTTTAGGTTCTGGCTCCCTTAAATCGGCTAGGTCACTCACCCATTTCTTCACCAGCTTCCAGTATTTTACTGCTGTAGTCTCCATTTCCAGTTAGTTGGTTTGTTTTCCTTCTTCTTTCTTGCAGGTTTATGCCTTTTAATTTTGGGTGAGATTTTCCTTCAGTCCTATGTGTAGGTTGCGATTCTGTACCAGCTAATGCCTGGGTCTCTTGATATCCTAATTGTATGACTTCAGGAGCTCACCCCGTAAGAAGAGTGAACTCGACTACTTTTGGTTTAGAGAAGTTTCCAGTTACTGCTTATCAGTTTCTAAAGTTGTTCCTCCCCATTCTCCAAGCTAAAACACTTCCTTTTGCAAACAAATCCATGCAGGAGGATGGGTTAGATGTTGTCATCATTTACCTTTACTTTAACTTGCCTTGTGGCCCCTGACCAGAATGTACTCAAAATCTGATGATACAAGAGGAAGAGGGAAAAGGCAGGAGGTGCTGGGGGAAGGCTGCCCTCCATGCGTATCTGTACAATCCTTGGATTTGAAGCTATAGTTTCACTGCTAGCCTTGTTACCTGAGCCAGGGACATTAACCACATTTCCTTTTAGCAAACATAGACCTGATCCCTATTCCCCAGGGTTATTGGCAGTAAGTACGCTTAAGCAAGAATGCATGTGAAAAGTCTTCTAAACTCCAATGTCCTACAAAAATGTAAGATACTGAAGGTTTCTCAGATGTGTAGGCAGAGAAAAAAATCTAAGAGTGGAAGGAACGCTGCATTTCACAGAGCAGAATAAAATGCTGAGGTCTCAGATTGGGTCTCCCTTTCCTAATCCCTCAGGCTTCTATTCAGCAATCCTCCGTTGAACATACTGTGTGTTCTTAAAAAGCAAAAGTCATCACATCCTTAGGTTTACCTGAGGCAGGTAAGAGCTTTTAGTTAGGAGCATCTGTTGGGGCTTCCTATGTTTCTAGAAGTCTGAAGTTGCTTCAGGCTCCCACGTTTAGTCCAGGTGGAGAGAGAAGCAGCAAGACAGGTGTGACTAAAGTGGGGGCAAGAGACTAAGTCCCAGCAATCAGAAAGATACAGGTGGGAATTCTGATGTGACTGTAAAGACAGCAGGATCCATTCGCAGCCACATGCGCAGGCTAAGTTAAAGTAAGGTAGCTACAGGGGCACCTGGCTGGCTCAGTTAGTACAGCAGGTGACTCTTGATCTCGGGGTCCTAAGATGGAGCCCCACGTTGGGTATAGAGATTTCTTAAGAATAAAAATCTTTAAGAAAAATAAAAAATAAAGTAAGCCACAGAAAACCAAAATGCAGGTGCAAATAGGTTGGCCATAATGCAGGAATATAGAAAGAAAATGATAGGCAGGAGACTTTGAAAGCTTTTAAATTCCTGCTTGGGGGGGGCACCTGGGTGCCTCATTGGGTTAAGTGTCTGCCTTCAGCTCAGGCCATGATCCCAGGGTTCTGGGATCAAGCCCCACATTGGGCTCCCTTCTCGGCAGGGAGCCTGCTTCTCCCTTTCCCTCTGCTTGTGCTCTCTGTCAAAAAATAAATAAATAAAATCTTAAAAATAAGTTCATTCACTCACTCACTCATTCCTGCCTTGGAATATTTCCCCCTTTCCTCATAAATTATAACAACATCAAATTACCCCTCTTGCTGAGTTTGCCTGCAGAGGGAAAGTCTTCTAGCTTGGAGATTAGGGAGGGGCAATTTTCGAAAATGATAAATAGTGATTGAAGATTTCTATAAACTAATGGTAGTCTAGTTCACTCTCCTTACAGGAGTAAGCTTATAAAATAATTACAGTTAGGATATCAGGAGATGGAGACATTGATTGGTTCATAATTGCAACCAACACATAGCCCTAGTGGACAGTTTCTTTCCAGCATCGAGTAATATTAAATCTAAACCACCCCAGGCATATGGTTTTCAATCCAGTGCTTAAGTATCTTCTAAGAAAGAGATTCCATAAATTCCCCTTATAACTAACCAATCCCCATAATCAGCAAGTTCTTTTCTCTGTGACCTAAATCCTTATTGCTACCATTTAAACTCATTTCCTCATGTTCTGCCCTCAAGAGAGATAAAGAACAGCTGTCTGCTCTTCTTTATAATAATCCTCTTTGGGTGCTATTTGCAAACATTCTCCTTTGGGCTAAATGTTTGAGATTCCTCTCACCTTCCTTTAAAATTCTTCTGTTGTTCTTTACCCATAGAGCCTCTCCGTGTTATTCACATCTTTCTGTGATAAAGTTTCTTCCCCATGACCTGCCATGCTGAAAGACGCAGAGATAAGAATCCAGTTGTAAAGTAGACGGCCAAAAAGGTGGTAGGAAATCAGATCTGGACAATTCCATGCCAACCTAAAGAAATAAAACATTATCCCTTAAGAAATACATTTTTCTATTTTTGAAAGCATCTCTGCCAATAGCTCAGCTCAGCCACAGGCAAACATGTGAGCTGGGTCGAATTAGTTCTAACACACCCTCCTACAAATGCCTCCTCCCCTACTGTCCTTCCTCTCTCTTCCTCAGTGGGGTGTGAAATTTTAGGAGCAAAGTGTGAAGACAACGCATTTTTTCGGATGGCCATCTCTGATGTTTATGAACAACAAGGATCCTTCCTTGGACTCCTTACGTTTGCTAAGTAGGGCTTTCCTGCTTAGTCCTGTGGTTCTTGCTGCCCATCTGCTCCAGAAGAAGGGTGGTTATGTTTTTGTCACCCAACGGATGTGTTAGAGAAAGTAAGTCCTCCAAGAAATGAGAGGTCATCATGATAGCAGAAAACCAAAAGGCCCAGCTTAGAAAACCCAGGGGAACTCCATTGGCTTTTTGAGCAGAAGCGGCTATACATTAAACTTTTGTTTCTCATGGTGACTTTTTCTGTAGCACCACCTCCATCTCACAAAGAAAATCTTTGTCTTAATTTCTCAGAAAGTAAAAGTTTTTTTTAATAACTTAGTTATATTGAGAAATCTCATGTCTTACATGTGAAAACAGCCACCACGGTAGAAGAAGATATTTTCCGTATTTCTGAGCAGATTCTCAGATTAAGATTCTCCTTGCCTTGGCACATAATTGGCTCAAAGTCAGTAGATTGTTTTTCTTTTTAATTTTTTTCCCCTGAAGATAGTTGACACACAGTGTTAAATTAGTTCTAGGTGTCCAACATAGTGATTCCACAAGTCTATACATTCTGCAACATTCACCGCCAAGTGTAGCTACCATCTGTCAGCATACAATGCTATTTCGAAGTCAGTAGATTATTAGGTTAAATTGACTTGTCCACCATGGTGAAATGCATCCTACAATCTTGAGTCTAGGGGGCTTCTTTGTTTTGAGCTCTCATTTTGGACAGTGTTTTGCATTAGCACAAGAGTTTCCAAAACTGGAAGTTGAAAGACCTTTTTAATAGGCACTGATTAAAATATACTGGCATGGTAACAAATTGTATTTGGCAAATAGACATTAGAAAGCAAATATTCAGACTTCCTGGGCAGGGAGTGGGACTGGCACTTTTCCTGACTCGGAATAATCCAGTTCTGGATGAGACACTTGTTCACTATTGACAAATGAGGGAAGGCCATTTTGATTTAGCTGCTATCAGGCTGCACAAATGAAGTCCAGGTGAGCCAAAAAGCGGAGGGTGAAGTGTTGATTCCTCCAGATTTTCTGGTGTATCCTCTATTTAAATGGAGAAAAGATGTTTTTAAAATGTGCTTCATGCACAGCCATACTTGTCCTTCTAATTGATAACATAAGGATCCAGCTGGGTGTGGATCAACATGTGGGTTTAAGAGCTGAATTTTTTAAATATATCACGAATTGTTCAGGTCTCTGGAGGCTTTTGGTTTTTTTGTTTTGGGGTTGTTGTTTTTGTTTGGTTTTTGACATCAGAATAGCTAAGAGATTTTATTTCCCTCTAGAAATAAGCCCCCACTCTGGGGACAGTGAATTTCTGGCAGAAAAGTCACTGTCAATAAGGCAAACTTCTCCATCTTTAATTACATACATCCATGCAGGGTAGAGGGCAATGCTGGGGAGGGTCCAAAATTTAGACTGGCAAAAAAAAAAAAAAAAAGTTTCTCTGCCTTGAGGCATATTAACCCCCATCTCTTCTCTATGCCACCAATCCCAGAAGAAAAGAGAGGAAATCCAGCATGGGCCAAAAAATGCAGCGAGCATATAAAGGCCTTCAGGTTGATACAGATATGTGTGTTGTTGTGTGGTTTGTGAAATGGGTGGCTGGGAAACCTGTCACCAGACGCAAGGGCACGAGCTGGGTCTACATTTTGCAGAGCTGCTTTTTTGGCAGAGTCTTTTGAGAGGCCCCAGCAAGGGAATGGAAGTAAGGAGCTAAGAGCCTGTCCTTAAAGGGTAGCGCCTTTGCTCTGTGAGTTTTGTTTTAATGAAGAGGCCAGAGGGTTGCTTATCTCTCTGGCTGATAGCTGTGTGTTTCAGCTTGACAGTAAAGAGGAGGCTCATTCATAAACAGACCTGGCCCTCTCGGGCTTCCCATGCTGGAGGAGGAGGGGCAGGAGACCGCTGACCATACTGCGACTTTTCGGAGAACATGCAGTGTTTTTCATGAGAGCGTTGATCACTTTTCCCTACACAGAGCCATTTTCTGAGGGCTGCCCTGAGACCATTTTCGCTGAAGAAAAGACTTCGCTCTAGGGCCTTTTGCAGGGCTAAATGCAAACCATGTGTGTGACCCGGGGGTTCCTCCTCCTCCAAAACACTGCACGTTTGGCACAAGGAATGGGCTTCATTAAAATGCAGTGGGATGTGTCATGAAAAGTGGGATGCTTCATGTGTTAGGAGATATTCTCGCTGCACCCCCAGTGACCTGGGAGGATGGAGGAGGTGGTTCCCTGGCAACCACACTCCCCATGTGCAATCAGCTCACCTCCTTCCCCAAAAGGTTTTTCTGGGAGTATCTTGCCCCAAACTTTGTTTCTTGGGTGCGTTGTGTGCTTGGGACACACAGCTGTCTCTGCTACAGCTCCGGCAAAATCAAGGCTTCCCACCCGCATTTTGCAGTAGATTCGGAAAAAGGCCCCCAAACCGGCAGGCCTCTCCTGTTACAGTGTAAAGGTCTCACCCTGCAAACTTCTCTGTGAGAAGAGACGGGCTGTGTTTCCTGAGTACAAGGGCTGGGCTGTGGGAGCAGATGTGGTACTTTCTTCAAAGGTCAGAGCCCCTGAAATCCTGAGGACTTGGTGTTCTCTGTCAAGGTCTGAGTCACTAACACTGCCTATCAGCTTGAAAACCATTCCCTTTTCGCCACGCAAGAGGCCCTAAGAACAACAAGCAAACACCAACACACCCAACAACTCTCTGTGTACAAGGCCTGGTCAGCTTCCGCCCAGGGCGGACAAACAGCAGGTAAAACGGCAGACGGGGAAATGTTCTTGTCGGTAACTTTGTCCCTTTGTCCTTTGCCCCTTTCCTTCCTTTACTGCAGGGGAGACCGCAGGAAGGCAGCAAGTCCCCACTTCCCCGCCGGCCTCGGAAAACAGCAGTGCGGCCCACAGCATCGGCAGCACGCAGAGCACGCCCTGCTCCAGCAGCAGCGCAGCCTAGCCGGGGCCTTCGCTGCGCATGCAGGTCTCCGGGGCGCTCACCGCGCATGCGGACCTCCGAGGCGCTCTATTGCGCATGCGGGCCTGAGGACTTCCGTTGCCGTGCCCTTGTAGAGTGAATTTCCATCTAGAGACCACCTGTTGTATTCATCCCCACCCCACCCCCACCCCCAGGGCTAATACACATGTGACCCCGGGACTTCCGTAACACACTAGAACTCACGCGAGAAAGCCGAGATGGTGGCCTTCTTCCACCAGTCCCGCGCAGGCTTGGGGGTTTTCAATGTGAAACACATGCCAGTTTTCAAAATGCTGCTTTGTCCAGGTAAGACTCTCCGCAAACTGGGGCCCTGAGATTGACCCTGACGCAAGGAGTCGGTAAGAGGATAATAAGCAGACGGTAGGACCCGTGAGGAGATATGGCCAAAGATTCTAGTGTAACTGAACCAAGATGTAGGACAAAAGGAGTTCTTCAGGATTTTCTAAGTGTGTTTCTCCACGTCTAATTTGCACCTTCTGGATGCACACTTCTCACTTTGCTGTCACACCTAGGGGCTGATGTTGTCGGCTTGACGGATGCTGCCCTTGGGGCCTGCATCCGGATACATATCACAACATTCCTTTCTGGTGCCCTGGGCCAAAACCGGCGCTGATAACCTCATCAGCTTCCCCCTTCTCCCCGCACTCGCACACCGACTGACTGCAAAAATGTCTTAATGTAAATTTGTTTCTTCATAAGCATCTAGAAATTGAAAATGGCCAAAACTCTGGGGACTGCAGATTTGGGCCCATTTATGACCTTGTGTTCTGAAAAACTAACGTATAGATGGGGCAACTTTAGTTTTAAAGTAGAAGAAGAATTTGCACAGTAATGTATATGCTAGTACAGGTATAGACTGTGTCATCTGGCACGTTCTTCTCAGTTAAAAAAGAGAAAAGTCATTCCCCTTTTTAAAGTGTCCTAAGCCTCCGATTTGGAACTTACTCTTAAATGTATTTGGGAGAATTCGTGTTTCCACTCAAAACATGTCAACCTTTTTAAGAGACCATTTTGTAAAAAGCGAAACTCTGGTTCGTGCAAATGCACTGCAGATCCTGTTGGATTCCAGTTGGTTATATGAACAGTGTCACCAGTTCTGCCGAGAAAGTGCTGAGATCTGGAAAAGGGCACTCATTTGGACTGCTTTAGTTCTCTTGCCTTAAATATTTTCCAAACTCAAAGGATTTATGGTGGATTTCATTAAAATGGAATAATATGATGCCACTTTGCAGCTCAAATAAGCTCAACTGATACCTCTGTGTTAAAAAAAAAAAAAAATGCCAGAGGGAAATTTCCATGCCAATTCGTTTACTACTGAGGATAGTTTGATTGCAAGTAAATAGTTTTTTCCAGAATTCTCCCCAAAAACTACAAACAGTAAAGGCTAGCTTCTACCCCAAAATATTCATAAATAAATCTCACTGCCCTTAAAATAAGGAAGTTGTGCCTCATTCTCTGAATGGAAACCTAAGTAGGAAATGTTGATGACACCCAACACCTGAAGGCAGTGTCTATAAGGCACATAAGTAGGTGGAAATACTGAAAGTCATATGATGCGGATAGATATTAGTCACTGATAGGAAAGACTTATCACCTAGTCATAGACTAATACTCCAAGAACTGTAGATACTCAATCTGGATAATATGAACGAACACAGATTACTTGAAGGCAACGAATTCCAGGCTACCTACATTGACTTCTTGAAAACTTTGCAGATTTCCACATACAAACAAAGATATGAGATTTAGAGAATTAATTCCCTTCAGTTAAATTTTTAACACAAGGGTATCAGAATGGAGGACTTAGATGATGCTACCTGTGTTTGAAAATAATGCGCTTTGCCTAACCTTCAGCAGAATGTATTGTTTTAGCATATTCTATGTATAAAAAAGTTTAAAGATGTCTTCAAAGAAGACTAGAGTCTTTAAGTCACTTATAGCTATATTTTACTACAAAAATTTGTGTATAAAGATATATTTAAGTGTTTTCGATAAATTTAAATTACTCCATATGAAATGTTTAATTTCAGTCACTGTGAATTCTTTTGATCAGTTCTTTGCTGTTTAAAAAACCCCTTCCATCCTATTAAAAAGAAAATTAGCTATTAAGAAGTATTAAAAGATTCAGATCTTCAGATGGGCAGGGTTAAAACCTTTTGTGGTTATATTTAAATGTGTATTTTTGAGAGAGATGCTACATTGCCAATGATTTTATAAATAATTTAAAATTAATTTACAAATTTATGGATGCAAACCAAAAGATTTTAAAAGAAAAAAGAAAAAAAATCACCTTTTATTTGTTTAGGTCTTAACTATCAGAAGTATTATTTAGATCAAGAAATCTTGTTGATAAACCTGATCCCATGTTAATTGGAGAGTGAATGTCATTATCTCAGAAATGTCTCTAAAAAAATGTTTCTAAAGAAAGTGTTATCTCCCTGACTTCTTATTACAACATTTTCAATTGCTTCATACTTCACAGTTTCAATACAAAATACAAGCTATACTTTATAACAAGTTCTGCAAGTTCCTTTAAAACGGTTGTTATATTCCAGTTAAGTGCTTCTGTCTACAAAGTCTTTCGTTACTTCTGCAAACTACACCCCAATTCACAGAGACCATTCGGTTTTGTTTGTTGTTCAAGCTAAAGCTATTGTTGAAATGCTCTAAACTCCCAAGTCGGAGGGAGTGTGTAGTTCCCTCTGCTTTTCATCATGTGTTTACCAGCAGTTATTTTGTATTTTAAGAGTCAGAGACATCTTCTGTCTGAGCTGTTTCTATAGCATTTTCCACACAAACAAACAAAGATGGTCTTTTCCTTGTCTGTAGGAAGATTGCAAACCCATTTTCTGTGTGTGTTCTGTACTGGGCATGATTGTGGGTGTGGGGGGTACGCACACGCGTGCCAGCCTTTTCGTACTGTAACTACCTCATCGTGTGAGTGACGCTTCTACTGCCGGGTGTGTTAACAGAGCACATTTTGTTGGGTGACTTGAGTGTGTGTGTGTGACCTTTTTCCTGTTTGTTTTATCTGGGGGTTGTTCATGAAACTGACAGATGTTTTTCTAAAAAGGACTATTATCAGTTTCCAAATACAATACTTCTCTCTTCTGGTTTTTCCTGAGTGAGCCTGATTTTGTTGCTGTTTTTCATCTATCAGGGTAAAAAGAGTACCCTTAAAATCCCTGTGGCCAGTTTGAACACCCCTGTTGTATTCTTTTCTCTGTTAAATGTGTTGGCAATTTTATGAACATGCTTAGATGTATAGTTTTGATAACCACAGTTTTAAGTCCTTTATCTGTGCATAATAAAAAAGATATATATCAATTTATTAATGCCTGTCTTGATTGGTCATCATTAAATTCTGCCCTCAGGATGGTATAACTTTTTCCTTGTGACTTTCTCCTAAATTGATCGTCTGTTGCAACTGCTTTGGTGAGGAGCAGGGAGTGAAGAAACTAAGAGAAAAGCCTAACTCAGAGCAGAGAGAAAGAATGGATAGACCAGAAGAAACTTAACAACAGGAACTGTCACTGTTCTCAGAAAAATGTGGTGGGAGACCCAGAAGTGGGTGTCAGCCCCTGCATCCATTCCTGGCCCTTCTCTCAACCTCTTGGAACCAAGGAGTGGGAAATAATAGTATTTGGATCTCCACATACTCCAGTGATGGTTCCAACATTCTCTATGGACCTGGATTACCACCACCTTTTAACTGCCCCAGCCAGAAATCTGGAAATCTAACTCTACTCCTCTTTGGCTTCCCACCACCAAATTAATAAGTCCAAGTTTATTCAACCTCTGGAGTATCTCTTTCTCCAAACCACCTACTTACTTCTACTCCTGCTGCTGTTATCCAGACTCCAAGGCCCATTATCTCTTAAACCGAATGACTACAACCGCCTAACTAGTATGCTGACTTCCATATTTGCCCCCTGCTAATTCTTTCTCCACTATGCAACCAAGAGAATTGAAAAAAAGATCAAATCTTGTCACTTTCCAACTTGAAGTCTTTAAGTAGTCCCCTCACTTGCTTTCAGGATAAAATTCAACCTCCTAGATACAGCTTAAAGAGAATAATCTGCCTACCTTCCCAGCTACTTTCATCTCTCTGGAACTCGGGTTCCATGTGGCAGATCCCCCACTAGACATATTTATGTTACAAAAACAATAGCTTGGTCTTTTATTATTAAGGATTTAATTATGATATTGGATATAAATTATGTTATTGAATAGGAACTGAATTTATGTCTACAAACTGCTCTCACATGTCCCTCCCTTCTCCTCCCCTTTTGAGAATTAGTGAATTAAATGGTTAGAAGCAGAGACCCAAAATAGTATTAAGGCCAGTAGTCCCTCCCCTCAACACCTCACACAGGTAGGTGCCCACACAGAGGAGCCGTGTGAGAAGCTTAAGTAACATCTCACTCTAGTATGGTGGAAGTTCATTATACAGATGAGAACCCGGCCATTTTTAAGCACCAAGGTTTTGTCCTGGAGCTAGCACTTCTTGGAAGGTAGAGGGAGAAATTGGCAGGTCAAATACTTTTTCTGCCGTTAAACTGTCCTTGTATCTACTGTAGCAGAAACCTGGGCAAGGCACAGATGATATTCAGAGTCTCTTAACTACGTGAAATTGGTTGTAAAATTTTGCATTGATGTTTCTGGGCTTTTTGTTGTCTTGAGGGTTTTTTTGGTGCATAGCCTTTTTTTTTTTTTTTTTTTTGTCCTTTTTAGAGAGAGACAGAGCTAGTGAGCTGGGGTTGGGAGAAGAGGAACAGAGGGAAAGGGAGAGAGAATCTTAAGCAGGCTCCACGCCCAGCGCAGAGCCCAATGGGGGGCTCAATCTCATGATGCTGAGTTCATGACCTGCACCCAAATCAAGATCAGACATTTAACTGAGCCACCCAGGTACCCCGGATCCATAGTGTTTTTATAGTCTCATCTTTGGTGTGAAAAATTTTTCTTGCACACACAATTTTCTTCGAAAAATTTTTCTTGCACACACAATATACATGTATAAAATGAATGCAAATAATACATGGAGCACTGGAAAAGCCCCCATAATCCTCACATAGGGAATAACACTGATTTATTGTGTGTATTCCCAGGCATTTCCTTATGTTCATATCACCATGTACGTGTCACTATTATGCATAAGATCGTATCATACCATTTGTGACTTGCTTTTTTCACATGGCATATCCTTCTATCAGATTTTGTGATTATTGATCATCACTTTTTTTTTTTTTACTAGATTTTCCTTAAATTGCCAAGTAAATAAAGTTAACGCTTTTTCCCTGGCATTTCTCAGGAGGAAGTGATGTTTACAGCCTTTTTCTCACTCAAACACACGAAATGTGTTCACAGGCAGAGGGATTTTTGTTTTGTTTACTAAAAATGGTATCACAATATACATACTCTGAAACTTGCCTTTTTCACTGGATATGGTCATCCATCTAAGTTAATAGATATGGAACAAATTTATGCTTTTTAATGGGTATATTTCATACAATTAGCCAATTCATTAGTGATAGACATTTAGAAGTGTTATTTTTAGGGTTTTGCCAAGATACCCTGCTGTAGTTAATATCTTTGTATATATGTCCTTATGATCTAGTGCACTAAAGCAAAGTGACATTGTCACAGAGAAACTGATGAACTTACCGAAATAGATTTTAACGTATTACAAAAGGTGATAAATCACAAAGGTTTGGATATAAAAGATTTGTACAATGCAATTAAATTAAGCTTGATCTAATGGCTGTACAAAGAATCTTGTAACCCCAAATTTGAGAATTTTGTACATACAGAATGTTTATAAAAATTGACTACTGTTAAAAAAAAAATTGACTACTGTTAGACCATAATCAAAGTCTCAGCAAATATCACAGAACTTAATTATACTGGTCAAGTTTTTTTGTTTTTTTAAGATTTTATGTATTTATTTGACAGCACAAGCAGGGGGAGCAGCAGGCAGAGGAAGAGGGAGAAGCAGGCTCCCCACTGAGCAGGGAGCTCAATCCCAGGACCCTGGGATCTCAGCTGAAAGCAGACACTTAACCAACTGAACCACCCAGGCATCCCACTGGTCAAGTTCTTTAACCACAATCCAAGTAGTTTAGAAATCAATAAGAAAAGGATAATTTAAAAATGCTCAATATCTTTGAAAATTTTTAAACTTCTAAATGATTCATGACTCAAAGAAGTACTCTTTTTTTTAAAGACTTTATTTTATTTGACAGAAATAGAGATCACAAGTAGGCAGAGAGAGAGGGGGGAAGATGTGGGGCTGGATTCCAGGACCCTGAGATCATGACCTGAGCTGAAGGCAGAGGCTTTAACCCTCTGAGCCACCCCTCAAAGAAGTACTCTTAATAGAAATTAGGAAGTAAGTAAATTTGAAAAATAAAGTACTACTCAAACATGCAGCTAAAGCAGTAATTTATGAGAAATTAGGAAAAGTGCCAAAAGCTAGTAATTACTTTGAGAGACTACTAGGGATAGACAAAAATTAAGAAAGCACGTGCATTAGGAATGAAAAGAGGACTTTTAATAAATAAGGAATCACCATAAACAACTTCATTCTAATAAATTTGAAAACTTACTATGTGGTGATGTGCTGTTGGGGGTCCTATTGGGAGAACAGAAACCACACTGGATATTTTAATATAAGGCAATTAATATAATGAATTGGTTAAGCAGGTGCCCAGAAACTGAAAAGGCAAAAAGGAGAAACTGAGGTAACAGGATTAATTAACACAAGGAAAAATTACCTCCTTGGGGCTGAAGATTGTCAGAACCTGCAGTTGGCAAGGGCTTGCTGAGTCTAGCACCAGGAAGAAAAGGGTAGATCAGACACTGGGCGTCCAAAGCTTAGTAGATAGCATAGATGATTGCCAAAACCAATTCAAGAAGCAATCGAAAATCAGTGGTTTAAGGACGCCTGGGTGGTTCAGTCAATTAAGCAGCTGAGTCTTAATTTTGGCTCAAGTCATGATCTCAGGGTCCTGGGATCAAGCCCTACATCTTAATTTGCACTGAGCAGAGAGTCTCCTCCCTCTCCTTTTGCCCCTTCCACACTCCTTACAATAAATAAATAAATCTTAAAAAAAAAAAATTAAAGAAAATCAGTGGTTTAGGATCTACTCACAACAAAACACAAAATTAAAAAATAAACCACTGCCAAACTCACATGGTTTTACAGGTAAGTTCAACCACGTAGTCAAAGAATTAGTAATACCAGATTGTGGTAATTCTTTTATTTGGGGGATGACAGGTCAAAGGGAATGAGTTTTTTTTAATAGCCATACCTATTATCAAATTACTTTCTCTAACAGTGGTAGCAAATCACACTGCCACGGTCTCTTCATCAGCACTGGGCATGTTGAAGCAGAAGAGTTTGAGGTAGACCCAATATTAATACAGTAAGCTCTTCATGGTTCAATACAGCTTAGCCATGGGCGATGTTGCCACTCTAGTGGGTTTAGAGAGTAGAGCATCCAGCCAAAGAGGATTGTTCTTAAGAACCCAAAATTTTCCTTCCTAGCGTATGTACTTGCTTGGGACCCATCACCCACTCCTTCGTTCCTGTTTCTCCCTTTTGGAATCAGAGTTATTGGGAAGGAAAAATAAATTTCCCTCTACCTTTCTGAGTTCTTAGCTGCGACATACATACTGCAGGAAAACAAACACAATTCAGGATTAAATATCTTCTTAAAAGGGAAAGGGGAGGGGAGATAATAGGCCTCTTAGGGGAAAGTAAATGGCTTTTATGGAAGATGAATGGGCCTTTAGAAGACTAGATGGGAGGTAAGATAGTTTGTGACAAAGTTGGGTGTGGTGTCAATTTCTAGGCTCTCTCTTGCATGATGAGTCAGTCTTCCCTGATGGATAAAGTTCCCAGAGAGAGTATTTATGATAATTGAATTCCTTTTAGAAGGTCTGCCTTTAGCCAGATAAGGGGGAGTTCAGAAAAAGTCCCTTCCTGCATATGCTATTTTTCAAGTACCTACAGCTTAAAATAATCAATGTACCAAAGTGGCATATTTGGGGTGGCATGTCCTGAACTCTTGACAGTCATATTCTGGGTGGCATATTCTGTCTGCTACCCTTCAGAATGTCTACCCTATGCCTGTCCCACCGTCGTACTTTGGAAACAGAGAACTTGTCTGCTTTTACAGGTTCGCAGCTGGAGAGGAATTTTGCCTCGGGATGAATCATACCTATATCCATTCTCATTCATATATGGTTTAGATGATAATTAGATGAGACTTTGGACTTCAGAATTGATGCTGAAATGAGAACTTTGGGGGCTGTCGAGATGGAGTGGACATATTTGGCATGGAAGAAGGACGTGGATTTGGGGGGCCAGGAGTGGAACATTATGTACTGGATCTTTGTCTCCTTCCATAGTTTCATAGGTTGAAAACCTAATCTCCAGCATGATGCTATTTGGAGATGAGCCTTTGGGGGGTAACTGAGTCATGAGGATGGAACTCTTCTAATGTCATTGGTGCCCTTATAAGAGAAGAGAGCTTGCTTCCTCTCCCCCTCACGTGAGGATGTAATGAGAAGACAGACATCTACAAGCCAGGAAGTGGCCTCTCACCAGATACCAGATCTGCCGGCACCTTGATCTTGGACCTCCAGCCTCCAGAACTATGACAGAAATGTTGTTGTGTAAGCCACCCAGTCTGTGGTATGTGATAGAGCAGCCCAAGCTGACTAAAACAGAAATTGATTTCTGTTACTCCTCCTCTTCCTTCCTTCCCCAAAAGGCTTATGGAAAAATTAATATTAACTAATCAAACACCATTTATAAAGTGGTGATTTCTTCCAGCTACTTGTGAATGTTATAATAATTCTGTAAAGTGAAGAAATATTACCAGCTAGTATTTTCAAGACAAATGCAAACGTCTTTTCTTGTTTCGAAGCAAGCCAAATCTATATAGCATTGTTCTTCCCTAACACAATGTTTTTAAAAATGAGCAAGTGGCTGGTTTAAATTTTATAGGCGTCGCTAATGATCTAAAGTTTGAGTTTTGGCATATTGGCTACACTTGTGTCTAAATTTCTATCTCAGCTTTTTCAGAGGAACTGAACACTGCCCTTTATGTAGATTTAATTTCACACTTAAAATCAAGGTCATATGGTATCGCCTCTCTTTCCATAAAATGTCATAGCTTAAATTAGTTTTTTAAAATTTTTTTAAAAGATTTTATTTATTTGACAGAGAGAGAGAAAGAGAGAGAGAGATCACAAGTAGGCCAGAGAGGCAGGCGGGGGGGGGGGGGGGGACAGGCTCCCCGCCAAGCAGAGAGCCCGATGCGGGGCTCGATCCCAGGATCCTGAGATCATGACCTGAGCCGAAGGCAGAGGCTTTAACCCACTGAGCCACCTAGGTGCCCCTTAAATTGGTTTTTAATAACCTCCAATTACTACCCCTGAGATTTCGTTTTTTAAAAAAAACTTTCATGGTGGGGCGCCTGGGTGGCTCAGTGGGTTAAAGACTCTGCCTTCAGCTCAGGTCATGATCTCAGGGTCCTGGGTTCGAGCCCCGCATCGGGCTCTCTGCTCATCAGGGAGCCTGCTTCCCCCCCCCACCACCTGCCTCTCTGCCTACTTGTGATCTCTCTCTCTCTGTCAAATAAATAAAATCTTAAAAAAAAAAAAAACTTTCATAGTAGATCCACATGACTGAAATGAATTCAATTTTAAAAAGAAATAAGGGTCAAGATTGTGTATACACATACACACACACTATACATACCCTTACATCTCAGCCATTTTCTGCTTTTTTTTTTTTATTAACATGTTCTTGGGGTGCCAGGGTAGCTCAGTTCTTAAGTGTCTGCCTTCAGCTCATGATCCCAGGGTCTTAGGATCAAGCCCCGTGTCGGGCTCTCTGCTCAGCGGGGAGTCTGCTTCTCCCTCTCCCACTCCCCCTGCTTATGTTCCCTATCTTGCTGTGTCAAATTAATGAATTTTAAAAAATCTTAAAAAATTCTCTCCCTCTGCTTTCCTCTCCAACCCCTCCTTGTATGCCAATACTCTCTCTCAAAAAGAAAGAAAAGAAAAAAACACGTTCTCAGTATTTTCTAACCCCAGAACATGATCATTTTTTAGACTCAGCACACCATCTGCGCAAGGGTGGGCAAGGACAACAAGAATTTCTCAGCTTTAAAACCCGACTTGGTTCCTTCCACTTGACCGATCAAAGATCCGGAGCTGAAAGTCTTCGTAAGCGATTTGGGTGGAGGCCCTCACGCTGGTGTTACTCATCCCAGTTCATAAACTGCCTATGACATAGTTCCTGCAGAGAACACCGTACACTCGGCAAGAGTGTTGAAATAATGCTGAATTTCAAAAGGACAAAAACACACGGATTCTGTTTGGTGAAGGGGATTCTGTTTAGAAAGAGAGAACCCTGCATTATCGGTATTAAGACCCAACCCAGATAATAACAATCTACCCCCAAAGTGGAAACCAGAGCTTCAAGTAGTTTCTTCATCAGAAACACAAACTTCTAGGGTCACTGGTCTTGATTCAAGATAAATAACAAGCATCTGCAGAGGACTCTCTCCATGGGCCGGCGTGGTTATCAAATCTTAAGTGGAGAGGAGAGGCGAAAACAAAAAGCTTCGTAGCTACCAATTAGCCTGAAAAGTAGAAGCGTCTGCTGGTGTGTCCACCGTGGACCCAGGGAAACCCTCTGCCGCTCCACTACAGCTCCAAGACGAGGTAAATCGGCTACTGTGAGCTAATGGCAAAAGCGACAAATCTTTAACCTAGCCAGACAGTCCCCATTGGCCTGTTTGATTTTTCCCTCCCAGCATATCCTCAGAATGCTAATGCATGTGAGGGAAACTGTTTGGTTATTGCAAGGAGGTAGGAAGTGTAGGGTGCAGTCAGGAGAAGTATGGCATGGAAATAGGATGTGGTTCCAAGTTATTTCACGCCCTTGGGTCTAGAGCTGAGCTGCAGTGGAGAAAAACAGAAGCAACTCTCAGGAGAGAAATCTGCCAACTCTGCAGCGCAGAGCCCTCCTCCTGCCCCGCGCCCCCTTCCTGTCCATCTGCAGTGGCTTCTCACCATGTTAACATCTCACATCGTAAGGTCCTTCATGGCTCATGGCTCTGCCAGTACACACCCTTCTCCGAGAACCTTTGGAACAGCCCTATCTGTGAGTTATTTTAACCCCTTTCTGAGCTCTGCTGACACCATCGTGCACCCCGTTGCTCGTGGCACAAACTTACTATTTTCCCACCCCTCACAGGGGATTATCACCAAGCGCTGTTTTCACTTCCAAGACATGCTCAGCTGCCTTCTGTCTGCACCTCAGTCTCGTCTCACCCACCCCGACCTCTCACATAGACCCCACTGACAGACCTCTGCATCCCTCTTGTCCCACTATGGTTTGTTCCCCATGTGGCTACCGGCCCATTCTCTTCACAATATGCTACCTCTTGTCAAACCTTCATTGAAAACCATTCAACTTCCCCACATACTTGGTAAAGAAATTTGGAATTTATTCTAAGGCCTTTGTTGGTTCTTAGCTCAGTTGGCAGATTTTCTTGTTTATTCGTTTTTGTCTTTAACTTTTCTAAAGTTTTGAATAAAAAGGCAGTTCAGATGACGTGAAAATTTAAGTGGTATAAGAAAGTATGGGGGCGCCTGGGTGGCTCAGTGGGTTAAAGCCTCTACCTTCGGCTCAGGTCATGATCTCAGGCTCCTGGGATCGAGCCCCATGTCGGGCTCTCTGCTCATCGGGGAGCCTGCTTCCCCTCTCTCTCTGCCTACTTGTGATCTCTCTTTCTCTCTCTGTCAAATAAATAAATAAAATCTTAAAAAAAAAAAAAAAAAGAAAGTATGTATTTGTAAGTCTGGCTCCTACTCCTGTGTCTACTCAGCCCGTTTTCCCCATAGGTAATCATTTTTACAAGTTTGTCGTATTTCTTAAAGAAAATGCAAGCGAATGAGAATTTCTTATTTTCCTCTTTGTTAAACACACGATGGTAGCACATTGTACATTTTTTTTAAAGATTTTATTTATTTGACAGAGAGGAGATCACAAGTAGGCAGAGAGGCAGGCAGAGAGAGAGGGGGAAGCAGGCTCCCCGCTGAGCAGAGAGCCCGAGGTGGGGCTCGATCCCAGGACCCCGAGATCATGACCTGAGCTGAAGGCAGAGGCTTTAACCCACTGAGCCACCCAGGCCCCTGTTCTTGTTCTGCATTTGCTCTTCTCACTTAATGTATTTTGTTTCCATATCAGAATATTAGGCAGTTCCTTGTTCCTTTTCTTTTTTTTTTTCTTTCATATAGGATTCTTCTGTGGGAATATACCATCATCTATTTCACCCTCCTCTTTTAGTAAGCGCTTGGCTTGTTTCTATCTCTTGCTTTACAAACAAGCTGCAGTGGGTTGCCTCATGTAGATTCTTTGGTTTGTGTATAAGAATATCTCAAGGGGGGGTGCCTGGGTGGCTCAGTGGGTTAAAGCCTCTGCCTTCGGCTCAGGTCATGATCTCAGGGTCCTGGGATCGAGCCCCACATCGGGCTCTCTGCTCAGCGGGGAGCCTGCTTCCCCCTGTCTCTCTGCCTACCTCTCTGCCTGCTTGTGATCTCTCTCCCTCTGTCAAATAAATAAATAAAATCTTTAAAAAAAAAAAAAAAGAATATCTCAAGGATAAAGCCCCAGAAAAAAGGGATTACTGGGCCACAGAGTGAATGCATTTCTATTTCTAATAAATATTACCAAATTGTATCCTGTGAAGTTACACCTTTCTTTTTTTGCTCTTTATTGCTTAGATGTTATAACTTAATTCTTTTTAATTCTTTTTCTTTTTTTTTAATTTCCAGTATAATTAACATCCAGTGTTATATTAGTTTCAGTTGTACAATATAGTGAATCAGCAATCCTACACTTTACTCGGTGCCCATAACCATAAGTGTACTCTTAATCCCCTTCACCTATTTTACCCATCCCCCCACCCATCTCGCCTCCACTAACCATTAGTTTATTCTCTATAGTTAAGAGTCTGTTTTTTGGTTTGTCCCTTTTTTTTACTTTGTTCATTTGTTGTGTCTTATATTCCACATATGAGTGAAAATGACATGATATTTATCTTTCTCTGACTTGTTTCGCTTAGTATTATACTCTCTAGCCCCATCTATATTGTTGCAAATGGCAAGATTTCACTATTTTTATGGCTTAGTAATATTCCAGTGTGTGTGTATGTGTAAACCACATCTTCTTTATCTGTTCATCAACTGATGCATAGTTTGGCAGCTTCCATATTTGGGCTATTGTAAATAATGTTGCAATAAACATAGGGGTACATGCATCTTTTTGAATTACTGTTTTCATATTCTTTGGGTAAATAACCAGTAGTGGAATTATTGTATCATATAGTAGCTCTATTTTTAATTTTTTGAGGAACCTCCACTGTTTGAGGAACCTCCACTGTTTTCCACAGTGGCTGCACCAACCTGCATTTCCACCAACAGTGCAGGAGGAAAAATTCTCCACATCCCTGCCAATAGTCGATTCTTGTGTTTTTGACTTTAGCCATTCTGACAGGTGTGCGGCAATATCGCATTGATCACCAGA
Source organism: Procyon lotor (assembly GCA_028646535.1). Lineage (NCBI taxonomy): Eukaryota > Metazoa > Chordata > Mammalia > Carnivora > Procyonidae > Procyon > Procyon lotor. Next base: position 66,720,631 of record CM053606.1, on the reverse strand, counting down.
GAAATGCAAATCAAAACCACAACGAGCGATATATCACCTCACACTCATCAAAACAAAGGTGTACCACATGACACTCCTGTCAACAACGCCTCTTTTCCCACAGCTGCATCAGCCGAGAGCATCAGCCAAATCCGGTATTTTAGCCAATCTAATGGATTAAAAATGGCATCTCAATGTAATTTTTAATTTGCATTTTTCTTATGAGTCAAGTTGTGTGTCTTTATACATATATAAGGACCACATATTCCTTTGGGAACTGTCTGTTCATCCCTTTGCCTGTTGTTTCTTTTGGGTTGTTGTCCTTCACTTCTCAGTGTCTAAGAATCCTTTACATATTAGGAAGATTAGCCTTTTATCTGTGACTGTCTTGGCATTCAAAGCCCTAAGGAGCTGTCCCGCCTCATCCCTGTCCTCAGATAATATCACTCTCCTGCCCACCTGTTTGGCTTTGGCCACAACGTTCTGTGATCTTTTTCTTGCCTGAAGGACTTTGCTGTCCTTCTTCCTGGAATGCTGACCCCAGGTCGCCACACAGCTGGCTACTCCTTCTTACTCAGTTCTAAGCTCAGGTATCACACGGAAAAGGCTTTCCCTAGACCCCTCAGCCCCCAGAGGACACCCAGTTTCTCTCCATCACATCATTCGGGTTTAATTCTTTGTGTAGCACTCATTCCTCACTAATATTTTCCATTTGTTTCAGTGTGTTTAATGCCAGTATCTCCCCATCTAGAACGGAAGCTCTAAGAAAAACAGGGACTGTCTTGTTCATCCGATCGCCATAGCTTAAAACAGTGCCTGGCACAGAGTAAGCCTGTCATGCAGATTGGATAATTAATGAATACTTTCCTCCCTTTCTTAGGCATTTCACATGCCTTACCCGAGTGTTATCTGTCACATCCCATAGAAAGAAGACAGAAAATAATATTTTTTTAAGCTGCCAATATGGGCCAAACCCTGAACTAGGTTTTATTATACACCTCATTCAGTTCTTCTGCTTTTACTCCGAGTTGGCTGGCATTATGTCCACTTTTATCAGTAAAGAAGCTGAGACTCAAATATGCCCCTAAGGAAGCTGTCCAAGAACATGTGGTTTATATGTGACAATCCAAATGAAGCCAGCTAATTTCAAAGCCCATTCTCTTCTTTTGGGAATTCTCTTGTTTTGCGGTGTGTAAAATTTATTTATTTGTTCCTCCCCACCCTCCCCCCACTGGAACTAAGTGACCCCAGGGTGCTATGTATTTTTATATTTTTCCTGGGAAAGAATAAAGAAACTCAAAGAAACTCAAAAGTTACAAATAAACTAATGTAAGAATTAGATATATCTCTGACGTAACTTGCTAAGTCACAGAATATCAGTATAAAATAAAATAATGGCTGATGGGTACAGGCCCAGTGACTAGAACAGAAGTAGATATTTGATAAATATAGCCTTCTTTTCTTCTAGGGGAGGTGATTGAAGCCAAGTCCTATTTTAAAATCATTTAGTGAACTACTTATTTAAAGGATTCCTGTGGTGAATCCTTTTCCAAAGCAAAGGGTCCTTTTGTGAAATGCACAAACTCCTCCTAATCTTTTTGTAAATATAGATTTTTATATATTTGGTTGGCTTAATGTGTTCTGTGAGGAATTTGTTTGCTAAGTCTAAGTGTGGGTGTGGATGTGGATGTGTGTTTGGGAAATGGGTAAGGAAGAAGAGGTTTGGTTGTGCCGTGTCATAAACCTTGTTGGTCTGGGTAGAAGCCATGCGGTTTTAGAACTGTGTTTTGAATGAGATGATAAGATAGTAACAAATACAAGATGGGAAATCCCTGGACTGCCAAAAAGGGCCAACTGATGTACCATTTTCTGCTGCTACCTGTTGCCCCTGGATTTGTTGTTTAAGATTTTATTTATTTATTTATTTATTTATTTATTTGGGGGGGGATGAGCAGAGGGAGAGAAACAAGCAGACTCTCCTCTGAGTGGGGCTCCATCCCAGGGTCCCAGGATCATGACCTGAGCCAAAGGCAGATGCCTAACAGACTGAGCCATCTAGGCACCCCCAGTGGATACTTATTGAATGTTCAGTATGTATCAGGTACTAATCTAAATGCTGGAGACACATCATTGGACAGTAGACCTGACTTTAGAGGACTTGCATTTTAGAGGGGGAAGCAATCAGATAAACAAATGCTATGCAGAAAACTAGAGCAGGGTTAGAGTGGCGGGAATAGGCTAGGCTGGTAAGAAATGCCTCTTTGAAATGAGGAGGGGGTATGCACACAGAGCACATTTGAGCAGAGACCCAAAGAAAGTATGTGTTTTTGGGGTGGGGGTATGTTTCTATGAGGAAACAAGGAATGCAAAGGCCTGAGGTGGGAACAGTATTGTTGGGGTGCCAAAGGTCTGGCGAGGAGGCCATGTGGCTGCCATGTGTGGGTAAGAGAGGAAGTTAGAGGTTGGAAAGTGCCAGAGCAGGTAGCCTTACAGTCTTGGCAAGGCCTTCGGATTTCATCCTGGATGAGATAGGAAACCACTGGAAAGCGCTGAATTGCAGGATATGATTTTACGCTTTATGAGGATCCCTCCCACTGTAGAGAAGAAACTGAGATGAGAAGACCAATGAAGTGGTTCTTGCAAAAGTACTGATAAGAACTGTGGTGATTTAGGCCAGGCCAGGAGCAGCAACGTTGGTAGGAAAGAGTCAGATTTTGCACACATTTCAAAAGAAAATCTGACAATAGATGCTCAGTGATTGGATGTGGGATATGACAGAAAATGCAAAATCAAGGAGGACACCAGTTTTCTGGCCTAAATGATCGGAAGAATGGTAGGTAGGAATGGAAACTGGCTTGGTAGGAATGGTGGTGGTGAGATGGGTGACTACTCCTAGATTCTGGCAAAATATAACAGACAGTTGTTAAAACCAATAACTAGGACCAAGTCACAATATACCCCCAGCTGGGGAAGTGCTGGGCCTACTAAGGGAGGAAAGGATCTGCAAGACCTGGTCAGTATGTACTGATAGAAGCTGGGAGAGTGTGGATGGGACTGGACCCTGGGAGTGCCAGGTCAAGGGGAGGATGATGGGCAGAGCCTAAGACTGAATAAGAGTAAGTGCATTAGCTGTCCACTGCTGCATCGTAGTATTACCACAGACTGAGTGCCTTGGAACACTACACATTTATTTTTCTCACAGTTTCTCTAGTTCAGGGGTTCCAGCATAGCTTAGCTGGGTCTTCTGCACAGCTGCAATCAAGGAATCAGCCAGGAGTGGGATCTTATCTGAACGCTCAGCTGGGGAAGGATCCACTTCCAAGGTCACATGGTTGTTGGTAGGATTCTGGTCCTTGCAGACTGTTGTAATGAGGGTCTCAGTGTCTTGCCGGCTTTTCCTAGAGGCTACCCTCAGTTCTTTGTCATGTAGCCCTCTCCTTAGGGCAATTTAAAACATGGCATCTTGCTTCTTCAAAGCCAGCAGGGGAGACAGTCTTCTAGCAAGATGGATGTTACGATCTTATGCAGCGTTATCACGTATGTCTCAGCACGTGTCTGGATCACACTCAAGGGGAAAGATCACACAAGAGTGTGAATACCAGGATGATCATGAGGGTCACTTTGAGCCCCTTGCCATGGAGAATTTATTGGTATGGGACTGTTCTCCTGTGACGCGGGATTTAACACCCTGGTAAGGTCCCTGAGCAATAGTGCTAATGTGCTGTTCAGAGAAAGCCATGCCCCAAATTAAGCAAAGTAGAAATGTAAAAACTGCTGTGGTAGATGGTGGAAGAGGGACCAAGAGGCTCGGAGAAGCTGGCACGTTGGCGTGACTACGCCCTGTGAGCCTGGGAAACCCCACAGGTCTGTTCTTCAGGACGGCCCAGAGGACACTGTGTTCAACCTGAGTGATAAACAATACACTGGAGAGAAGCTGCCGGATGTCTGCCTCAGAGGCTGTGGCGCTCATCAGGGCATAAGGGAACTGGCCTGGACCCGGGAAGACATGGTGGAAGTGGTGAGAAACAGGTAGATTCTGGAATGCCAAGATTTGGGGTGCGAGAGGAGTCAGGGGTGACTCGAAGGCTTGGGGGCTGAGCAACAGAAGGTGGAAGGTGCATTGACAGGGATGGGAAGAACTGTAAGGCCAGGAGCTTTGTGGATGCCAAGACCCAGTATTCAACCAAGCGTCTTATTAGCTCGATTCACTAATTCATGGGTCAGGTAGCATCCAATCTATCAGATAGAAGGGAGCTCCAGGATCCGCACAAAATGAGACTTCTAGGCAGAAGGGAGCAGGGACAAGGCACGCTAGGCAAAAAAGCAGGTTGTTCGCTGCAAGTTCACTCTCCTTACAGGGATGCCAACAATCCATAAGGCAGATTGTCTAACTAGTGCTGCTCAGGCGATTCCTGATTAACCGGTTTAAGAGTCCATTTTTGGGAGAACTGAAACTGTAATTAAATCTTGGTCTGGAGATGTGGGCCTCATGCTAAGTAAGCAGCTCATTTTGGGCCTGGCGTCTTATTTTTAACCTGGGGGAAAATCAAGAGTTCTGCTAAGACTGAGATGGCCATTAAACATTTGGATAGAGATGTGAGTAAGCAATTCGGTATGAGTTTGGAGCACAGGACATGTCTGACTACAGAGATAGAAACAGGAGTTATTAGCTTATGGGTAAATGGGCCATCCATGGGATTGGATGACATCATCTAGATGTTAGGTGTAGAGAGATAAGGGGTCAGAGCCCCCAGAGCATGCCAGCATTTAGAAGATGAGAGAGAGAGGAGAAAGCCAGGCTCTGTCACAGAAATGAGAGAGAGAGAGACACTGATCTACAAAGAACAACCGGGAGAGACCAGAGAGAGAGAGAGAGAGAGAGAGAGACACTGATCTACAAAGAACAACCGGGGAGAGACCAGGCCATAAGGAGAGCTCCTTGGTAGTATCATCTGATGTCAGAAGCTTCAGAGCTGGAGGTTTTAAAGAACGTGGGAGAATGTTCTTTGGTAGAGGCTTCGTGGCAGGACTAAGAGCAGGGGCAGCTGAGTGTCCAGGGTGTAGCCAAGGTTCAGATATAACAAGGCCTGAAGGGAGGGATACCAGGAGAGGTTGGGCATGTAGGGATTTTACGGATGACAGATAATGAGATCCTCCTCTCCCATGCCCCTCCACCCCCCTTTGCAGGCCACCAAAGAGATTCCAGTAATTTCCAGATCGTTGCTCTCCTGCACTTACCCCTATCTTCCCAAGAGAATGCCTTAGTCAGACTTATTCCTGGACTTTGGTAAAAACAAACTCTGAAGACAGGAGAGACGCAGACCAAGAGGTAGGGGGATGGAAAGGATTTAAAAAGGGATTAAGTCCTATTAAATAGCTAGGAGTGAAAGAGGTCATGGGAATGTGTTGGGGATAGGGAGGGGAATGGGTTTGTTGGGAAAGAAGGGGAATGGGGCTTTAGTAAAGGAAAGGTCTAGATTGATTTAGATGACTTAGATTCTTGTGTGACTGGAGGGAACTGGGATGGAGAAAAAAGAGAAGTCCTATGGGGATTATGAACTGGACTCCCTTGACTGTCAAGACATGAGGAACAAATGAAAGTCCTTCTCAATAATTTCTTTTTCAAACTGCAGCCCTTGAATGCAGCAGTGGTTTCACACTGGGCATGTGGGTATTCACTAGGGTGGGGTTTAAGGTGGATAAAGAAACTTGGACCCTACCACGTGATTCAGGTCGAGGTTCTGGTCCCCTGGAAGAGGTAAAAACCAGATAGGCAATCCTTACAGAATACTACCATGAAAGGCTTATCCAAGCCTATTCTTTCCTTCCTTCCTTCCTTCCTTTTCTTTCTTTCATCTGTCCATACATTCAATCAATCAATTAGTGCCTAAAATGTCAGCAGACTCAAGGGCTGTCTCATTTTCTCTGATGTTTCCAACACCCTGATGAGTGTTAGTTCATTCATCCCAGAAACATGTGTTATCTGCCCTGCTTCTGCCAAACTCTGTACCGAACACTTTCTGCCAGTCTATCAGGAAGACATCTTCCTGTGCTGCTGTTAGTATCTTACTCTGTACTGAAGTCATAAATGAACACATACATTTATAATTACAAGGTGTGGTTTTGATAAATGCTATAAAGGAAATGCACATGTTGGTGAGCTAAACAGTAGGGAAGGACTTGAATTAGACATCATTTATGCTCAAGCCTGAAGAATGAGACATGGCTGCTCATGGTGGTGACAAGGAATATTTACTTTTTTTTTTTTAAGATTTTAATTATTTATTTGATAGAGATCACAAGTAGGCAGAGAGGTAGGCAGAGAGAGAGGGGGAAGCATGGTCCCCGCTGAGCAGAGAGCCCCATGTGGGGCTTGATCCCAGGACCCTGAGATCATGACCTGAGCCGAAGGCAGAGGCTTTAACCCACTGAGCCACCAGGCGCCCCAGGAATATTTACTTTTTAAGCAAAGATAACACAATGTATGAAGGACATTAAGGACCAAAAGATCTTAATAGTTTTTGAGGAGCTAAAAGAAAGCCCACAGAGTTATCTGATGAGAAATAAGAACTTAGCCAGGTCCCACTGACACTTTACCCCAATATGCTCCTTTAGAAGAGATATTCACGAATGTTCCATAACAAAAAGTAATGCCAGCAATGTTTTCTTTTAACAATGAGAACATATTTACTATTTCTAGTAATTAGTTTATTATTTGCCTTTTGGTTTGGCTTATGGTATTTATCAACATACTGAAACTAATCTTTTTTTCTTGGATATAATCATATTTATTGAACTTTTCACTAATGGTTTCTGCCTTTGGGGTCATCCATAGAAAGGCTTCCCTATCTCAGAATTACATGATTACTTATCTTCTCTTCCAGGACTTTTATGATTTCATGTTTTACATTTAAATCTTTAATTCTTATGGATATTTTCAGATATACGGGTCTTTTGTTTTCATTACCCTTCGATAAAGCAGGATGCTTTTCTTTATACAGGTCCCTCATTTCTTATTATATTAATTACTGGACATTTTAAATTTTGTTATTTTGTTGCTACTATGAATGGACTCTTCTTTCCGTAGGGTTTTATAGCTGGTTATTGTCGGTGTTTCAGAAGAAATATAGATATATTACATATATTTATGTATACATACTATTATTACATGCTTTTAAAAAGAATATTGTGACTAGTCACTTGACTGAGATCTCAGTTCTGTGGTCTTCCAGTTGATTCTGGTTTTTCAAAAATTAAAATTTGCAAATAACATTTCTTTTAATCTAGAAAGGCCAAACAGGGTTTCTCATTGTTTTAATTGGATTTCTTTGACAACTATTGGGAATGAACATCTTCTCAGGTGTTTATTGGACATTTGTTTTCCTTTAGTGAACTGCCAGTTCACATCCCCCCTTGCTAGTTTTTCTATCTGACATTTGTAACATTTTTATTAATCTTACAAAATTATTTGAAATTCATTTCCACATTAAAAACAATTTCTGCCTAGAGAGGAAGAGTCACCTAATGTGAAATGTCAGTGTTAGCACGGGAGTGGTCTAGAAAGCTGGAGAATCTTTGCTGGAAGCTACCTGCCTTCAAATTGATTTTTGTCCCTTGGGCTTTAAAATCTAATTGGAGGTGGCTAGGTGACCAATAAAATATGTGCTCCGTCCGAGTAGGGGTTGTGCTATTCCAATTCAGCAGCCAGAACCGAGGTTGTCCCCCCAATCCCCACCCCTGCTCTCCCCCACCGGCCCCTCCCTCCCTGCGCACCGGGTGGTCTCCCCACCCCACCCCCCTGCCCAGTTTGAAGGGATTATTCAGGATCAATATTTGAAATAGTTGTATTTTTTTCCTAACTGGAGTTAAGTTTATAAGCTTTTTTTATTTAACCACCAAACACCAGAAATAAAAATCTGGAAGAGAGCCAGTTTGACTTGGAGCCAGTACACTTTCTCATAGCCAAAGAGCTCGCCCTTCGTCCTCCTCGTTTTTTCCCCTCAGTTACTGACATTTCCTTTCAAAAGCTGATTCCCCAACTTCTCAAATTCTTCATCCGTGTCGTTCAGTCCCCAGATGATTTCCTGCGCTCCCTGTCCAGCGCCCCCCACCCCCGACCCAGCCCGGGCCCCTGACGCCTGAGCTCTGAGTGGGGCCCCAGCCACGTGACCTGGGCTCGAGCTCTCAGGCTCTTGGGGGAGCTTTAATTACCACCTCAGCAGATGCAGAACCAGGCCCGGGTCAGCGGGGGAGGGGGCAACCAGAGGGTCTGATGCCTCCTAAGGCCCGTCAGCCAAGAGATGTGGGGGCGGGTGGGGGGAGGGGGCTCGAGGAGGGGAGTTTGGTTCATACTAACCTCTAAGGGCTGGAATAAATCCATGCACAGTTAAACACTTATCCAACACGTATTGAGCACCAACTGTGTACTGGGCACTCTCCCAGGCACTGTCGAACAAGACTAAACCGCCCCTGGTGAAACTGCCCGGTGGGAAAGACAGGCATGAAATAAGCAATTCCACCTCACAGATTCAATAATTACAAGTGTGAAAGTTCTGCTTAGGCAAGTGGGAACGATTTCATGGCCCGGCTTTGAATCCTTTGAAAGGATTCAGAGGAACAGCAACAAGCCGGCCCCCTGGGGGTTTTTGGTGGCGGTTCCTTTCTTATGCCGCCCACGTTTAGGGGTGGGCCATCCTGAGAAAACAGAGGGCCCAGACAGGGGAAGAGAGACCTAAGGGGGATGGGTAGGGAGCCGCTGGACGTCAGAGGAGCTGCTTGCCCTCCGTCCTTGGGAAACTCTCTGGAGGTGCGGCCCAACGGCTCTCATGACCTCTCACAGCACTTGGGATGGTCCACGACGGGCCCTGGCCGTCCCGGTTGGCCTTGGAAGTCAGCTCTGAGTCAGCTGTCAGTGACCCTCAGGGGTAGGGCTCCTCCCCTCGTCTCCCCACTCCTTCATGCTCAGAACTCATGTTCCAGATGGACTCAGCTGGCAAGTGTTTGAGACGTGTCTCAGCATCTTGTGATGTGTTCCTGAACCTCTGGCCCCGTGTGGGGTGAGTCACTGGCTCTGACTCGTTCTCTGCCTCTATTGGCCCCTTCTTCCTGGGTACATAAACCCAACCTAGCCGATCAGCTGAGCACCGCTACCAGGTCCCCGTGGTCAGGCCTGGAGGGGACAGCTCTGCAGTGAGGCACAGCTGTTTGGCTCTGCCCTCCAGAGATTCTTTTTCTCCCCCTTTTCTTCTGGACTGATCCTTTCTGCCAGTCCATTTGTTGAGGGATGAGCGTAAAAGCCCCCTCACACTGGGTCTTTCTCCTTCCCAGCTCTCTTCACCTAAATTCCGTGATACCTGGGCTCCAGGACTGAACACAGCTGGGAATGCTGCCAAAGCAGAAGTATTGCTATTCTATCTGAAAAGGTGGATTTCCTCTCTGTCACCCTGGGGTTAGGCATTGAGTTGGTGAGGTCTTGAAATGGGGGTGGGAGGGCTATTGTCCTGTGGTTAAGAGATAGTCTGGATTCAAATCCTGGCACTCTCACCTCCCAACTGAACAGCCTGGGGCAAGTTTTCTGCACCTCAGTTTCCTCATCTATAAGAGAATATGAATAAGCCCCCAACTCCTAAGACTATTGTGAAGATAAAATGAGATCATACGTACAGATTTTTAAGAAATTCCTGAACTATAAGTGTTAGTAGTAAGGCTGTTGTTGATATAGCGAGGTTCCTTTTTGTAAGTTTTTTGCAATATCAGGTTGGTAATAATCATTTTTATGTGTGGTCTCCCCTTTTCTGCCTTTTTGGATCAGTACTCCAAAATAGCTAGTCTCTCTCACACACACATACCCCATTTCTGCCAACTCAGATCAATTAGCTCTGTGTTATACTTATGCTTTGCTCTAGTGCCTCTAGGATCATGGTGTGGGTGAGGGCTTGGATAGACTCCCAAATCTTTTCTCCCAACTGTGACGGCTTGCTCCTCTATGACCGACCCCCCCAGGGAAAGTCTGTTTGAATCATCCATCCATTGATCCATTTATTTACTCATTTATTCCACACACACGTGACTGAGCATCTCCTATGTGTCGGGTACTGTGACAAGTACTAGTTCTAAAAAGATGAACAATGCTCAGTTCCTATGTTTACGGAGCTCAAAGTCACAGGCAATTAGTATCCCGGTGTTGAAGTGATATTATGAAGGTAGATGTGGGGTGCTTTGGATATACCAGGGGGGTACCTGACCCGATGTTGGGTGTGGGACTTGATGGTGTTCTCTGCTGGATTCCACAAGATAAGAGGATTTGGCCAGATGACATGAGGGAAGGGCACTCTGGGCAGGAAAACCACCTGTGCAAAGGCCTGGAAAGGAAAGAAACCTCTCCTCAGAACTTGGTGTGGATTTAGTGGCCTCTTCCAGGAAGGGGCAGAGAACAGAGTGGAGTAAGGGCACCTCAGGAAAGCACAGGGGCTACTCTCTGGCTCTTTAAACAATGATCTGGATCTGTCATATTTACCCTGTGGTTTCTCATTTCTTAACATTCTATCCCAAATAGTTCTAAAAAAAAAAAATGGAGTTAATTTTGATAATTTTCACAAGACCTATAGGAAGCTGGGTGTATTGTTTCCATAGTGTAATGAATATTTTTCACACTTCTGGTTCAACACGATAGATTGAATACACGTGTTCATCCCAGATGCCTTGTAAAAATATCACCGTAATGAGAGCAGAGGAGAAAAAATAGAAATAGAAAAGAGGAGACAATAGCAAATGAGAAATGCCAAGAAATTCTTAGAATATGAAAATCAGATGAAAGCACAAGAGAGCTGGGGGCGTCTTAGACTGGGTTGCCCATGAAACAGACCCCGAGACGGGGAGGGGATGTGATACAGGAAGTTTCTGGGAGCCACACCTGCAGATGAGCGGAAGAAGCGTGCTGGGCAGGGAGTCAGTCACAGTGGTCTCCGCTGACCTCACAGGAAGGTCATAGGGGTCCCAAATGGAGACCGGGACCTCAGGCCTTCGGACACCTCCATGGACCAGTCCTTGGATATGGCTGACCCTGGAAGGAAGATGCCTCGGTGAGGCAAGTCCCTTCATCCAGGGCCAATCCCTTGGAAGGAACCCAGCTGTAAGCCTTCAGCCCAGCCGCCCAGTGGCAAGGAAATGAAAGCATTAGTCAAAAAGGAAGGGTCAGGACGTGAGGTCAGGACGGTGTGTCCCAATACTCCTTACAAAGAGATTTCGAAGGAAGATCAGGCCCATTCACACCAAGAACCCTGGACAGGCTCAGGAACTGCCAAAGCAGGAGCCTCTGAGGGCTGAGGGGGAGGTGTGGGGCTGAAAACAGAGACATCATCTCAAAGTGTGTATGAGGAGGTTCCCACCTCTCCCTGGCCTTGGGACAGGACAGAAGGTTTAGTCTGGTGGATTAACCATAAAGTTCCAGTCCTTGAGACACTACACATGGCAGGGGGTAGAGGAGGCCCCTGAAGATACAAAAGGTGGGGACAATCTTCTGAAAACTGGGGGCATTCCATATTCAGAACAGTGAGACCTCCGGCCCCCCAACCCCCACCCTCAGCTCAGCTCCAGAACTCTCACACTTGGGTTTATGGAGACCCAGCAGGAGTCTAGACAGGAAATCCACCTCTAGGGAGACTGGCCAGCCCAAGAGAAAAAAAACCTACCATACTGGGATTTGAGGGTTCTCAACCAAAAAGGCCAGCCAGTCGCCTTATCTCTTGCATGCAGATTACCAGGCAATATACCTCATCTGTGGTCACATAGCTTTTTTTAAAAATTTTTTTAATTAATTAATTTATTTATTTTTAGGTTTTATTTAGTTGACAGAGAGAGATCACAAGTAGGCAGAGAGGAAGGCAGAGAGAGAGGGGGAAGCAGGCTCCCTGCTGAGCAGAGAGCCCGATGTGGGGCTCAGATCCCAGGACCCTGAGATCATGACCTGAGCCGAAGGCAGAGGCTTTAACCCACTGAGCCACCCAGGCGCCCCTGGTCACATAGCTTTTAATCAGTTTTCTAATGCCTCCCTCTCAAATATGGTCAGAGTCCACAATGATACTCATATAATTGGGGAAAAACTCAAATTCAAAGTTTGAAAGTTATGAAAGCAGTACATGGCAAAAAGAACCTGGAGGAAACAGAGACTGCAAGAAGCAAAGGAAAACTCAAATCAAAACAAAACAAAACTCTTCAATGTCCTCGAAGAGGTAACAGCTGATGTTGCATTATTGAAATGAGAAACAGATGCTATAAAAACGAACAATTAAACAATACGAAAAATGATCTCTTGTTTATAAAATGCAATCAGTGATAAAAGATGGCAGAGTGGGATGGGTCTCTGCTCCCCAAGGTTATTAGTCTGGGCGCAGCAGACAAAGCCTCTGCCATCCGGGCACATCACTTCTAACATCAGCCCAGGGAAGGGAGAGAGGAGCTCTCTAGAGGGGTTTATGGATAGGTCTGTAAGGGGTGGGCCTCATTGCTCCTCACAATCCCTCAGCTAAAACCGATAAACTAATCGTCTGGCTTTGTGTTTAGGAAGCAGGATCTGTTTTGAGGGGCATGTTGTAGTGTCCGCCATGGGTAGTGCTGAAAAGAAAGTCAAGGAAGGCTCACAGGAGGCCTGGATGTTAGCTAGTCACTGAAACAGGCAGCTGGAAGTCTCCAGGAGGGAATGTCTGTAGGAACAAAAGGAACTGGAAGAATATCAGACGTTTCACTGAAAAAGGAGGTTGAATTCAGAGGGTCTTACCGTGCTTTTGTGGTTGTAGGAAGAAATTATGATAGTGAAAAATGAGCAACGAATACAAGGGAGGAGAGTATTACCTATAGAAAGAACAAACAGTGAAAGATGGAAATGTAATCACTTGACATTTCATAGAGGAAAACTAGATAGTGATTTAACCGAAATTTTGGGGCACCTGAGTGGCTTGCTCAGTTTAAGCCTCTGCCTTTGGCTCAAGTCATGATCCCAGGGTCCTGGGATTGAGCCCCATGTCAGGCTCCCTGCTCAGTGGAGTCTGTTTCTCCCTCTCCTTCTGCTCCCCGACTCATGCTCTCACTCTGCTCTCTCAAAATCTTTTAAAAAAAATATATCTATTTTGGAAGGATGAAGTAGGATAAAGAATAACGAGGAGCAATAGTACTAACTCCTCATCTTCTGTATCAAAAGTCAATAGATCATATGTGAAAGTATAAACCTGGGAGGTAGCAGTATAACCCTACTGGTTAGAACTATGGAAATAAATACCATTTATTTAGCAGATAACATTTAAGAGGAAGATAAAGGAGATGGGAAGGAGTAGGCAGGGGACTTCTATAATTATTGTTTATAAACCTTGTAATACGATTTGGCTTTTAAAACCTTGTACATGTGTTACTTCGAAATACATAAAAAGTCCATGGACAGGATGAGATGCAGGCATGACTGGATTCAGGGGCTCATACACATTTTCAGGGCTCAATTTTTCAGCTTCGCTTTGACTGTATTGGCTGTTTTGAGTTAGGCCCTCTTCATGGGGCAAAGGACTTCCTGGCCCCTCTGTTTTCTTTTTCTTCCTTCCTTCCTGCCTCCCTCCCTCCCTCCTCCTTTCTTTCTTCCTTTGTAATTAAAATAGTTTCTAACTGTAGTTAAAAACCACGTGAAATTTACCATCTTGATCATTTTAATTGTACGATGTAGCAGTGTATATTCATGTAGTGTGTATTCACGTTGTCGTGCAGCAGATCCCCAGAACTTTGTCATCTGGCAAAATGGGAACTCTATCCTCATTAAACAACAACTCTTTATTTCCTGCCCCCCCACCCCCACCCCCCCCACCCCTGGATCCTGGCAACCACCCTTCTACTTTCTGCTGTTTTCTTATGGCTTTTAGTGCCAGCAGAAAGAAACCTCACTTTCCTGATAATTCTGACAAAATCCCAGGATCGAATTCCACTGAATGGACCAGGGCTTAGCCAGCATCCCCAAAACAGATGGCCTGAGGGTCAGGGGTGAGTGGCTGACCGAGCAGTGCTGACAGCAGAAGGGGCCGGGCTCCTGGCAAACAGAACCCACAGAGTCTCCAAGAAGCACCAGGCTGGGCAGGTTGTGGGACATCAGGTCCCGCGCCCCACCGCCAAACTGCTTAGACCCCGCTTGACTTAGAGACTTACCTGTACCTCTGTGACCTTCCAAGCAGGCACAACTATCTCAACTCTCCACAGGACTCTTTTTCAAACCTCTTTAGCATAAACTATTTCTAAAAAAGATTTATTGTTTGGTTAAGTCAAAAATCATAACTATTAGTAAGGTTGACCTTCCTTGAAAATGTTCATTAGTTATGTGTCTTTTTTATTATGAATTGTCAATTCAAGCTCCTTGCCCATTATTATTAAATGCATTTATCAGCTTTCTCCGTTCTTTTTTTTTTTTTTTTTTTTTGAGATTTATTTATTTATTTGACAGAGAAAGAGGGGAGCAGCAGGCAGGGGGAGAGGGAGAAGCAGGCTCCCGGCAGAGCAGGGTATCCAAAATGGGGCTCGATCCCAGGACCCTGGGATCATGACCTGAGCCAAAGGCAGACACTTAACCGACTGAACCACCCAGGCGCCCCTCAGCTTTCTCAATTCTGATAAGTGTGCAAAATTTTAAAAATTAAAAAAAAATTTTTCACAGAGCCTTGTTCAGGACTTTAGAGAGTACTGAGTAGTGTGATTCTCATTTGACAAAAAAGACAACTAAAGCATCGGCCGGTGAAGTGTCCAGCCAGCTCTAGAACCCTGCTGGTGGTAGATGAAGGAACAGAAAATCCACTCTGATCCTCCACCTGTTCGATCATGCTGCCTCTTCAGTTACACCTCAGTTTGGTTCCCCCAAAGTCATATTTCCTGCCCAGTCATCCCGTTTGGGGAGTACAGAGAGCCTCTTTTATTTTCCCACAGTTTGTGGCATTCTTAAAAGACTGAGGATAAATAGCTGAGAAGATTTTAAGCTACTTTGAGGTCCCATGTGATTTCACGCTAGAAGCTTGGCGTGCCCCCAGAAGCACCTTGCAAATCTCCACTGCACAAGCACGGTAGTGAGCTGAATTCTGCCTTTTACATAATATAAGTTACAGTGAAAAAGGAGAATAGTCTTGAAGCCCTATCAAGGAAGGAGAATGAGATTCTGCAGGGAGCAAGCCGCTGATGTCTTGCAGGGTGAGAGAGGGAACACTGCCCTGTAAAGTTGGCCCCAGTGCCTCCCTGCTTTGCAGTCCTGGGTTCTCATGTAGTTACTGACCACACAGGAGACTAAAAATACCCGGATGGCCATGAGCCCGCGGGGGAGGGGGGGACGGGTGCCACCGACCCGTGCCTCCTGCTATTCTCACTTGGCCTTAGCGATGCGGTCATTGTGTGGGTCACAGAAGATACCATTTGTAAAAGAGTCACTGGAGGGTTTAGAGTTTCAAAATGTAAACTGAACTCTAAGGAATATGAGGCCCAGGGCAGGATTTTCTGTCGCTGAGGAAATCTCTTTGTCCAGAGTAAACTGAAGTAATTGTGTTTTGTTGACTCTAAGTTTCAAGACTAATCAAGTATCTACTACAGTTTGGAAGGCAAACTGCTCGACTCCCCGTTCTTATCTGTTAACTTTGTGTTTCTTTTTTCCCTGACAGTGTGCACCACTCCAGCGATGATAGGTCAGGCAGTTGCCTCGATTAGGCTGCTGGTGGGAGGAGAGTAGAAGAATGTTTTCAGTGTGGAAACAGAGAGGCTTGGATCTACTGAGAGATGGGCCTGGAGCTTCAGATAGTTGAATCTTTGGGAAAAGCAAACAGGCCGGGTTTGAACTAATAATACTAGCTAGAGCACTCAGTATGTGTCAGGCATTGTGGGGAATCTTTGTAAGTATCATCTCATGTGATCTTCTTAACAAGCCACCAGGCAGGCACTATTATCCTCACTTCGCAGATGAGGAGACCGAGGTTCAGAGTGGTGAAATTACTTGCCCAGACTCATACAGCTAGACTTCTTGGGGCCCAACCAAACAATCTGACTCCCAGACCCTGGGCTTTTAGCCTCTCTGTAAAAGCTCCAAGAATGCTCTGGAAGTTGTAAACCTTACTCCTGAAATAGTGATCAGCACTCAGTAGGTGCCTCCCCAAATATTCGCTGGCTGAATAGATAAATACTCCATGTGGCCTAAGCCTGGGTCAGGGTCAGTGTCCTTTGTAAGCCATGGAGGCCTGAAAGCTGCATGTAGACAGCTTATCAAGACTAAGAACTTTCTTTTCAAACTCAGAACTTCTTGGATCATTGTCACATTAATGCATCTTCCTTGTTTCAGCAGAATACGAATAAATATTTAAGAAGTTGTGGTTATTGTGACCACAGTTATTTTTAAGAGTGAAAAAAAAGTAATGACTGAATGTCCAATGGTAGGGAGGGGGTTAAATAAATAACAGAAATGCCACGATGGAAAACCACATGGCATAAAAACATGTTATCAATATATTGTCCAGGGGAAAAAGCAGGTTACAAAATAATCGATGGAGTATTAGCCCAATCACGTACTTATATTTATGCACAGAAAAAGGTCTGAAAGAAAATACATTACATTACATATAAAATACATGAAGGTGTTAATAGTAATTTCTGTGTGGCAAGAGCATGGGTGGTTTTAATTTCATTCTTTGTGAGGTTTTAAATTTTTTTCACATTCTCTACAACTATACCTTTTATAATAAGAAAAAACAATAATGTGATTTTTAAAAAGCAGTTATCAAATTTCAATTCTTGTTTTACTTTTTTTTTGGAAGATTTTATTTTTAAGTAATCTCTCCACCCAACATGGGGCTCAAACTCACAATCTCAAGACCGAGAGTCACATGGGCCACCGAGTGGGCCAGCTAGAAGCCCCTGATTCTTGTTTTAAAATTAAGATATGAGGGGCTCCTGGCTAGCTCAGTTGGTGGCCCACGTGACTCTGTTTCTATGTCTCTATATATATCATACATGATATTACTGATGATATATATGTATTCCTTTCTGCCTCAGAGTTGTTATGAGGATTAAATGAGTTCTATTTAAAGCGCTTAGAATGGAGTTGTATGCATTTCCTACTATCATTGTCATCATGACTTTTATTATTAGAAATTCTCTCAAATTCTCTTATCCAATCTTTAAAAACGCACAGGTAGAAGCAAACTTAGGTCAAGCATTTTAATGCCTGCATATTTGCGACTCTAGTCCAAACACGTGTCTAGGATATACCATCAGGACCCTAAGAAGAGCCTCAGCTGGGCCTTGCAGGGCTCACTATCACTATCTCTGAAGGAAACAGAAGTAATGCAAGATTGATTTTGTCTTAGATATTAGCCAAATTAGCCAAAGTGTAAAGTTAAAACCAGGAAAAAAATTAAAATATAGGAGAAAGAGAATTCTATCTTACCTCTCAAATCACTTTCTGCTCTGACCCTTGACTTCACTGTGTCCTCCAAACATAAGCCACCTTGTGAAACTTCAAATTTGTATCTTTTCTCTCACTCCTCGTCGCCACCCTCCTCACACCCCTCCCCTCAGCCAGCACCCCACTCTCACCCCACTCTCACTTCCAGGCCCGGCTTTAACCGCTGATGTCCACACAGATGAAGCTGGGTTCCACACCAGCTCACATTGACCCTGACCTCTCGGGCCCCTGAGGTCCTGGGAAAGGGAGCCTGAACCCGACCCCAGTCAGGAGAGTGAGAAGTGGTGGTGAGATGCCCCCACGGGACCTGCTCCCAGGCTGGCCTTATCCTGGTGTGGGGGCTGGGATTTCCTGCCCGGAAATACTAGGCCTGGACACAATGGGGGTTATCAGTCACCATCGGGGGATCAGGACCACAGTGGGAGCCCTCTACTTAGCTCTTGGTTTTCCAGGCCTTTCCTGTGTGAATCTTTACTTCCGTGGAAGCTCTTGTTTTGGTCTTTTCCAAGTTGGAAACCCTTCCCCCAGCTTCCTACCCCTGCCTCTGTCATGGTGGGTCGGCTACCTTTCCCTTCCCATCCTTTCCAACTTAGGGTCTAAGTTAAATTGATAATTAACAGAGCCTAGGTAAAGAAAGCGTTTCCACTCTTTCTAGATATTTTTCCCCCTGTTTAAAGTATGGGTGAAATTATGTATTAACTTAATGGGCTTCCATGATGATGATAATAATTCCATCAACTGAGCAAATTAATAAATTATACCTGTATTGAGGTTTAAGTTCTTTTTTTTTTTTTTT
>CM053606.1:66685912-66702298 GCA_028646535.1 Procyon lotor | reverse complement strand
ACCCTGTGGCAAGTCTTAATAACACAAACTGCAGAATTACTTTTAAAATTTATATTGCAAAATACTGACTATCATTTAGGAACACTTATGCATCAAGTGGCTTAGTCATGTGAGCTCACTCAGTCCTCAGGCCCACCTATTTTTTGAATGACAAAACTGATCCTCAGAGACGTTGAATAAGTCACTGAGCTCACTCCGGATGTAAATGTGAGAGCTGGATTTTGAACTCAGCCTGTGTGACCACAAAGTTTATGCTCTTGACCCCAGACTCTACTGCGGCCCCCTGAGCACATCTAGCAGCAATCCCTAATATGATTGTAGATCTGGGACGTGGCCTTAGGTCTGAAAGCTTGTCTCCCATCCGTACCAAGCCTGACCTCAGCTTCTCAAAACTCACTCCCCTGGCCCACAGAACTTGAATGGCTCTCACTTCAGAAAAGAGGCTGGTGTTTGTTCCCACGAATGCTCCTATAACTCGAAAAAAAAACTAAACTAGACCACAAAGAAAGTATCAACAAGTTAAACAATGGTATGCTTTTCCTGATGTGCATCTATGCGTCTGTGACAATATATGTGATACGATAGCGAATCCTTTCCAAAGGATTCTTGGGTTGTTCTGACTTTTCTGGGATATAAGCACCATGTTCATCTACCTATTAGGGAATTGGGTTTTGCCCTCTCCTACTTCCTAAGTAGGATGTGGGAAAAGAGAAAGCAAAGAAAAGGAAAAGAAAGGAGGAGAAGGAGATAGAGGAAGAAAAGTGCACCTGCTCAGACATGGGAATAAAACCAGCCGAGAAGGGCACCTGGGTGGCTCAGTGGGTTAAAGCCTCTGCCTTCAGCTCAGGTCATGATCTCAGGGTCCTGGGATCGAGCCCCGCATCAGGCTCTTTGCTCAGCCGGGAGCCTTCCCCCTCTCTCTCTCTGCCTGCCTCTCTGCCTACTTGTGATCTCTCTCTCTCTCTCTGTCAAATAAATAAATAAAATCTTTAAAAAAAAAAAACAGCGGAGAAGAAGCTGCTGTCCCCTCCCTCCAGTGGGGTGATCCCTGAGCAGCTTCACTCTGCCCTCCCCTGCAAGAGGGTGAGCTGCTGTAGGATATGAGCCCCCCCGCACAGGGGAGAAGGAGTACCCACGTCTGAGGGGACCCTCCCAACCCCCACCAGAGGGAGGCCTGCTTTGACTCAGTGGGGAGTGGGCCCGACTTGCGCCTCCCTGCTTCTCCTTGGATTCCGCTGGGACCCATCTTACAATGACTCAGACTAGCTCTCACTGGCCTCAAAGCCTGAGCAATTGTCAGTGCCTGCTGTGGGTTAACACCCCAACAGTCAGTTTAAATGATTTAATTCGTTTTTGTGACACTATCCAGCCAGCCTGCCTGAGAGGCGGACCCCTGAGGTCATGGTGACACGTGTGCCTGTGGCTCCCTGGACCTCTGCAGTCTCTGTGTCTCCGCAGGACCTGGGGTCACATTCAGGGCCACAGGTGGCACTTCAAGGAGCGGTACCCCCAAATCACGATCTCTGGGAGAACCCGAAAGGGAGGATCCCGGGCGCTTTTCAGGAAGGGACGGCAGCTCTGCAGTCAGAGGAACCATGTGCTGCGCCCCTTGGGTGAGGTGACCTCATGCAGGCGAGTGCCTCCATGGTCTCCACCCAAAAAAAAGCAACTGTGGGTCCCTTTGGATTACTGTGAAAGCCATATGCCCTGGGTGAGCTCAGAGGTTTTCCAGGGGAATCCAAATGTGTGTACCACGAGATTTGCTAGAGTCTTAGGAGTTTTGGCTAGGGAGCCCTCTTCCCATGCCTCACATAATCTGCTCAGGGTTTGTGGGGTTCATGGCCCAGGAGCTCCAAAGTGACTGTTATCCAGCAAGTCCTTGGAGGTCATGTGACCTGGACAAGGAGAAAGTCCGGTGCTAGACTCCAGTTCTGCTTCATCCAAGTAAACGGCTTTGATTCAACCATGATGAGGAAATCTGGCTTACTCAGTGGGGACGGCTGTATCAGCCAGATGCAGAGAAGTTGGATGCCCAGTGATGTCGACTCACTCAGATCTCAGGCTCAAGGGTGGCCCAGGAGTGAGGTACAGAAAGGGCTGCTCACATGGCTACTCAGAGCACGGCCACCCCTGCTTTTGTCCTCTCTTCTGCCAACTCCCGTCTCCTAGCACCCCTTTGGACGTGGCCCAAGACCACCTTCCCCTGTCCAGGATGAGGGTGAGGGGCATCCCCTCTGGGTCAGTGGGCTCAGCCCAGCCCACCATCTCAAAGTTCAACACATGCATCATTCAACTGCAGGCCAAGGGCTTGCAGCTGAGATGAAAGAGCCCTCTGCCTCCTCCCTTGGCCTCCTGACTAAAAATCCTCACTCACACCAGACAGCCAGTAATGTGTCGTCCTCGACAATGACCTCCTGAGCCCTTTGATTCCTTGTCCTCAGTTCTCACGTCAGCCAAGTTCCACATGTAATTAAAAATAAAACAGGAAGAAATGGCTTGGAAGGCACAGGAGATTTGCTCCCACTTCTCTACTGGAAGGAAAACTTTAAGGACAGAGCCTGGTCTCTCAGAATTCTTTGGTTTAAATAATGTGTGCTTTGGCAGCGAAGGAAACAGTCAACAAAACAAACAGGCAACCCACAGAATGGGAGAAGATATTCTCAAATGACACTACAGACAAAGGTCTGATATCTAAGATCTATAAAGAACTGCTCAAACTCAACACTCAAAAAACAGATAATCACGTCAAAAAATGGGCAGAAGACATGAACAGACACTTCTCCAAAGAAGACATACAAATGGCTAACAGACACATGAAAAAATGTTCATCATCTTTAGCCATCAGGGAGATTCAAATCAAAACCACACTGAGATACCATCTTACACCAATTAGAATGGCCAAAATCAACAAGACAGTAAACAGCAAATGTTGGAGAGGGTGTGGAGAAAGGGGAACCCTCTTCCACTGTTGGTGGGAATGCAAGTTGGTGTGGCCACTTTGGAAAACAGTGTGGAGATTCCTCAAGAAATTAAAAGTAGAGGTACCCTATGACCCTGCAATGCACTACTGGGTATTTACCCCAAAGATACAGATATAGTGAAAAGAAGGGCTACATGTTCCCCAATGTTCATAGCAGCAACAGCCACAATCGCCAAACTGTGGAAAGAACCAAGATGCCCTTCGACAGATGAATGGATAAAAAAGATATGGTACATATATACAATGGAATATTATGCCTCCATCAGAAAGGATGAATATCCAACTTTTGTATCAACATGGATGGGACTGGAAGAGATAATGCAGAGTGAAATAAGTCAAGCCAAGAGAGTCAATTATCTTATGGTCTCACTTACATGTGGAACGTAAGGAAAAACATGGAGGGCATTGTGAGAAGGAAGGGAAGGGTGAATGGAGGGAAATTGGAGGGGGAGGCGAACCATGAGAGACTGTGGACTCTGAGCAACAAACTGAGGGTCTTGCAGGGGAAGAGGTGGGGGGTTGGGCGAGCCTGATGATGGGTATTGAGGAGGGCATGTATTGCATGGAGCACTGGGTGTGGTGCATGAACAATTAATCTTGTAACACTGAAAAAATAAAAGTATCTGGGGGAAAAAAAATAATGTGTGCTTTGGGAAGTCAAAGATTATTTTTCACTGCCCTGAAGAAAGTGCTGTAGCTTCATTTGGCAAATGGGGGCATCAGAAAACAGAGGTAAAACTATTTTACAGCTTCAAATAGGAAACAAAGATGGGACTTGAAGTTCTTTATAGTTATAGTTCTATCATATTCCTTGTGGAGGAGGCCAGTGGACTGGAGAGGCCTTCAGTTGTAAAAATGTGTGTCCTGGACAATCAGTGTTAGGTTTGTGGCAACATACAACAAAAGCTTTACAAATGAACCTGGACCTAACAGCTCCATTTCTAGGAAGCTCTTCCGGGAAATTGATGAGAGCTGTGAGCAAAGATACCAGTAATGATGTTCGTCACAGGGCTGCCTCTAATACCAAAAAATTACATAGTCTGAGTGTCCTATGGTAGGGAATCTGTAACTGCGGTTCATCCATTATGCACCATTGACAATAACACCGTGGAAGTGTATTGTCAGCCAAACAAGGTATTGTTAAAAGAATCAGGCAGTATGTGTAGTATGTGTAGTATTTAATTTTTGAAAGATGTATATGTCTCAGAGTGATATTATTCCTGGGTAGTTTAAATTTTTTTCCTTTATGTTTTCTAAATTCTCTGCATTAAATACACATTTGTTTTTTACTAAAAGTACACAGTACGTTTTACAAAAACAGTACCCTGAAAGATAGCTAAGGTTCTAAGTCCTTAGGTGAGAAAGAGCATGGCCACTTATGGATATGACTCAATAACCTTAGCAAGGACCTGGATAAGTCATTTAATTTGTCTCCAAGGCTTAACACTTCTTCACCTGCCCACCACCAACCCTGGGGGAGTGGGACACAAGCTGCTGCTGGGGACCCATCTCTCAGAGTTTAATGGTTTTATGAACACCTTATGTTAGGTACTACTTGTAGGCTCCATACATTACCTCCCGTGACAAGCGTTAACAGGAGGTGGTAAGAATGACAATAACAGTAGCTGAAATTGATTCACTGGTTTCTATTCATTTATTTATTTTTTTTAAAGATTTCATTTATTTATTTATTCGTCAGAGAGACACAGAGAGAAAGCACAAGCAGGAGGAGGGGCAGAGGGAGAAGCAGGCTCCCCCCTGAGCAGAGAGCCCAAAGTGGGACTCCATCCCAGGACCCCAGGATAATAACCTGAGCCAAAGGCAGATGCTTAACCAATTGAGTCACCCACGTGTCCCCACTGGTTTCTATTTACCAGGCACCATGTTAAGCATTTTACATATATTAACTCACTTTTATTTCTCCTTGACTCCTCTCTCTCTCACATGTCCCAATGGATCTATCAGCAATGGAGCCTGTCACTTCCTCCTTCACAATATGTATAAATGCTAATCGTTCCTTTTCACCTCCTCCACTGCCACTTGAAGTCACCTGGCTTTTGAGCCTGAGTCACTGGGCCTTTCAGTTGGTCTTCCTGCTGCCGCCTCCCTGCAGTCTTTTCCAACAGAGCAGTGTGTTAAAATGTAAATCAGATAATTTTACTAATCTTCTCAAAATCATCTGATGGCTCCCTTTCCTGCTCAGAAAAGCCATATTCCTTATAACAATCTATAGGCTCGACATGATCTTCCCCACTTTTCCTCTGTATGCCCCTAAATAAAACACCTTACCCTCTGACCTCATCTCTTATCCTATATCTGTGTCACTTAGCTTTGCTCTGAACTGGCTTTCTTTTCTTCTTTTAAAAGTTTATATACTTTGGGGTGCCTGGGTGTCTCAGATGGTTACACGTCTGCCTTCGGCTCAGGTCATGATACCGGGGTCCTGGGATGGAGCCCCACATTGGGTTCCCTGCCTGCTTGGCGGGAAGCCTGCTTCTCCCTCTCCTTCTACTGCTCCCCCTACTGTGCTCTCTCACTCTCTCTGTCAAGTAAATTTTTTTAAAAAGTTTATATACTTTTAAATAAAAATTGTATACATTTAAGGCATAAAACATGGTGATTTGATATACATACCCATAGTGAAATGATTACTGCAGGCAAACTAATGAACATATTCTCACCTAATTGTCATTTTTTATGTGTGTGATGAGTGCCCTTCAATTCTACTCTCTTGTGTCTTCCCAGTGTTCAGTACAGTTTTACTAAGTATAGTCAACGTGCTTGTGTACCACAGCTCTAGAACTGTTCATCCCTCCTGATTGCAACTTTGTGCCCTTTGCCCCGCATCTCTCCACTCCACCCTCCTCAAGTCTTACGGCCCTGGCAACCACCTTTCTACACTCTGCTTCTCTGAGTTTGATGTTGTTTGTTTTATTTATTTTTGGGTTTGTTTGGTTTTTCGTTGTTGTTGTTTGGGTTTTGTTTTTGTTTTTGATTCTTCGTATAAGTGAGACCATTTGTCTTTCTCTATCTGGCTTATTTCACTTAGCATAATGTCCTCCAGGTTCATCAGTGTTGTTGCAATTGACAGCATTTCCTCCTTTCTTGGAGCTGAATAATATTCCATCGTGTGTGTGTGTGTGTGTGTGTGTGTGTGTGTGTGTATCTATGTGTGTGTGTGTATCTCATGTCTACTGTATCTATTCATCCAAATCTTGGCTATTATGAATAATGCCACGATAAACAAAGGAGTGCAGTTATGTCTTCAGGATTCTGTTCATTTCCTTTTGCTCTACACCCAGAAGAGGGGTGACTGAATCACACAGTAGTTCTATTTTTAATTTTTTGAGGAGTCTCTATATGGTTTTCCAAAATGGCCATTACCAATTTACTTTCCCAGTGGTGTAGAAGGGTTCCTTTTTCTCCACCCCCTTAGCAACACTTGCTGTCTCCAGTCCTTTTGATAATAGTCATCTCAACAAGTGTAAGGTGATACCTCATCGTGATTTTGATTTGCTTCTTCCTGATGATTAGTGATGTTGAGCACCTCTTCACACATCTGTTGGACATTTGTATGTTTTCTTTGGAAAAATATATATTCAGGTTCTTTCCCCATTTTTATTTTACTGTGTTCTTTTCTTGATATGGAGTTGAGTTCCTTGTATATTTTGGCTATTAACCTCTTATCAGATATATGGTATGCAAATATCTTTCCTGTTCTATAGGTTGTCAATTCTTACCTTTGATGGTTTCTTTTGCTGTGCAGAAGATTCTAGTTGGATAGAGTCCCACCTGTCTATTTTTCCTCTTGCTGCCTGTGCTTTTAGTGTCAAATCCAAAAAAAATCATTGCCCAGACCAATCTCAAGAAGCTTATCACCCATGTTTTCTTCTAATAGTTTTATTGTTTGAGACCTTACATTTAAGTCTTTAATCCATTTTGAGTTGATTTTTGTGTGGAATAAGATAAGGATCCAGTTTCACTCCTCTGCCAGTTTCTCTAGCATCACTTACTGAAGAGATTGTCCTTTCCAGATTGTGTATTCTTGGCACTTGTGTCAAAGATCAGTTGACCATAACTGTGTGGATTTATTTCTGGATCTATTCTGCTCCATTGGTTTTTATGCCAATGCCATGCTATTTTGACTACTATAGTTTTGCGGTATATTTTGGTATCAAGTAGTGTGAGGCCTCCAATTTTGTTCTTTTTCCTCAAGATGGCTTTGTTCATTCATGGTCTTTTGTGGTTCCATACGAATTTTAGGATTGTTTTCCCATTTCTATGAAAAATGCAATAGAAATGTTGATAGAGATACATTGAATCTGTAGATAGTTTTGGTTTATATGGGCATTTTAGTAATATTAATTCTTCCAATCCATATGATATGCTTTTTTTTTTTAATTTAAATTTTTTATTTATTTGACAGAGAGAGACATAGTGATAGAGGGAACACAAGCAGGGGTAGTGGAAGGGAGAAGCAGGCCTCCCGCTGAGCAGGGTGCCCAGTGTGGGACTCCATCCCAGGACCCCAGGATCATGACCTGAACTGAAGGCAGATGCTTAATGACTGAGCCACCTAGCACCCCCATATGGTATATCTTCCCATTTATTATGTCTTCTTCAACTTATTTCATCAATGTTTTTGTTTTCAGTGTATAGGTCTTTTTCTTTTTTTTTTTTTTTTTTAGATTTTATTGATTTACTTAGAGAGAGAGCATGCACCTACAAGTGAGAGGAGGAGCAGAGGAAGAGGGAGAAGCAGACCCCCCACCAAGCAGGGAGACCAATGCAAGGCTTGATCCCAAGACCCTGAGACCATGACCTGAGCCAAAGGTGGATGCCTAACCAACTGAGCCACCCAGGTGCCCCCAATGTACAGATCTTTTATCATTTTTTTTTTTTTTGAGAGAGAGCATGTGCATGTGTGAAGGGGAGGGGCAGAGGGAGAGGAAGAGAGAGAATCTTTTTTTTTTTTCAAAGATTTTATTTATTTCACAGAGAGAGAGAGACCACAAGTAGGCAGAGGCAGGCAGAGAGAGAGGAGGAGGAAGCAGGCTCCCTGCTGAGCAGAGAGCCCGATGCGGGGCTCAACCCCAGGGCCCCGAGATCATGACTTGAGCCAAAGTCAGAGGCTTAACCCACTGAGCCACCCAGGTGCCCTGGAAGAGAGAGAATCTTAAGCATGCTCCATGCCCAGCACAATCTCATGACCCTGAAATCATGACCTGGCCCAAAATTGAGAGTCAGATGCTTAACCAGTTGAGCCACCCAGCTGCTCCAGATCTTTTGCCGTTTTTATTAAATTTATTTCAAACTATTTTATTTTTTTGAAGCTATTGTAAATGGGATTGCTTCTTTAATGTATCTTTTTGATTTTTCATTGTTAGTGTATAAAAATGCAACTGATTTTTGTATGTTGATTTTGTATCCTGTTGAATACTGAGCCCATTAATTAGTTTTTAATAGATTTTTGGGGGAGTTTTTAGGATTTTCTATATCATGTCATCTGCAAACAGATAGTTTTAGTTCTTCCTCTTTAATTTGGATGCATTTTATTTCTCTTTCTTGCCCAATTGCCATGGTTCAGACTTCCAATACTATGTTGAGTAAGGGTGGTAAGATTGGGCATCCTTATCTTTTTCCTTATCTTGAAGGAAAAACTTTCAGTTTTTCACTATTGAGTGTGGTGTTAGCTGTGGGTCTGTCATATTTGGCTTTTATTCTGTTGAGGTACATTCCTTTTGTGCCTAATTTGTTGAGAGTCTTTATCATGAAAAGATATTGAATTCTGCCAAATGCTTTTCCTGCACCTGTTGAGATGATCATATGATTTTTGTCCTTCATTCTGTTAATGTGGTGTATCAATGGTGTATTAATTTGCATATTTTGAGCCATCCTTGCATACTAGGGATAAATCCCACTTGATCATGGTGTCTGGTCCCTTTAATGTGCTACTGAATTCTATTTGCTAGGATTTTGCTTCTAGTTCATCAAGGATATTGGCTTATAATTTTCTTTACTTGTAGTATCTTGTCTGGCTTTAGTATCATGGTTTGCTGGTCTCCAAGTGAGTTTGGAAGTGTTCCCTCCTGTTCAATATTTTGGAAGGGTTTGGTATTAATTTTTCTTTAAAAGTTTGGTAGAATTCACCAGTGAAGCCATCAGGTCCTGTATAACATCCTAGGCTTTTATTTTGGGGGAGGTTTTGATTACTAATTCAATCTCCTTACTGTTACTGGTCTGTTTAGACTTTGTTTTTCATAACCTCATGGTAGGTTGTATGTTTCAGGAACTTATCCCTTTCTTCTAGGTTATCCAATTTGTTGGTGTATAAATGTTCATGGTAATCTCTTATAATCCTTTGGATTTCTGTGGTCAGTTGCAATGTTTCCTGTGTCATCTATAATTTTATTCACTTGAATCTTATTTTCTTATTTATCCTACCTAAAGTTTTGTCTCTCTTTGTTTATCTTCTCAAAAAACCAACTCTTAATTTCATTTCTATTGTTTTTCTTGTCTATATTTCATTTATTCCTGCTCTGATCTTTATTATTTCCTTCTATATGCTAATTTTAGGTTTAATTTATTCTTCTTTTTCTAGTTCCCTGATGTATGAAGTTAGGTCTTCTCTTCTTGTTCTTAATGTAGGCATATTTATTTATTTATTTGTTTGTTTGTTTGTTTGTTTGTTTATTATTATGAACTTCCCTCTTAGGACTGCTGCATCTCACAAATTTTGGTGTGTTGTGTTTCCACTTTCATTTGTCTTTAGATATATTTTTTAAATTTCCTTTTTAATTTCTTCTTTGATCCATTGGTTATTCAGACATATGTTGTTTAATTTCCACATAGTTGAGAATTTTCCAATTTTCCTCTTGTTCTTGATTTCTAGCTTCATACCATTGTAGTCAGAAAAGATACTTGGTATGATATCAGTTTTCTTCACTTTGCTAAGACTTACTTTGTGGCCTAACATAAGATCTGTCTTGGAGAATGTTTCATGTTTGCTTAACAATAATGTGTTGGATGATTTTCTGTCTGAATGATCTATCCATTGTTGGAAATGAGGTATTGTAGTCCCTTACTTTTGATTATTACATTGCTATCTATTTCTTCCTTCAGTCTGTTAATATTTGCTTTATATATTTAGGTGCTCCAATATTGTGTGTGTGTGTGTGTGTGTGTGTGTGTGTGTGTGTGTGTGTGTGTGATATGTGATGGTTATATCCTCTTGATCAGTTGATCCCTTTATCATTATATAATGACCTTTCTTTCTTTTGATAGTGTTTGACTTGTAGTCTATTTTTCTGACATAACTATAACCACCCCTGCTCTCTTTTGGTTACCTTCTGCATGGAATATCTTTTACCATCTTTTTACTTTTGGTCTGTGTATGCTTAAAGCTTAAGTGACTGTCTTATAAGCAGCTTATTGTTGTTCATGCTATTCCCTTATCCTTTTTGTTTCTCTAAGGTCAGTAGAGATGTCTCCCCTTTCATTCCGGATTGGAGCTGCAATTGTGTTTTAATGCAAAGCTAATGTGCAATGATGGAGCCTTGAGACATTTTTATTCAAGAAAACCAAGTGTCTGTGGAAATTAGTAAGATTTCCAAGGGACTAATTTAAACTATGGAACCAGTAAGATCACCTACCTTAATGAAGGTTTTTTTTTTCCAGCAGTGCTGGCCTCAGTTCCTAAGAACTGTCTTGCAGACTGGGAAAGTCAAAGAGAACATCTCTGTGTATAGGACTCTCGTAGCATTACCAGAGAAGGCATGAATCAGCACATAGAGCAGCTGGGGATTATCTGATAACATATGGAAACATTTTATGGGTAGAAATAATTTGAGAGGGAGGTTGAAGTTGTCCTGAAATTAACCATTCTTATTCATTTCCATGGTAAAATCATGAAGGGCGGAATTCACGAACTCTTGTTTCTTTCTTGAATTGTTTTCAGAAAGGCAGTTTAGGGGAAGGAAGGAAAAAATCAAAAGACTTCTGAATTCACACAAACCATGTAGCACAAGCAAAACTGTTAACTCTTAAATATTTAGCTAGTGATTGATAAGCCGTTATTTGGGAATGAGCTAGAATATTTAGGAGGGTGGCAACATGGGTCTAAGTGTTGTTACTGATTGGGGGATATCCCAGTGCCTTCAAAATATAACCAGTTGAGGTTGAATGTGTTACCTATTTTTCTTATAATTGAATAAATTAAAATGGTCTATTCCTATTAAATATGGTAAAACCAGGTTCTAAATCAGACATGTCACTCTGAGCTCTACATAATACTCTGTTCCATGGGAGCAGAGATTCTGATTGTTTTATTTCATAGTTGTGTCCCAAACATAGTGCTTTGTACCATGTAGGAACCCAATGGATAGTCGTTGAATAAAGAAATGATTAGTGATAGCTGCCTGTCACTGAGATTCCACTGTTTTTGTTTTAATTTTTTAGAAAGATTTTATTTATTTATTTGAGACAGAGAGGGTGAGCAAGAGAGGGAGAGAAGGAGCAGTGGGTTGGGGGGCAGGGGGAGAGGGTGAAGCAGGCTCCCGCCTGAGCAGGGGCGGGGCTCAATCCAGTGACTCCAGGATCATGACCTGAGCCCCAGGCAGCGGCTTAACTGACGGATCCCCCCAAGCACCACACTAAGGTTCCACTGTAAATAATAATAATAATGGAAACCTCCTTTTTGTTGAAGAGCTATCCTAGTTCAAAAGCAAAATAACCTCTCCTAGCAACTTCCAAAACACAGCTATAAAACACCCTCCTGAAGGATTAGTCCCCTGAGTGATGAAGCACCCTAATTCAAGGTTCCAAAAACTCAGCCTGTCGGAAATATCAGAGTCTTAAAACAATCATGTTTAAAAACACTGTTGTTTTAAGGATTTTCTTTGATTTAAATGTTGTTTCTCTTGGAAAGGACTTATTATTTTTCTAAGCAAGTTAGGTCATTAAACTGAGCATATCGGGAAAAGGGAAAATTAAAGAAGACATTTTAAAAACAGAAACTATGGTTACTTTATTGTATATGTCTTGACAGAGTTTCTGGTGCCTTAGAGTTAATTTTACCAATAAATGCTCTTTATTAAAAATAGACTGAAAATATAACTTGAAATAAGGAATTTTAATAAGATGTTTAATCATACTTTCCTAATGGGGTTAGCATGAGGAGTAAATGTTCTAATGCATGTAACGTACCTGAAATATATAAGACAATCATTAAAGAGGAACGTTTATTACTTTTGTTGTGGGTGGAGCCTATCCTTCCTGTTTTATTTTCTTCATCACGGATTTTCTAAATTTTTTTTTTTTAATATTTTATTTGTCAGAGAGAAGGGATGCAAAAAGGAGGGAGCTGCAGGCAGAGGGAGAAGCAGACTCCCTTCTGAGAAAGAAGCTGGATGCTGGACTCCTAAGACCCTGGGATCGTGACTTGAGCCAAAGGCAGATGCTTAACTGACTGAGCCACGCAGGCGCCCCATCATGGATTTTCTAAAGGTATTTTGATTCTTTAAAACATTGCATTAAAATATCATTTCTCTTGATTACTAAGCTTTTGGGTTTCCCTAAATTTTATGCTTGAGGCTTCATTTGCCTCACTCTAATCCTGGTCCTGGTGGGTGATGCTGTGATCCAGGGATGATTTTCCATTAAAACCTTAATCAGGTTTTCCAATGTGCCCCATGCCTGATCCCCTTATACGGAAAACTGCTCTGCCCTTGACCTTGTGGAGAAACAGTATCATTAGAGTCATTTTGTGTCAAAGACCATAGTTCTCCCTTATCATTCTTTTTTTTTTCATATATGTGATTTGAACTATTAAACTGTATTTATTTTTTTTTAAGTTTTTACTTTAATTCCAGTTAACATACAGTGTTATGTTAGTTTCAGGTGTACAATATAGTGTTTCAGCACTTTCATACATCACCTGGCACTCATCAGGACAAGTGCCCTCCTTAATCCCCAACACCTATTTCCCTCATCCCCCACCCACCTCCCCTCTCTGGTGACCATCAGTTTGTTCTCTATAATGAAGAATCTGTTTTTTTATTTATCTCTCATTCTTTTTCTCTTATTTCTTTCCCCTTTGCCTGTTGGTTTTGTTTCTTAGATTTCACATATGAGTGAAATCATATGGTATTTGTCTTTCCCTGGCTGACTTACTTCGCTTAGTGTTGTACTCTCTAGCTCTAGCCATGTTATTGCAAATGGCAAGATGTCGTTCTTTTCTATGGCGAAATAATATTCCATTGTATCTATAGGAAGCACATCTTCTTGATACATTCATTAATCAGTGGACACTCGGGCTGCTTCCATATCTTGGCTGTTATAAATAATGCTGCTGTAAACATAAGGATGCATGTATCCCTTTGAATTAGTGTTCTTGTATTCTTTAGGTAAATACCCAGTAGTGTGATTGCTGGATCTTAAGGTAGTTCTATTTTTAGCTATTTGCTGTAACTCCATACTGTTTCCTGTAGTGGTTGCCCCAGTTTGCATTCCTCCCAAAGGGCAAGACGATTTTCTCCGCTTCTCCACATCCTCACAAACACCTGTTGTTTCTTGTGTTGTTGATTTTAGCCATTTTGACAGGTATGAAGTAATATCTCATTGTAGGTTTTTTTGTCTTGTTTTTTAAGATTTATTTATTTGAGAGAGAGAACCAGCAGGAGGGACAGAGGAGGAGGGAGAGAGAATCTCAAGCAGACTACATGCTGAGTGCAGAACCCAATGTGGGGCTCAATCTCACAACCCTGAGATCATGACCTGAGCCCAAACCAAGTCAGGTACTCAATGGACTGCACCATCCAGATGCCCCTCATTGTGGTTTTGATTCCCATTTCCCTGCCTGAGATAAGTGATGATGAGTATCTTTTCAGTGTCTGTTGGCCCTCTATATGTCTTCTTTGGAGAAATGTCTGTTCATGTCTTCTACCCATTTTTTAATTGGATTATTTGGTTTTTTTTGGTGTTGAGTTTCGTAAGTTCTTTATATATTTTGGATACTAATCCTTTATTAGATATGTCATTTGCAAATATCTTCTCCCATTATATAGGTTGCCTTTTAGTTTTGTTGATTGTTTCCTTTGCTATGCAGAAATTTTTTATTTTGTCCCAATAGTTTATTTTTGCTTTTGTTTCCCTTGCCTCAGGATACATATCTAGAAAGAAGTTGCTATGGCCAATGTCAAAGAAGTTATTGCCTGTGTTCTCTTCTAGGATTTTTATGATTTTAGGTCTCACACTTAGGCCTTTAAATCATTTTGATTTTATTTTTGTGTATGGTTTATGAAAGTGGTGCAGTTTCATTTGTTTGCACATTGTTGTCCATCGCTAGTTATTCTTGATGGATTCTGTATTGGTCATCTCACCCAAAGACATCCAATCAATGGAAAGTCCAGTAACCATTTCTATGGCAAGGCTTGAAATGATGGACAATCAGATTCCTTTTTGATGGAAAAGATCTAATAATGTTAAGATACAGAAATTCAATAAAAATATTTAGAAGTGAAATGAAATGATTTTTGGAATTTGCTTTAAATCACTTTTTTTAAAAAGAGAAGTTAGCAAAATGTTAGTAATTGAAAGATAGATGATGGGTTTTTGGAGTTTCATTATTCTCTCTCTATTCTTATCTATTTAAATTGAAGCTATGGTAAAACTAAGCTAATGAACACTGAGGGTAAAAGCCAAATATCTATATCAAGAGTTGCCATTAGGTAGGATCCTGGGTGGCCATGATAAGCCATAGGCATTCCAAAGTTAGGATGGATTTATTTATTTATTTATTTATTTATTTATTTATTTATTTATTTATTTTAAAGATTTTATTTATTTGACAGCGAGAAACACAGCAAGAGAGGGAACACAAGCAGAGGGAATGGTAGCGGGAGAAGCAGGCTTCCTGCCGAGAAAGGAGCCCGATGCGGGGCTCGATCCCAGGACCCCGGGATCATGACCTGAGCCGAAGGCAGACGCCCAACGACTGAGCCACCCAGGCGCCCCCAAAGTTAGGATGGATTTAAAAGAATGAGTAAGCCAGAGCCTGTGGGTGGCTCAGTCAGTTAGGCATCCTACTCATCATTTTGACTCAGGGTTATGAGATTGAGCCCCCACTCCCAGCCCTTGCACCAAGCCCCTTGACGATCCTCCACACTGAACCCCTGCTCTGAGCCCCTGCATTGAACCCCCATGCTGAACCCCCACATGTAGCTTTGAGTCTGCTTGTCCTCTCCCTTCCATTGCTTGTGCGCACATGCTCTCTCTCTCTCTCTCTCAAATGAATGTATAAATAAAATCTTTAAAAAAAATGAGTAAGCAGAGGAAGCTAGTCAGCTTATGAAAGAAAATGTTGCCATAATTTAGAAAGGCAGCTGCCTGAGGAGAGTGGCCTCTGTTCCTTATAGATTTCTAGTTCCTGGTTCCTTTTCCCATGGGGCTCAGCCATACTATAGCTTCTGCCCTTGAATTCCTATGCCATTCCGGATTCCGTGATGCCTCATGTTTATCTTTAAAAATTGATTCCTCTTTTCTTGAGGTAGCTCCAGTTATTTAATTAAGACAGTTATTTGTATTTGTTATGGTCAGAATCTGCTCTCCTGGAGGGTTAGGAGGAACCCTTGTGGGAAACTGGATGTCAGGTGATCAAAGCCCATTCAATCTGCCTTCTAGGTACACAGGCACCAGGAGAGAATTAAAAGCAGTTTTCCTAAGAGGTCTTGACATTGAACAGGCAGAACTAATAGACAGTTTGGCATGACAGTTTCCTGGGGAATATGTCAATCTAAGAAATAAAGATGGTCGTTGACCAGTCAAGTTGACCTACAGGCTCTGTGTATGAGGCCAATGTTCTTGCCTGAGGGGGGTCTTCCATTTTGAGTGCTATAAAAGCAAGGTAATCTCCCATTTGGATAAAGATGAAAGACTTGGAGGACTACCCTTTTGCCTCTCAATTTACCACAAAGAATAAAGGGTTTCTAGGCAGGATGAAAAAAATAATTTAGGAAAGAAGCCACGAAAAGGATTCCAAAAGGAAGTGTCAAGAAGCTAGTTATTGGGGGAAGTTAGAGCAGAGGTAAAAGAGGCAAAATTTGATGCCTGTGGTAGGCAATTCTCTGAGGAACAAGTTGAAATTATCTGAATGCATCAAGGCCACCAAAGGGAGAAGGACCAAGGCAACCTCATTGTGGGAGATCTTGCTAGAGCTAGAAGATATAAATGTAATTCAGGGAAATCTGGATTGGAAAAGAAATATACTTGTGCTTCAGAACTGAGAGGAAAGAGAGTAGCCCACTTTGCTCCTTTCAGGAAAGTGTGGTGGTGCCATATACTTCCTGGGTTAAGGAAGGTCATGTTCTCATAAAACAAGGAACAGACATGACAAAAATGCATGCAAGTAT
>CM053606.1:66665215-66685412 GCA_028646535.1 Procyon lotor | reverse complement strand
GAGGTGCTTTTATTTCCTCCTTTCCCCTTCTCCACAGTGGTTGTCCACAGTGGTTGCACAGCCCCTGACTCCACCCTCCAGAGTTTCTTGCGCCTCTGCAAAGTTCAGGGCCAGCTGAGGCAAACTCCCACACCTCAGAATGTCCCAGCGTTGCCTCCCATACTCTCGCCTTCACATATCTTTCAGCAAAAATAATTTCCCTTTATCCTATGCTGACCCCTCTTCCTGGGCCAATGCCTTCCCTTCATTCCTGCTTTCTTCATCTTTCTCTCAGCTTTTCGCATCATTCTCTCCCCTTCCATGGAATCCTTCCCTCTGCTTTCAAACCTATGCAGCTCGCCTAGTTCTTGTTAAAAGCACATTTCTTTGACACTGCTGCTGCTTCGAGCTACTTTCTTTATCTCTCTGCCTTCGGTCAAACTTCATGAAAGGAAACTGTTGCCTCTATGTCTCCAATACTCCTATTCTTTTTTGGCCCTTTCAAAGCACACTTTGATCCCCACCTTCTATCCCAATGGTAGACTTAGATGCATACAGGAATCACCTGGGGCTCAGGACCCCCTTCCAGATGTTTTGATGTAGTTTTTCTGGGGTGTGGCTTAAGCCAGGGGGAGCATTTGCGGGATTTGCAAATGCCTGCCCCACATTTGCAAATCCAATGCTTTTGAAGGGGGGAGGGAATAACTTTCTAAGCAAAAAGCAGTTTAAGAAAGCAGAGACAAAGATGGCTATGTTTGCCCTCCTAAAAATTTTAAAGCTTTTGGGTAAATTATTTTGCTGTTTAATGAGCAAATTTTGGATCTTAATACCCAAAGATGCTGGTGAGAACAAGTTTCTCATTCATTGCTAATGACTGGATAACAATATATAATCTTCTTGAAAAATAATCTAGCAAACTATATCCAGACACATATAGATACACATACTATCTAATCCATTATTTCTACTTCTAAAAATATAAGCTAAAGTCCCTACAATGTTCACTATAGCAATATTTACAATAGTGAGAAATTAGAAGTGACCAAAAAGAGAATAAATGTACTGTGCATTTAGTGGTTGGGAATATTAATGTATAAATTAAAGCATAACTATAAAGAAAGATTATAACATGGAAAAATGTGTACAATATAATGATAAATGGTAGAAGGAGAAGAACGGGTAGTTATAATGTAGTGGGAAAGTTGGTAAAGACTGTACTAATCAAGCCAGTTTAAACTAACATGTAACTTTTCAAATGTCAATTTCAAAATTTAATAATGAATTCTAACCATTAACTTGGAAATTTAGGCAAAGAAATTCATTCTTTAGGAAAAAAAAAAACACTCCTCTAGCCCTCTATAAATTTTTAGTTTTGCTTTATTTGACTTTTTCAAATACATTTAAAAGCAAAGTTAGCAAGCTGGCTTTCTCCTGGTCATTATGTGCACCTTAAACTCGAATCTTATAAATACGGCTCAACATAGTCACACAATTCCCTTTGGCCTCATCCCTTTTTAGGGAAGCTGTTCTCATTTCTCCAGCCACAAGATTTATGGGGGGCATTTGACTTTATGGGGGGCATTTGACTATTTCATCAGCAACATGATTTCTCCAGTTAATAATTTTTTTCTTGTGGCAAAAGGAAGAAATATTCAGGCTTGCTGTAAAATGTTGTGATCAGAAAGTGACCCTAAGGGATATTATTCTAAGCTTTTTGTGAATTCCCTGGGATAATAATTGACGGCGATTGTGTTTTGGGGTCCCCATCTGGCCCAGGGACGGGGTCTTGGGGTAAAATAGAAAAATTAAAATGAAGCTATGAAACGATCACTTGATGATAGAAATCGAGAGAAATACATCTGATAGTGATACAAAACACGTAAGGGGTAGGTTAAAATAATAAAGATGGCCCCTGAGGTTTTTAAAAATTCAAGATAGAGGAAAGGCTTATAGTATAATATGGATAGGATACCTCCGACTTCTGAAAGGCACACATGAGGCTGTTTCTCCCACCTGGATTTTTGTCACTTGTGGTGGTCTCTATTCACCACTCTCCCTGAGCTAAATGTGAGTCCTCTCGTAAGCTCTGTCTTGTTCCAGGTTAGTGTCTCATTTAGAGAAAATGAGGATGTTGAGCATTAAGAACAGGACCCAGATGGCTTCACGGTGAAATCTGACACCAGCTGTGTTGTTTGGGGCTTTATTTGGATCCAGGGGTTACTGTATCCTTCTGGGACTACACTTAGTTCTCTGAGGGACAATCAAATGGCCTCCACCTTTTCCCACTCTCATCTCTGCTTTCTGGTAAGGATATTTTATAAGCCTACCTCTGAGATGGGTTTAAACATGCTTTTATCAAGTGAACTGAGACTATCTTACCAGTTCTTACTAAAAAAGGACAGATTTCGGGGCGCCTGGGTGGCTCAGTGGGTTAAAGCCTCTGCCTTCGGCTCAGGTCATGATCTCAGGGTCCTGAGATGGAGCCCTGTGTAGGGCTCTCTGCTCAGCAGGGAGCCTGCTTCCCCCTCTCTCTCTGCCTGCCTCTCTGCCTACTTGTGATCTCTCTCTCTGTGTCAAATAAATAAATAAAATCTCAAAAAAAAAAAAAAAAGGGACAGATTTCTATTTTTTTTTTCTTTTTTGGAAGAGTCCTGACCTGCCTAAACCTTGAGTCCTTTCAAGCCTGCCATATTTTTCTTTGGAAGCTTCAGGCTGTAGTTAAAGGCACTGTTCACATTCCCTTTAGCCCAAAGTCCAATTTGAGTCCAACAACATCCTGTTTAAAAAGCTCAAACTTTGTTTACTTATGTGACCTAAGGGTTTTCACCTGTTTTTTTTTTTTTTTTTTTTTTTTTTGCCTCTGAGGACTCAGGGGTGGATGCATGAGGTATGGAATGGAAACAAAGGACTACACAGGATAGTATCTTCTGCAGAGGACTACACCTGTTTGTCACTGCCCAATCTGGAAGCCTTTTGTATCCAGGACAGCGATGTATTTATATGACCCTCGATAATCACAGAGATAGAGTCTGAGATCCATTAGTTAAAGTGATACATGGTACCCCATGTTCCACTTCAAACTACGGAGGCATTTTTGTAAAATCCACAATACACGATACGCGCAGCTTCATGACATTGTCTGCATACAGATCTCTCCTGTCGGGGGCATTTTGGAGACAGAGGGCAGTGGGGGGACTGCCAGACTTATCGGGCTGAGGTCAATTTTCATGGTACAGGGAAAGATCCGTTGGCAGTATTAGAAGAGAAGTCACTCAGCTTGACTTCTCTGTTCAGCATTTGTTTACCGCTCACATTTCCTGAGAAGCCCCACTGAACTGAAGGCCAACTTTGGTACTGTGTTTACATTTACAATATAGTGAAGGAACGGGCAGGAAACTCCCTGAGAAACATCAACAGCGTGAGCCCAGAGACAGAGGGAAACTGAGGCAGTGATCTGCAAATGTCTAATGTGGGACTTGAACTTGGAGCCAAGTTTCCAAAGCTTGGGCGTGCTCTGAGTCCAAAGTGACTTTTTAGGAGGTAAGTGTGAACCTGATAGTGTGGGTGGATGGCCACAGAATCTCCCTAGGGCATAATTCTGAGAATCCCGGCTGTGTGAAATCCTTCCTGGTCGTGCTAAAACCCACCACACAAGTTGGGGAAGGTTGTTTTATTTCTCTGCGCCTGTTTCACATGGTGGGGAGAGGTCAAATTAGGGCATCATCAAAGGCTGAATATAAGAAAAATTTCCCGTAACCTTTTATAGAGATCAAATAAAAAATACATAGAGAAAAGCAAAGTTGGTGATTTAGGCTTCACTTAAAAAAATATAGCATATTTAAGGAAAAAATAAGCCAATGTTTTATCTTCTCCAGGAGCTTATCCTCCAGCTTATCCAGCAGCTGTGAGTTTCTAAAACACCCATCAAATCATTCATCTTCCCTGTTTAAAGTCCGTCACTGGCTGACTGTTGACCTCAGTACAAAGCCAGGTTCCTTGGCTCTGCAGTCAAGTCCCTCTAGGTTCCCGGCCAGCCCACCCCTCTGGGGTCAGCTCCCATCCCCCCAGCTCCATGCGCTCCCCCTTCAGGGGCTTCCAAAGACTGTACCCAGGAGGGTGAAGGGGCCCCCCTGCTATGGTCACAACGATGGTGCATCAGAAGACGAAGGTGATGAAAGTCCTCATCAGACCACCGGCCCATGGCCAACTGCACAGAAACCCAGAAGAACATGTCCTTGGCCACCCTGGGTGATATTTACACCAAGAGTCAAGGTTTCTCCACTGATCTTCGGCAGATGTTTGCTCTTATCTCCTCATCCTTGTTCTTGACCCCACTTTCCTAGAACTACTCTGATTTTGTCCATGAGCTTTGCAAAGGGCACGGATTTGTCTGTACAGAGCCTGAGACACACAGAAACAGGCAGGGACCTGCTGCTGTGTGACAGGACGAGGCTCCCAGCAGACTGCCGAGGGCCGAGACACACAGAAGTACTGGGCGACCGTGGCGAGGGGGAGACCCAGGACCCATCCGGGCTTCTCTCTGCTTCCTTGGGGCTGTGCAGCTGCCATACTTTCTGCATTTACTTTCTGGGGCAGGGTTGTCTTGCTCATCTTTTTCCAGGCCTCCCCCGGAACTGGTCTTCCCTGCTCTGCCTTAGAAGGGTTAGGTTCTCTCTGGACAGCCCAGCTGCCCCATTGCCCACAACCTCCAGTTGCTTCATGATTCTAGCCTGGTCGAGGCCAAGGCCACCTCATTAGGTTGACAAGATAACCCTCAGATGAGGCAGACAATGAATCAAGAAACCAAGTGACTGCAGCAGTCTTACTCTGGAAGTCACTGGGCCCGCTCTTGACTGCTTTTAAATCCTCTCCATCATCCTCCAATGAAGGTCTTATCCCCATTTTTCAGAGCTTGAAGCTAAAATTCAGGCTCAATACTTCGCTGAAGGTTATAGATGGAAAGGGACAGAGCTGAAATCTCAAACCAGATCTAATTCCAAAGACTGCTGTCTTCCACTATGCTCGTTATTTGCGCTTACTGTGGGCTACTCTTCTAAGCACTTTACTTGTAATAACTCCTTTAAACCTCACAACAACTCTAGGAGGGAGGGATTATCATCTCCATCTTACAGAGGAAAAACTAAGGCCCAGAGAGGTTAAGTTACTTGCCTAAGGTCACACTGCTAGTAAGTGGCAAGGACAAGATTCAGCCTGACAGCCTCGCTCCAAAGTGTGCGCCCCTCATTCCTATGAACCACGATCTGACCTCCTAAGGTTGCCAGCACATCTGTCTTAGGCTGGCATGGCGGGGAGAAACAGAGAGGAACAGCAAGGGATATACGTCCTTGCCCTCAAGGAGCTTACAAAGTTCAACCGACGGGTCCTTTGCAAAGATATCCCGAGGGTTGTGTCCACCCTGCATCTGCAGGCTTACTTCTAAAAACTACAGCAGAGTTGCTTTTGGGAAATCTTTACAAGGCACAGGCCCCCAGGCTGTCCAGGGAGTCTGTGAAATCAGCAAAAGCCTGTCTTTGGCTTTAATCTCCTTAGATAGAGGAGAAATGCTCAGTTATGTGGGATCGAAGGAGAGCCAAGCTTCTGACATTGTCCAGCTCTGCCTTCAGTGAAAGGCAGGGGCTGAAGCAGAGGATGACCATGGTGGCCTGACCACGGGGGCAACTCAGCCTCAAGCAGGAAAGCCCGCTGCCTCCAGTCTGTGCCTGAATCTTCCACAGGCAGCTAGAAGTCTCGGTCGGGGCATCTGTTCAACATCTTCCATCCCTCTGGGCAAAGTTGGGGCTGGGGCAAGGACTGGGTGCTGCTGGGGCCAGGGACACTGTTTTCTGCATCAGTGCTCACCGTGGTCCTCTTGGACAGCCCCTGGCTCATTAGCACGTGGTCAGTTAAAAACACGAGCTTTGGAGCCAGACCAAGTGGGCGTGAGCTCTGAGACCCAGGGTGAGTCCCTGAATCCCCCTGTGCCCATGGATGCTTTCCCATACGATGAGGCTCCTAGCAGTCCCCACCTCACAGGGCTGTGCTGAGGGTGAGACCACACAGAACTGTGTAGCTGTCTCTGCCCTGCCATCCATCCACACTGGGTAGCAGCTGTGTCTGCCTGGCTCCTCATCTCATGAACTTTCATCCGGGGGCAGAGCCTGATCACACAGGTCCTGTCAGCGTTGGCTGGCATAACCGATTAAACAGAATCCCATCCTGCCCGGCCTCACCAACGGGTCTCTCTACACCCTGGTCCCGCCGGCCGTGACTGGAGGCCGGAACGGGTGTGGCCGCCATTCCCAGGAATGGTTTCCTCTGAAGGCCCTCCTGGCTGCCTCATGGGCCATCACCAGCAGTGGGACCCAGGAACTCAAACCATGAGCCAGCTCTCCAGAGCGGGTCATCAAGAGATGCGTAGATTCTTACTTCCTTGGCCTTCTGACTGCTCTGCCTCCCTGACTTCTCCATATCGCAACAATTAAGCCCGATGTTTTTTCCCTCTCCTCTGATGATTCCTGTACAGTAGTGCTTCTCAGAGTTTAACACGCGTATGAGCCACCTGGAGATTGTGTTGGAATGAAGCCAAGGTCCTGCTTCAGCGCGGCCAGTGGCAACACTGTGCCCTGCTGCCAGGATGACCTTCCTCGTGCACAACTACAATCGTGTCACTCGAACGGACTTGAATAGATCTTTCACCCGAACATGTCCATAAACGGTGGCTGAACTCCAGAAAAGATGCTCAATGGCATTCCATTAGTCATATGGAAATGCAGTTTAAAACCACGACCAACTGCACACCTATTACACACCTGTTAGAAGAGTTAAGAATAAAACTACAGGGGCACCTGGGTGGCTCAGTGGGTTGGAGCCTCTGCCTTCGGCTCAGGTCATGATCTCAGGGTCCTGGGATCGAGCCCACATCAGGCTCTCTGCTCAGCAGGGAGCCTGCTTCCCCCTCTCTCTGCCTGCCTCTCTGCCTACTTGTGATCTCTCTCTCTGTCAAATAAATAAAATCTTAAAAAAAAAAAAAAGAATAAAACTACAATACCAAGTGCAGTGAGGATGCGAAATAACTGGAATTTCCATACTCCGCTGGGGAGGATGCAGAATATCACAATCGCTTTGGAAAACAGTTTGGTAAGTTTTTCTTTTAAATAGAGTTAAGTACATGCTTTTAAACACTGATCGGACAAAGCAATCCTCCTCTTACATGCTTAGATATTTGCTCAAGGGATTTGAAAATTTATGTTTGAAAATTTACGTTCACACAAATACTCGTGCATGACTATAGTTAGGGAGTCTATTCACAATCACCCAAACCCAGAAATAACCCAAAAGTCCTTCAGCTGATGAATGGATGCACCCACTGTGGCACGTCCACACAACAGAACAGTGGGAACGGACTACTGACATAAGAAGATCTGGGTGAATCTCGGATGTGGTATTCTAAGTGAGAGAAGTTAAACTCGAGAAGCTACTTGCTATATGATTCCATGTACAGGACACTCTGGAAAATGAAACTAGAGAGACTGTCGACAGATGAGTGGGGATAAAGGGCTAGTGTGGGGGCAGGATTTCCTGCAAAGAGACAAGAAAGTTCTGTGGCATGATGGGAATGTTCTGTAGCTCCCTCACGGTTGCATTTACATGACAATATGCATTGACAAACACCAGAATGCCCAGAAGGATGAATTTTGCCGCATGTACTTCACACCTCAAAAGCAACGACAGCAACCAAAAATTTTTCAGGGTTCCCATTTGTCCGAGGAATTGAAATAAAGTCCAAACTCCAGAACCTCTTATCTTTTCAAATTATTTGTACCATTCATTTTCTTAAATGTTGGTTCAACTTCTCTGCCACTCACAGGTGCCCTGGGCTTTCTTTCCTCAGTCTGTCTCATCTCCTGGAACAGCCTCTTTTTTTACAGAATAGGCAGATAATAAACGCAGAATGAATGAATGAATGTTCCTAACATTCTTTGATTGCCCATTGCCCCCAAAAATGATGCCAGAGAAAGATAAACCTACAAGGTCTTGTTGGAATGAAGCCAACCAAGGTGCTGCATTTCTAACAAGCTCCCTTCTCTCCGAGGAGCTCAGTCTTTTGTAAGAGTTTGCTGACTCTGGTTGATTCTTCAGACGTGGGCAAATCAGCAGAAACAAACCCCCAGTGTGCTCAAGCCCCTGGGAGCCGTTTGCAGCCTTGGAAAGGGACTGCCTTGGCACATATCTCACTGGCTTAGGGCCCTCCAGACGCCCCGCTGGCCAGGCCCAGGTAGGAGAGAGGCCAGTCCGCTGACAGGAGGCCTGTGGTGCTGTCACCCAGCTGGCCGTGCTGATTGATTCCCCTGTCCTCACTCACTTGTTAGCAGTCGGGCTCCTCACGTCCCACAGGCGCTGCTGCCTGGAGGGGGTGGGGGAGGCGCTCTCCCTGGCAGGTCCATCCTCCCAGCGCTGCCTCCCTGAGCCGCTCACTGTGTCCTCCCCACGCTCCCCCGCAGCCCTAGCGCACAGACTCCCAAGAGGAAAATGGACTCTGAGAGCTTGAGGTGCTGGTTTGAGGGTCCCGACCAAGAACCTCAAATCTTTGAGCCTCCACTACGAAGACCCACAGATACATATACATACACATACACAGAGGGGAAAAACTATATCCCTGATGTGGTCTTTGGCCACAACCCCCCAGATTGTCTTCACACGAGCTAGGAGGGGGCAGGTTTTCTGCAGGCTACAGGTAGATCTGGAGTCGTGGTGGAAATCTGGAAATCAGCACTTTCATCTTAGCCATCTAGACTTTTCTATTCTTGAGGAAAGGAAAGATGAGCAAAGCGGGCGGCTGTTTGCCCCTCTGAGGCTCCCTCTGACAACGCAGCCCACTGCATCTTTGCTGCCTCAGTGGTCCTTTCTCGGGTGGGAGGAGGTGAGGAGGCCTCCCAAGATTCCCCTGCGGTCCAACGATGGTGACACAGACAACTTTTTTAAACCTGCAGCATGGACAGAGGCTGCCTGCCGGGGCCAGTTATATCATTTGTGGGCCCCAGTGCAAAACAAAGATGTGGCGCCCCTTATTTAAAAAGCAGAGAAAAAAGTGCCTTTGAAAGTACTAAAACATAAAGCTTGTTCATTTCATCTGCAGTCTCTGTTTGCCATGGGGTTTTTTATTTGCTGTAGAGCATTGCAAATAAAGACAAATGAACATTTTAGATTATTAGCATGAATCGTACCCTTCATCTCTATATTGTGCAATACCTGTGTTACATGCAAATATAGGGCATTTAACTCATGTAGAATCACTAACATTATGCAGTTTGTATCTCGTAGCTTGTATAGGCCTGTGTACTTCCTTCTTATTGGGTGGTGAAGACCCTGGAAAAAACGAATGCTGTTGTTTTTATTTCCAATCTTGCTATGCACATGTCCTACCAATGCTCTGCTTTCAGCTCGTTGACGAATAG
Organism: Procyon lotor; assembly: GCA_028646535.1. Taxonomy (NCBI): domain Eukaryota; kingdom Metazoa; phylum Chordata; class Mammalia; order Carnivora; family Procyonidae; genus Procyon; species Procyon lotor. Next base: position 66,675,978 of record CM053606.1, on the reverse strand, counting down.
GCAGGCCTGAAAGGAGGGGCGCCTGGGTGGCTCAGTCGGTCAAGCATCCAACTCCTGATTGAGCTCAGGTCATGATCTCCGGGTTGTGATCTTAGGGTCACCAACTGAAGATCGTGGGATCAGGCCTTACATCGGGCTCCAGCCTGACTGTGGAACCTGCTTGAGATTCCCTCTCTCCCTCTCCTTCTGCCTCTCTCCTGCTTGTGCCTACTCTCAATCTCTCTCTAAAAATATATTAAAATTTAAATTAAAAAAAAAAAAAGAAGGAGGGACTGCCTACTCATCCCTGAGTGTGGATGGGCTCCAGGCACAGACAGGAAGCAAAGCAGAGAAGGAGCCCCTCCAGGCCTGTGGGCTCTGCAGGGCAGGTGAGGAATGTAAGTGACGCGGCTCTTATGAACAGAGTGTGTGGTTTGACTTTACTGGCTGATCTGAGGACTAATCAGCTCAGGGATATGCGGGGGAAGGGTGCAGCTGTGACCGGCAGCCCTTGGCCTGCGTCCCCAGGACTCGACGCACGTCATCTGCACTTGACTTCAGCTCACAGTGTGCATATGTCGGTAGAAGGACCAGAGTCTTCCCCTGAAGTTTCCAAAATAAACAATTTCTAAGTGTCCTTTTTAAAAAGCAATAACATTTTTTAATTGTAAGATTAATACATAACAACTGTAGAAAAACATAAAAGGAAAGATAACTGCATAAATCTTGGTATATATCAGGTTAGTATTTTTCAGTATACCAAAGTGTACCTATGTCATACATTGCTTTTTGTTGTTTTTGTGTGGGGAGGGGTTCAAATCTCAGTTCGTATAGTATTTTAGTCTTTTTTTTTTTTTTACTTAGATATCATAAGTACTTCTCTGTGTCATTAGTCTGATGTGTAATGGGTGGGGATTATCCCATTATATAACAATTTACCTAATCATTCTTTTGTAAGTAGACATTTACATTAACTTGTGGTTTATTAATATCATAAAAATATAGCAGTAAACATATATCATGAGCCACAGGTTGGCATATATACATGAAAGATGAGAAGCTGCTTAGAAGCTGTGTCTAGGAGCACCTGGGTAGCTCCGTTGGTGAAGTGCCTGCCTTCGGCTCAGATCATGATCTCAGGGTCCTGGGATCAAGCCCTGCATTGGGCTCCCTGCTTGGCGGGAAGCCTGCTTCTCCCTCTCCCACTCCCCCTGCTTGTATTGCTCCCTCATTGTGTCTCTCTCTGTCAAATAAACAGGTAAAATCTTTAAACAAACAAACAAATGAATAAACAGACAAATAAATAAAATAAAAGCTGTGTCTTGTTTCCAAAACTCTTGCCCTGCAGTATCCACCTCATTACATGCAAAATGTATACATAAATTCTATATAAATGCATACATAAATATGTAAATAATGGTAACTTTGGAAATCATCAAGCTGTCAGGGTTCTGCCCACACTCAGCATTTGCTCGTCCACTCAAGAAGTTCCAGCAGAGAATGTCTGTTGTCAGTGTGTCTCTGCACAGAGGGTCCGCCCCATGTCTGGGTCACCCTCCTGTACTCGGGCTCTGCCGTCTGCACTCCGCTGAAGCTAAAAGCATGTCTTCTGAAGCACCTGCGACTGAGGCATTGGGGGACTTTTACTCAGGGCTTGAGAAGATTCCTCAGCGCTAAATCACGCCCCCCCCAGGGGTGGCTGTTTGACATTTGGGGGCTGTGTCCCTGGTGGATTGGAACTGAACTCAGCTACTCAGTTTAAGGTCCAGAGCTCAGCTGTCCCCGAGCTCAAGGGACTGACACCAGGAAGACCCTTGGATGGAGGGTAGCTGTGTGCACACACCCTCAGTGTGTGACTGAGAGCCAAGTCCACACACAGTCTCCTGCTGGTTGGCCTCCGGCCTGTGTAGACACCCCTTTACCCCAAATTCCACATAGACCATCTATATTTCTTCTCTCCTTTAGTTAGCACATTTAAAACTGGTTAAGGAGAGAAGGTGGTGAAGGACATCATGACCCACTAAGGAGTCTTCATGGATTGTGGCCATGTCACGATACTCTGCATGGTGAACCCCAGGATTTAAGTGAAAGCTGGGATGGAAAGGCCCAGAATGTTTTCCCAGACCACAGGTGACACAGCCCTTGGTGTACAACACACTTTACTCATAGTGGGGGGGTAGGGAGGAGGTGTGAGTTAGCACAGAGGTATCTGCTAAAACCCTGAGTCACTCAGCTCCGGGAATTATGGGTGTGGACCAGACTGGGAACCCGCTGGATCCTTTTCAGTGTAAGTTGGACGAACCCTAAGCATCTGGGGAACCTGGAAGAAACCCATGTCATCAACCCAGTTGCAGGCCAATGGCAGAAAAACTTCAGACTTCCTGGGATCCCTCAGCCTCGGAGCCCACGAGGGAATCCCAGAGGCTCAAGAAGCCAGTGACACTTTGGACCTGTCCTACTTTCTGGCTCTGTCAGAGTGCAAATGTCAGGATGAATGAAGGAGTGCCTGAACAGACAGATTATAGTCTCGCCTCCTCTACAAAAGCACAACTTGGCCACGTTCCTTTGCCAGGGCAAGGGATGGCCTGAGGGACTTAAGGTCCGGGGAGAGGAGGGCCTGCAGTCAGCATCCCAAACTGGGATCCAGGAGACCCCCACGCCTGACCCGTGGGAACTTAGACAAGGCGCACATCTGCTCCTCGGCTTCCCTACCTCTAGCATGGGAAGAATAGCCACAGCTGCCCTGCTTCATTTGGGAGATAATAAAAACTTATTAAACTTTATTATTAAACTTTTCACCGAAAAACTGTCACATATCATGTATATCCATAGGTCAGGCCCTCGCTGCTGACTCAGGGCTGGTAAGTGACTTTTCCCAGTGTGATTCTAGAACTCAATTTGCTCCGTGTAATAAACAAACTATATAACAAAAATCCCCAAACAAACAAACAAAAACAAAAAAAACCAAACAAGTGTTTTGTTTTGTTTTTTAAAGATTTTATTTATTTATTTGAGAGAGAGAGAGAACATGAGAGGGGAGAAAGTCAGAGGGAGAAGCAGACTCCCCATGGAGCTAGGAACCTGATGCGGGGCTCAATCCCAGGACCCTGAGATCATGACCTGAGCCGAAAGCAGAGGATTTAACCCACTGAGCCACCCAGGTGCCCCCCAAAAAATAACCAGTGTTATACTGAAATCTCATTTTAGTATTTTTGTGCAGGAGGAGCTCGGGAGGAATTCAAGGTGGGAACCATGACTGTGGGGATAAGAGGAAAGGTAAGAGCCCAGGTTTTGAATGAGGCACAATCTTTGGGCTATTGCAGTATTTCAGATAAAACATCTGAAGGTGTTTTTTTTTTTTTAAGACTTTATTTATTTATTTGTCAGAGAGAGAGCACAATCTGGGGGAGCAGCAGGCAGAGGGAGAAACAGGCTCTCCACTGAGCAGGGAGCCCAAGGCAGGACTCGATCCCAGGACCCTGGGATCATGACCTGAGGGGTCCCTTCATCTGAAGGGGTTCTTAGGAGAAAAGGTTTGTCTCTGTTAGTTAACCATTTTTATTGTCCTTTTCCAGATGACACAAATGAGGATTCAAGAAATTAACTTCTCCAAGTTTATATCTCTAATAAGTGGTAGAGATAGGATTTTATTTTATTTTTTTAAAGATTTTATTTATTGTTTGTCAGAGAGAGAGAGAAAGAGCAAGCGAGCACAAGCAGGGGGAGCAGCAGGCAGAAGAAAAAGTGGGATCCCCACTGAGCAGGGAGCCAGACATGGGGCTCAATCCCAGGACCCTGGGACCATGACCTGAGTCAAAGGCAGACACTTAACCAACTGAGCCACCCAGGTGTCCCAAGATAAGATTTTAAACCAAAACTCATGCTATCTCTCCCGCCCAAACCCTGCTTCTGCTGCAGAGTGACCGTGTTATTAATTTCTGTCAAGGACTGGGGCGCCCGGGAGGCTCAGTGGGTTAAGCTTCTGCTTTTGGCTCAGGTCATGATCTCAGGGTCCTGGGATCAAGCCCTGCATCAGGCTCTCTGCTCAGCAGGAAGCCTGCTTCCCCCTCTCTCTGCCTGCTTCTCTGCCCAATTGTGATCTCTCTCTCTCTCTCTCTGTCAAATGAATAAATAAATTCTTTAAAAATTTTTTTCTGACAAGGACTGAATTCTAGGGACAGAAAGGAAACAAGGAAAGGACCTGGATTCCTAAGGCCTTTACTCAGTGGCTCTAATTCCTTTGTGGAAAGTTAAGGTAAGGAGCCACAGTTGCCGAGACTGGGTCTAAAATCTGTCCTTTCAAATCCCACAGGCCTTTGGTCTGGGGCAGAAGAAGCAGAGGCCCACCTCAGAGAGACACAAGGTGCCCCTCCTCTGCAGATAGCTCTTTCCCCCAAATCACAGCACAGAAAATGACCAACAAAAGAAAATACAGCAATCACCTCCACAAGGACTTGTCTCTTACTCTCAGATGTTGGCTTCCCCTGCGTTGGAGGACTGGACTACATTGAGTGGAAAGAATAACAAATATTTTTAGAATAGTTTATTGGGTTTATATAGGAAATTGCCATTTCTTTGTAGGTCAAAAGCAGTCAAATATCAGCAGCTTCACATGGTTCAACCTTATGCCAAGCCTTTTTGACTGATGAAATTAATCAATCATCAATTAATCCAACCAGCCAGCCAGTTCCCCAGGGAAACAAAACTAAATCACGAAGCAATGACTGGGCTGAATTATGCAGTGAGGGCATTTTACGAAGCAAAACTTACATGTGTTACTGATGTCACAGAGCTCCTACATGGCAAGCCTTCTAAATGGGGTGGCAATGCCCTTCTAAATGCCTCAAATCCTCCAAGATGGCCCAGGCTGGCTCTGACAGTACCTACAGAACAGGTGGGCCTTAGATGGGCAAAGAGCGGTGGGCAGAGCTTCCCCATATGGAGGAAGCGATGAGGCACTCGTGCTCGACTAAACCACACTCAGCATATCTGGGACACACAGAGAAAACAAGCTGACAGAATAGAGAAAGCATTTAGGAAGATGTGAGTGACTAACCTAGAGAAAGAGAGTGGGGTCACGTTATGGAGGGTCTTAAAAAACTACGCAGGGGAGGTTGCATTTTTAGAATCATTGATCCTTTTGTTGGAAAGAACCAAAAGAGATAATCTGTGCGTGGATTTCAAACAGGAAAAAGGCTGCTTTCTTAGTTTTACAAAATGAAAACTGAGGCTCAGATATTTGGTTAGAAGTGGAAGGTAAGCTAGAATTAGGATTTCTTGCTTCCTTGTTTGTCATACCTCATCACCGAACTCAGCTTGCCCTTCAGATTAAAAAATAACCGTTTTGCCTAACAAACTGTCTTATTTATAGGCTGTTACTATTTAAAACTGTTTCACGTTTCTAAAGTGGCAATGAGGAATCATAGGTTCTTAAAGAGAATTTCTTGGCAGCGACATAATAAAAGTGTTCTAGAAAGATTAGCCTGTCAAAAGCATTCTAAATCAGAAAAGTGGGGGGCTGAAGTCAGGAAAAGGGACGAATGAGCAAGGACTCAGGGAGGCACTGGATGGGAGCCCAGAGGAAAGGCAAGGACTATGGATGATGCCAGAAGAATGGTGATCCACTGACAGAACTGGGGAGGAGCAGAACGAGAGCCAGCTTCAAATGGAAAAAAGATGGGGAAATGAAGATTTAGGAGTCATGAGTGCTGAGGCAAAGAAGGAAATGACAAGTGAGTCTGGTGAGAGAACTCCAGGGCCGTGGCAGAGAGGGCCAGCTGTGTGCCCAAGTCCATCTTCCCTATGATAGAATAGGCTTGCTGGGGAAGAGGTTCCTAGCCATGTTTTCCTGCCCCCCTTGCATCTAGAGAGGGGTGCATGTAGTTATTTTCTATGGAGAATGAGCAGAAGTGATGTCCATCACTTCCAGGTCAGAGTCTTTAAGATCTTATTTATTTATTTGAGAGGGAGAGAGTGTGAGCACACACGAGCGGGGTGGGGGGGGGTGGCAGAGTGAGAGGGAGAAGCAGACTCCCCGCTGAGCCTGGAGCCCAACATAGGGCTGGCCATGGGGCTCGATTCCAGGACCCTGAGATCGTGACCTGAGCTGAAGTCAGACACTCAACCAACTGAGGCCCCTAGGTGTCCCACTTCCAGGCCAAAGTCTTAAATCAGATGTGCCTCCTCCATTCTTTTCTTCCTTTTTTGGTTGGCAGGTTAGAGGTCACAGTGAGGCTCTAGAGGTCTAGGGGGATAGTGAAGCCACAGAATGAGGATTCTGGGTCCCCAGGTGGAAGAAATCCACCTGGGAAAAGGAAAAGTCTTTAGTTAGTACTAATTAGTACTGTGTACTAATACTAGAGTAAGAAATTGACTTCTTGTGTGATTGAGCCTTTATAATTTTTGAAACAACTTGTCATTGAAGATTGGTTCACCACAGAGATCCCCTAAGGAATGCCAGGTTGAAAGTGAATGACAAAGCAAAGGGGATCCAGAAGCAGAATGCTCAGCTAAGGACAGAAGAGGAGTAAGTAGGAAAACCAAATTCCAAAAGTCCAGGGTTACTGAAATCAAGGGAGAAGCAGCCTCAAGCAGGAAAGAAGTGGTCTGCGGTGTTAAATGTTTGAAGAAAGGGCAGGAGGATTGATAATGAGGGAAAAAACATTAGACCTAACATTAAGAAGACCATTGACAACCTTCCAGAAACTAAATACAGAAATGGGCAGGCATTTCAGAAGAGACCCAAGGCCACGTGGCCAGTATTCTCTTACTTTCCATTTGTTTTGCTGTTGGGCTTTTCACTCCTGGCTCTGAAGGAGCCTGAACTTCAGAACATCCCCAAAGGACGATGCATCACCGTCCAAAGCCAATGGAAAATGACGTGAAGCCTGCCATTATGAAATGCAGTGGAAGAGCCCCTTGGTTGGGCTGCCTTACTGGAACCAACTCCTGACACATCGGGGACCACAGGCCCAATAGGACAAACACGGGAGGCATTTTTATTTGTAGGAGGAGAGGAAAAAAGGAGTTCCAGCCCTGACCCAGACTGACTGCAGCGTCCCCCTGGGAAGCAGCAGGTGGAGAAGCCTCCTGCCCATGTAGCAAGCAGCAGCACCTGCAGGTAGAGCAAGGGGCCAGCAGAGCTCTGAGCCAGCACAGGCCTGGAGTGAAGACGGGCCAGCCTCCCGGCCAGATTTCTGTACCAGGGGCGTCTTCAGGAAAATAGGCTAAATCGTGTGGTCTGCTTTCTCCTGCCTTATTTAGTTATATTAGTTTAAACGAAGTACAAAACAACAAAACAAATCCCCAGTAACATTTCAAGAGGTTTTTCTGCTCACCATGAGGTCAGCATGAGCTCTGGAGTCAGACCAGGGTCCAAATCTTGACTCTCGCTGCGTGATGCAGAGGAGCGCCTGGGTGAGTGATGGTGGGGCTCTAGCGCCATCTTTAACTGCCCTCAGCAGTCCCTCCAAGACAAAATAAAAATAGCACTCTATATGTCAACAGTGTAAAATGTGATTAAATGCTTTGTTAGAAAATGCAAATGAGGCAAATGCAGCCTCACAATTATGTTCCAGGCGTTCATTCCAACTCAACGGTTGCCTCTGAGCCCCTCTCGCATGGAAATTCTGCGGCCTCCACTGGCTCCATGAATGAATGTCTTCTTGTTCTTGGCAAGTTATTGGTCCCTTTGGGTCTCGGGTTCTTTGTCTGGGAAGCAGCCTCCCGGGGCCGTGGTGAGGATCACATGAGACGACATTAAACCAGCTGTTTGCTCTCATTCTCCACTTTCTCTGACAGAAGCTTGGTCATAGTCTGCTTCTGAAGTAGTCTTCGCTGCTGTGTGACGGGGAATGGTCAGGCCCAGGAGAAAGTGAAGCTCACCTCTCCTGGGGCTTCGTCTGTCTGGATGGAGCCCAGTCCTCAGAGCAGCCAAGTTCTCACTGTTCAGTGATTTCCGTGTAGGAGACTCCAAGCCCCTCATCCAACCTAAAAGGCAGAAACCTCAAGGATGAAACTCCAAAACCAAGATTATTACAATAAGGATCACAGGATCACCCAACTCCCCATCCAATATCAGAAGTTCTCCCACAGCTTCCTCAATGGGTGATCAGCAGGATCTTCTTGACCAGAATCTTCCAGAAAGAATCAAGTAGTGTACGGTCTTCTTTATGAGGTGCTCACTCTATCACCAGTTAACTATATGTTGAACCAAATCCACTTTTGGTAACTTTCTCCAAGTAATCCTTGTTCTCTTCTTTGAAGCAAACCCGAATAAACATAATCCCTATTCCCATGACCACCATTTGAATATTTTATCCCAGTTATCAGGTCATCCCTGGTCCCTACCGACATCATCTCTTTTTAAAAGATGATAGACTTCTGGCATCCTAATTCTCCTACCTTTGAACTTGCTCTTATTTATCAAGAACCTTTTGCAGTTTCATTAATAATAGGGGCCATAAGTGGTCCCCAAACTCCCAGTTACATCGGGAGAATGAATGCAGTGAGAATACCGCGAACCTTGGTTTGCATGTTAAGATAGCTGCCACCCCCTTTACAACATTATTGGCTCACATGCAGTTTGGGTCAACTAAAACACTGGTTTTTTACTTCTGATTTTAAACAACACTAGACTAACTGCCTTGGTGGAAACTTGCCTCAGTTTTTTCTAAAGTACCTAGAAAGACATAAACATAAAAATCTCATTTACCACCAAAAGCTAAAACCAACATAAAACCACTTGCTAAAATCTAGAAGGAATTTTTACTTAAATTGTTTAAATGAGAAGGGAAAAATACTTGGCAAACAGTCTTGCCTTTTCTCAAGAAATAGCGAATCTCTGATCATTTAAAAGAATGGCTTTAGATCCAGGCTGCTCCATTCCCCTACTCAGAGACCTGGAGTCTACACCACAAGAAACCTGGTAGTTATCCCTTTACCATGTGGATGTTAGATTTTGAGTTGATATATTTTTTGCCATCTCCATCTTTCAACATTTATTCAGAGACTAATTCAAGAAGCATATGAGACAGGGTGTGTGGGTGGGGGTGTTCGGTGCATCGCATTCTTGAAGGAATAGCCCCAGAAATAAAATGCTGTCACTGAGTATGGAAAGCACTGTCCCAGTAGCAACACAAAGTGAGGAGGATATCATAGGACCAGACCTGGAGGAAGGGACTCAGCACAGCAGAGCCATACTATAGGAATGCTAGCTAAATAATCAGAATTGGGCAGATACCTATTCTTGTCAAGCTACAAATCTGAGAAAATTCCATCATTACCCAAGGGTCCAATCGATAGGGCCAGATAAAATCTACACACCCTGTCTGTGGGTGAATCTGAAACTGTTTCTTTTTTTGCCTTTTCATTCAAAAATGAGTAATAAGAAAAACTGTCATTGGAAACATGAAAAACAATTACACAGAAGACCAGATGAGGAACATTCCTATGAAAATGACCTCCTGCAAGGCAACCAGCAAACATTTTTAGAAAACTGTGTAATATCCTCAGAAAGATGTAAGAAGACACGGCTTCTAGGAAAGAGGTATACATAGTCCCAGAGAAAAGGATGGGACGCAAAGACAACAGAGTGAGATGAATAGCAGGGAGAGAGAGGTGAGATAATGAAGAATATTAACAATACCAAAACTGTAGTAGGTGTCATATCAAGAAATATAGCATGAAAATATGTTGGAATGGGTGCAGAGAAGCACTGGGTCCTATGGAAAAGTAAGTGAATGCTGTCAAGATCATACGGGAGATATTCTTCTGTGACATACAGCAGAAGGGAGAAATAATGGCAGAGAAAAGGTGGTAGACAGAGGACAGAAACATGATTCCACTAATAAGCACGATAGGAACAAGAGAAACAGAGACAAGTCAGACATAATTGAAAACTGCTTTCTTGTTATGAAAAACATTCGAGTGTGCAGACTGATGGGACTCATAGTCTAGGCAAAATTAAAGAAAAATGACCCACTTCTAGATGGATCTTGAGCACATATTTATATTGAAAAGATAAAGAAAAGAATCCTTTGGCACTCAGGTTAAAACTAATAATTTACTTACAAAGGAGCATAAATTAGTCCAATCCCTGACTTCTCTGCAGGGCTGACTGCCAGAAAACGATGCAACCATATCTATAAACTTGATGGGAAAGGACTGTGATCTATAATTTTACATCTAACCATGTTGTCACTGTTAAATGAAGGCAATAGAAAGACAACCTCAGATAGTCAGGGACTCAGAAAATAGATCAGCCCATGGTCTTTTCTAGGACATTATTTGAAGACATGCACTAAGTGATAAAAGAATCAAAATTAATAACACACATGCACAAAGGAGCAGGACTTCCCTTATGCAGTTAGGAACCATATTCAGAAATTCGGTAGATTGTGTGTGTCGTCTAGGGCCTTGTGTAGCTCAGAGAAGAGACCTTAGCCCTTGTGAAAGACATTGTTGGTTATTACCAACATCGCCCTTCCTCCTCTCCAATACTACCCCAATTTGGCTCATCTCCATCTCTTTACATAGTTATGGACTTCAAAGAAAGCTAGTTTCATATCCAAACCAGGGTGCGGACCATGATTGGGCTACCTCTGATCTGTGACTGGTTTAGATGTGGATGCGTGACATAACCCCTCTCCCAATAAGACATAAGGGAAGTCTACAGGTGGAGACTTCTGGGAAAACGTCCCCTCTCTTCAATAGAGACACCTCAGGGGTGCCTGGGTGGCTCAGTTGGTTAAGCAACTGCCTTCGGGTCATGATCTCAGGGTCCT
>CM053606.1:66625686-66664715 GCA_028646535.1 Procyon lotor | reverse complement strand
TAAATAAATAAAATCTTTAAAATAAATAAATAAGTTGAAATGTTAAGTGTCTTCTATGATCTCTACCAAAAGCTTTAAATGTGTTATTTAAACTGTTAATTCCTGCAAGGCAGTTATCTCTCCCTTTCCTTACTAGAGAAACTGAATTTCAGTTCATTCATTTAAATATTTCAAAAATCCTTGTTGTTCCACTGCAGATTCAAGACTGACTCACAGACAGCTCTTTAACTTTAAAATCGTTTATAGTTTTTTTTAAAGATTTTTATTTATTTATTTGAGAGTGAGAGCCAGAGAGAGAACACAAGCACAGGGGAGGCACACAGACAGAAGCAGACTCCCCACTAAGCAGAGAGCCCTGATGCAGGGCTTGATCCCAGTACTCTGGGATCGTGACTTGAGCTGAAGGCAGATGCTCAACTGACTGAGCCACCCAGGCCCCCTTTAGTTTTATTCTTGAAATATTATTTCCTCGTGAAATGCTAAGTGTTTTGTCCCACGTATATTTTACAATGAATGTGTAGAATTTTACTTTATTTTATTTTTTATTTTTTTAAAGATTTTATTTATTTGACAGAGAGAAACACAGCGAGAGAGGGAACACAAGCAGAGGGAATAGTAGCAGGAGAAGCAGGCTTTCCGCCGAGCAAGGAGCCCGATGTGGGGCTCGATCCCAGGACCCTGGGATCATGACCTGAGCCGAAGGCAGACACTTAACGACTGAGCCACCCAGGAGCCCCTAGAATTTTATTTTATAATACAGAGGTTTATTTCATGTACCTACTTTGTCTTAGTCCATTTATGCTGTTATAACAAAGCTACTGCAGATTGGTGGCTTGAACAACAGACATTTATTTCTCATATTTCTGGAGTCCAAGATCAAGGACCGACAGATGAGAACATTTTCCTGGTTTTGTTGGGCTCTCATTGGGCAAAGGGAGGAGGGAGCTCTGTGGGAGTCTCTCTCTCTCTCTCTCTCTCTCTTTTTTTTTTAAGATTTTACTTATTTATTTGCCAGAGAGAGAGCAGAAACAGGGGGAGGGACAGAGTGAGACGGAGAAGCAGGCTTTCTGCTAAGCAGGGAGCCCGATGAGGAACTCGCTATCCCAGAACCCTGGAATCATGACCTGAGCTGAAGGCAGACGCTTAATTAACCGAGTGAGCCACCCAGGCGCCCCTGTGGGGTCTCTTTATAAGGACACTAATTCCGACCACAGCTCTCACTCCCAGGACCTAATCACTTCTCAAAGGCACCACCTCTTTACACCATCACAATGGGGATTAGGTTTCAAAATCAACATATGAAAGGGGGCCTCCCAGAAACATTAAATCTATAGCTATTACCCTAAAAGAAAATTTCTGTTCATATTCAAAAGCTGTGTATTTGTTTTATCTTTATCCTAGGTTATCTATCTTTGAGGATTTCCTGAGTGCCTCTGCTTAATAGTGGAGGTAAAAAAAAAAAAAAGTGGAAATGGGATAACACTTCCAATAACTTTTCCTGTTAGTAGGTGCCTTCACGAGAAGAAAGAAAGATGAACAGAAATCTCTGAAAGTTATGCTGGGAACTTATTCTGAGTTGACCATACAACTGACAGACTCCCTACTTTTCCTAGAGGGAGAGGTTGCACCCAAATCAAATTTCCACCAGCCCCAAGATCTCGATCTGCTAGGTACCAGGTTTTCCCAGATAAGTTGTCTGTAGTACCTAGCATCTATCTAAACACAGATTGCCTGATGCCCAAGTAGTTTGAATCCCACGAAGATGGTCCTCAGGTGTTCCCTATAAGAAATGAGAACAGGAGGCCAGGATAACCATTGCGGTGGCCCAGACCCACAATCTCACTAGTAACAAGAGGCCGGTGGCTTCTCTTACTCACCATTAGCTAATAATTTCCCTAGTAAAGTTTATTCCTTTTTCCAGACCATGTGATTCTGACACTCTAGAATTCACTCTTAGCCACCTTGGAGGGCAGCCCTAAACGATTCCTTATTTGTCAAATAAAAATTTCTGCTTTAAAAAAAAAAAACTTCTGCTTTACTTAGCTCTCAGGAGTAAAAGGTTTTGAGAGGGAGCTGTGTTAAGGGATAGAGGGTGAGAAGAGGTCTGCTGACAGGGAAAGATTTTTAACACAAGTGAATAAACATAGCAGGACTTGGGGCCATATGGGACCCCATGCCACAGCCCAGGTAGACAATGGCTTAATTGTCCCTCTAACTTGCTCACTCCTCCAATGGAAAATGCACAAGCTTTGGGACATGAAGAGTAGAATTCTAAGTCCTGACTTACCTGCTATTGTGTGAACTTAAGAAGCAAGATCGACTTTCAACTCAGCTGTTCAAAAAACTGCTGCATTTATTTATCTGAATCCAATTTAATTTCCTCTGAGACATCATTCTGCTGAGATGGTGGGAAATTCATTCTCTGCATCTCCCTCTAACTCTGGCAGGAATTATGCAAAGATTCCAGGGGGGTGTCTTATGGTGTACAAAAGCACTGGGGAAACCACCTTTTAGTGATGAGGTACCCATTGTCCCATTGTCCAGCCCACCTGGTCCCTCCCGGCTCCTGTCAACAGGGATGGGCATCTTGTCAGGCCTGGAAGCAGTCTTCCTACAAGCACTGCTCAGTCATTTCTCCACTCAAGTCTTCCACCTCCTTCTCCAGTGGATAGGACCTACCAACATGGTTGTCCCCCTCTGAAGGATCCTCACCCTCTTCCCCATTTACTTTTTCCCATTCTTACAGGACATCTAGAATAATAAGATTAAAGCCAGCACAGTGGTCTGTACTTTTGTCGGTTAATTCCATTTTCTACTTTCACTTTCTTTCTTACTTCCCCTTTGCATTCCCTATCTCTTATATCTGAAGATGAAGAATTCAGAACAGTTATTTTACATAGTCATTGTCTTTTTTGTGACACAGTTTAGAACCATAGAAGGATCTATGTAAAAAGCCCTGTTCTGGGGCGCCTGGGTGGCTCAGTCATTCGGTTCTGCCTTCTCTCAGGTCCTGATCCCAGGGTGGGATGGAGCCCTGCATCAGGCTCCCTCCACATCGGGCTCCCTGCTCAGTGGGAAGCCTGCTTCCCCCTTTCCCACTCCCCCTGATTGTGTTCCCTCTCTCTCTCTGTCTTTCTGTGAAATAAAAAAAGTCTTTTTAAAAAAAAAAAAAAAAGTCCTGTTCTGCTATCAGTTGCCTAAAATCTTTGCAGAACTTTCTCATGCTTTTGAAATAAAACTACCTCCAGATATTCCAATGATTTCTACTTCTGTCTCTTTTAAGTCTCAGTCCCCAATCCTCTGTTTCTGCTTCTTGGTAATCCTTTACTGTCTCCTACGGAAGTGGAGGAAAGACAGAATGATCTACTGTTAAGGGATTGCTTTTCCTTTAGTGACCACAGTTCTTGATCCCACTGCTTCCAAGAATGAAGAGGTAAACTAGAGGAAGAGTGGTGGGCAGCAAAGCAGAGTTTAATGAGCAATAGTATCAAGCGACAGTACAAAGCTCCTGAAGAGGGAGAGGACCTGAGAGGGTTGCCCCCAGAGTCTAGGTGTTTTTATGGGCTTATTGGTGCGCTGTTTTAATCTAATTAATGCTCCATGTGCCTGTCACCCAATCAGGTTGTTATCATTTACCTATCATGTGGGAAAGAGTGTGTGTGGGGTTCCAGGTAGGGTGGTGTAAAATCCCTTTAAGGGTGGTTTCTTCTTAGGGTAGGGGGGCAGAAAGGGGCTAGTCCCTGCCTGACTTTCTTCTGACTATCTTTCATTACTATTGGATAATCAAACTTCCTTCCTCAGAAAAAGATCAAAAACATAGGATCAAAAGCACAGTACGTATATTATACACTGTAAACTAATATAACACTGTATGTTAACTAACTGGAATTAAAATAAAAACTTTAAAAACTCAGTACATATTGATGATGACTGCAAAAAACATTAGAAAAACACCTACCATTTGGCTAGAATGGAATTAAGTGCTGTGAAGAGTAAAGGAGATCCTTAGGAGACAAGGTCCTTCTCTACAAGATTGCTGTCAAGTTGGAACATGCAATGCACAGAAGAGCACTGTACCTCGGAGAACATGAAAGTGTATTTAATAAGGAACTAAATCGTTCAACAGTTAATTAGAAAACAAAACAGCACATAGTTTACTTGTAAGTGGTCCATAAGGAGTTAACCACGAATTAGGAAAGGGACAGATCCTGAGCTGGGATATCTGGAGAAATGGAACCTTCAAACTTTAGAGGATGCACAGATACACACAAAAGATAAAAAATGAGACACACACATGCGCACACACACCCGCACCACACACACACCTATGGAGGCTGAATAAACATGCTGTGAAGGAAATATAGTGAAGGCATTGGTCTGACCCTAAACACAACTTTGTGTTACATAGTTATCAACATCCCTAAGAAACAACTATTAATTCAAACCACAAGTCAACAATTACTAAATTTTTATTTAATAATTAAATGTCAATTATATGCCTACCCATTTGCATTATTAAACTGATTTTTATAGTTAAAATTCAACAATCATTACATCAACCCATCTTCTATTTGCTCCTGGAGATGAAAATGCAACCAGCCATTTGAAATCTAAACTCTAGGGCCACCTGGGTGTCTCAGTCAGTTAAGTGTCCAATTCTTGATTTTGGCTCAGGTCATGATCCCAGAGTTGGGAGATCAAGCCCTGCATTGGGCTCTGTTCTGAGTAGGAAGCCTGCTTAAGATTCCTTCTCTCCCCCTGCCTCTGCCCCTCCATCTCCACTCTCTCTCCCTCGCTAAACAAAGTAAAAAAATTTTTTAAAAATAATAAAACATAAACTCTAATTGTTCATTAATTTCATACCGATTTATTATGTCTCTACTTTGTGGACAGCACCGAGGATAGGACATAGGGAAAGAGGAAAAAATACCGAATATAAATTAAATAAGCTAACATGGATTTACTAGGCTAAGCACTTTGCATGTCTTATCTCACTTTATCTAACTCAATCCCTCCAGCAAAACCAAGCAAGCATTTTGTCCTTTTTACATTTTTGAAATAGAGACTGAGAGTCTCTGACTCAGATATCGAGGAACTTGTGCAGGCTACACACCTAGTATAAAGCTTATAAACAATTTGAGACACAAGATACAGTCATTTAAATAAGTAGTTACTATGAGCTTAGTGTAAAAGATAAAAGGGAGAGGTTAAGGACCACAGAGGTAATTATATGTTAAAATGAGAGGAAATAACTTTGGCAAGGATTATGATAACAAGCTTTACAGATTCAAGTGACCAAATCTAAATTAGTGGTTTTCACCCTGTTGCACATTGGAGTCAAATGGGGAAGCTTTAAAGGAATTTGATGTTTGGATCCCACCCCCCAGAAATTCTGAATTAATTGATCTGAGGTATAGTTTGGGCTTCAGAATGTTAACAGCCTCTTAGGTGATTCTAATGTGCAGGCAAGATTGAGAACCAGTGTTATAGAACAGCGCTTCCGAAGCTTTAGAGATCATACAAATAACCTGGGAAACTGTTTTACTGAAGATTCTAATTCCGTAGGTCTGTGGTTGGGCCCAGATTCCTCATGTTTTTCCTATGCTTGTGTGCTGAAATGGCAGCATGCATAAAATACTAATGGAACCCACAGGAGGGGATATTACTTACTGCTTGGGGAGAAAGTGGATTAGGCAAAATAACTGATATCTCCCTGGCCTGAGCATGGGTTTTGGACTCAGGATAATACACTTTTTTTCTCTTTTTCCACCCTAACAGATCTTTTTCTCCAGCAAAGTTAACTACCCTCTAGAACGCTATTATCTCTGAGATCCCAATTTTCACCATTTTGTGCACCATCTACTAGCTCTATCCTTTTAGTTCAACCTTATACTTTACACCAATTCTAACACTACAGAGAGAGTTCCAATCCATAGTTCCCAGCACTTTTTATCTATGTATAAAGGAAGACTTTGCTCTGGATTGGAAGCTGTAGGAGGCAGGAGTAATTTTATAACTGGATATTTTAGTATTATCTAGAAGGACTGAGTATTATCTACTGGGCTGAGGCTAAAACTATAATTGGTAAAGCAGCAGCAGTCACTCATATTAGCCAGGATAGGAAAATGCTCATTTTTGTGGCTCAGACGACGTTTATGTTTTGCCTATGTTCAGATATGGTTACAGATATAATTAAAAAATAACTTTTATTTTTGTCTTGATTTCATGGTCATAGAATGGTTATGTCAGATGTCGTTTTTCTGTGAATTTACACCCCCCGCTACCTCCCCCAACATATCAAGTTCATTCCTACCCCTGCACTTGCTCTATCCTTTGCCTGGTAGTCTCCTTCCCTATTAGCTCCCGTCATGGCGCTTCTTTTCTAGTCATTAACACATCCTTCCACTTTACTTCCTTCAAAGCAGTAATCAATATCTGGAAGAAATTTGTTCATTTGTTCGTTTCTTTATTGTCCTCTCCATACTGGAATTTTGCTTCATACGGTGTTGATGTTTTTCTGGGGTGTTCACGGCTGTAACCCCCAGCCTCTAGAAACCTGCCTCACAGCGATAGGCTCAATATGAATGAATGAATGTTTGAACGTCGCTGGGCTCATTTCTGCAATAAAATAATAAACAACCAGCAGTTGCATTTTTTTGTTTTTATTTAGTGGGGCACTCAATAAAGAGTGAAAAGCAGGGCGTCAGGAAAGTGACCATCTTTTATCCATAAAGTGCCCAGTGTCTTGTGTGGCCACGGTCTGTCAGGATGTGCTAGAACTTGTAGAAACTGAGACCTTTCTGTCTCTGAATTATCTTTCCTGAAAATAGTGCTGGATCCTTAACCTCACGGTTCACTACTTTTTAAGCAAAGAATTATTCCCGGGCTTTATTTCTGTAATCGCTCTTTTAGCCAACCACCGCCTAGGGGAAGAAACCCAACCCTCTAGCGCAAGCGCCCAACAGCAGACTCCGCGACTCCGAGGGCTTTACAGTGCGCATGAGCAACTAGAAGCGGCGAGGCGGGAAGTGTTGCGCAGGCGCGTTTGGCAGACTCGCTAGGGGAGGACCTCTTGGAGGCGGTGACCCAGGCGTCTGGGGAGCCAGAGAAGTCGTGTTCCCTTAAACTGTGAGTTTCCGACGGTTTTGTTCCATGGCGCGGGATTGTGAGGGATTAGAAACGAATTCTGGATCGTGACTTCGGTCTTGTAGCGGCGCAGTAAAGCCCCCACCCCTTTCGGACCCGGCTGACCCACGGCGGGAAAGACCTGCGCCTGCGCACTAAGCAACCCGTTCGCTTTCGCGTCTGAGGGAGGAAGGTCCTTCCTCGCTGAGCTCGCGGTCTGTGCTCCTAGAAGGATCCCATTCATTCCTTTCTCTCTTTGCCCGGCGCTCGTGGCCTGTATCGGATCCGTTCTCTGTCAACTTGCGTGGGGCCTTGGACCCGCCTCCTGGCACTCCCTTTGAATAGTCAGACGATTTCCTACCTTAGGTCAAACCGTTCTCACCCCAAGGCCTACCCCAACCCGTCCCTGCTTCCCCATTATCCCGTCTGGGCGGCAGGGCTGGCTGCCGCCCCAGCTCCCACCAACACCCTTTCCTCCACCGCCGGCTCCCCCTAACTAGGACGTTTTCCTCTCGTTCCCTCTGCTTGTGTTTCTGGAAGGTGAGAGTGAAGCAAATGGAATCCTTAGAAATGGCCCACAGGTTTCCCACCTTTGGGTATTTAGGCATATGGTGCACTTTTAAATGTTTGCCCCTTTGGGACAGTGGCATTTTTTAGTGCTTGGTTCAGTGAGTGATTTAAACTTCTCATCTTCTGCAGTATTCTAATTTTCACAGCTGCTTTGTTCCCTCTGTGGACATGACCCCTTAGCTGGCATTTTGCATCCCAGTTATTTTGTGATGGAGGCGTCTTTGGGGATTCAGATGGATGAACCAATGGCTTTTTCTCCCCAGCGTGACCAGGTTCAGGCGGATGGCTCGTTACAAAAACATGAGCAGAATTTTAAACTACCAGGTATGTGTTTATGTGTTTAATTCCAAGGATGTGCAGGCAACAATTCTGTGATTTCAATTATTTTTTTAAAAGGGAACTTCTTGAATGGTAAAGTGAGTTGTATATTTATATGGGAGCATTTTTAAATTAGTAAAGCATCCTAAGATCTAGACTTAGGATTGGATTGCTATTTAGGATTATAGATCATCCATGTCATTTTACAGATGAAGTTGCTAAGGTCTAAATATTGGTGGTTATCCGAGAACAGTTTGTTGATACCCAAACTAGAATTTCTTTTCTCCTAGGCCTGTGTTCTTATCTCTACTCACCATATTGCATTAAACTTGGCTTTATAAGTCAACACTGGAGGGATTTTCAGTTAAAGTATTGAAAAGGAGAATTCACTGACAAAAATAAATGATTTAACAATAGTAAAGCACTATTTCTCCATGTACATTATGAAGTGTTGTTTGACCCTAACCCAGACCCTGAAGTGAGAAGGAGGGTAACAAACAATACTTGATCTTGTACACTAAAATGTGCACCTTCATTCCTGCTCTAGCAGTGCCTGGGACATAATAGGCATTTAATAAATACTTGTTAAATAAAGGAGTTCTAGTTGACCATTTTTCTTTTTCATAAAAGGTAGTGAAATTAAGTTTTAAGCATATTTAGTGCTTGTCCAGAAGATACTAGTTTTGACTTTCTATTCATGATATATACTTATCCACTACAAAATAGACTTTAACAGTATCCTTGAAGAATGACATCACTTGGCTTTTGGTGTCAAGATGAGTACCTTTTCTGATATCCCTGTTTTTGGTGATGAAAGCCACTATTATTCCCACTATTACTCCAGTTACCAGTGCTTAAAACTTTAAAGATATCTTCACTTGTGATTTGTATTTGCTCCCCATATCCAGTTACCCAGCTTTATCTTCTTTTAATATACATGCCATTGCTTCTTTCCATTCCCACTTCCACCACAGTAATTCGTTCCCTTACACTTTGCTCCTGAATTGCAATGAAGTTTCTTATCTAAACTGCTTGCTTTCACATTCTTTTCCATCCTCCAGTTCATCTGGTACACTGCTACTAGAATAATCTTAAAATGCCACTTCATCCAGTTTCATGGATGCTGTGTCTCTTCCATTTTTCCTCTTCTTCACAATTCAGCTTTCCTCTATGTCATTGGACACATAATACAGTAACAGTCATTGTATTAAAATTTTTGTATTTTTTAGCACTCTGTGTGTTTTGTCTTCTTAGTTATACTGTAAGTTCCTTGAAGGCAATATCTTTTTTTTTTTGTATAGTGGGATACTATTTACTTCCTAAATCTAAGTTCAAAGATTTTATTTATTTATTTCACAGAGAGAGGGAGATCACAAGTAGGCAGAGAGGCAGGTGGAGAGAGAGGGGGAAGCAGGCTCCCTGCTGAGGAGAGAGCCCAATGTGGGGCTCAATCCCAGGACCCTGAGATCATGACCTGAGCTGAAGGCAGAGACTTTAACCCACTGAGCCACCCAGGCTTCCCTCCTTGAAGGCAGTATCTTATACAGCTCCTGGTGTATGTTGTACATTAGGCAGAGTGTATGAACAGATGAATCTGACTTGGTTCTAGTATTATGTTCAAGTGAAAGCTACTGTTCTGGGCGCCTGGGTGGCTCAGTTGGTTAAGCAACTGCCTTCGGCCCAGGTCATGATCCTGGAGTTTCGGGATCGAGTCCCGCATCGGGCTCCCAGCTCCACGGGGAGTCTGCTTCTCCCTCTGACCTTCGCTGCTCTCATCCTCTCACTTTCTCTCTCTCAAATAAATAAATAAAATCTCTTTAAAAAAAAAAAGCTACTGTTCTAATAGTCTTCTGAATATCTGGGAAATAGAGATGAATTTTATTCTAAATTTCTAAAGTTTTGTGGCTTTTATGTCTCAGAACATTGAACCTTATAAGCAGTACCTTTGATAATTCATAAAACATGCTGTAATTTTAGTCATACCTTTTTTCTCATGACTCAGTAAAAGCTAAGGTTATATCAAAAACAGCTTTAGTCAGGAGTAAAAGTGATGAGATCCAGGCCCATAACTGTCTCATGATCTAATATAATTTACTTTCCCTTGATGGAATGACTTTTGAAAAAGTGGGAATTTTTTATGTATCTTTGTATTCCCAGAACCTAATAGTGTCTAGCACATAGTAGGTGCTTAAAATACTTGAATGAATGGTTTATTTTCTTTTAAAGATTTTATTTATTCATCTGAGAGAGTACAAGCAAGGGAGAGGCAGAGGGAGAAGCAGACTCACCAGTGAGCAGGGAGCCAGACTGGGAGTTCTATCCCAGGACCCTTAGATCATGACCTGAGTCACAGACAGATGCCCAGGTGTCCCAGAGCCACCCATGTGCCCCCAGTGATTGGCTTAATGCACGGATATAAAGTAAAATACATAGTGTAATGGATGAATAACATGATCCTTTGCTTTAGGATATTTGTCAGCTTTTCATAGCTTTTCTTTTTTTTATAAAAAATTATACATGATTATTGAAGAAAATTTAGAAAGTATAGAAAGCCAAAATAAGGAAATAATATCCCACTATACAAATATTGCTACTGTAGACATTTTGTTACAGTCCTTTAGTCTTCCTGTGCGTATGGAGGTACATTTAAGAAGAAAATAAATTAGGAACGTAACCAACTTATTTCTAATCTTTATTTTTTACTTAGCAATATGTAACTTGAACATTCACAATATTGTCCTCTGTACATTAGTGCTGCATAATTTCTTTGAAGAGTTTATTTTTTTAAAGCCATTGTTAATGGACTCATAAGAGCCCACTTATGTGGAGTTGGCCTACATTTGATTTCTCTTTTACCACCTTTACCACTTCTCCCTGCGACTCCTGCTTAAGGGTTAAATGTGAATGCTCTTTTATGATTTAGATTTTCTTTAAGGTACTGATGATACCTGTTCTGTTGATGCTGGCTGACAATTGTAGGTTGCATCCCAATTTTTTCAGACTTTTAAAAATTGTGTCTCAGAATCAAGGAAATGTAACATAAAATTGAACATATTTTATAACCTGTCATGATACGTTTCCTGTAACTCTGGAATTTGAAGCTGGTTGGAATGAACACTTATTAGGAAAGATTGTAAATGACTGTGGCACCTATGACTGCTGGCTTTTCCCCCCAGGCCTTGGTTTTGGTTTTTAGAGTGAAACAGTGTGGTAGCTGATAGTAAAGTAGCTGCTACCGTCTTTGGCTTCACTCTTTTGTAACTTGTTTTTGTTTTAAAGATTTTATTTATTTATTTGACAGATCACAAGTAGGCAGAGAGAGAGGGAGAAGCAGGCTCCCCGCTAAGCAGAGAGCCCGATGCAGGGCTCGATCCCAGGACCAGGGCGATTCCAGGACCCTGAGATCATGACCTGAGCTGAAGGCAGAGGCTTTTAACCCACTGAGCCACCCAGGCGCCCCACTCTTTTGTGACTTGTAAACCTTTTGTTTTTTGTTTTTCCTACAGCTATCTCTGAATGCCCATAATGATAGTAATAATTCATTGAACAAACATGCCAAGCACTTCTTTTTTTTTTTTTCGAAGATTTTATTTATTTATTTGACAGAGAGGAAAGAGATCACAAGTAGGCAGAGAGGAAGGCAGAGAGAGAGGGGGAAACAGGCTCCCTGCTGAGCAGAGAGCCCGATGCGGGGCTCGATCCCAGGACCCTGGGATCATGACCTGAGCTGAAGGCAGAGGCTCTAACCCACTGAGCCACCCAGGTGCCCCCAGGCACTTCTAACTAGAAGCTGAAGGTACTGTGGTAAATTACACAAATAGGGAACTGTACTGATGGAACTTATATTCTTGTGGGAGGAGGCAGAGAGCACACTAACGGACAGGATGATTTTATAGTGGATAAGTACTCTAAGGACAATAAGCAGGGTAATGTGAGTAATAAGAGGAATGCTATTTTAAATAGCATGTCAGAGAAGACTGACCATTGAGCTAGCCATGTGAAATTATATGGGGAAAAGATTTCAAGTAGAGGGAATAATAAAAGCAAAAGTGCTAAAGAAATAATGTTAATAACAATGATTACAACAATAAGAATTACCACTGTCTTTTATTTAATATCTACAATGCCAGGCATTGTGTTAAAAGTTTCTCTTCTGTATATTATTTAATCCTCACAGTATCTCAGTGGCATGGGTACAGTTATTACCCCTTTTCTGTAGATGGAGAGACTAAGGCTGAAAGCGATAAGCTGTGTGCTCAAGGAAGGTCATACTGCCTGTTAAATATCGGAGCTAGGATTTTAAAAATTTAGGCCTCCCATCTCCAAAACTGGTACACAGAATTACAGTTACATTCTTGCCTCTTGTATTGAAACCCATGAAGCTTCTCCACTTCACCTATGAGTTAGATGGGAAGGTAATCCTTATGTGGATTGATATAGTGGAAAGAATACTGGACTAGATCTTACTGGCCTTTTAAATACTTCCAGCTGTATTTTTTTTTTAATTCATTTGAGAGAGAGAGTGTGTGTGCGTCACACAGATACTCATACAAGAGAGCACGAGGTAGGGGGACAGGGCTCAGAGAGGGAGAGGCAGAATCCCCACTGAGCAGAGAGCCCCACGTGGGACTCTCTCCCAGGACTCTGGGATCATGACCCAAGCCAAATGTAGCCACTTAATGGACTGAGCCATCCAGGCACCCCTAGTTTCTGAAAGCTCTTAACGTTCTTCCTCCCCCTCAAATTCGTCCTCTGCTTATCATCTTCCTGCTTAAAAGCTTTCCATGGCTTTCACTTGCATTCTCTGTCTTTCCCTTCTTTAGCCGCATTGAATTTCATTACTTCCTTTACCCACCTATTCCCCCAAAATAATACATGTCTTTTTCTTTTTCCATGTCTTTACATACATAGTTCTTTCATCCTAAAATGCCTCATCCACTTTTTCTGCTTGGTGAGTGCTTCAAAACACAGCTTAATTGTCACTGGGAGCTTCCTGGTACCTTCAGATATGTTCATTCCTTTCCCTCCTTCTATTTAGTAATACATGTATTCCTGTATTATTACAATTACTGTCTTATATTCAGAGTGAGATTTTAAAATCTGTTCTTTCCACTAGACTAGCTCCTAGAGAACAGGACTGTGCCAAATTTTTTTTAAACAAACATTGCTGAGCATTTTTAAGTGTTTCTTAAATGGACAAACGATTTCACTTCCATGAGTAGGGTTTTCTTATCTGAAAATCCGGATAGTTCCTGTTCTGCCAATATCTCAGTGCTATTTTGAAGATCTGAAAAGATAATACATGTGAAAACAGTTTGAAAATGTCTTAAGCCATTATATACATTATTCAGATTATTATTATAACTGAAAAAGTAGCTAATGTTTGGCTTAGATATTGTAATAAAATCCAATGACTCTTAAGTATATAGTTTTCTTTTATATCCAGTAGTTTGTCACATCTGGCATTACTGTCTCTCCTTATTGTAACCTGTATGTTTTTGCAAAGAGCTTATATTTATTTAAAAGTAGCAATGTACCATATTTGCTCGCAAGGATAGAGGATACTATTGATATTGGGACAATTCTTTTTTTAAAATTTTTTTTAAAGATTTTTTTTTTTTATTTATTTGACAGAGAGAAACATAGCGAGAGAGGGAACACAAGCAGAGGGAACGGTAGCGGGAGAAGCAGGCTTCCCGCAGAGCAGAAAGCCCGATGCGGGGCTCGATCCCAGGACCCTGGGATCTGACCTGGGCCGAAGGCAGACGCTTAACGACTGAGCCACCCAGGCGCCCCGATATTGGGACAATTCTTTAAAAATATTTCTAACATTCCTGAGAGCTTTAGTAGATATTTTTCTCTGAAGGTACACTGTGAATATTCAATATATAAAACTTTCCCAGGTGTGTAAGATTTTGTGTCTTTGGGGGAAAGATAGTTTTCAAGAAAACTGCATTGTGTCCTTGTCATTCCAACTAGTGATCAAAGGACAGATTGTTTAGTTTTTTTTTTAATTTATCTTCTTTATTGTGTTGTACTCTATGCAGTGACAATTTATCTGCTAGTGTGTAATTCCAGAGTAATACAATTTTGATGTGTGTGATTCTGGGACTTAGCAGTTTTATCTGTTTAAGAAGTGTGCATGTTATAGCAATCTAACGGGGTTTTAAATATTTTTATCATGATTTTGAGATTTGTCATATCTATTTTTTTAGTTTGTAATCTAATTTTGTTTTAGAATTTATTTCATTAAGTTTATTTTAACTTAAAAGTATAAAATATTCTCTCATTAATTATAACTATAAATTCTTCTTCCTTGATAGGTATTAAAAAAGATATTGAGAAACTTTATGAAGCTGTTCCACAGCTTGGTAATCTGTTTAAGATTAAGGACAAAATTGGAGAAGGTAATGTAGAGATATACTTTATAAGTTTCTTTTCCGTACATTTTCCTTTGTATAATTTTTTTTTTTAAAGATTTTATTTATTTATTTGACAGAGATCACAAGTAGGCAGAGAGGCAGGTGGGGGGGAGGGGAAGCAGGCTCCCTGTTGAGCAGAGAGCCCAACGCGGGGCTTGATCCCAGGACCCTGAGATCATGACCTGAGCCGAAGGTGGAGGCTTTAACCCATTGAGCCACCCAGGCGCCATTCCTTTGTATAATCTTGATTTTTATTAGTATTTCCTATTGAAACATATATCTTTTTTAAAATATTAAGACCATAGTCATATTGCTAATTATGACATCAGGTTTTCTTTTTCCCTAGAGTGAAAGAATAAGTATTTACAGTGAAATGAACAGTCTTCTGTTTTAATCTTTATGCTGTTATACCATTAAAAGTATTTATATACTAGTATCATTAACAATTATTCATATGAGGAAATTTGATCAAGGGAAGTCAGCTCCTTCTCCTTTCTCCATTATAGTTAGGTAGAACTGTACATTTGAAACATGTATGAAACCTAAGGTGGCAAAATAGATGAAAATAAAGTAGTATGATATTTATAAAAGTCGGGATTGGGGTGCCTCGGTGGCTCAGTTTAATTAAGTGTCTGACTCTTGGTTTCAGGTCATGATGATCTCGGGGTTGAGGGATTAAGCCCTGCATCAGGCTCCACACTCAGTGGGGAGTCTGCTTGAGATTCTCTCCCACCCCCCAAATAAATTAAAAAAAAAAAGATGGTCAGTATTAACATAAATGTCAATGAGAGACTGGCAGTCTTGTTGACTGAATGAAGGGTGAACTTAGCAGATGTGAAGTGAATGAGGAGGTAAAAGATAACAAGTTTTTGGTGGCTATCTTGAGAAATACTTAAATAGTTAAAAACAAAAAAACCCTTCCATTTACTTCATTGTTTGCTTTTCACAATAAAAAGTGTCAGACAAGAAAAGGCTGGGTCATTGGGGGCAGAAGAATTAGAAAATGAGATGATTTGTGATGTAAGAAGTAGATCTTTACATCTTTTCCTTTGTTTTTTTAGAAATTTTTTAAAAAGATTTATTTGAGAGAAAGCATAAGCAGGGGGGAGAGGCAGAGGAAGAGGGAGAAGAAGACTCCCCCCTGAGCAGGGAAGGGAAGGGAGCCTGATCCCGGACTGAATCCCAATGTGTTCTGACTTAGTGTTCAAAACTCTGTTCCAGGGGCACCTGGGTGGCTCAGTGGGTTAAAGCCTCTGCCTTTGGCTCAGGTCATGATCTCAGGGTCCTGGGATCAAGCCCTGCATCAGCAGGGAGCCCGCTTTCCCCTCTCTCTCTCTGCCAGCTGCTCCCTCTGCTTATGCTTTCTCTCAAATAAATATAATCTTTAAAAACAAAAACAAAAAACTCTGTTCTGGACTCCACTGGTGTCCTCCAGACAAACTGATAGCTATTCTTGGGGGGGGGGGGGGGGGGGGAAGAGGGTGTTCCAAGGCTAAATGAGTTTGGTAAATGTATTATATATAAGCTCCCTTTTGGTTATTCATGATGTACTTAAAACACATTAAAGCTCTGGAAAATTTGTAGTAAAGAAATATATCAGTTTGTTTTAACTCAGTATTTCTCAAATTTAACCGGCCACCATCTCTTTTGTTCTCTGTTTAGTTTAATGATGAATTTAAAAGCCTAGGTGTTTTTGTAGGGTTTTTTTCCCTGAAAACTATTAACATTTCTACTTCTAACAGACCTGTTCTAAGAAAATAATTTCAAATGACAGTATTATAGAAAAATACTCATTAGACTAGATTGTGATCATAGAAATATTTTATTTTAACCTAGGCAAACAGATTTACTATATATCTTTGCTAAATTAATATACCTTGTGAAGAACTGAGAACAGTTAAGAATTTATTAAAATTGAAAGTTGTATTTATAAATGTTACTCTTAATATTTCTTACCATTAAATACATTAGTGATAGATTAGGATAATTTTATGGGTTCCAAAGAGTTTTTAAGATTTTAGCATTGTTTCACTGACATTTTTAAAAACCAAATATTGAAAAATCTAATAAATTCTTTTACAGGCACTTTTAGCTCTGTTTATTTGGCCACAGCACAGTTACAAATAGGACCTGAAGAGAAAATTGCTCTGAAACACTTAATTCCAACAAGTCATCCAGTAAGAATTGCAGCTGAACTTCAGTGCCTAACAGTGGCCGGGTAAGTAAAGATATTTTAACTGAACTGGCTGTATATAATTTTTAAGATTTTTAAAGGGATATCTAACAGAGATGATGAGATCAGTAACATTTTTCCTCTACTGTTGGGGTGGTTAATTGAATTTGTATTTTTAGAGTGGATTACCCTTGAGGCTTAGCTTGATTTCCTGTTCTCTTATCACTTTTTCTAATCTTTCTGCCAAATCATAAACTATGGTCTAGATATTTTTTAAAATGTAGGGAATTCATATTTCATATTTCCTCAGCTATTGACAGCTTCATTTCATACTTTTATTTTGAACAACAAACATCTGGCATGTCTTTCTCATTGATCTCTCTCTTCTAGGTCATTCCTATCAAAAAAGATACATATTCTAGTATCTCTTATGCCCCTGTATTGTCATGTCTCTGCTGTCCTTCTCAGCCAGACTTTCCAAAAATTATCTACATACACTGTTTTCACTTTCACACCCTATCTTCACTACTCAGTCTGCTGTCCTCTGTGCTAAATTGAAGCTACTTTAGTGTCTACCATGACTTCCATTTTGCCAGTTTTTTTTCTGTTCGCATGAATGTAGGCAATGTTTAACATATTTGATTCAAACCATTGTCTTTTGACTTCTGTACTGCCACATGCTCCTTGTTTTCTTCCTGCTTTATTTGGCTTTTCATTTTCAGTATCCTTTTGCCAGTTCTTCCTCTTCTACCTGACATTTAAATGTTGGAGTGCCTGATCATGTGCTTTCTTGCTCTGGACCCTTCTCTAGGTAGATGTATCTCCCTGTGGCTTTAAGTGTATGGTAATGATTCCCATAAGTATGTTTCTTGTCTCAGACCTCTTACCTGCAGATTTGTATATACCCACCTACTGATGTGACATATCTACTAGAGTACCTAATAAATATCTCAAACCTAATATTCTATAAATTTTAATACTCCTTTGCCTGCCCCAAAACCTCTGTTAAAACGGTCTGTTTTCAAATGTGCTCATCTCAGAATCCATCATCTGGTCTTCGCCATTTTACCTCCAAAATATATCTAAAAACCTATCCATATTTTCCTGTCCTCTCAACCACTACCTCAGACCAAGCCTAGATTGCTAAAATAGCCTGCTTCTTCTCTTTCCCTCTGAATTTCTTTGTTACAAAACAGCCAGAGTGATCTTTATAAAAATTTGTGTTACAGGGGCGCCTGGGTGGCTCAGTCGTTAGGCGTCTGCCTTCGGCTCAGGTCATGTTCCCAGGGTCCTGGGATCAAGGCCCGCATTGGGCTCCCTGCTTGGCGGGAAGCCTGCTTCTCCTGCTACCATTCCCTCTGCTTGTGTTACCTCTCTCACTGTATTTCTGTCAAATAAATAAAATCTTTAAAAAAAAAAAAATTGTGTTACATACATAATATAAATTATATACTGTTAGTTCCATCACTTAAAATCCTTCAGTGGTTTTCCTTTGGGGAAAAAAAAATTTCAGCCTTATCACATGCCACTCTTCCCACCTCCCTCTCTGTGCTCTAAATGTTCCTCAAAATGTCTCAAGCTTTCTCATCTGTCACTGCCCATACTTTTCCCCAGTAAGACCTCTCCCAGTCCTCTCTTCTTTCTGATCTGAGCAAGAGTGGCACCACTTCAGAGATGTCTTCTGAGGCACCCAAGTGGCCCAGTTAAACATCCGACTCTTGATTTCTCCTCAGGTCTTGATCTCAGGGCCCTGAGTTCAGGCCTTCCATTGGGCTCCACTCTAGGCCTGGAGCCTACTTAAAAACAAACAAACGAGCGCCTGTGTGGCTCAGGGGGTTAAGCCTCTGCCTTCGGCTTAGGTCATGATCTCGGGGTCCTGGGATCGAGCCCCGGGTCGGGCTCTCTGCTCGGCGGGGAGCCTGCTTCTCCCTCTCTCTCTGTCAAATAAATAAAATCTTTAAAAACAAACAAAAACAAAGATGTCTTCTGAATTAAATTAGATTCACTTATATGCTATTGTCACAGCACCTTTCGATCTCTTTCAAAACCCTTGTAATCTGTCATATTATGTTATTGTTCATTAGATAATAAACTCCATGAGGGCAGAAATCATGTTAATTTTAATTCGCCTTCCCATTCCTAATATCTGGCATAGTGTTTGCCAAATAACTGCCCGCTAAGTATTTTTTGGATGAATGGAGAAGCCTATTTCTTTGTTTTACCCCTCTGTTAGAGAAAACAGGGATGAGATGGCCTCTAAGGCATAATTATATACATTCTAGTCACTTGAATAAAGTTGTTCCTTTTCCCATATTTTAAATATTTTCTCTACCATTTTTCCTTTCCGTGTACTTCAAAAAAGTGCATACTAAAAGTCTTTATCTGATCTTGCTTCCTTTCTAGCTCCCACACTGGTTTTTCTTTTTCTTTGCCAGATATTTCAGGCAGATTTTATTATGTTCTGCTTCCACTATATCCTGTTTTCCCTCCTTAAGTCCTGTTTGGCCTCTTCCCTTCCACTTAAATTGCTCTCTAAAAAACTACCAGTTAATTCCTCTTTGCCAAACTAAAAGACCTCCCTCAGTCCTTATTCTCATGACCTTCATACTGATTACTACTTCCTTTAAAACTTCTAATGTGGATGACATCCCTTTGTGGGCTTTCTGCTCCTTCTTCCTTATTTTGCCCTCCAACTTGAGACTTTTCCAAGACTCAAGTTTTCTCTTCTTTCAAATCATTTTCAGAGCTTTAGGTATCACTTCTCCACAATACTGTCACTGACATCTCACCTTTCACATAAGATGTAATATCATATCTAGAAATTTTTTCAAAATGATGTCTTGTTTTTCAATGCTGCTTTTCCTGCCTTTTTCCACATATTTTGTTGATATCCATGTTGTTTCACTATTTGGGCTCAGAACCATAAAAGTCAACTTTACCCCATTTTCCTCTTCTTTTATGATGCAATATAGCGTAAAAGTTAAGAGCATAGATCTAGAGCAGACTGTCCGGATTCAAATCCTGTCTCCATGACTTACTAGTTTAGTGTCTTTCAGAATGTTCCTGAACCTCCCTGTGCCTCAATTTCCTTATCTCTACAAAAGGCAGAGGAAATAGCATTGTCCTGATAGAGCTGTTGTGAGGATTAAATGAATTAGTTGATAAACGTAAAATGCTTACTTAGACCAATGTTTGACATATAGTGAATGCTCAGTAAATTTTAGCTATTATATTTTAATTAACTTATTTATTACTATTATTTTATTGGCTTCTAAGGCTTGTTAATTCATTCTTGCTATTCATGTTGTCCTTCTCATTCTGTCACTTCCCCAATTAAAGCTATAATTATCTTATATTTGAATTATTATACTAATCTCATAACTGGTGCTTTTTCTTTTAAACTTTATCTTGTAGGGTAGTATACATGTTTAACTGACTTCTATAAGTTGTTGGTTTTAAGTAGTTTTCTGACATTATTTATGCATAGCTAAAACTTCATTTTTAAAGAAACTGAGCATAAAGTTTTAATTCATTTGACCTTTTCTCTAAAGTTCATAATGCATTTTTCCACTAGGGGGCAAGACAATGTCATGGGAGTTAAATACTGCTTTAGGAAAAATGATCATGTGGTTATTGCTATGCCATATCTGGAGCATGAGTCCTTTTTGGTAGGTTTTAATACTAACTGAATTTTTATTGGCTAAGTTTTGAATTAAAAACAATTTTATGACCTTATTCATAACTTTATCTTAGGACATTCTGAATTCTCTTTCGTTTCAAGAAGTACGGGAATATATGTTTAATCTGTTCAAAGCTTTGAAACGCATTCATCAGTTTGGTATTGTTCACCGTGATGTTAAACCCAGCAATTTTTTATATAATAGGCGCCTGAAAAAGTAAGTACGAAAAGTTACCAGAAAATAATTACATTTGAATGAATTTGTGCTATGGGGTTCATCTCGGAGATACAGAATATACTGCATGCACAGTTCTTCTGTTTCAAATTTTCATTATGGTTGGGGAATGGAAATATACTGAAAGAGAAGATAAAATTTTATTGGTAAAACAGTGTACATCATTAGATATAGCACTTAATGAAAAGAAACTTAAATTGCCCAATGATAGCTAATTTCCTGTTTCAATACTAAAGTTGTATTTTTATGTATATGTATGTATACGTGTGTGTGTGTGTGTGTATGTTTTTTACACTGATAGAGGCATTGTAAGCTGAAAACCTAACTTTAATACTGTTCAGTATACAATGGGGTCATACTGAATATGGTAGGAAGTATAGAACTGTAACTTCTTGAGTTTTATACTTGTGACTTTTCTCTTTTTCTTTCAAGTCAAATTTTAAATCCATGAGGGGCACCTGGGTGGCTCAGTGGTTTAAAGCTTCTGCCTTCAGCTCAGGTCATGATCTCAGGGTCCTGGGATCGAGCTCTGCATCGGGCTCTCTGCTCAGCAGGGAGCCTACTTCCTTCCTCCTCTCTCTCCACCTGCCTCTCTGCCTACTTGTGATTTCCCTCTCTCTGTGAAATAAATAAATAAAATCTTTAAAAAAAAAAAAAAGATTTAAAAAAATTTAAACTCATGATTTCATTTTTTAAGCTTATTTAATTATTTTTTAAGATTTTGTTTATTTGACAGAGAGAGACACAGCAAGAGAGGGAACATAAGCATGGGGAGTGGGAGAGGGAGAGGCAGGCTTTCCACTGAGCAGAGAGCCCGATGCGGGGCTCGATCCCAGGATCCTGGGATCATGACCTGAGCCGAAGGCAGATGCTTAACAACTGAGCCACCCAGGTGCCCCTAGGCTTATTTAGTTAAACATTATCTACTATGACGCCATGTCTGCCATCATAAGAGAACAAAGGATTGGGGTTCTGTCCTGCAGTCCTTGTCTGCCTTGTTAGCATGGCCCATTGGAAAAAGGGGAGAGGGGCTCCTAGGTGGCTCAGTGGGTTAAAGTCTCTGCCTTCGGCTCAGGTCATGATCTCAGGGTCCTGGGATTGAGCCCCGCATGGGGCTCTCTGCTCAGCAGGAAGCCTGCTTCCCCCACTCTCTCTCTGCCTGTCCCTCTGCCTATGTGTGATCACTCTGTCAGATAAATAAATAAAATCTTAAAAAAAAAAAAAACAAAACTTTTTTTGTGTGTCTGGGATATCTCATTCCTTAATTTTCAAGCCTAGTTAGCTGCTAAATCATTACCTTGTGTATTAATTTTTCTTGTCTTTTTCCAAGAATGTTATAAATTCTTAATTGATCCCGTAAAGGTTAACTTTTTCTATGAATATGACTTGAGTGTATTATGCTATTATTAAGCTTTGATTATTACAAAGAAGTAAAAATGCTTACTTTTGTCTTAGGTACGCGTTGGTAGACTTTGGCTTGGCCCAAGGAACCCATGATACGAAAATAGAACTTCTTAAATTCGTCCAGTCTGAAGCTCAGCAGGAAAGTTGTTCACAAAATAAATGCCATGTAATCACAGGAAACAAGATTTCATTGAGTGGCCCAGCAGCACCTAAGGAGTTGGATCAGCAGCCCACCATGAAAACTTCTGTTAAAAGGCCCTACACAAATGCACAAAGTCAGATTAAACAAGGAAAAGATGGAAAGGTTCTACTTCTTTTATTTCTTGAATACTAGTAAGGTTTTAGAAATGTACTTCTTCATCCAACAGAGGGAGATATAATACCAAGACAATACTTGCAATTAAAAAAATTATTTTTACATTTGTTACATACTAAAGTGATTAGATTCCACTAAGATTTATAAAGGATTGTCTTACCATTTCAAAACTGAAATTACTTGGTAGATTTATAATGTCTCTGTCATTACGTTATGTAACAAATATGGAAAATAACATTTTCCCTGCATGTCATAAAGTTCAGATTAATTATCCTTTTTAAAAGAAAACATTAGTTATAGGGGAAAAATTCTGAAGTGTCTATCTCCATTTTAGCTGCACAGCAAAAATGTAACATCCATGCAGGTGGTTTTTAAGTTTTTTAGTTCTGTATATTTGTGGATTATGATAACATTGTATGGGTGTTAAGAGTTCTGTCTAGACTATTTTCTCCTTTCACAGAAGTGTTTTGGTGCCTGAGAATGACTTGGATGCAGCTGGTTTTGTTTCATGTCACTTAACTCTTTCAAAACTGGCAGAGTACAGCTGGCAGAAAGTGTTACAGATATAATCCTTATTTTCCTTGTTTTTGTTGGTATTGTAGGAGGGATCTGTAGGCCTTTCTGTCCAGCGCTCTGTTTTTGGAGAAAGAAATTTCAATATACACAGCTCCATTTCACATGAGAGCCCTGCAGTGAAAGTAAGTAATGTAGCTTAATAGTGCAATCATCAGTCAGTCGTACACTGAGGAGAATTTAGGGATTGGTAGATTAGTATTTATTATCACTAAGTTTTTAAAAGTAGAGTTTTGCTGTGGCAGACAGTATTACTGCTTTGAGCATCTTCTCAACACTTTTATTTTCTCCATTTTTTTCCTGAACTTTTCTGGTGGAATTTTTTTATCATTTTTGGTTAGCTGACTGTTGTTGCTCTTTTCTAAAGGAACATTTAGAACATTAGGCCTTTTCTTTCATTGGCTAGAATGTGAGCTCCTAATAGCAGATTTCTGACACATAGTTGATTGCGTAAAGATGTTTGTAAAGTTTACGAAATTTTCATCAATATTAAATGGTTTTAAATTGACTTATGATATCCTGTAACAGCTAGATAGCATGAGCAACAAATTAAAATTCTGATTTTAGCCAATGTAATTGTGCAGTTTACAGTTCTGAAATGGAGTTAGACACTAGAACGTAACTATGTTATACTATTGTAACATCAGGAAAAGTTGTGATAAAGTATAAGTCAAGTATTTACCAATTGAGGACTATTTAATAGACAACTGTTTACTTAAAATCCAATAGCCCATTTGGCAGTTTTAAAAGTTATGCCTCTGTTGTTACGTTTTGTCATACTAGCATTTGAAGGTACATGTTAAATATCATGAAAATAGGAAATACGACTTTTCTTTTACAGCTTATGAAGCAGTCAAAGACTGCAGATGTACTATCTAGAAAGTTAGCAACAAAAAAGAAGGCTGTTTCTACAAAAGTTATGAATAGTGGTGTCATGAGGAAAACTGCCAGTTCTTGCCCAGCTAGCCTGACCTGTGACTGTTACGCAACAGATAAAGTTTGCAGTATTTGCCTTTCAAGGTAATGTGTTTTGATGGTGCTATAAAATCCCCAGCATGCTGCCAGACAGGATTAGAAATTGCATTGATCTTGGTGGGCAGTTGATTTAGTGTGAGGAAAGGAACAACACAGACACTGATGGAGAGAGGTACCTTGAAGAGCAAATGATAACGGTTGTCATGTATTGTTCATTTGACATTTATATGCTCTTTGAAAAACACATTTGCCCCTACAGGCAAATAATTTTGGTGGGGGCAGTGGTAGTTTTTTTTTGGAACCTCAGAATTACACATTTTGCTTGCTGATTTAATCTTTTGTTTTCTTTCTTTATTCCCACCTATGTAGAATAACCAGAACCAAATAGAGTGTCTCTCTTACTCCTACTCTTAGCCCCATAAATTCCTCCCTTCCTTTCAAAAGTTGCATGAGCTTTCATGAACCTCTCCTAACCCAAGTATGTAAGAGAGTAAGTGTATCAGAAATTAACTTTCTGATATCACTCCAAACAGAAATGAATTTTTATACCTCTGAATTTTGTTGTATTCAATTCTGTTGTATTATGTTTTTCTGTTATGGTCCTTATCATCTACTACCTATTTTTTTTTTTTTTTAAGATTTTATTTATTTGACAGAAACACAGCGAGAGAGGGAACACAAGCAGAGGGAATGGTAGCAGGAGAAGCAGGCTTCCTGCAGAGCAGAGAGCCCGGTGCGGGGCTTGATCCCAGGCGCCTGGGATCTGACCTGGGCCGAAGGCAGACGCTTAACGACTGAGCCACCCAGGCGCCCCTACTACCCATTTTTATACCTGGAAGTTACCTTAAAATTTTCTGGAATGAGGCCTGGTAATTGTGGGGTAGAGGTGGGGAGGGACCAGTAGAAACAAAATCTAGGATTTTCATCACACTGGATTATTATTTGCTTTATAAATAACTTATTTATATAGATATCAAGGCAGAATTTACTGTAACATAAATAAATGTTACTTTTTGGTCTTAAATAATTAAACTTGTAACATAACTAGAAAAATCTTATTTCATCATCATAAGGCGGCAACAGGTTGCCCCTAGGGCAGGTACACCAGGATTCAGAGCACCAGAGGTTTTGACAAAGTGCCCCAACCAAACGACAGGTATGTTGCACTAGAAATGAAGAACTCAATTAAGAATTGGTTATCTCAAATATATTTTATTTTATGATCTTTGTTTTACTAATTTTTTTTGCTTTTAATGAATTATATAAGTGATTCTAACAGTGTGGCAGTCCCATTTTTGAGATCATGCTATTAATGAAAATTTCTACTTTTTTTTTTTTTTTTAGTAACATTCTTTTCTATAGATTACGTCTTGCTTGTCTATTTACAAGATGATTTTTGCCAGGAATTTTGTTTTGGAAGAAAAATTGTGTTTAGTAATCTTTGCTAACTTGAGACTTGGCTGCATTTTATCTGTTTGCCCAATACCTCAAAAGTCTTCTGGGATGCACTTGATTGTGTGTTTGATTAAAATTATCTTTTTGTTATTGTGAAAATAATACAGTAGCATTTAAAGAGTTTATAATCTACAAAAATTATCATGGAGCGCAAAACCCAGGAAAAATCTTGAGTAAATGAATCTTGCCACTGGCTTAAATTATGGACTTTAAAGAAATACACTTGACTCTTGTATGCTACACTTGCTAATGATACAAAAAAATGAAGTATCTGCTTACTCTCAAATAATAATAACCTGTAGAGGATGGTAATGAATCTTTATACAAGGTATTTGAGGGATACCTAACTATTCCTATCTGAAGGAAATTAATGGAAGAAGGAATCCCTAAGAGATGTAAATTGGAATGGGTGGTTGGCATTGATACATGAGCAGAGGATTCAAGAAACAGGTCTAATCATAGAGGAAACAATAAGTTTAGTGTTGTTAGAATGTAAGATGGAAGTGAAGGAATGCTGAGAAATAAACCTGATAATAGGTAGACAAGTCAAATCACAAGTTAAAACAGCTTGGACTGATTCCTGTTAAGTGTTGGAAAATTAATCAAGGGAAAGACATGGTATTAATTTGTTCTAACTGGATCATTCTGGCAGGTGTACAGTGAGGATAGGTTTTGGAGAGTGGTGGCTTAACGGTGGTTCAAGTGAGAGATGCTGAAAGCCTGAATGAGGGCATCATTAATAGGAATGAAAGGAAAGGTTAAGGATTGGAAAGGTACAACTTGGTCGATTACTGGATGTGGGATTTGGGTTTGAGGTGGTGAAGGAAAAGGCACCCACAATGTTTATCAGATTTGTAGCTTAGGAGACGTGAATGAGTATCAGTAACAAAGGTGGAGAATAAGTAACTGGTTTACAAGGAAAGATAAGGTGGATTGGGGCATAATTGGCTTCAGATATTTGTGAGACACAGAGATGTCCAACACAATAAGAGTCAAGCTCAGGGAACTCTGCGCTGAAAGTACAGTTGAGTGTCATCAGAGAAAAGATGGTTAAAGCTATGAGATTGATGGAGCCAATCAGGGAGAGAATACAGGGGAAGAAGAGAATGGAACTCTGGGGAACCTCAGCCTTAAGGCTTGGAGAGAATGTTGAAGGAGGAGGCAGAGGTACAGAAGAAATAAAGGCAGGTGATACAATAGCCAAGGGAAGAGAGAACAAATAACTTTTTAGTTATTTGATACCAGAAGGTCAACAATTAGGAGAGAAGATGTCCCTAAAAGAAACAATTAGTTTCTTAACATGAGCCTGGCCTGGCCAATATTAACTGCCAGAATTCTAGAGATTGAAGTTTCTATAGCAGAAGTTAGGACCAACACCTAGCTGAAGAAATGCTTCAGTGTTCAATATTTTTCATTAAAATGAACCACTTTCACTATGGTATGTAATTCTTGAGGAATATCCAGATTTTTCCCACATAGCTCTTTTGGATTTCTTTTGACCTTATAAAATACATACCTACTTATTGTTTTCTAATAATGAAATATCCTTTAACATGTTGCTCAAGAAAATACATTATATTTTGTATTAAGGATATTGGACCAGAGTTTCTCAGTCCTGGTAGCACACTATTGCATCTGAGGAACTTAAAAAAAATAGTGATGCCTGAGCCCTACTCCAGAACAATTAAATCAGAGTCTCTGAGGGAGTGGTCCTGGGCATCAAAATTTTTGTAAGGCTCAAGATAATTTGTACATCAAAAGTTGAGAACTGTGGATGTAACATTGATGTTAAACTGACTACTGGTGATAAAATTACAGATTTGGTTTTTTTTTTTTAAAGTTTGTTTTCTGTTACAGCAATTGACATGTGGTCTGCAGGTGTCATATTCCTTTCTCTGCTTAGTGGGCGATATCCATTTTATAAAGCAAGTGATGATTTAACTGCTTTGGCTCAAATTATGACAATTCGTGGATCCAGGGAAACTATCCAAGCTGCTAAAACTTTTGGTAAGCAGTTTTATATTCTAGAACAAAACAAATGCCTTCATTATCTCCTATAAATCAAATTATTATGAAATTCTCTTTACAAATAAGCATACTCTGTAAAATTCTCTGATGTTAGGTACAAAATTTCACTGTTGCTCTAAAATTAATTGCATTGTGTAAAAAATTCATCACTTTTCCTCTGTATAATCATTTAATCTTACAAGCACAGAGTGCTTACATATTTAAGATTCAACTTTATAATCTTAAAACAATAAGGAATAACTCCCTGTGGTTATGGTTTGACTTTATTATATAAATATTTTTAGTAGTATGTTTTAATTTGTTTATTGTATATATTTATTAAGCATCACGTGTTCTCGGGCCTAACTTAAGTGATTTTAGTCTATACTAAGAAGTAAATAGTTAATTATGATATAGCATAATAAGAACCACAGTAGGGAAGATAATAAAATGTGTTGGTTGTTAGGTTCCTTAGGGCTAGAGTAGCAAGGAAGAGAAATGAGCAGAAAACCTTTGCTGATGGAGTTATTATTGTAAGCCTATATTGGACATGGGAGATCATCTCCTTAGTTACCCAAGTTCTTATACTTCCAAAGACGTGGATATGCAGCGTACTTCATAGGGCACCTGAGAATTATCGCAGCCTTGTTCTGGCAAACGACTTGAACCCAAATGCTCACCTTGAATTTATTCTGCATGTACAATTACAGTTAGTGTTTTCCAAAGTGGGTTGGCTGTGATTGAGTCAATATGCTACCCTAAGATCTAGAACACCCATGTGGGACAAAATTTCAGGCAGCCCACTTCCGAAGTACCTGGGCTGCTTTGGGCCCAGGCTCAGTGGGTCTTCCATTAGGGGTCCAGATCAGAATTATCTGAGAAATTAAAAAATATATATATGCCTATTTTCATCCCACTCCTTTCTGGAAAATATGATACATAGGAAGGTCCAGGCTTGTTAGCAAAAACAAGTGATTTTGACCAAGAACAGCTTCTAAGAACCACTGCAAAACTGACTGCCTCTTACTTA
This sequence comes from Procyon lotor, assembly GCA_028646535.1. Lineage (NCBI taxonomy): Eukaryota > Metazoa > Chordata > Mammalia > Carnivora > Procyonidae > Procyon > Procyon lotor. Next base: position 66,636,433 of record CM053606.1, on the reverse strand, counting down.
GACACCATTGCTATGATCTAATCCCATCAAAAAAACACTTGGTGGTGGTTGTGAAGAAAGCTTTATGATAGAGGCTTATGAAAAAGTGTTTCTGCAGCAAAGTCAATCTACAACCTGTAGCTTTCTTGCACCTACTCTAAGAAAACTTTATCTGAGGTAATAGGGTGAAATACTACACACATATAAAGGGAAAGTGACCATAAACGGAAGGCAAAATTGAGACCTTGGAAATTATATTCTTACATATTCTTACACGTTTATTCTTAACTGATTGAGAAAACTTTTCATCTTCTGTTGAATAACTTCATGAGAACTTTATAGAAGTTTATCAGAGAGTGAACACCAAACATTTTTTTGAAAAGCTTAAATCTCCCGTCTGTAGTCAAAGTTACAGTGAGGATCAACAAAGGAAACACAGTATGTGACACAAAAACATTCCAGGGTAAGTGTCAGGATAGCAGGCAAGGGCTTTTAAACATTTATCATAGTAATGCTTGGTCTCATGTTAGAAAAATAATACTACCATGTAGTAACTTGTCTCAGTTTTATTAGTAGGACTGCTGCAGCTGTTTGTCATATCTTACTATAACTTTGGGCTGAATACAGAAGGACTCAAAACTTCAGTAGTCACAGTTCACCTTTAATACCCAAAGAAATGACTTGTTTGGGATTAGCAGTGGGAGTACTTTTATTTCTATTGTGTATAACCTACCTCACTGTCTTCAACTCCTAGAGGTGGCCCCACTGTGGATTGTCATCAAGGACTTGTTGAGTTCTGTGAAAGAAATTCAGAAGAAAAACCTTGAGCTAAAATAAGTGCCTGACACATAGTCTGTAACAAAATATACTTTTTAAAGATTTATTTGAGAGAGGGTGCGGGGAGGGGTGGAGGGAGAGAATTTCAAACAGACTCCCAGTTGAACAGGGAACCCCACACGGGGCTCAATCCCAGGACACAAAGATCATGACCTGAGCTGAAGTCAGATCTTAACCCACTGAGCCACCCAGGTGCCCTCACATTTGTTTAATAAGGAAATATAAGGCCAAGATAATACACTACTGCCTATTTGTGTGCTTGTTTTTTCCCATGTCTGATAATCTGTCAGGAAATTGTTTGAAAAACATTTATCAGGGGTGCGCCTGGGTGGCTCAGTGGGTTAAAGCCTCTGCCTTCAGCTCAGATCATGAGCTCAGGGTCTGGGATCAAGCCCCACATTGGGCTCTGTGCTCAGTGGGGAGCCTGCTTCCCTCCCTCTGCCTGCCTCGCTGCCTACTGTGATCTCTTTCTCTCTGTCAAATAAATAAAATCTTAAAAAACAAAACAAAACCAACATTTATCACAACCTTATATGGCCCAGATACTGTCGTTGAGTCTAGAGCTTAAATTCTAGTGGGAGAGACAAATCTGTCAAATGAGTGGTATTGAGAAAAATAAAAGGGGAAAAGAAGAGAAGAGGGCTCAGCTGTTTCAGAGATTGGTCAAGGACAACATCTGTAAGGATGTGGTATCTGATGACACGAGAGGCTGAGTAATGCTTTTTTGTCTAGTCCAGCAGACATTAAGTGAGCGCCTCCTATGTACCAGACACTGTCTAGGCTTTGGGGATTCAAAGGTAAATTAAATAGTCCCTATTTTCAAAGAGCTCATAGTCTAGTAGGTGAAACAGACCTACAGTTAGAATACAGGCCAATGAAAGTATAAGTAGAAATTTTCACAGGTATAACAAGTTTAAAATGTTCAGCTCTGAGATTATCAAGCCTCAGAGAGGTAATTCTTAAGCTGAATGATGATACAAGTTGGAGTATCCTAGGCACATGGGGGAGTGCAGGGGATCCCAGGCAAAGATAGGAACCGTGTAGCCAGAGGCATGTAGAAGCTTGGAAGGAGGAGAGGGAATGGGAGCTACAGCTGATGACAAATGACAGGAGGATATGGTAAAGCTCAAGAAATGGGCAGTCAGGTGAGTCCCTTACATAGCTTAGTAAGTCACTGCTTTCTACTTACTACGTCCCAGTTTATGATTTGACTTTCAACTGTGCTGTACAAAACACAACTTAAATATTAGCATGTGGTGCTCTATCTCACACACAGTGTAAACATATCCACAAAGTGCATTGTTGGACTTGCATAAATCTTGTGAGACTTCTGATATATTCAAATAATATAAAATACATGTATTTTTTTCTTTAGGCAAATCAATATTATGTAGCAAAGAAGTCCCAGCCCAAGACTTGAGAAAACTCTGTGAGAAGCTCAGAGGTATCAATTCTAATGCTCCCAAATTAACAAGTGATGTACGAGGGCCTGCTTCCCATGACCCAGCTTTTTCAGAGAAGACTGACCATAAAGCTTCTCACCTTACACAAACATCTCAAGGACAGCACTCAGGAAATTCATTGTATAAAGGGGACAGTAATGGCTGTGGGGGTGGTTTGAATACAGATACTACCAATTTAGAAGGCTGGAATGAGGTACCTGATGAAGCTTACGACCTGCTTGATAAACTTCTGGATCTAAATCCAGCTTCAAGAATAACAGCAGAAGAGGCTTTGTTGCACCCTTTTTTTAAAGATATGAGCTTGTGATTATTGTTCTTCATGTGATGTTTGCTGTTGTGTATTATGAGACAGGGTGGAAAAGAGTTCTTTGTAATAGCTCTAACTTCTTGATAAGAGATGAGGGCAGGATGAATAATTTATTTTAAAATTTTAGTATTTGCTCTTTCGTAGTTCTTTCGGCTAACTACGTGATCTTTGAGTTAGATCTGCCCAAGCAGAATCAAATCTTTAGCTTCCCCAATTACTTGTCACTGCCATATACAGAAAAAGCTGTTTTATCCTAGTACATAGTAGTTTGAGGTGTAAGTCTTAAAATTAATGGATGTGATCAGGACTAAAGGAGTCAGAAGACTATTGGTTTCTTTAAACTGTGAGCTTTGTGTACTTTTAGAAAACTCAACCTGATGCTGGTGCTCTGACCATTCTGTAGGTAAAGGAGATCATTCCCTCTTCTAGAGGCATATACTAAAGAACACTAAAACAATAAAAAAATGTTGAGGGTAATATCACTTAAAATTGAATTTAATTTATCCATATTTCAAAGTACTTTGTTAAAGCATTTTTATGTGTGTGAATTGGTATGTTTTTCTTAATGGTTTATCTCTTGATTTTTCCACTTTCTCTTTCCCTACCCAACACATTCTCCTTGGAAATAATATGATGCTTTCCACAAAGTTTCTGGGTGCTTTGTTAAATATTGCATGTGTTTATGGTTGGGAACTCACTGCGTACACTGGTTGTTTAAAGGGAAGCTGCAGAGCCAAGGTGAATACTGATAGTCCAAAATCCTTTTCTTTTTCTCACCATCTTAGGTATAATTAGGTAACTGCTAAAAGGAAAAGTAAATACAGTCTTGAGAATATTATCAGAGATTTTTTTCCTCTGCATAATATCATCAGGATCTCTGCATCCTATTATAACTAAGTTGGTTCTGCTCAGAGAAGATTGATTACTAGAGTCTTGGGTGTGTTGGGAAGAGAATTAAGTGGGCATAGTAGAAGAGGACCAGAGATGGAGGCTTATGTATTTAATACATTCCAAAATGATAGACATCATTGACAATGTATCAAACTCTTTCTGTGGGAAATAAGTCTGGGGTTATGGATCTGCTGAGAAGTTTCTCATTTAGTAGAAATAGAGTATAGAAACAGCCTAGGGATCTAGGACATACATTTTGTTATTTTGTGCATTCAAGTCAGTATGTCTACCTGCTCTATTTGGTAAGTATAGTGTATACATAAACCATTACTGCTGATATGCTTGATCTTCTTATACTGTATCTTTAAAAACAAAACTTGAATGTTCTTGAATTTGTATGTTTAATAAAGTTATTCTTTTATATTTTTTATGTCTGACTACTCACTTGAAAAATACCCTTAAAAAAAAAAGTATTGATCACTGGAAATATTTTCCTTCTTAGATTGATGAATGCTCTCTCCAGCAAATAGTAGGCAGTAGATTAACAAAAATTGATGTGGCTCAACTTATAGGTGAAAGATGGAAGAAGACTTTTGTTATAGAAAAGGTGTTCATTGACCCTATTTGTAGGAAATTTGTAACAGATTGTAAAGCAGTAAGTCATTTCAGCAATCAGAACCAAGTCTTTACTTAGCTAAAAAAATTTTTTTTGGTGTGATTTCACAAGTTAGTATATTCTAAGAAAATTAACAGGAAGAAAAATTTAACTATCAAAAGTGCAAGGCAGGACACGTTTTCGAAGAAAGTTTAATATTCATGGTTGTTGTTTCAACTTTTTATTAATATCAGTATTCTGTTAGAAGAGAACTTGGCTGATATGCAAGGGGGGGAGTGGGAGGTAAAGGGAACCAGTGTTTTAAAAGCCATCCAGTGTTGTCAATTAGTTCTCAGGGATTTTTTTTTTTTTTTAATATTTTTTAAAGATTATTTATTTATTTATTTGACAGAGAGAGAGAGAGATTACAAGTAGGCAGAGAGGCAGGCAGAGAGAGAGGGGGAAGCAGATTCCCTGCTGAGCAAAGAGCCCGATGCGGGGCTTGATCCCAGGACCCTGAAATCATGCCCTGAGCTGAAGGCAGAGGCTTTAACCCACTGAGCCATCCAGGAGCCCCAGTTCTCAGGGATTTTCAATCCCACTAGACAATGTTGGGTGCTAATAGAAATTAGAAAGGAGCTTCCATACACATATTCTTCAAGCTTTTCAGCTTTCTAAAGAGCATTTTTAAATGACATATATCAGCCTAAAAGGTTTTAGTCAAAATAGTAATTTTTAGGGCAAGATTAAGAAGGTAACTAGTTAATGCCATTTCCTATTATTATGGAAGTTCCCAGAATATGCAGCTATTTTTCATTGTCAGCTTTTTAAAATTCTTATTGCTCAGACTCTTGAGATAAAACTATTAAGGGTGTTTTCATTTAATAAGCTTTAGACATTTAGAACTATTAATATAACAAGCTACAAGTATTGGTTTTCGAAACAGGCTGCAGCTCTGTAGCGTTTTTAATGAAACTTTTCCTTATATGGAGATGATTATGGTTGTCTTAATGACCTAAATAAAAACGTGGCTCAAGAAGGATTATTCCAAAGAATTAAACTTAGTTTCAAAATCTGAACAAAAGTCACCAAGTGATATTAATCTCATGTTTCTGGCATCAGCATTTTAGGAATAAAACGGTGTTATGGATGTCTGAATATTGATTGCGTAAAATCTTGAAACCCTCAAGACATGTAGGCTTAGGTCTTAGTAATTTCTGCTGTTTATGTAATTCCAGCCCTGCGCGTCACCAAAAAGTTATTTATCTTAAGAAACTGTGGCCGACTTTGGCGGGTAATGCTGTCTGCCAGCGTCTGCAGATGTGTTGTTTCCGCCTACATTGTGCGTGCTGTCTGTGGTCTTTAAAGAACACTACCTAACACTAGGCAGAAATGTCAACTCCCCATTCAGACTTTTTCCTGTTCTTAGAACTGAGGTTGCCGTTTCCTAATTTTGTCAAATTTTGTGTTTGAACTGTCTTCCTTTCTTGAAAGGTGGATATTATCACTCATGTAGTAGATAAGTAATCAGAAGTAGTTAATGCTGCGTCAAGTTACAGTGAGATTTTCAACAAAGTAACCACAAGTTCAGTGCTAAGCCAAGTATTTACTAAATAATGACATTTTAGATATCTGGAATGAAAAGGCTCTGATCTTAGGAAAGCAGCTGCAGGTTGGGTGAGAAAATTATAAAAATGAAGTCAGAAAAGTGATGGCAAAAGTGATGTTGCTAGTCTTCCTACACTCAACTGTTCTGATTAAAAACTAAACCAACCCCATTGTATGTATGTATGTGTGTGTGTATGAGGTAGGTATATATATATATATATATATATATACACACCCCTACCTTTTCATATTACACATGAGTAATCTTTGGACAAGTATTAGGAATGCACCTTTACACTTTCCCCCCCAAGGTTTGTGAAATGAATTCCTGGTGTTCTGTGAGTGTCTGTCATTTAATTTCTTATTTTGAAACTCCACAGATAAATGGCCAAATGAAACGTGAAATTGAATCAATATGAAATCGAAACTCATCACTTTTATGTGTAAACACCAGCACCTTACATCTCTTGGTTGTGTGTTTTGAGGAATTTTTTTTTTTTTTTTTTTTAAGATTTTATTTATTTACTTGACAGAGAGATCACAAGTAGGCAGAGAGGCAGGCAGAGAGAGGGGGGGAAACAGGCTCCCGCTGAGCAGAGAGCCCGATGTGGGGCTTGATCCCAGGACCCTGAGATCATGACCTGAGCTGAAGGCAGAGGCTTTAACCCACTGAGCCACCCAGGTGCCCCAGTAATTATCTTTCTTATTTGTCCCTTTGTAGTGTGACAACAAGGCCTGGTATTTATTGAGCAAGTGTTCAATAAATATTTGTTAATTGAATATATTTAAGTTATATTTAATTTGCTTTTCTGGAAACATACTAAGCCAAAACCTCTCAATACAGGTGCCTATTTTCCTAAGTTTGGTACAATTTATTTGATAGGGAGTGACATAAAAATGAAATGCCTCATTCCTTTTTACATAATCTCTTTTTAGCAGACTGTGCCCACCCCCAATAAATATGTAATTTAAATGAAAGAAGGGGCGCCTGGGTGGCTGAGTTAAAGCCTCTGCCTCTGCCTTTGGCTCAGGTCATGATCTCAGGGTCCTGGGATTGAGCCCTGAGCCCCGCATCGGTGAGCTTTCTGCTCAGCAGTGAGCCTGCTTCCTCCTCTGTCTCTGCCTGCCTCTCTGCTTACTTGTGATCTCTCTGTCAAATGAATAAATAAATCTAAAAAAAAAAAAAAATGAAAGCAATATTTTGCTGTCGGGCTTTAGGTTCCAAAGGGCCCTAAAGGGGTCTTTGAACTTTCAGTTGTCATAACCTGCAGTCTCTCTCCTCTCTGCGTATCCCAAATGTATTCTTGGTAGGCTGTCAGAAGTCACATTCCTCCCTCTACAAAACCTTTCCTAATCAATCCAAATTATCATTTCCTTGATTTCCTATACCCAAGTGATAAATTTCTGAAAAGTAGAGACTGTTTTATGTCCCTTCCCACATTTCTCACCACATTAGGGAATCAAGTACACTTTTAAAACTTTGGGGTCAACTAGAAACGTGACATCGGGAGGTATTTCCAAACCCCACCAGGACGGTCCCAGCCTAAGAACAGCCCCTTTTGTTCTTTTTAAAAGGTTTTACTTATTTAGGGGCGCCTTGGTGGCTCAGCCATTAAGCGTCTGCCTTCAGCTCAGGTCATGATCCCAGGGTCCTGGGATTGAGCCTCACATCAGGCTCCCTGCTCAGCGGGAAACCTGCTTCTCCCTCTCCCATTCCCCCTGCTTGTATTCCCTCTTGCTCTCTGTCAAATAAATAACTACAATCTTAAAAAAAAAAAAGATTTTATTTATTTGAGGAGGAGGGAGAGAGAGCATGAGCAAGGGGAGGAACAGACTCCCCGCTGAACCCCATACAGGGCTAGAATCCCAGGACCCCTAGATCATGACCTGAGCCAAAATCAAGAGTCAGACGCTTAACTAATTGAGCCACACGGGCACCCTAGCCCTTTTATTTTTAAACATCTACAAGATTATACTGATTTCCCAACTTCCCACCCCACCCTAGCCATATCAGTTCTAATTTCCCTCCACTCCACTTTGCTGGTGTTCCATTCCCATTGCCTTGGCCTCAGTGGAGACAGAACAGCTGGTGGACATTCTGTCTGTAATAACCTTTCACATCCTTGTATAAGAGGCAAGGGAGCAAAAATTTTATAATTATTATGGTTGTGTTTTTACTCCTACAATGTACCAGGCACCATAACAATCAAATCAATTTGTTTTAAGGACTTGTAAGTATGCATCAAGTACTGTGGAAAAGCATTATATTTACATTTGATTATACTTTGCTAAAGTGATTCGTTTTCATACTTATAGGACCCTGTTCATCTCGGATTTTCCTGAGACCGCTTCAGGTCCAAAAGCGTCAGTCCTTGAATGTGTTCTGTGAATTCCAAAATTTCTGCATCTAAATTGCATTTTTAAGAATGTCTCTCAACTAATAGTGTGAAAATGTTAGAAATGCGTTCTAGCTTTTTAGCTTTAAAAATAGGTCTGTATTAGCGTAGCATTTGAGCCTCTCTCCTGCTTTGTGAACCAACTGATGTATATACTACTGAGTAAAATGGACAGTCTTCCAATGTCTTTTAAACATCAAATAGGGCCTTAACTTTTCATTGAGGTTAGAAGCACAGATGTAACCACTGGGAACCAATGCCCCTTTACTCACCTGTTAACAATTAAAATTAAACCATGTCTAAAGGCAGCATAACAAAAGAGTCAGCCAAGGCTGGCTCTTCCCTGTACTTTGAGCCTTGGTTTGCTTAGCTATAAAATGGGGTTTATATACCTACCTCATCGTTTGGAGGAATAAGTGAGAGCATGCTCCCTAAGTATAATGTTGACACAGTATGTAATGGTTTCCCTTCCCTCCTTCCTCGTACATTTGCCCTACTACAGGGGACTCTGGCCCAGGAATATTCTTACATATTTCTTCCTCAACCATTTTTTTAAGCTCCTGTTAGAACTTTTTTTTTTTTTAAAGATTTTATTTATTTGACAGAGAGAAACATAGTGAGAGAGGGAACACAAGCAGAGGGAATGGTAGCGGGAGAAGCAGGCTTCCCGCAGAGCAGGGAGCCCCATGCAGGGCTCGATTCCAGCACTCTGGGATCATGACCTGAGCCGAAGGCAGGTGCTTAACGACTGAGCCACCCAGGCGCCCCGTTAGAACTTTTAAACCACTGAGTGAAAAATTGCCATAATCTTGGGTGCTGTGAGCCTGACACTAGTAATACTTATTTTCTATATGTGATGATGTTCTATCCACCAGCTGGCAGGAATTCCTTTGGCATGTTTTATCAGCTGTCCAGCCATGTTTGGACTAGTGTATCAGTAAGGCTATTAAAACAGAAAAGAACATACACAAAAATAATGGCCCCTGGGCGGCTCAGTCATTACACGTCTCCCTTTGGCTCAGCTCATGATCCCAGGGTCCTGGGATCGAGTCCCACATTGGACTCCCTGCTTGGTGGGAGGCCTGCTTTCCCTCTCCCACTACCCTGCTTGTGTTCCTGCTCTCCCAGTCTCTGTCAAATAAATAAAATCTTAAAAAAAATAATAATAATGGCCCTTATACAATTAAAAAAAAAAAAATTGCCAAGCAAAGGGGAGTAGGGTTGGGGCGGGAGGACTGGCTAGTGATCACCTATCACACCCTCACCTTTTCCAGGCACAAATTTCTCTTATGTTCTATTTTTTCTCTCCTGGGCTTTTTCATATCCTCCTTCCTTTGCCTGGAATACTTTACTAAACCCTGGCCTTGGTCACCTGAATATCTCCTGTTCATCCTTCAGGGCTCAGCTCAGACATCACTACCTTCAGGAAGCCTTGACCTCTCATTTTGAGTTCAGTGCCTCCTACCCTTCCTCCCCAATCCTCCGACCCTTGCTCATCATTTGTATCCTGTTCAACTGTTGCCTCCTCAAACAGGCCTCCCAATTTACTTATCATCTCTTCCCTTAGAATCTAGAACAGTGCTTTGGATAAGTGGGCAGTCACAACCCTATGGTACACACTCACCTGTGGAATATAAGAAACAAAACATAGGGTCACAGGGGAAGAGAGGAAAAAAATAAAATAAGACGACACCAAAGCAGGAGACACACCATGAGAGACTCTGAATCATAGGAAACTAACAGGGTTGCTGGAGGGGAGGGCGGTGGGGGGATGGCAGAACTGGCTGATGGCTATTAAGGAGGGCTCGCGATGTGATGAGCACTGAGTGTTATACACATTTAATGAGTCCCTGACCTCTACCTCTGAAACCAATAATATATATTTTTTAAAAACGTTTAAAAAAAACCCCAAAAAACCTATGGTAAGGAGTGACTTCTTCTACAGCACCCTGTAGCCTCGAGTCATATCTATGTGGCACTTACAGCATAGATCAGTCTCTTGTATCATCTACTAGATTATAAGCTTCATGACAAGAACCACGCAGATTTTATGCACCACTGTATCTTCAGTGCCTAGCACATAGTGAGGCCTCACTATTTGTCGGAAAATGAGCACCCATAACCTCAATACACGCATATGTGCCCAGTATGCCCACAGTGAAGCAAATTGTTATTTTGAGGAAATCAGTGTGCCCGGGGAGACTTGGTAGCCGGGCTACTATTTATAGGAGGGTCCCCCTCACACATCACCCCAACCACTGCCTCTGTGTGTTTATTGTCAACTTCCAACAAAGGCATTCTGAGCCCTCTGACCCCGGGGGTGGAGACCGAACACCTGGCTGCAAGAAAGCCACATTCAAGAGATGAAGTTTATGTGTGGATTAAGGGTGAGGAGATGTCCGAGGTATTTTTCTAAGTCTCCCAAGTACCAACGGCGGAGGCCTCTCTGTTCCTAAGTCAGTCCCCAAGTGGAAGAAAATGCAGCGGTGCCCGCAGAAATACCAACTCAAGTGGAAGAAAATGCAGCGGTGCCCGCAGAAATACCAACTCCTCTGCTCCCCACTTTGCTCCAACCGCCAACCCCTGTCACGGATGGTAACACGGATTCTGTTCTGCTTCCTCACCCCCCACATCGGCATCGGCGGTGAAAGTGGGACTAAACAATGCCCCC
>CM053606.1:66602646-66625186 GCA_028646535.1 Procyon lotor | reverse complement strand
GAGTCTGGTCCTTCAGCTCCTTCTGTTATACAAGCTGCCCCAGCATCCTTCCAGGAAGTCCCTTTTGTGCCCAAGAAGGCCCTGGTTAGTTCCTGCGGCACATACTCAAAGGACCTGAGCCAATGCAGTGATGGAAAAGGGCGCAGAGAAAGCCCGCTGGGCTCCGAGGTCCACCACTGCCCTCCGCCTGCTGTGTGTTAGAGAAAAGTCACACCCTCAGCTTTAGTCCCCAGTGATCCAGGCCACCGGGGGAGAGCACACTGAAGTATGGCCGGAGCTGTAAACCGCAGGAACGGCCTAGGGAATTCACTCTGAGAGTGACAATTAGTGCGGGCAAACACAAGTAGGCAGGAAGGCAGGAGGAGCCTGTTTGGGAAGCAGAGAACTCAGGAGTATGAGACTCCTTGTGTTCAAGTATAAGTTTTTTTATTATTTAGGTATGGCAAGGCCAACTGAAGATTAGGAGTAGACTGCCCTTGAAAAGATCCCAGGAGAAAGGGCACACTATGCCACAGGGGCTGTGTGAGGAAGCATCGAGGTCGGTCAGCAAGCAGAAGGAGCCTGGCTAAATGCGGGCCAGAGCCTTTACTGTGGTTTCCTTGGGAAAGAATAGGCAAGAGAGCACGAGCAAGTTTAGAGCAGGCTACTTGGAACCATTTTAGTAGGCTCAGGGGTCTAGGGGCTGGCCCCAGGATGTTTCAGGCAGGGGGATAGTCATCTCCATGGTGAGAGACAGAGGGAGGAGGTAGTTGGGGTGTGAGCTCTGGATTGGCTGGTTTGCCTTTTTTTTTTTAAAGTAAGCTCTATGCCCAATGTGGTGCTTGAACTCACAACCCCAAGATCAAACGTTGCATGCTCTACTGAGTGAGCCAGCCAAGCACCCTGCTTTGCTTGCTTTTATTTTTTATTTTTTTGAAGTAAACTCTACACCCAATGTGGGGTTCGAACACTGAGTCTCACACTCCACCAACTGCGCCAGCCAGGTGCCCTTCATTTATCTTTGAAAGGTGCACTCTGGGACTAGTTGTTTTCCATCTCTAGGAATTGGCTAGCGCTGGGAGGGGCAGTCTTTCCAGGATCAGCAAGGCCCAGAGGTCAAAGAATCACAGTACGAAAGAACACCCCAAAAGCAAAAAGCCATGGATGGTACATTCCTGTAGGAGACTTGATAGAGGAAATGGGAGTTGGGCCTCGATCACGAGGTACCACAGACATTATAAGCGAAGGAGTTTGGGGTTCATTCTACAGATTCCTCTGCAGCACCCTGAAGGACTTTGAGCTGGGACAAGGTTATTAGAAATACTATTCTGATGTCTTTGGACAGGACGAGGTAGCATTTAAGGATCAGATCAACAGTGACTGATCTGTTGATCAGTGATTGATCCTGGTGACTAACGGGATGTGGGGAGGAGGGGAAGAAAGGAATAAAAACTAACTCCAGGATTTCAAGCCTTTGTGACTGGAAGACAGTGGCACTGTTAATAGATACGGGTATCTGGGGAGAAGGCACTCCCAGGAGGAGACGTGGGAGAAAAGTGGGGAAAATGACAAGAGGGGTTTCACAGATGTCAAGAGGGGAATGATACCAGAACATCCGAGGGACCATAGCCAGCAGGCAGTTCCCGCGTACTGTTGTTTTGTGTCATAATTTGACCCTGTGGATATCTCAACTCCCCAGCTACGTCCGAAGAACCCTAATGGATTTGTGTCTTTGTCCTTCCCCAACCCATAGCCCAGAGCCTCGGTCCCTTGGTCCCTGCCCTTTGGGAGGATAACCTAGGCTATGTGTCAGAAGGCACATCCTTCTGTGCCAGAAGATAAGCCAGACTTATCCAGATGAACACAGAGCCAGTGTGTTTCACTGCCTAGCAAAGGTGTCACAAGGTTACACACTCAGGACAAAGATAACAGACTAAATATCTGTGAGCACTGGCTTCCTCATCTGCCAAAGAAGGAGCTTTCTAGATACTCCTTAGGTCCTTCCTCAAGCTAACATTATATGAATCACTTCTAACAAATGTATGAATTTTGAGACTCTGTGATGCTAGAAAGTAGGTACCTAGTAGATTAGGGGAGTTGCCTGCTCTTGTCTTGTCCGTGTCACCTTTAGGCACACGTCTCTTCCACCTTGACTCCTACTAGATCTTGTTAGCCTCAGAAACAGTCAACTCTAATGGTGTAAGTTAGTGCCTTCCTATTCCCTCCCCCATTTTTCCAACCCCAGCCTCCATTTTTGTCTGGGTAAGTCCATCTGTTGGGGTGAGTGGCTTCCAACTTCTGCCACAGATACAACAGGCAGAATCCAGACACTCCGACTTCTCTGGAGAGTCCCAATTCCACTGTGAGAACATGGCGAAGATCACTCAGTGGTGAAGTCCTCGTGATGAAGAAGAAAACAGGAGAGAGAAAGGGGAAAGGAAGTCATATTTACAAATGCCCTTCCATATGTGGCCTCTACTGGATTCTTTGAATCCCCTTATTAACCACTCGAATAGTGGCTTGTACCGTATATAATAACATCATCAGACTTGTAAACCCAAGTTCCCTGTCTCTCTTCCCATTAGAAATGCGTGTTCCCTGAAGGCAGGGAATGTATTACATCTGTCTTGTTCACTTCTCTATTCTGGATCCTCACAGAGCATAAAGAAAACGGTGGCTATGAGTAAATACTAAATGAATGAGTGAATAAATACATTTAATCCTAATATTTCTACAAAGTAATAGTATTTCAATTCTACGGAAGAAGCTGAGGTTCAGATGGACTTAGTAGTGTGCCTGTGGCCACATGGTTAGAGTTGGAGTGGGATGGCTGATGGTAGACAGCCAAGACTGGGCTCTTTCTTCTCCAGGGCATGTCCTCCGTGAAGATTGCCCCAAGCAAGAGCCACCGCCTTGCTCTCTGTCTGTTCTTTGAAATGGAAATAGACCGCAGCTAAGCAAAATAAAATTTATTGAGATGATCTCAGGGGCTCACAAAATAGGAGAAAAGTTAACAAACCAGGGCAGAGGCGGGTGTGAGCAAAGGTTGAGTGAGGGCCTGGAGTCAGATCCTCTCCAACAAACTTGGTTCCATTCTTATGGATAACTCAGCTCAACTGAGAATCCACAAGGGAGACTTTAAATGGCCAGAGGGGGGCAGCATACCTGTATTGACCGTTCCAGCAAGATTGTACATAACCGGGAAGGAAATTCCCCAAAAAAGAATCCACATGCTCTTACCAGAAAAAAAATAGGAGTGGGTGCTGGGCATCCAAAAATACAGCAGGTGTCCTTTACAAACTGTTACATGGAGGACCGCCAGGATCCTGAGCCAGAATGAGTTGTCCCCTCAAGCTGCTACGTTTCCCTCTGCTCCTGCAGGAGGTGTTAATGGAGGAGGGGAGAGGGAGTGGAGGAATCGGTCACAAAGCCATCTTTAAATCCCAGATGGGCTCCTCCTTAGAAGTTCCTCAAGTATTGAAGAAAGTGAGACCTCACTTGTCTCCCAACCCAATACCCCCCCAGTCAGCCCTGGCCTAGCTGACTTTGTTTGTTGCTTCTGTTGTTATTCACACTTCCTGTGGGATCATTTCAAAGCCCTATTTCCTGATGGTCCAACATCCTTCTGCAATCAACTGGCAGGGGGTGAAGCCTGCCAAAACCTCAGGTAGCGGCCCTGCCCAGCACCATTTTCAGCAACATCCTGTGTTCACAGCTTTTCAGTTCAGCTCCAAATGCCAATTTTGGTTTGTGAAAATTTCCATGGCCTCCTGCTAGGCTGATGTTCACATATCCCAGCGCACAGGCACAGCGACCTTGGCCAGACCATGTTCCTCTCGCCCCGGACCCCAGCCCCCAGCCCCCACTCTGTGCTCTGTGCTATCATTACTTTACACTGAACACCTTTAATGCTGGCGGTAAGCTCGGGCTTCTGGAGCATCCTAGCAACCCTGTGTGGCAAGCGAGCGTGTCTGAGGAACCCAGAGAGTTTAAGAAAGCCCCTTATAGTTATCTGGTGTGGTTGTGGTAGAAAAAGCACTGGAAACCAAGGCTTTCGGGCCCTGGTCCCAGGCTTTTTCATTAATAAAGCTGCTAAATCAGGTCAGTGAGAGGCTTGTAATTCTGCTATAATATGCCCAGAGAGCACATAATTTCACAGTTCCAACAAAGGCCTGGATTTTCTGTAGAACTAATTGGTTTAGAAATGTCTCTCGGTGAGGACCTACTATGTCATCAGACGCTGGCCTAAGCATTTACATACATTGCCTTCTATGCTCACAACTACCTTAGTATTTACTATTAACCTTGCTTCACGGAGGCTCGCAGGTTAGGAAATTTGTCTCAAGTCTGTCCAGGTAGTAAGTGGTAGATGCCAGATTCAGAGCCAGGAGTCTGGCTCCAGAGCCCCTGGGTTTTTCCACTGCACTTCAATTCGTAACTACCTCCATAGTTGTTTTCTGTCTTCCTGTAACACACACGCACGCGCACACACACACGCACACACACACACACACACACACCCCCTTCCCAAAGACCTCTCTAGGAGCCTCCCTGTCCTTTGGTTTAACAGCTTTTTCTCCCCTCAATTTTATAGGAACGAAAACGAGGTGCAGAAGAACAAGAACTTGCCTAAGTGTGGGATTTTTAAAAAGATTTATTTATTTAGTGTGTGTGTGTGTGTGAGAGAGACAGAGACAGAGAGACAGAGACAGAGAGAGAAAGAGTGTGTGTGTGAGGGCAGAAGGAGAGGGAGAGAAAACCTCAAGCAGACTCCTCGCTGAGTGTGGAGCCCCATGTGGGGCTCAATCTCATGATCCTGAATTCACGACCTGAGCCAAAATCAAGAGTCAGTGGCTTAACTGACTGAGCCACCCAGGCATCCCTGTTTTAACAGCTTTAATGAGGTATAATTTACATACTATAAGTCACCCATCACAGGTGTACAACTTGATTAAGCAAACTGAAACAGCTGTGGGATCACAATTATCATAATAATCCAGTTCTAGAATGCTTCCATCCCACCAGAATGGTCCCTCCTATTCTGATGCAGTTCACTGACATTTCTAATTCTACTCCTCTATATTTCTGCCCTTTCTAAAAATTCTACATAAACAGTATCATAAAAAAATGGAGGCTTCTGAGTGACTTTTTCTACTACGCATGTCTCTGTAGTTCATCCGGGTTGTTGCACATATCAGTAGTTCATTCTTTTTTTATTTATCCCCTCATATGGATAAACCAGATTTTGTTTTTGTGCATACTAGCCAATGGACATTTGATTATTTCCAGTTTGGGGTGTAAGGAAGGAAAAACCATTTTCCCTCTATTTTTCTGACTACTTGGCCAAGACTCCTGTAATAAAAAACACATTAGTAAGAAAAAAACCAAACAGGGCACCCGGGTGGCTCAGTCAGTTGAGCATCTGCTTTCGGCTCAGGTCATGATCCCAGGGTTCTGGGATTGAGTCCTGCATTGGGCTCCCTACTCAGCGGGGAGCCTGCTTCTCCCTCTACCTCTGCCTGCTGCTCTACCTGTGTTCTTTCTGTCAAATAAATAAATAAAATCTTAAAAAAAAATGAGAAAAACAAACAGAAGTTTATTAACATGTATACCTCAAGTATACATGGGAGATACCCAGGGTATAATGGGTGATTCCCTGAGGTAGGCTAAACTTCCAGCTGGAACACCATTTTCAGTTGAAGAGAAAAGTTGTGTGTGAGGATGGAGTGTGGGGGTGGCGGCCAGTTAGAGGAGGTTACTAGAAAAAGCATGGTGGAACAGGGTACGATTTATTATGCAGCTTTAGGTCAGTGCCTTCTGTCAATAAGGTTCTCTTGCAATTTAGAATCACCCTTCCCTTCCCTTCCTGGTACAGAAGGGGAGACATCCTTACAAATGTCAATTTCCCTTACAAAAGGGTAAATTTCTGTTTTCAGAGCTTCTTCTGTGTCTGATGTTTCTTAAAATAATCCTTATGCCAAAGAGGCATATTTTGGGATGGCATATTCTGCTACCCCTCAGGAGCTGTCATAATTTAGCTATGATATTTTGCATGTGTTTGTGTGGATATATGTCTTCATTTCTCTTGGGTAGATACTTAGGAGTGGAATGGCTGGGTCATCTGGGAAACATATATTGAACATTTTAGAAACAGCTTAGAAATAATTTAGAAAATTTAACATTTTAGAAATACTTTAGAAACATTTTAGAAATGTTTAGAAACTGTTATCCAAATTAGCTATACTATTTTATGTTTCTAAAAACCTTGTATGAGAGTTTCAATTTCTCCACATCCTTGTCAATAACTGATATTGTCCATGTGATACCTTAAGCATTCTAGTGTAGGTAGGAGCAGCTCATTGCACTTTTAATTTGCATTTCTTTGTGACTGGTGTCGAGCATATTTTCATACGTTTACTGACCACTTGTAAATTTGCTTTGGTGAAATGCCTGTTGAAATCTTTTGCACATTAAAAAAAATTAATTTATCTTCTTATTGTAAGAGTTATTTCTATATTTTAGACAAAATTCCTTTATTAGACATACATTTTGCAAATGTTTTCTCCTATTGTCTGACTTGTCTTTTCATTTTTTTCAGTGGTATCTCCTGAAAAGGTGAAGTTTTTAATTTTGATGAAGTCCAATTGATCCATATTTTTCCTTTAAGGATCACCTTTCCTTAATCCAGTTCACAAAGGCTTTCTCTTCCGTTTTCTGTCAGAAGTTTTATAGTTTTTATCTCTTACATTTAGCTCTATGATTCATTTTGAGTTAATTTTTGCATACGGTGTGGGGCAAAGATTTAAGTTCCTTTTTTTTTTTTGCTATGGATATCCAATTGTCTCAGCATCATTTACTGAGAAGCCTTGATATCTTTAGATCAAAATCACTTGACCATAAATGTAAAGGTTTACTTCTGTCCCATTGATCTATAAGCCTATCTTTAGGTCAATACTACACTGTCTTGATTACTATAACTTTATAATAAACCTCCAACTTTGTTCTTCTTTTTCAACATTATTTTTGATTTCTCTAGATGCTCTGCATTTTCATATAAATTTTAGGATCAGCTTGTCAAAATCTACAGAAAAAAAAGCTGCTAGGATTTTGATGTGGGATTGTGTTGAAACTATACATCATTTGGGGGACATTTTGGGGACAATATCTGAACAATATTTAATCTTTCAATTCATGAACATAGTATATGTCTACATTTGTCTCAGCCTTCTTTACTTCCAGCAATATTTTGAGGTTCTCAGTGTATAGGTCTTATACTTCTTTTTTTTTTTAGAAGTTATTTTTTTTTTTAAGATTTTATTTATTTATTTGACAGAGAGAGACCACAAGCAGGCAGAGAGGCAGGTGGGGGGGAGGGGGAAGCAGGCTCCCCGCTGAGCAGAGAGCCCGATGCGGGGCTCGATCCCAGGACCCTGAGATCATGACCCGAGCCGAAGGCAGAGGCTTAACCCTCTGAGCCATCCAGGTGCCCCGGTCTTATACTTCTTTTATTAAAATTATTGCTAAATACTTTTTTCTCTTTATGCTATAGTGAATGGAATTTTAAAATCTTCATTGTTTGGTCATTTGTTAATGCTGTATCCTGAAATTCTAAACTTGCTCTAGTTCTAGCAGACTTTTGTAGATTCTTTAAGCCTTTCTGCATACAAAAGCATGTCACCTGCAAGTAAGAACAGCTTTACTTCTTCCTCTCCAATCTGTATGTAAAGTTCTTAATGTCTTTTTCTTGCTCAGTTGTACTGACTAGGATCTCCTATTTAAAGTTGACTTGAAGTGGTGACCACAAACATTCTTGTCTTTTTCTGTCCTGCCCTTTTGAGAAATCCTGGATGATCTCTTTTCAAAGGCATCCCTGATGCCTCTTCCAGAAAAGGAGGAGGTACCGCAGATACCCAGGATCTCAGTACAGCAACTTTCTAGTAGTTTTGAAACTCACAAGACACTCCTGTTTGTCTCTCAAAGTTTCCTCTCAGTGCCAGTTTTAGTACCTCTGTGTAGCACCTGCTTTCTTGGCCCCTTTCCATAGGGTTCACCACGGGGAAATTAAAAATCAACTAGAGTGCTTAGAATCCTGATGAAAGATATCCCGAAACCCCAAAAGGAGTTGAGGATGACTCTCGGGAGAAGACCCTGACAGCTGAGACCCTCCTAGACACTGTGAGTTCCTGCAGTGAGCTCCCTTCTAAAGTCCAACTGCCTGCGCTTTCTTCTCTCCCATGCTCTTGAGAGCACCTGCTAAACCCAAACAGCCTAATCCCTCTAAAGCACCATAAACTCGCTCTGTTTATCTCCTGGTCTTTGGTTATGCTGGCCCTCCCTCCTGGAAGGCCTTCCCCCCTTGCTCTGCCTGTCCACACCTGCCTCTCCATCAGCACCTAGCTCCGGTTCTCTCTCCCTCTTCCACAGAACTTCTCCTGACGGCGCTGGCCCCTGGGGAGCTCTCCATCTCTCCCCGGGTGTACTCAACTGCCGCCCAATTCCAGGAGGTTTGTGCTGTATAGTCAGTATGGATTTTCCCAGACCACTCAGATGTAAGGAACTTCACATTTGTTTGTTCTAAACCATGATCTCTGGCTTAGACACACCCACCAAGACTGATGAGAAATTCAGTTTCGGCCACGAACGTCCTCTTTGAGGTTCTTGTAGTGGCTGTGGGGGCAAGTCTTCAGTATATACCTCATCACTGCTAAGTTATTCACCATCTATACCTTAAAGCTCATCAGTTAGTTAAGCAGGGGAGCAAAATCCAGTTGTCATGCCAAGCCCAGTGATGCCTTGTTGACCAACCGATAGATGGAGTGCACTGGATTCCCCCTCCTACTACCCCTGACTTGTTCTTTGCGCTCTCCCTCCCTACAGAGCAGCCTCCGAGCTCTCCTTGACTCCCCCCAGAACCCTTTAGTGGCCATCCTGTATTGCTAACATTCATCCAGGTGAACACAGAAGTGGGTGGTGCTGGCCTTACAACCCAGCAGGTGGTGCTGGGGGAGCTACAGACCCTGAGTCCAACGGGGAGGCGGGGGAGGGGTAGCCAAGCCCCTCCCCCAGCAGTCCCCGCCTCCCAGAGGCTCCCCTGATGCCCTCGGGCGACCCCATCCTTGACCCTGGAATGCAAAATTGTCTCATGGTTCGTGCTCTTTCTGCCTGCAAAGTACACGCCTGTCTCACGGGCTTGCCAGCGTTTTCATAGCACGCAGAGGGCCGTGAATTACAAAAGTTACTTTTCTTCAGTCAATTCAAGCTAGCCTGGCACTAGTCCCTCATTCTCCTTTGTCAATGAGGCAAAGACTCAGTTGTTCACCCAGCTTTGTCTCGCTGCGAGGCAACCCTTTCCCAGCCCTTCCTATCTCCGCAGAAGCCCTGAATGTGCCTTTCACTTGACCCTGCTCTGAAGTGCGTGGAAAATCAAGGCACGGGGCCACCCTGGGATAGGTGGGAATTGGGACAGGGAGGGAGGAAGTTGGTGGCAACAGTTCGCAGTTGGCAGCTCATTAGCCGGGGGTTATTTTACTCCTGGGCACGAGTGATCAAAATGACACCCGTGGGAAGATCTCCAAAAGCCCAGGCACTGTGTGCTGCGGGACAATCGTAGTACGTAGTACGGAAGGCAGGATGTGGGCTGGTTGCTGCCCCAGGGGCTCGTCCTCAGAGCTTGTGGGTCCTTGACAGATCGACGTATTTCTTCCCGACTTGATGGTTTTTGGAGAGACTGCTCCTACAGCTTGTTCCTTCCTGCTCTGTGCCCCCACCTCTGAGTCCTTCAACTCAGCAGCCTCCTTCATCCATTTCTACTAATCCCCCTGGATTATCTCCTGCAAAACTCAGTGTGCAATTCACTTCTATCTTCAAGTCTCTCTCTTCGAACACCATCTAGTCCAGTTTCCTCGCATGTTTGATTTCTTTTGTGCTTCAGGGCCTTGAAAGGATCTGAAATCTTCGCTCCTCACCCAAAGTCAGAGACTGTTTTCTGCTATCCTGCACTGTGCCCCATTCACTTCCTGGTCCAGAGGATGCTGACCAAGCCCCACAAAGCCTCACATATGCTTCATAACCAAACCCAGGACACCTGAAGGAAAACCCCCGAGTGATTCCTTGGACCCGGTGGAGCTGCTGCCCTCCCAAGCCCCCCCTTTCAGAACCGCCAGGTCCCCTGATACTTCCCCTGTGCGGAGACCAAGGTGTGTTCATTAGGTTGACGGCTGATTTTGTTTGTATCCCCTTAACCCAAAGAAAAGGTCTAGTGGGAAAGGCAAGTGGAAACTCCTGGAAGGGAGCTAATTATTTCAGAGCAGGTCTACGGTTGCTAGGAGAGAGTCAGGGTGTGTTTGTGGGAACAAGGAGGACTGCGAACAGCCTGTGGGGCTGGTCTGAGGAGGGGACCCCAGCATCTCCCACAACCCTTTATTCCATGCCCACCCATATACCCACTGCCTCCTGTGAGGCCTTCCCCAGGAACTGGTTACTGCGAATGTTCAGTTCCTACACCGTGTTTGGTTTTTTCTAGTTCTTGACATTTCAACTTTTTAATCCTGTTCTAGAACCTTAGTTTGCTTCCTGGCCTCCAATCTGATTCCCTCATTAACCTTTAAACCTTCAACAGGTAATTCTTTCAGTACCTTCTGTATAACCTTAGTGAGCACTGAGGATTCAACGTGAGTCCAAGACACAATCCCCGTCTCATGGGGCTCACGGCATTGCGTGGATGCCCTTATTACGCATCAGGGACAGGGCTAAATGCTTCACTTAAATAATCTAACTTAATTTTCACAGTCATAACTGGGAGGTTGTCCCCACTTTCTAGTTGAAGAAGCTGAGCTCAGAGTCAAGGAACCTCCACAGTCCCGGCTAATTAGTAGCACGCAAGATTTAAGACCAAATCTGATTGCTTCAGAGGTCTGGTTGCTTAACCTGGACTCAAAAAGACTGTCCTCTCATCCCTGTTTCTCCGGGGCTCAGGACAGTGCTTGGGCATGCGTCACGCAGTCAACATTTGGGGAAGGAAGGAAAAATGTTGTTTTGAGCATCTGTTGGGCTCCACCCTTCAACCACAGAGCCCCCTGAAGTTCAGCTCTGAGGTCCCTCGGCACCTCTGGGATCACAGTCTCCCCCATTCACAGACCCCTCACCCCCAAACCCACCCCCTAATGGGGGCCTTACCTCAGCCTCTTAGGGACGGACTGCCAGACCAAGAAGCCCCTTTCCATCTTGTCTGAGTGTCATGTATATGGAGTCAGTTCAAGACTCCTACCTGAGAAAAGACCAAAGAAATAACAGCCTGAAGCTTTCTAATTTATACAGCAGATAATAAAAACGTTAAAGGAATGGAAGTAGATGGGTGTGGCACAACCTCCACTCTGCTTGTGTTCCATGGGCTGCCACGCTCCGCCGGCTGCCTCCCCAAGATGGCTCTGAGGTGAAAAGCCAGTGTCCACCCCATCTTCCAAGCTACCTCCTGCTGCCTCCTCAGCAGAGAGCAAAAGACCTTCCCTTTTCTATTCCTCTAAAGGGAAAAGACACAGGATAGGCCACAAAGAATGAATTAAGCTTCCTATAGTGCAGATGAGATTTTGATCATATTGTGATTCTACTGTGACATTTCTTTTTCTCATCTACCTAGTGGATAGCGAAAAAAAAATTCCCGGAGACCAAAATGGATCGAAAGTGTTTAGACAAACTGAATGAGAATCTTTCCCTTTGTTAGGCCTCTCAGAAAGCTTCTCAGGACTGGGAAATACAGGGCACAGATTAGTCCTGTCTTACAGACTAGGAAACAGAGACAGAGAGCAGATGAGTGGGGATCTGGAGTCATACCAATGGCTCACACGGGAATGAGGCAGGACACGGAGGCTTTGACCTACTTTCCTCTTTCCACCACACCACATACTGTCTCCTGAGTTGCACATTTTGATCTTCTTTGTTATAAAAGACCAAAATGAAAATATCTAGATGTTTTCAGAGCCCATGTTTGCTTGCTTACTTTTTGTTTTCGCTTTTGTTTTCTGCCACTCTAGAAGTGTTCCCTCTTTTATGAAATTACAATGCGTGCTAAGGTTGGAGAGTTGGAGAGGTTATGGGTAAAACCTTGAGTGTGAGAGTCAGGAAAATCTGTCTTTACTTGGACAGGTTAATTAACCTCTTTCTGGGCCTATAAATAGAAATTACTAACCCTTCCCTCATTGGCGCATGTCATGAGGAATTAAATGAGATGATGTAGGTAAAGCACTTGGCAGAGTGCCTGCCACACAGTAAGCACTCGGTAAAAGTTAGTCGTTCTGTTTCTAAAGCTGTTACTATGTAGCCTCCTCTTTAGTGCTTGGTTGGTTCGCATGACTGAGCCGTGGTTAGCTGCATGAGATGAGCCCACCCGTGCAGCTTCCTGAGGAGTCTACTTTGTTTAGTGAACCAGCGAAGCTAGTCCTTGGAGGGCCCAGTTCCATGCAGGTTTGGTTTGGCAATTTTTTTTCTTGACCCATTTTCTGGCTAGAGCTTCTAGCTTCAGGATTGCAACCACATCCTTTTAGTCCTTACACTCATTGGACATGACTTTCAAAACTAAGATTTTAGTTGATTTGTCTAAAGACAATATTAGGTCACAGGACAGACCTGCTACCTGCTCTTAGGATTTCCTGATAACTCAGATCTGAAATGTCCATGCCTCATGGTCCAGATAGAGGAGGCTCACATTCAAGAATGCACATCTCTTTTGAAAGCGAGTTCTTGCTTTCTTCAGCATCCAGCTACGGCAAAAAAGATTGCATCTTGGGCACTGAATTATCTAAGACATGTTGCAAAAAAGAGGTTTAATGTTTATGGATAACATTAAATTCAGAACTAGTTACATCTCTGAGACTTTGTCAGCAAGGGAGTCTCAGGAATGGAGTTGTTCCTGAGAGTCTTTTGAGAAGATTTAATTTCATTTTTTTTTTAAAGATTTTTATTTATTTATTTGATAGAGAGGGAGAGGTCACAAGTAGGCAGAGAGGCAGGCAGAGAGAGAGGGGGAAGCAGGCTCCCTGCTGAGCAGAGAGCCCCATGCGGGGCTCGATCCCAGGACCCTGAGATCATGACCTGAGCCGAAGGCAGAGGCTTTAACCCACTGAGCCACCCAGGTGCCCCTGAGATTTAATTTCAAAAGAGATAAAATACTGATGTCAGTTGACGTTGGTTTTTCTTTGCTACAAAATGATAAATATGCCACCTCGCTGTTCTCACTGGGGACACAGCCCAAACTTGGCCATTGAGTCCATTTACAAATCTGTTTTAAAACAAAACATTTGCTTTTTTATTCCTGTTTGGCCACATGTCATTCACTGATTCGTTAAATGTGTATGGAGCTCCTACTATGTGCTAGCCACTGTTTACCATGCTGGAGATAATGCTGAACAAAGTATTTTTTCCCCATTCTAATGAGAAGAGACAGCCGATAATAAACAGAATTCATAAAGGGCAGTGAGGAGCACTACAGAGAGAATTAGAATAGGGGATTCAGTAGAGAGTAACTGGGTGACTGCTTTATATCAAGCTGTTAGGAGGAAGCAAGTGACAAGAGCAGCCTTTCTGGAAGGGGAAAGAAATCCAGGCGCAGGCTCTGGGACTTAAATAAACTTGGTATCCTCTCTCTGCTCTCCTCCATTCTACCTCATTAAATTGTAAACTCCAAATGGTCAAGGCCTCGAGGACCCATTTTTATGATGAGAAAGTGATTCTTTAAGCTAACACGTTACCTTTTTCAGTTGTATCAAAACTCTTTAAAGGGTAAATTAGAATTTTTCAGGAAATTTCTATAATCTTAATGAATGCAACTATTATACCCAGTTTTTCAATTAGAAACCTGGGGTTTATTCAAAACTTTGGTGTGAAGATCAAGATATTTTGTGCGGTAAGTTGGCTTTTTAAATTTTTTTTTTTCCTAGCTAGAAAAAGATGATTAAAAGTGGTCAGGTTATTTGACTTAGCCAAGATAATTTCTCCTTTTCTTTCAGTGTTAAACTTAGACATCCTTATGTTTAGAGAGTAGGCATAAGTTAAGAAAAGTGAGGCTAGGGGTCGCCTGGGTGGCTCAGTTGGTTAAGGGTCTGCCTTCTGCTCAGGTCATGACTCCAGCATCCTGAGATCAAGCCCCATATCAGGCTCCCTGCTCAGAGGGGAGCCTGCTTCTCCCTCTCCAGCTCCCCCATGCTTGTGTTCCCTCTCTCACTACCTCTGTCATAAATAAAAATAAAATCTTAAAAAAAAAAGAAAGAAAAAGAAAGGTGGGGCTAGATTATAACAAATAAATTCCACACTACAATCCTTCTATGGTTCTCCTGCAAGTGGTGACTCAGTGTTGCACATCCCTTGCATATTATACTGTGGATAATATGCTGTGGATTCACCACAGAAGGGAATGTGAGACCCTGGACAGTAGTACAAGGAATTTTATGGCCAGGCCCGAGAGCAACATACATCATTTCTACTCTTTCCTAATAGGTAGAATCTAGTCACGTGGCCCTATCCTAATGACTACTAATGATGTCTGGGAAATGTAGTTTTCCTGTGTGCTTCGGGAGAGGTGAATGGCACAAGATTTGTGAACTGTGAGCATTATCTTTGCTGCAGGAAAGTCTCCCCTGCTGTACCCAACTTGTTTCCCAAGAGTTAGGTTAGGTTAGGTTCCCCTCTGTGAGGGTAGCACAAAGTCTGATTTGCAGCAGGCACTAAATAAGTATTTGGTTGTATGGAAAGAGGGATGGATAGAGTGTAACCTAAGGTCTTATACCTAGTGAAAGAGTGAACTATAATGAATATTTATTGAATTAATCAGCTAATTAATAGACAATTAATTCAAAGTATGCTCAAAAATTATAACAAGAAACCAAAACCACACTATTTGAAAATAGACGAGTTTGGGGAACCCTAGAAAATTCTTTTTACTATTTCATATTATTTCAACATACAGCCTTGCTAGCCAAAATCACTCCATCTCTCTTCCCCTCTGAATTACTCTGGCAATCACTCTAGTTGTTTCAAAATTGGGAAATTATTCTGAAGGCATCATGGCCTGCTGATGGCATTGACTTTGGCTCCCCTCACCATCACTCCTAGTGTTACCATAAACCTGTTTTTAAGGCCCTGAAGTTGGCCACTCTTTAAATGAAATGGGAAAACCTGAGTTTGCAGGCCAGTTTGGTCCCCAGCCCAGTTCCCCAGCCAAAGAGAGTGAACAATCCTGCATTTGTGGCACCCTGAGCCTGCAGTGACCTTCCGGGCCAGCCAGGATGCTGGAGGGAACACACATTCTCTGAAATGACAGTAGAGGAAGAACCAACCCATTGCCCAAGGGCTGATAAATGGGCCCCTCTTTTCCCCTGGGAGAGCCTCAGCAAGGCCCCATGTCGGGCTTAACTCTTTCCTATCTCCAGCTGTATATATAGAATCTCATCTATCCCGTCTCTTAGCTGAAAATAAATCAGCCTGGAAATAGACAATAATTCATCCTCAGTGCTAACTATTGTTACTTATTTGAGTTGATTATTTTATTAATGCATTTTCTCCACCTCTGCACCGGAAGGCAAGGACAATGGCTGCTTTATCACTTTGTTTTCTAGTACGTAGCACAGGGCATGGCAAAGAATAGATACTACGGCAATCTTTATTAAATGCAGAATGACTATGGGCAAACCTGTCTCAGAGCTTAGGCTCTCATTTTGCTTTGTTTTAGCACCATCTTCCCCAGACTGATCATTTCCCCTTCTCATTATAAACACAAACTATATATCAAGTGGCTTCTGCCTTTTGTATTTGACTCAGTGAGTCTCAGAACCATCAAGTCAGAAGCTTGGGGTCAGCCCCTTCGCCACCTTTCAATCTGGGGCTGGAGGGGGGGGAGCCTTTTAGCTTCCAAACCGTTCATTTGTCCACATACCTTCCGTGGGATGACCAGGAGGACCGCTTACAAACCCAGGGGCAAATACTCTCAGGTTAGTTTTTTCATACCAACAAGAGGCTTAAATTCCCGTGGCTTAACAGACTGCGGGATGAGCAGAAAGTCTAGCATCTCTGTCTTGGAGCTGTCTCCCACCCCATGACTTGTCCAAAATCGCAAAGGCTCACAGAATCCCAACAGAAGGGCCCCAGGGACTTCTCCAGCCCCATGGGGGATGGTTGCTGATCCCGTCACCTGCCTGTGTGAGATGCCCAATCAGAGCCTTCAGAGGAGGCGGGGCTAGGACTTTACAAGGGCCGCTGAAGAGCGTGCTCAGCTCAGAATGGGTTCCCAGAATTGCAGCTCTTACTGCCAACCTTCAGTCCTTTGTGGACCTTTCCTCAAAGATCCAGTCACCCAAAGGGCTGCGTCCGATTGTATCAGGCCGTCTAGTCGTGCAGACAGCAGACTTCCGTCAACGTTCCATCCTCAGGGACCATGCCACTGTAGGTTCAGCAACTTTTCCTTTCCCACCTTTGCAACCCAAAATGTCCTCGCCATTGCTCATTTCCGGCATCCAGGGCTATGTAGCACCTCTTAGACTGGTCATGCTGAGGGTCTCCAGGCGGCCTTATTGCCCTCAGGAGGAAGGAGCCACCACAGCACCTCAGGACATCAAACCCTCCTTGACCTGATGATGCATTTTAAGGGGAAAGAGAGGAGGAGGGGATGAGGAAGGAGATGAGTGAGAACACTACCAGGGAAGCATCTCACTGCATCTCATTCCACTCCACGGCTCTTCACACACTGGCGGCACAGGCAGAGTCCCTGCTTTTCTTGCGCAGGAGACAGACTCCCTTCTCGCAATGGCACATAATCCAAAATTTAGCGGCCAACTTTGCAATCAGGAAGAAAACAGAGAGATTCGTCCTATTGAGTTGTCTGGCTTCAAGGTGCTGAATCTTGGCCAGACATTGTAGTGAGAGAACCGAAATTCTAATGCGAAATCATCTTTTGGGTGATGGATGGGATAGGCTTCTGGGGTGGAACAGCAGTGCGCTTGGGAGCCTGGGGGTCAAATCTTTCTTTTTGCAGTAAGGGTCAATTTTACTTGGCTGTTGTTGCAAGAACAGTGGCAGCGGTGGCGGACAACTCCACAGACGCAGCAGGATGCCCCGGCTCTCGGGCCTGACTCGGGGCTCCTTTTCAGGGCTGGTGGGAGGCCCTGCTGCATCTTAAAGGCGTCACCTGGCACCGGGTCATTGCTGTCAGCTTCTGGCAGCAGTAGGGGAGGCCCAAGAACTGACTTCGAGGTCCAATCCAAAGCACTGACCATCAGTGGTCGGTCTGAAGGGAAAACATCAAACCACGAGGAGGTGAGAGAAGTTGTCACACGTGGTTAGTTCATGAGACAAGACTTTAAGACCAGGGAAAATATCCCACGCTTGCTTCACTCTAGGAAGCTGCTGTGAGAAGCACATGAATCAGGTGGAGAAATCAAGCAGAGAAGCCTCCAGGTGTCACGGAAATGCCTCCGACCCCAGGACATCAGAGCCTGTGACACCTGTGAGGAAGAGGGATTGGGTTTCAGGGATTAGGAGCCTGTGAGTAAAACCAACTGGTGCGTGGCCCCTGGAATGTGCCGCGTCACTGATTCATGCTGCTGAGGCTTTTGTTGTGTTTTGTTTTTTTTTCCTTGCATGATTTGCTTCTCCAACAATCACTTCAGAGGTTAAACAGTAACTGCTGCCTGTTTCCTCTTGTAGTCCTGCCCTTTATCAGACAGGCCAAGAACAGGAGCCACCGGCTTCCCTGAGGACCCAC
The DNA here is from genome assembly GCA_028646535.1 of Procyon lotor. NCBI lineage: Eukaryota > Metazoa > Chordata > Mammalia > Carnivora > Procyonidae > Procyon > Procyon lotor. Next base: position 66,607,461 of record CM053606.1, on the reverse strand, counting down.
AGAGGAGTTTGACTGTGACAGGGTTGTCACCCGTCTCCTTCCGTTGGTTGAACATGATTCGACTCTTTGTTTTCCAGCGTCATTTCTTTATTTTTAAACAAAGTCAGAAAATAGCCATAATTAATCTAACACTTTTTCCTGACATTTTTTGACATCGACACGTCTTAATACAACTACAACTGTTTTCACAACTTCCACCATTCACTTTGAACGCCTTTTAATAGGGATAATAGGCCCGGATGCCTGGCTCACTTTCACAATTTTTCTAACATTTTTAACACTAACATATTTTAATACAACCATTCCAAGCAGGCACCGAGCATGTGTGCAACACTTCTTTGGCCCTATGGGGGCGGACAGGACAAGCAGGATACTGCCACCTCCAGGTGGGACGATGGCCAAGCAGGGCCATGGCTATGGAGACTGCTAAGTACCTGGTGGGGCAGAGGAGCGAGGGATACCTTTGGCCCACCCCCAGCGAAGGTGGTGTTTGGGCTGCATCTGCAAGGATGAGCAGCACTTGTAGGCAACACAAGAAAGGGCCCATAAGCTGAGGGAAAGCATTAATGAATGCAGGGCCACCTCAGAGTCTGTGGGATACGTGGCGCTGGTGCTAGAAGAGTGATGTTAGAATGTGGGGGTCCTGGGTGTGAAGCTGGGATCCTTGCTCAGGACTCAGGCTTCGGGCAGAGGCTCATGAGTACCGGCCAAAACCTGGTTGCCCTCCAGGTAAGACCCAGGTGCTCAGCTCTTACAGGAGCCTGGCTCAGACCTGACCTTGTGGCTGCTGCCAGAAATTCCCAGCATTCCTCTCACTCCTCAGAGGCTTCTGGAACATGCGCGTACCTGCTCCCGGAAGGGAGTCACACGGTAACAATCTGAGCCCACCCCCCTGCACTCAAAGTCACCAAGGGCTCACATTTCTGAAGCTCAAAGGCAGGCTCTGGGGCCAGGCTGCCGGGGTTCAATGCCCAGCTCGGCCATTACAGCTGTGGAGCTCGGGGCCGGCTGCCTGACCAGTGAGGCGTCAGTAGGTGAGGCGTGGCGGGCAGACTCTGGGGGGGGTGGGGGGTCACGAACCTGGCGTAGCCACATTCCCTTGCTCACCGCATTGCTTCAAGCAGACTGTTCCAGAACAGTGTTGGCCAACAGAATTATAATGTGAGCCACATATGGAATTTAAAAAAATTTTCTGAGAAGCTGATTTCAAAAAAGTGAGAACAGTTGACATTAATATTTACTAACCAAATATCCAAAGACATTGTCATTTTTAACATGCAATGAATATAAAAATATTACTGAGATATTTTATATCTTTTTTGGTATCTAAGTCTTTAAAATCTGGTGTGTATTTTATGTTTATAGTATATCTCGACGTGGAGAAGCCACAATTCATGTGACCAATGTGGCTCAATAGGCCATATGGCTAGTTGCTACCATACTGGATAGCACAGCTATCTCCACATGATTGGAACAAAGTAAGAGCAACAGCTAGTGGAGTGTCGGGGTGGCTCAGTTGGTTAAGCCTCTGCCTTCAGCTCAGGTCATGATCTCAGGGTGCTGGGATCGAGCCCTGCATCAGGCTCCTTGCTCTGTGGAGAGCCTACTTCTCCCTCTCCCTCTGCTGCTCTCCTGCTTGTGCTTTCTCTCTCTCTCTCTGTCAAATAAATAAAATCTTTAGAAAAAATAAGAGCAATAGCTGGTATTTCTTGATCACCAGCTGAGAAATGGGCAACTTACTAAACCTGTGCCTATTTCCTCTTCCTTAAAAGAGAATAATAAAACTTAACATATCCCTGTGAGCCTTAAATTGAGACATATATTTGAAGCCCACAGTTTCCTCAGTCTGAAATGCCCTGTCTCCTACACCTGCAAATCCTTATTCATTCATGAAGACCTTGTTCAAATGTCACCTCCTCTGTGAAGCCTACCTACCTTGCCTCTCAGCATCAGGTTTTCCTGGCTCTGGGCTAAATTAGCACATTGTTCTAACCTGATGGTACTTCTTTCCTTGTTTTGTGACTATTTCCCAAGCCGTCTACTGAGTGAACCTGGAAGGGATTCCCACATCTCATTCATTCTAAGATGCAGATTTTCAACTTCTTAGCATCTCTGGAATCAAGACGCATTTATATTACAATTGGCAGTGTTTTGTTCTTTCTTGGTGAGTCCAAAAAAAGAGGAGGGTGTGGGGGAGAGTAATGGCGTGACTGTATTTATATGGCATAAATTTGATAAATTTTAGTATTTGCCTTTGTGTCCCCAGGCGCTGGGCTCAGTAAATGCAATAAATGTGTCGAATGTACTGACAACGGTAATAAAAGTTTACTGCAATTACCACACGTGTAAATTATTTGGCTCGCTGCCTCTCCTCCACTCTGGATGGTAACCTCTTCCAAGAGCAGAGACTGTGGGCTCTTTCACAGTAACGGGCTGGACATATCATGAGAAGCCAAAAGGTAATACCTGGTTTTTGAGAAAAATGTGCCCTTGAGTTACAAGCGAGGAAAGAAATCCCACCTTTCTCACTACAGCATGTTTAGGCTTTAAATTTTCCTTCACCAGAATATCTGATTACTGCACCAGGAAGCAGAGCGATCCAGCTAGAGTGCTGGGTTGAGAAATGCGCGCCTGTGGGACCAAGGGGGTGAGAGCGAGCATTTCCCCTCAAAGCTGCATGTTTCCTCTGAAACCCCATAGGGCCTCAAACAGATTATCTTTCAAAGGACTCATTACAAGGCAAAAAGAGCTTTTAAATTCCAAATGTTTTAACAAAATCTTTTCTATCTAGAAGCTCCACTGTCAAATTGTGCTCTCTCCCCAATTCATAAAATGATACACACATACACAAAAACATGCCCCCAACTCCCGTTATTGAGAGCTCCTACTACTGCCAAATAGCGATCACTAGAGAGTTTAAAAATAATGCCTTGTCCAGAAAAAGGAGGAGGGGTAGGGAAATAGGGACCTTCTGATGATTCGTGATCCATAAACCGAACTTCATCAGAAACAGGGAATTTTAAAAGAATGTATGAAATGTATGGAATATACATAGAGTTTCTATAAGCAAATAGTGGCTTCTAAGTCTTGGAGTTTATCTCAAAGCTGTAGTTTAAAGGTATTCCTTGATTTCCCTTGATGAGTGGGTTAGAGTTTCAAGTAACAAAAGGACTCAGTCTTGGGGAGCTCTATCCAATTTGGGGGAATCTACCCAATTAAATGCACACACGGACGCCATCCCTCAAACTCCCACCATCCCTCCGAAGGGGAAATTGTTTCTGTTCTAACTTCGGCAAGCAGGGCAAACACTTGGATTGCACTAAGGTTTTCCCTTTTCTTGGTTTCCTTTTTTGGGTTTTTTTTGTCTATTGCCTGAAAAGAAAACATGGCCTTTACACATGTTACTAAGGCAAGTTGCTCCCTGCCTGGCCCCACTCTCAGGAGGGCTCAGGATGCAGAGTCTCAGGGCTGGGCTCTGCTGGATTCCAGCTGCAGGGGCTCCTGGGAGCATTAGCCAAAACCTGGGCCCCTTCTGACAGCTCCCACTTGCTGGTTATGGAAGGAAACCAATCACAAATTCTTTAGCTTTCCAATTTCCCCCTCTCTTCCTTCTCTTCTCAAGTTCAATTTTAATGAAATTACTCTGCCTGATGGACCCGAAAGGATCGTCAAGTTGATGGTTACCTGGTCCTTCTTTCCTCTCCCATATTAATTTGTGCCCTTACGCAGCTTCTTTCTGGGGACGATTCCTGCTATCCAAAGGAAGCCCTCCTGAGTAGGGTTACGAATGGGTTGAGCAGCTGAGAGTCGGATTAATGGGACACCATTCTGCACCGGCCCTTCCCCTTGCTCAGCTTTGATAAGACCTCATGGCCCCCATCCAGGAGGCTCCCCCAGGCCCATGGAGAAGGAGTGCTGACAGCTCCAACAGGTTAGGGCCTATAGAGCAGGGGAGGAGCAGAGCCCAGGCAGGAGAAGGAGGAGCTCCTAACTGTCTACCTCGCAGCTCTCCATCCAGTGCTTGCTGTGTTCGGGCGTCTCTCACACATGAGCTCATTCCATATGTATTTAAGAGCCAGCTGTTGAGTTTGTCTCCTGAAGAAGGTAGACTCATCCTATCTGGCTCTCCTTCCTGACCAGCTCTTTCAACCAATCCTTTCCCCCTTAGTTCCCCTGAAACAAAGCTGGGATTTTTTTCTACCCACAAATGCTTTTACTGGAACTAAGGAGGAAGCTAAGGAAGGCCAATACGAAACCATGGAAGCAGACAAGTTCACAGCACAGATTTCTTATCCGGCAGAGCTTCTTGGGGAATCTGCTCCCTTTCCCTGCCCACACCCTTCACTAAAAGAGGCCTTCAGCCTTCGTGCATAGCGAGACAGACAAATTTTCAAAGGGGATGGACGCCTCTCTTCCCGAGATATTTCTCTCCCTTCATCTTCCTCTACGATCTCTCCCAAGGTCCTGATGCTACCTAAGGAGAACATGATCAACGTTAATTCAATATATCTTTTTTAAAAACCTCACAATACTATGAGCCTGAATTGGAAAACACACAACAAAATAACTGACTTGTTATCATCAAACATGGTGAGGTCATGAAAGGTAGGGATAGAGAGAAGTGTCCCAAAATGAGACACAGAGAGTTGGGACACCTGCATGCAATGCGTGATTCCACATTGGATCCTTGTGCTTTAAAGAAAAAGTGCAACTGTACTTTTTTAGGCAGGAATCTATCAAAACGCTAGAGAAGAACATAGGCAGTAACCTCTTTGACATCAGCCACAGCAACTTCTTTCAGGACATGTCTCCAAA
>CM053606.1:66585460-66602146 GCA_028646535.1 Procyon lotor | reverse complement strand
TGGACAGGACTGGAAGAGATTATGCAGAGTGAAATAAGTCAAGCGGAGAGAGTCAATTATCTTATGGTCTCACGTGTGGAGGGAGCATAAAGAAAAACATGGAGGGCATTGTGAGAAGGAAGGGAAGGGTGAATGGGGGGAGAAGGGTGAATTGGAGAGGGAGGTGAATCACGAGAGACTGTGGACTCTGAGCAACAAACTGAGGGTCTTGGAAGGGGAGGAGGTGGGGGGTTGGGCGAGCCTGGTGGTGGGTATTGAGGAGGGCTTGTATTGCATGGAGCACTGGGTGTGGTGCATGAACAATTAATCTTGTAACACTGAAAAAATAAAATAAACATATTTGGGGGAAAAAAGTGTAATTGCCAAAGATTGAATGGATTCAAGGATTAGATGATAGTATTAGGCTAATGTTAATTTCCTGATTTTGATCACTGTATTGTTGTTAGGTGGGCAAATGTCTTTATTTATAGGAAAAAATACTAAAGTATTCACTGGTGATTGGGCAACCTACTCTCAAATGCTATAGGAAAAAAATGTTCTTTGTATCTATTTGCAAATTTTCTTTAACTTTGAGATTATTAAACAACTTTGTTTAAACTACTCTGTATCCAACAATCCCATTTTTAGGAATCTGTTCCAAAGATATATTGTTGAAAATACAGAAAGAAAGACAAAGAAAGAAGAAAGAGCACAAGATTATTATTAGTTTTGCCACTGAAGATGTAATAATTCAGATACCCATTATTAAAAGAAGGAATAAGAAAGGAGTAAAAAGTGTCTCTACATACCACTGTGGAGGGGTCTTAAAGTTACAGTCAGCAAAAAAAGCAGAGTTGTATATATCTGAAGAAAGGAAGTGTGTATCTGTGTGTGTGTATGTATGCACAACATTTAAAAAATAATAGAAGAATAAATCATAAAATTTTAAGAATAATTGCCTATAAGATATAGGAGAAAATTGGGTGAAGGAAACAGGGAATAAAAGTTAGACTAATTTAAATATACTATGTTTTATAGATTTGACTTTGGAACCATGTAAATAGTTCATTAAGTTACATTCTTAAAAAGGTAATTCTGGAAAAGAAAATGAAACAAATGATCTTAAGTGTGAATACAGTTTGCATTACCTCACACTGAGGAACTATTCCATGGGACTTTAAAACTTTAGTTTGCCTCCAGATCTCTGGGGGACATACTGTAGGGACAGTAAGAACTACAAGAGCAAGAAGAAAATTTGCTCAAACTCTCATTGGTGGCAATGTTGGTCATTTTTCTGAGGGTGTGTGTGTGTGTGTGTGTGTGTGTGTGTGTGTGTTGTATGATAGAACAAATGCATAATTACATGATTTTTGAAAACCAGGACTGTCTTTGAAAACTAAGATTCTCAACTTTAGGAGAAAGGAGATATACGATGTTAAGGAGATGTTAAGCAGAATCCCTGTGATCCTGATTTTAAATTAGAAGTTTCAGTATGAACTCATGATATATTTATTTTAAGAAATGACTCTATTTCCTGGTTCAATCTACTAAAAAGGCCTAGAAGCAATGAGTGACCAGTCAGCACAGAGCACACTGATGCCCAGAGTGAGCTCCAGCAACACCATTTCCCACTAAAAGCCACAAGGCTCTTTGAAGAAACAGCTGATCTCAGATTTAAAGCAGGAAATGCACAAGCTACGCCTGGAACATCTTGTCACTCCAGATAGAAAGTTATCGAAAACTACTGGGATTGCACAAAGGGACTAAAAAGTCAACTTTATGGATAGATCTATAGAGTATTATGCCAAACGAAGTAAGCCAGACTAAGACAAATACCATGTGATTTCACTCATATGTGGAATCTAAAAAAACAAGACAAATGAATAAACCAAGAAAAGCAGAATCAGATGCATAAATACAGAGAACAAACTGATGGTCGCCAGAGGGAAGGGAGGTGTGGGTTGGACGAAACGGGTGAAGGGGAGTGGGAGGTATAGGCTTCCAGTTATGGAATAAAGAATTCACGGGAGTAAAAGGCACAGCATAAGGCATAGAGTCCGAGTTACCGGAACAGTCTTGTCTTGGGACGCCTGGTGGATCAGTTGTTAAGAGTCTGCCTTTGGCTCAGGTCATGATCTCAGGGTCCTGGGATTGAGTCCTGCCTCGGACTCCCTGCTCGGCGGGGAGCCTGCTTCTCCCTCTCCCACTCCCCCTGCTTGTGTTCCCTCCTCTTTCACTGTGTCTCTCTCTGTCAAATAAATAAATAAAATCTTAAAAAAAAAAAAAAAAAAAAAGGAACAGTGTTGTCTGGTGACAGAGGGTGCGACCCCTGTGGTGAGCACATCAGTAACACACAGAGAAGTTGAATCACCATGTTGTACACCCGAAACGAATGCAATGCTGTGTGTCGACTGTATTCAAATTTTAAAAGAAAAAAGCCAACTTTAAGGGGCTCCCCCAGGCTAAAAATGGGGCAGTTTGAAAATGCATAGTAACAGTAACTGCAATAGACTAACACGCATCAAATATGTTTAAATTCATGAGTTCGTGGTGATTCTAAGAGATAACCAGTGGCTCCTTCACACTTGAAGTAGGCTGGCAAATCCATTTTTTCTTTCTTTTTTAATCAGTGGAAAATATGAAGGGAAAAAAAATCAAGCATTTATTTTGCCCTTCCTACACTGATGATTTTACAGGCTAACCAAGCAGCAGGTGAGAACTTTCTCTTCTCCTGATAGAACTACTACAGCTAATAAATGAAGAAGTGATGGCATTTTGCAGTTCCTAGGGATCTAGGAATTGATCCCTAGCATAGATAGGGATCAATACTATCTAGTTAGGATTGACAGCTGCTAGTATCACAAAAAGAGAGAAGCCAGATACTACGTACTTCCTGATGGGAGAATACCACATCTATAAAGCCGTCCTTCCCAAAAGTAACAAGCAGAGCTGAAGCGGATGAAGCCTAAGATCCAACCACCAACTGATAGGAAAAGCAGAAGGCAAACATAAAACTAAAAAAACTTCTTAAAAAACGATGACGTTCCTGAGACAATTTATAGTCTGACCACAGACTAAATATTCAATGCAATGGAGGACTTACTGCTATTTTTTTAGATGTGAGATAATGCAATTGTAGCTATGTGGGGTTGTTCCGTTTTGTTTTGTTTTTCCTAAAGAGTCCTTCTCTTTCAGAGATTCCTACAGAGCTGCTTATAGAAGAAAATCGATGATGTCTGGAATTTGCTTCAAAGTAACGCAGAAGGGGCGGAGGAGGTGAGTGGGGTGTATACCGAGCAGTATTGGCCACAGGTTCACAAATTTGAGGCTGAGTGATGGGTGCCTCATTTGATGCCGGAAATCTCATATATTCCATCTTTGCATACGCTTGAATTTTCCAGAAGACCAGTTGGGAAAGGACACCTACTATGTGCCAGGGACTGGGCTGGGCGCGCCGCACCCAAGTCATGGGTTGGCTTTCCAGAAAAACACAGTCAGAGCTTTTCCTTCCTGACTTGCCCATATGGGAAGGGAGAAGAATTTGGAGGCAACGCCCTTAATTCTCCCCTTACTCGATGAGATGAATATGCAGTTTCTGCTGCCAAGTTGGAAACTTGAGAGCAGAACGCAACCCTGTCTGCACAGCCCCTCCCCGACCCTGTCAGGGGCCGGAGCCCGGAGGCAGGGTCCAGCTGCACGGCGTTCCCATCCACCCAGAAACACATGCGGATCCGCGCGCGAGCGAAAGAGGCCCACATGTGGGTCTTAACAAAGAACCGCCAGACAAAAGCCCCACAGACGCATCTGACCTCTCCCTTGGCCTCTGGGCCTTCCATGGAAATGTGAACTTTCCTTTGACACTCGCCGGACACCCTTTGGCTGCTAACAACAGTCCTATAGAGAGTGGGCAGTGCCCTTTGGCTGCATCGGGGCAGAGGGCCCAGGGCTCTAAGCTGCTGACATTCACACCACAATCTCCTCTTATTTCTGGGTCCCACCCTATGTGCAGTTTAGCTTCAGGCCCTTGAGGGTAGAAACATAAATTCAGCGGGACAGTCCCCTGCCTGGAGCGGTGACCTTTATTGTACATGCCGGGGACATTTTCCCAAGAAATCCAAGAGAAAACGGCCTCCTCAGAGAGTCGTGTGGCCCCGCGGAAGTGCCCAGCAGAGGAGTGGGCCCGGCACAGGTCTCCTCCTGCTTGTGCTGGACTCGTGTTTGTCACTCGCCGTGACAGAGCACTCCTGTACAGCTGGCCCCTCAGTCAAGCGCTTACTGAGCCCGAGCGTTAGAAAGCTGAGGACATGGATGCAAGAAAAAGACAGTCTTTGCCCTGAACAGCCAGCTATGAGGCAAGCTGGTTTAGGTGAGGGTGCCATCAGACCATGACGGAGGAGCTCAGGGGAGGGAGAGACATTCTCCAACTCCACGGGTGATGTTGCGGGTGGGGAAGTGTGGAGCCGACCCTGCGCGGTGAATAAGATTTCCAATTTTAGCAGCCAAGAGGCTGGGGGGGATGGGACGCAAGGAGAACAGAGCAGAATTCCCGGTGGAGGGATGGTCTTGAACAAAGTAATGCAAATAGGATTTTTATAAAACCCTCTGCAAGTATAACGGGTAAAACCACTGGTGGCGGGGACCTCCGTGAATGCCAGGGGTGCTGCCGAACCTCCACAAGGACCACGGCCTGTCTTATGTCCCGGTTGCCACTCACCGGTCTTGCAGAGGCTGGCCATCTTCTCTGCCAAGAAATTTACAAGCGCGGGGTCACAGTGGTCCCACATTGCTAATACAAGCAGCTGACGAAGCAGGCCTGAAAGGAGAACACGAGGGCTAGGTCAGAACGACGCACGGCATAGCTCCACTTACCTGCATGGAAGAGGCTGTTTGCTAACCACCTGAACCCAGATAATTCCAGTCTCGTGTGGGATCAGCTCTCTCACCAACTTCCCAGGAAATAGTGGGAGATCCTCATGGTTTAGTTTTTACGAACCTCAGCACTATCAACATGTTAAGCTCAATGATCCTTTTCTAGTAGGGCCCCGTCCTGTGCCTTGCGGGATGTCTAGCAGCATCCCTGGCCTCTACCCACTAGCGGCCAGTAGCACTCAGTCCTAGTTGTGAGGCCCCAAATTGTCTCCAGACATTTCCAAATGTCATGAGGGCGGCTGCGGGAGTTGTTCCCAGTTAAGAACTATACTGCACGAAGAAACCAAAATCATCCTAAAAGTTTACACGTATTGGGTATTTATTATGGGCAAGGCTATTAAGTATTCATACATTCATCCAGTTTGCCCTCACAAGATCCTAGTGAAACACAGGTATAAGGATTAGTCACGTTTGACCAATGAAGAAACTAGGGGTGAGAAGGGTACATCCACATACGCAATCCTCATGAACAGCCAATTCAAGATCTGATCCAAGCCCTCCAATATAGCACCCCTGCCCCACTGCTGCTTGTCCCCAAGCTATGTTACCCAATGCCCTGGAGTCCTGAGGACTCTCTCGCCAGCTTGGGAAAACCAAACAATTTGTTGGCACCACCAAGCCGGAAGCCCCTACCAGCAGTCCCAACTCCACCGGTGGGAATCAGACACCACAGTCCCCAGGATGGCTCACACATTGCCCAGCACAGCTCTGAGAGCCCTCCCCACTGCCATGTGTCTTCACTCTGTGCCCTGCCATTTCCTGAGGACCAGGTGGCTTGCCTGTAGCCCACGTTGACAATATTTTTTCCGAAACAGCTATGGCCCCTGTTAATAATTCCCAATGCTCACACCCCTTGGCTTATCATCATGTTGACTGCTTCTTGGTGGAGCACTAGTGCCCTTATGGCTTCAACATAGAGGAGGGGGAAATCTACCCAGAAGGGATAAAATTTTTCCCTTAAAGCACAGTGCATAAAGGTTGGGTAGAGAGTTGCAATGGCCATTATGCCTACCTTCCCAACACGTGTTCCTCCTCCCTTAGTAACTACACCGATTGTTACCCAAGTATCCACACCACCCTCCTACAGCCTCGATTTTAGGCAATATACAGGGGAACAGTCCAAAAACATTCACTGACAAATCTGAGTTCACGTCCTAGTTCCACCAAGTACTGGATGTGCAACCTTGCCCAAATTAGTAACTTGTTTGAGCTCAGTTTCTTCATCTCTATCACAGTGGAAAGAAAAAAGTCACCAGGCAGAATTCTCATACAGATGAGAGATAACAGGTTCTGTAAAGTTGCTGGGACAAAGTAAGTGCTGTTTAGTGTCCTTATTCTTGCTGCCAGCCATTAATCCCTCTATAGGGAGTGGTTTGCTGGGTGGCTTCTTAGTGTTATTTATGGTCAGCTGAGAGCAAATGGAATTTGCTGGAAAAGGCTGGGGAAAGATGCCGAGCGCAAGTGCCCGGGGCCTGGACTCCAGAGTGGCCAGTGTCAAAACTTAGGGGGTGATCACCTTGCAACATATACAAGTATTGAATCATTATGTTGTACACCAGAAACAAATACAAAGTTATACGGCAATTATATCTCAATTAAATAGACTTTAGAGGTGCTAAGAGGGCGCCTGGGAGTTTGCTGCTTCAGCCTTTCCGAACACAGGGTGCCGTGATCATAATGTAGACACCAACTGCCGGAGAAACACTCTGGGGCATGGACAGGACTTTTAGAGCCCCCTAGGTCATACTGTGCACACTCCACTGACAGAACATCCTGGAACCCTGCTCCAGAGTGCCTAGCACCCACAACCCCACAGTAGGATGCTACTTAGCTCTCTGACATCCCAAATGTTTCCTATCTCAATTCTAGTTCATTAATTTGGCTCCCAGTGAATGAACTTTGGTGGGTTGGTCTTCAGTGGGTTGTGACCCAAGACCAGTCTAAAATGGTCTCTGAATTGAATCTCTCATTGCTTTATGCCAATTTCTGAAATACTGATTTATTCCAATACTTATTTCCTACCAATCTGTATCCATCAGAAATACAAATGATAAAATTGATTTCTGGGTTATTTCCTTCTTAAAGACTATAGGAAATATTGCACACAGCTGTCCAAGTCATACAGATAACAATGTGTACCTCTTAGTGGGCACCTATTATATGGTTCTGAATTCTTCCACTGCCCTGGCAAAGTTCTTAGCCCCATGATGCATCTGAGGAAGGAGCAGAAGCTCAGAGACGTTAAGTGAGTTCCCCAAGGTCCTTCATCCAGTAAGTGCCTAGGCCAGGATTCAAAGCTAGGAATATTTGACTGCTTTTCTATGATTCCAAGCTACCTTTCCTATTATTCCTTTGGTGTGTGTGCATGTGGGTGTGTGTGTTTGGGGGAGGGTCCTCTGAGCCCAGAAAGAACACCTGGCAGAATCCCTTTTTTACCTTACATACTATTTATGGAGCCAATTAGTGACTAAATGAGCAAAGTCAAGAGTCTGGGAGCAGACATTCAAAAGGAAGAGCCACATGAAGAAAGGAAGGAGGGAGAGAGGAAGGAAAAGAAAGAAGGAAGAAAGAAGGATGGAGGGAGGAAGGAAAGGAAGGAAGGAAGCTGCTTACTCCTGCCTTGGTCATAGTGACTCAGAGAGATATTTCCAGTGGGCTCATCAGTGAAGGGGCGGAGACCATGGCGGCTGGTGGCGCTCATCATTATCACTCATAAAACGTATGTCCTCTGAAGAGGGGCATTGACAGCACCATTCTCATCTCAGAAGAGGGGCATTTCCTGCTCACATGGAAGAGCACATGTGAGGGACATTTAACAAAGAATGTGTTACAGACGCGATGAAGAAGCTGCCTGCCCCCCAAGAAGAGTTGCTCCAAAGGGCTGTGGGGCAAATGGAACCAAGATGTAGTCTCAGAGGCTCACAGGAGGTTGCCAGAGAGGTTCCCAGTGTCCCCAGTTCTGAACCACCCTCTGTGTATCCAAAGCTTGTATCACAAAGGCTCTATTTAGAAAGTAGAGAGGTTTTACAATTGGCACATTTCTGTAAACACATAGATTTAATTCCAATTTTACAGCTCAGTTACTCCCTGTAACACACAGTCCATAAAGCATTTACAATGTTGTTTGAAATCTATTACTATTTACATTCCCTTCCCTCCATCCAGGTAGGATGGATCTAGGAACTTGGCCAGAGTCCCAGGGAAACAGCTAGGATTAAATAGAAACCACAAAATGTACAGCAATAACAAGAACCCCAAATGGGACATGCAAAGAACAGGGATCCCCAAACAGAAGTCCCCCAGATGAAGAGGATCTGGGTCATGCGGGGGCAAGGTCAGGGACACAGGAGGACTTGGTAGATTCCCTTGGGAGACCAGATGGATATTCAGCCCTACCTCACAGCCCACATTTTATGTGAATTTGTTCTTTCAGCACCCCATCAAAAACATCTCCTTTTGGTGTATTTTGGAGGGGAAGGATGTTTTTGTTTTTTTAAGTAATCTCTATATCCAATGTGGGGCTCGACCCCAAGATTGAGAGTCACATACTTTACTGACTGAGCCAGCCAGGCGCCCCCAAGTTCACCCCCTTTTGGTACTCAGAGATGGATGTCTATGTCCATTGCCTCGTGTCATGTAAATTTCTCCAGCAGTATTCTGCACCCAACACTGCCCTAGGTCAGTGCCCTGGGTCCTGTTGACATGGACACTATACCCATCATGGTTTCACAGCTCATTCTCCTGACCCCTCAGGGCAGGCTGCCCTGAGGGAGCCAGAGAGGTCCCTTGCCTGACCGTAGAGTGAGTTAACTTTTCCCGAGGGTTGACTCAGGTTTGATGAGACCTCAAGCTCTTATCATTTCAGTCCCTTTAAAATAAAAACAATGCAAAATTACAAATACAAAATCAGGTACAGGGCCTTGAAAGAATCCCAAGTCCCCATGCTTAAACCTGTCTTTTCAGTAGACCCACTTCTGTCCCTCCCCAAGCTTTGACCACCCGAGATCTTTGATGGCTCCTGTCTGGTAGTAGGAAGCAAGGCTTGACCTCATTTTCCCAGCAACAGAGATGCCTAGCTATTGGTTTTCAAGCTCAGGGTAGAAATTAGAAAGATCAGAGTAAGAAGCAAAAAGAAGTCAGCAAAGCTAAGGAGTATTAATGGATTGAAGCTCTGGGTTAATCAATTAAAAAGTAATCATTTTAAAATACCATTTTAGAAATTTATGCAGAATATTTACTGGTTTATTTTTTTTTAAATTCTACTTATTTATTTGAGATAGAGTGAGAGAGAGCAAGAGAGAGCACAAGCAGGGGGAGGGTCAGAGGGAGGAGAAGCAGACTCCCCACTGAGCAGGGAGCCTATGTGGGGCTCCATCTCAGGACCCCAGGATCATGACCCAAGCCAAAGGCAGATGCTTAATCAACTGAGCAACCCAGGCGCCCCAATATTTATTGGCTTAAATAAAGTTATGAGATGTTTTTTACCAGCATACAACATTTTACATTTATATATTTTTGTTGCTACTGCTGTTATTCTTCAATTCCATAAACCCCTGGAGAAACTGATCACTCATTGCCTTGGGGACACAATACCTCGGATATTGAGCTGTTTCTGAGCTATGTACCAAACAACATACGAAATTCTGTTTTTTGCCTTTATAGCCGACTTGGCTGCCAATAGGGCAAGTCTAAGGCAGGAAGCATATCTCATCTCCTGCTTAGTTTTGATCCCTTGGCTACTGAAGCTGCTGTGATATGAACAGAAGAAGGAAACATTTCAAAATCCATAGTGAATTAGACCAATGAACCAAGCAGCCAGACTCAGTGAGGACAAATAGCTCCTGCCATCATTAAGGGCTGAAATCTATGCCTGCAAAAGTATAGTGACACCTTAGACCAAAGTAAACCAACAGGAGTTTCAGCCCACGTCTGTGAACAACCCTCATTTGAGCTCAGCATCTCCAGGCCAGGTAGGGGGTACATCAGGCTCAGCTAGAAGGACCCCAACACAGCAGTAAGAACATGTCCTCTGGGTGCCACGGCCTTTATTATTGGAAACTCCAGGCCAGAAGGGAAACAGAGAATTAGGGACAGAGTGTCAAGTCAGGAAACCACATATGACTCTGGGAGGGGTAGAGAAAGGTTCCCACGGGGAGGAGACTCAGGCAGGTAAGGGGAAGGCAGAAGTACCCAGGGGAAGGAAGGGACCAGGGACTGAGAGAGGGCCTGCCAGCTGCCCTTGGCACCAGTCCTGAGGACTTAGTGTGTCTTCAGTGGCCAGAGACAGTTCTCTAAGGGTTCACGCCGGGCTGCCCTCTGGCTTCAAGCCAGCCAGGAGAGCAAAGGAGGTTGGAACCATCCTTCTGACGCATCCTTGTCAGGAAGGGAATGAAAGTATTCTAAGGAGATCCCTGTCCATATCAAATCTTTTCACTTTGGAAGCTTCCTGCTGGCATTTCCTGATTGTGTTTGGGTCCTCTCACCAGATTGGAAGGTTCCTGGAAGAACACGCCTTATCTAATAATAACAGTTTCCTCTCGTAGAGCTCTTACTGTGTGCTAGGAATTGCTCCAGCCATTTTATCTTCAATGGTCTCTCTTCATCCTCCCGATACCATTTTGTACCTTAGGAACTCAGGGCTCAGACCAGACTTTATTTGCCTAGGAAAGCACAGCTCATTCAGTGGTATAACTAGCACTCAAGTCCAGGGTATCTGATTCTAAAGCCAATTACTAAATGTTTGCCAAATTCATTGAACTAGTTCCTACTGGATATGAAGATGTGAATACAGTCAGCTCCTGATTTGCAATGATTAAAAACAATCCTAAAGCAGTTAATCCAAAAGTCATCACCATTTGGCTCCAGAATATACTTTTGTCCACATAGTTGAGCCATATGTTTGACCATGGGTATGTTTGCTATTCCAGGAATTTACAACTTTAAACAAAACGATAAAGACACGCAATAAAGGAGCTCAAAAGGATGAGTTTTCCAACTCTGATTTTCCTACTGATTTTCCTCTGATTTTCCAACTCTAAGTTCTCCCTCCACAGACATCAGCCCTGAGCCCGCTTCTCCTCTCCATCCTAATCCTCTTCACTTTTAATTTCGGGTCCCAACCTCCCTTGAGCTTCCAGATTCACATATGCACCTGCTTCTCTGACATCTCCACTTTGGTGGCTCACAGGCATCTGAGACGTCCTCCGCAGCAGAACCCAGTGTCCCACCACCTTCCGTGCCTGTCCTCCCAGTGTTCTCCATCTCAGCACGTGACATCACCTCCCACCCAACAGCTCAGACTAAAAGCTTAGAAGTCATCCCTGATTGCTCCTCCAAATCCCACCTATTGCTGATTCTTGCTGGCTCCTCCTCCAACATCCCTCCTGGATCTCACTTAAGCTGTCATCAGCTTTGTGAGCTTACAGAGGAAGGCTCAGTCCTCTCACCTACAAAATGGGTAGCCCAGATATTTTACTTTATTTTCTACTTTAATTATCAAATTGTTAAGAAAGATGCTAATGTTTTTCAGGGATAGCCCTCCTCAGAAGAGGGGGATTGTCCTTTCCACGTCTGTGATTCTGATAGAAAATTTAAGATGCCATACATTCCATTACCAAAATATTTCCTGGTCGATCCACAAATTCATATGACAAAATTCTTCTCTTGGGAAAATCACTTACCTATTTTAGTTAGGGTTGGCTTTTTTTTTCCCTTTCTGATGCCAGCTGTTTAAAAAAAATAATAAAACTTTAAGAAGATAATATGGGTATATCATCTTTACATAAAAACAAAAGTTAAAGGTTAACTTACTCAACAAGAATGTGTTTTTTAATGACAAAGATGGTCTTAAAGTAAACTGGGCAATCAAGAACTCCCTTAGCAGCATTAAATAAATTCCTCTTCTGTGAAGTATCAGGAACTGTTTATTTCTCCATGCCCTCAAAGGCAATCTGGATTTTCAGTTAGCCATCCACAGAGGTAGACTGAAAGGGTAGCTGTAGTTGCTGGTAGATTAATTAGAATATTTTTTTCAAATATTTTTAACACACTCTTCCAGTTATGCAACCAACCTTAAAAAGTAGATCTTAAAATCCTGGAGTCTATAACACTTTGGGTCAGTTTATATAAGAGAGAGACAGAGAGACAGAGTGTGTGTGTGTATGTGTGTGCGCTTAATCTTGTGCAGGATTCCTTTTCGATCTGTGGCCTGTGTGAACTGACAGGCCCCAAGCAATAGTGTAGAAATAGACAGCACCACTCCAAGGCTATGCTCTCTGGTATACATTCCCAAGAAATGTAATCCTGTGGTTTCCAATCTCATTTCTCTTAGAATACAGATACGAGTGAATTTTACTTTGAAAAGAACACATGCTCTTTGGTTTACATTAACATTAATCTGAGACACATAAAGAAAAGAGAGCCATTTGGGACCAATATTTACTAAATCTAAATCTCCGTTATGCTGCATCAGACCTAATTAGTGCTTAATTTCTAACTTAATTGTGACGGGGTCCCTCTGTTTACATTTCTGAGATTAAACAAGCCATCACCTCCTCAGTGATCCCTCTTGAAGAAGAAACACACCTGGCTTGAAAGTTAGCTTTGGTCCTTAGTCGCTCCTGCCTCACCTTTTTTCCCTTACAGACTAAACAAACAAACAAAAAACATAGTTGCTCCCTGCCCGGCTGTCAGGGAAAATAGAAAGTCTTATTGACAACCCAATGAAATACCTGCAGTCAATTTCATTCAAAACTTACAGGAGTGTGCTGGGGTCATAGAATGACTGATAATTTAATTCTACTGCATTGATAGCGGAGAGCGGCTCATGGTTGTTTTCCTGTCAGTTACTTGAGAAACTAGCGATTAATGATTTAAACTTTAAAAACAGCAGTATTGATACATTCACATGCCATGCCTTTCTGTTAGACAGCTCTTGCCTAACTAAGGCTACCAACAAAAATACCACAGAAAAATTAGATCTCTCACTGAGATCCTGGCCTCATCATTTGATAAGTTTATAAAACAGCATCTTCATAGATTAGGTGGTAGGTGATGGATTAGGGCTCCATTTAGTTTCCTGGATTGCCAAATAGAGAATGTAATTTCCAATCTCAGTGTGTGCCCAGGATGAAGATAATTCCCTAAAAAGAAAGAGCAATTTGGAGCAACTCTGACTTGTGGCTGCTAGAGCAGGATGCAGGGGTGGGCAGATACAGCTCATGAAGAGAAGGAAGGTGGCCTGCAATTAAACATACAAAGGAATTCCCTGTGGTTTGGGGGCTTTTTAAAGCTGTGACTTGGGGGTCATGTGACTCGTGACCAAGGACGGAAGGAGCTAAGTCACGCACTGAAGGTAATGAAGACTGGGGTGACTTAGTTTCCTAACAATGTGTTCCAGCACCACGGGACTTTGACTTCTGTGCCTGCCGCTGGGCAACAGCTCTTAGTTGGCTAAGCCATGCTCATGAGTCCTAACTGCTCTAACCCTAACCCCAACGACACTTGGACTCTATTCCTTTCATCTCCCCTTGCCTGGAACAATGATCGATTTGTCATTAATATGGAGCATGGTTTTGTTTTAGTGGCTTAAGAGACATTATCCTGTACTGCACCAAAACCGTGTTAAATAAACTATTGCCAAAGACGATCTCAGTCCCTCAGCACGAATTTGCCCCCAAACAAAACAATCATACTGATTCAAAGAGACCATACCCTAAGTATTATTTTTTAATCACTTGAGTGGTCCCCTTTGATACCTCTTACTTAAATGTCTTAAAGCACAGAGGCTCTCATGGCCCCAGCAGAGGATGGCAACAGGTATTTGTGTGTGTGTGTGTGTGTGTGTGTGTGTGTGTGGCTTGACAAAGGCTGCCCATCCATACAGATGTTACGCAGAGCCCCATGTTATTAGAGCTTCTCTAAGGTTAAAGGGCCCAAATCAAAACCTACTTTTGGGAAAACACACCATGGGAGTTCACATTCAGGAAGGAGCTAATCAGGTGGGATTCTAGAATCCAGCCTGAGCTGTCAGAGGCAGATGGTAGGTAAAGAGTGGGAACCCTTGATCTGAAGACCAAACAGAAACCATCGCCCCCTCTGCCACCTCCAACCCTCCAGAGATGTTGAGCTTCTCAGGAACAACTAAACATTGAATATAAAGAGTTCTAACATTGGGATCCTGAGTTGTGACCCCTTTGACCAAGTATAATCCTAAGGAACGTTGTTCTACTTCAAGAATCACTTCGACGCCATGCAGGAATTTGTACCTTTTTGTCTGTTGCACATCCTAACAAAGAGTTGCTTCATTCACCTTTCAGAGGGTTGGAGAGAGGATTCTGAATGCCCGGAATGGGCCCTCCCTCCTGGGCCTTGGTTAGACTGGGTTCTCTGGCACACAGTAAACCATTCCTGCTTAGAATGTTTGGTTCATTTAGTGTGGTCGTAAGCAACAGCCTCCTCTGTGCTGGCTTTCTCAACGCATGCTCATTCCTGCCTGCTCACGTGAATAACTGTCATTCAATCTACTTGTTTCTGCCCTATAGTATTTTATTTACTTATTTATTTTATCTTTTTTTTAAAGATTTTATTTATTTGACAGACAGAAACACAGCGAGAGAGGGAACGCAAGCAGAGGGAACGGTAGCGGGAGAAGCAGGCTTCCCGCAAAGCAGAGAGCCCGATGCGGGGCTCGATCCCAGGCCCCTGGGATCTGACCTGGGCCAAAGGCAGACGCTTAACGGCTGAGCCACCCAGGTGCCCCTGCCCTATAGTATTTTAAACAAATGATGTAAACTTGAGAAATCTAACTACCAAAGCATATTGTTGCGTTTCTAGAATCAGTAAGTCTTTGAAATCAATAGCAGCTTTGTCTGTGTGTTGGTGTGTATTTTCCAGAGACCTGTGGCAGTTTCCAAATGTCACCGCTTTCCTTTGCATTGTAATCTCCACCCAGGAAACTCCTTGGCTAGGTGCTGGGTGAGTGTTAACATGAAGGGAAAGCTGGTAAATTCGATATAAGGACCCTTCACTCCTTTCTTCCTCCTCCCCCTCCAACACACCTAGAGTATGTGCACATGAACACACACACACACACACACACACACACACACACACACACACACACCAGAGAGTGGAGAGCCCTGTGCTAAAGACAGATGGTAGATAGAATGTTTCTCCCAGGTTTTCATGTGAGGCCCCTGTTGCCTTCATTTGCTGGGCAAGACACTCGAACTCACGGGACATCTTTGACAAACACGGTCAACAGCAGAGTGAAAAGCCACCAAAATGACATTTTACACTTAAAGTTGTCAACCAAAGCTTAAGCTTCCGTTTTTTAATAACTATTCCTCACTGAGGACTTGCTAAGTACCGTGCTTTGTACTAAGCATTCCACTTAGTGCTGTTCATGCATTAAATGCATTCTGCCCCTAAATCCTGTGATGTACATATTATTACTTCCATTTTATAGGTGGAAAACCAAAGAAGGGACTTAGGAAGTTTCCAAGTTCATAGATCCAGTAAACAGTATGGCTAGAATTTGAACCCAGGTCTCCTGTGCCCTTCCCAATTACATAATACTGCTCTTGGGTTGCATTCTTCAAGACAATATGGTTTCATGGAAGAAGCTCTGCATTTGGAGTAAGACAGCATCTTCACTAAGGGCCAGCTCTGCCTCCAAATGTGAACTTGGGCAAGTAATTTGAGCTTTCTTTTTTTCCTAAGATTTTACTTATTTATTTGTCAGAGAGGGTGAGCACAAGCAGGGGGAGCAGCAGGCAGAGGGAGAAGCAGGCTCCCTACCAAGCAAGGGGCCCGATGCAGGACTCGATCCCAGGACTTTGGGATCATGACCTGAGCCGAGGGCAGAGGCTTAATTGACTGGGCCACCCAGGCGTCCCTAATTTGAGCCTTATGATTTCACCTCTGCTTTTCTTGTCTATAGAGTTCCACCAAGATTACTGAGAGGCTCAAATAAGAGAATGTGTGGAAAACCATTTGCAACCTGAGGTGCACTTTAGATGGCAGGGTCATGGTGGAAGCCCGCTGCCCCGTGGTGCTGGGGTGCGTCACTTTCTCTTCGCTTGAACTGTGACAAAGGCAATGGATAAAGCCCTGTATTAACATGGCTCTGGAGCCTTGTGTTTAGATTTCACACTAAAGTAGGAGTCCCGACAGTTATGAATCTAAGGTCAAGCCGTGCCTGCTACAGACCCTAGTTTTTACCTCCATGCATTGTGCTGCCCAGAGCAGCATCTGCAAGGAAGGCACTGTACCTTTCCAGCAATGAGAAGAAATAAAAAGACTCTCAGTGTCTAACTTTATAGAGCAGTAATTCTTTCTGAACAGAGCTCACACCGCACTGTTTATCTTTGAAGAGCCTCATGACATGTGCCAGAATGTCAGCACAACCAGAGAGATCCTTGCCATTTCAACAATGTATCAGCATAGACTCAGGAGCAACACCTGCTTTGTGATTTGTGAGTTTTGCCCTTCAGCCAACAGGTCCTCACAACCTCTGCTGCCGTCCTCTACAGAACTTAACCTCTATTTTATTAATAGTTTTGAGTGAAATAGACGCTAAGTTTAGTATTCTAACTTCTAAGGAAAACTGTTTTCAGATTCGGTTTTGGTTGGGCATTACCCATCGTTCCTCCAGTCTGTGATCTAAGAACCGGGGGACCCTCGTGGAGGGAAGCCTCCCGCCTTCCCTTGCTAGAGCTGGCAGCACATTCAGTAACCACCTCCTGCGAGGGATTCGATGGAGAGTGCTGAGCCAGG
>CM053606.1:66563058-66584960 GCA_028646535.1 Procyon lotor | reverse complement strand
TTAGTGACTCCCATTCATCAGCCCACAAAGACTGATGGAAAAAGCCAGAACATCTATATATTATTAACTGTCCCAAACACTGGAATACTTGCTTAGAATATGAAATCTGAGTAAGGATTAGAGTAAGCAGAGTTTCACGTGTCATACATCTGTGAGAGGGAAATGGATGGAGTTGGCGTTAGTGTCAGGAACAGCACATAACCTGCAGCTGGTATTATTGCTGGGCCAGCTGGCAGTCAACCACCATCACTGGAGGCACTGAGGGGGGTTTTGTCACAGATGTGGTCTTCTTCAGCTCAGTGTTTGGGAATAGATGACCCATAAAGGAGATATACCCATCCCAAGGAGTAGGATGCTTGCATCTGGAGTCAGGGGTGCTCTCTCCATTGGATAATGACAATGGTAAATCATATCTAAAAAGTTGACTGCTTGGATGTGAGGTATGAGGGAAAAGTAGGAATCAAAGATGACCCTGAGGTTTATGACTTGAGTAACTGGATGAATAATGGAGCCTCATACTGAGGGAAAGAACAGTAGATCCCGAGTTGACTCTTGGACGTACTAGAGGGTTGGAGAATGCCTTTGAGATATTCGATTTGAAATGTCTTGTAGGCAATGACCTATTTGGATCTGTTACTCAGATGTGTGATCTGTGCCAGAGGTAAAAATGTGGGTTTTTTTCAGTGTATTAATAACTAAAGTCATGGGAATTGATGATATTTTCTCAGGGAAAAGTATAGAGAACAAAGAGTAGAGGGTTTAAGACAGAATTCTGAGGAACGCCAACATTCAGTTGTTGGGTAGAGGTTGAGAAGCTGACATATGAGACTAAGGAAGAATTGCCAAAAAAAAGCTGAAAGAAAATCTGGAGTGTGCTCACATGGAAACCAAAACCAGAAACTATTTAAAGAAAAGCATGTAGGTGCTTTGAATGGTGATGTAGGTTCCAAGTATGAAATGGCTCGGCATTGCTCAGTGAAGTGTCTTGGATTTAGCAAGATTCCACCTGGTGCAGACATGGTCACTGGCAGCAACGTGTCCTGTTAGGGACTTTGAGGAGTCCAGGAAAAATGCTCTGCATCACACTGCATCTATCCCCCAAGAGCGGGTGGGAGGGAACATTCGTTTGGACTAAATTGTTGTATGTTTTGCTCTATAAATAAGGAGATGGGGGAATTTAATTGGATTAACAGCAACAAAAGAACTGAAAAGAGACATTGGAATTTAGCAATATAATGTTTTCTGGTGACATTAACAAAGCAGTTTCAGCGTAGTGATAGGGTTGGTCTGAGAGGGGGCTGAGGAACCAAAGGCTCATTCCCAGAAGAGAGAGATTGAGAGAGAGAGTGTGCATGAAATGCAAATTTCTGTAACTTAACATGAGCGGAAAACTGGATCAGAGTATTGCAAAATACCCTTTAAAAAGCTATTGTGTTCTTATACTCTTAACTATAGAGAACAAACTGATGTTTACCAGAGAGGAGAGGGTGGTGGGGGATGGGTGAATTCGGTGATGGGGATTGAGGAGTAGGCTTGTTCTGATGACAGCACTGATGACAGGGAGTTGCATGGAAGTGTCGAATCACTAAACTGTACACCTGAAACTAATATTACAATGTGTCTTAACTAACTGGAATTTAAATAAAAACTTGGGAAAAAAAAGTGATTGTAATTCTCGGCTTTAGAGATTGCACTTTAGCATGCTAGTTTGGTCTTTCTTTCCAAGAGCCACCAGTGATTAAAAAAAAAATGTTTGGAAATGCTAGACTGTTTCTGGGAATATTTGATGCCCAAGGAGTATGACCTGAAACACTGACACAAGAGGAATGTTGGTGTCAGCGCTTAAGAGTGAGTAGGTACATATGGCCTGTCTAGATTAAATCAAGGTTGAAGTTCACAACTGAGAAATATTGAACATACACGTTGGATGACATCTAACAAACCTCAGTCTGTGGGATGGAACTTTAATAAAATTAAGGGACCACGTGCTGCACTCAGCCACATACCTAACTCCCACTCCTATCTAGAAGCATCATTCTTGGCTTAAACCAGCAAACAGAAATACAAAAGCATGCTGTTCCTTTGCATTCCGTTTGGGAACAGGTTAACTTTGAAAAACTCCCAGAGGTGTCAGATTCATGCAGGACCAGGTGAAGAGGAAAATCCAGATGCTTCCATGAGCAGTCGGGTAGTAGATATTTTCTCCTCTTGGGATGGAGAGGGTCCCTTTATTTCCCCTTAAACAGTCATCCTCTCCTCCTCACTCACAATTTAAAGCCCTCTCCAGGTTTCACATTCTCTTTCATCTTTTCTTTCCATAATCAAGGACGGCTGTTTTTAACCTGTTTCCCAAAGGACAAAGGGTCTGGTACACCAGGCTGTAGTAGCTACCGTCGTGCACAAATCCTAAAAATACAATAGCTACTAACTTGTTTTCCTGTTGTACGGTTTCCATTTGTCTCTGGGCAAAGCAGGCAAATACTAACCTGTACTGAAGACCTGAAGATACGCCAAAGGAAAGGTCTGTCTCAATACTTTGCTTTTCTGAAAAAGCAGAGGACCCCACCGTCATGTTGCAGATTTGAAGGCCAGAGTCTTTGTCATCAGACAGATCTGGATTCAAATCTTCGTCCTGTCATTTGTCAGCTGTGTGATCTTGAGAACTTTGCTTCTCAATTCCCATTTTTTGATCTGCGTAATGGGTACAAATAGGTTTATTGTGAAGACTCAATGAGATAATTTATATAAAACCCCCAACATAGTATCTGACATAGAGTAAGGAGGCTCAGTCTATTGTTAGACTATTAGTATTAGTAGATATATTAAAAGTACTAAAAATATATCATAAATTAAAAATAATTGGCCATATGATTTCTAATATTATAAGAGAAAAGTAATTGGAATACAGCTTTCATGAATGAGCCTCATATATAGTAAAATTTTTCTAGAATTTAAAAGATCTTTAAAGAGACTTTGATTTTTAAAAAAGCAAGGATTGAGTGGCCCTTTAATAAGACAGACTTTTACCACCACAGAACGAATCCAAGAAACCTTCATCCAAAAATTATTGCCGCATCAATTTTAGGAACTCAGGCTGAGACACCATGCCAACCCTGCCCCAACCCCACTTTGCATACAGGATAGTTATCAACTTGAATAAAATAATTTAAAGATCAATATGCTATGATAAAAGACATTTTAAAAATTCAGTACAGAAGCAGTAAATAGCATTTAAATTTTTTTTTAATAGCATTTAAATTTTTATGGTGATGTTAATGTTGAAAATTCTTAAGATCAAAATTTTTAAAATACAACTTTCATTTTTAAAGAAAAGAAGAGAAAGCTAGTTATAGAATGAAGAAAATGGAATGAATTTAGTTAACTCTTTAGATATTTTATTTTCTTTAATTCCTTTTAAAATTTGACCTGCATCAACTCCATTTAATGGAGCTACCATTGGGGTCCCTGGGTGGCTCAGTCAGTTAAGCAGCTGACTCTTGATTTCAGTTCTGGTCATGATCTCAGGGTCCTGGGATTGAGCCCCGGTGCGGCTCTGAGCTCAGTGGGGAGTCTGCTTGGGATTCTCTCTCTCCCTCTTCTTCTGCCCCCTTCCCTGTTCTCTCTCTCCCTCTCTCAAATAAATAAGTAAATCTTAAAAAAAAAAAAAATAATGTGGCTGCCATTGACTAGAAATACACAATTATCTTACTTTCTATTTTCATTCATTTAACAAATATTTATTGATAGCCACACTAACACTTACTTGCTTTATGCGGTGATCTAAAACAGTGTTTAATAGTAAAACATCTCTTTGACAATAGAGTATCTTTATACGTTAGCAAAAAAAAGTTAATACTTAAATCATTTTAGTGTTTGTGATTCATTATGACCTCCAAAAGGCAGATTTTAGAGAATGAAGGCCAAGGTATTTTATATCTGTGACAGAAAATAATGTGAGAACAGACTCCAAAGAATTTAACTTGAAGTGGTTGCTCTTATTGCATACAAAACAGGCTTTGTCTCCACTTACTTGGCCAAGGGTGATAAAGAGGATAAGCAACAGTATTGTCCAGAGGCCAAAAGATCCTACAGGCAAAAAATTACAGATGGCTTCACAATACAGCTCAAGTTCCTGGCATTTTGTAAAGGACGAATTTAGGAATACAGTAAATTTTTGTTTATCTTGGAATTCAAACAACAAGCATATGCAAATAGCTAAGATACTTTCCCTTCTTATTCTACTCTCTATTTTTATGGTAAAAAAAAGAAGACAAATAGGAAATATGTTATCACCAGAATTTTGGTTTAAAATTTAAACAAAACAAAAGAAACCCCCCCAAACAAAAAACAACAAAAAAGAAAAATATCAAAACCAGTGTATGCCATAGTGTCAGTACCAATTCAATGTAATTTCTCACATCTCACACTGAAAACTGCTGAGGGTCACATAAATCAAACTATACCAGACCAACATTTACTGTGCATTTATTTACACAGGCAGCAAGTATATACTGAGCCCCCTGTGGCAGGTATACAATAGACTCACAATACAATTTGGTGCAAAGCATTTAGGGAACGTGCATGGATTAGAACCTTCACGTAAGGAAATAATGAGAGAAAAGGTTGGGAAAATAGTTTGGAACCTATCTCTGAAAGACCTTTGACTATCAGGCTAAATAATCATGGAAGAATTTTTGAGGCAAGGAGTGATATGATCAAAGGAATGTTCTAGGAATATTGTACTCATTTGGAAGCAGTAACAGGCTTGTGTTCTTCCTCTCCCCTTACATGGAACCATTGCTGAACTGGGCGAAGGACCAGCGTGTGGTATTCTGGGAGCTTAGTGATTAGAGTTTTTGGTAAAGATTTTATTTATATATTTGATAGAGAGAGAGAGAGAACGAACCAGCAGGGGGAATGGCAAGCAGAGGGAGAAGCAGGCTCCCTGCTGAGCAAGGAGCCTGCCGTGGGATTTGACCCCATGACCCTGGGATCTTGACCCTAGCCAAAGGCAACCACTTAACCAATTGAGCCACCCAGTTGCCCCAAGGGAGCTTAGTGATTATTAACAGGGATCCTTCATCTGAGATGGTCAGTGGATTTGCTGGCTCAAGAGAAGTAAGCCAAGTCACAAATTATAAAGGAAAGTTGAAGTTCAACATGCCAGGTAAGTGATCAAGCAGTACAAAATCAGGAACAGACCAGGAACAGAAACAGAAGCTGAGGTATGAACCAACAAGTTAAAATGAGAGAGGTGAAAGTGAATGAAAGAAGTCAGAGGTGGAAAAGAAAGGAAAGTGTTGGGGCGTAGAGAATGGGCAAGTCTACTTCTCCTGAAGGGCCAGGAATGGTAGCACAGTAACAGAAAATAAGGGGAAAATGGGAGAGATAAAATATAGAAGACAACATTCAGGGTATCTGATGACACATCTCTTTTCTGAGAACATGAGTGTGAACCTGGATTGCTATATTTACATTTCATGAGTCTGTTTCTTGTCCATAGCTGATTGCACCAAGGTGGACACTTGACTAGACCGGGCCAATCATCAAATTCCTGAGAATTTGCAATTTGGAATGAGACATCTGGTAAGTTTGAAATCTCCCCATGAAGAAAGATGGTATTAATTTGAAAGCTACATTGGCTACATAAAAATAAAAATGTGGAGGGTAGCACTTTCGGATCCTACCTAAAGATAGGGGCTGGTTGCCAGGAGAACTAACCATGTGATTAGAGGGTTGGAACTTTCAGTGCCCCTTGTTCCCACCTGCTAGGAGGGGTGGGGGCTAGAGATTGAATTGGTCCCCAACGACCACTGAGTTATTCAGTCATATCTTTGAAATGAAGCTTCCACAAACCCCCAAAAGAATAGGGTTCAGAGAGCTTCCAGGTTGGTTAACATGTGGAGAGTCAGGGAGAGTGGTGCAGTCAGAGAGGTCACAGAAGTTCTGTGCCTTCTGTTTACTTTGTCCTATATATCTTTGCCATCGGCCTCTTCCTAAATTGTATCCTGAGGTCTTTTTATAATGTTGAACTTCTAAGTAAAACAACTAGTTATTTTACCAGCAAAATGAGTTTATTTTGGAATAGCAGAGAAATTTCAATTCAGACTCTGTCTCAATTGAAGCTCTGTCATACCATTGTCAAGTCCAATAATCAAAGAGCTCTGTCATACCATTGTCAAGTCCAATAATCAAAGAGCTCTGTCATACCATTGTCAAGTCCAATAATCAAAGAAGAGGACTGTTACTTTATAGAGAAAAGGAGGAAATGAGGAGAGGCTGCTTTGAAGTTTACTGTGAGAAAGTGACAGTTCAGGGTGGTGACAATTTCTGATTGGCTGAGTTGTACTATTTTCTTGTTGGTCAAACTTGTTGACAAACAAGGAGAATTTATTCCTCCTTCCTGTTGGAGTAGTAAAATAGGCTTTTTCATGTTGGGAATGCAAAGCCCCCTGTGGCAAGGGGGAATGGCAAGCTATATTGGCTACATAAAAATAAAAATGTGGAGGGTAGCACTTTTAGATCCTACCTAAAGATAGGGGCTGGTTGCCAGGAGAACTCACCATGTGATTAGAGGGTTGGAACCTCTTCCTATTTGGGTCTGCAACTGATCACAAGTGATGGGGCATGAGAGTGCCCCCTTCTGGCCTCCTGACTCCATTTTAAAATGAGTTATTTAGTTTGACACTGCACAGGTGATCTAGTAAGTCAACTGTTTCTCTGAGTTCTGTAAGCCATTCTAACAAATTAATTGAAACTAAGGCAGTGGGGCATTAGACCTCCCATCTACAGCCAGTTGGTCGGAAGCACAAGGGATAATCAGGGCTCCTGGACTGGCCTCTGAAGGGTGGTGGAGGGGGATTGTCCTGTGGGACTGAGTCCTTAACCTGTGGGACCTGGTGCTATCTTTAGGTGGACAGTGTCAGAAATGAGTTGAACTGTAGGACACCCAGCTGGTATAGGAGAATTGCTGGGTGCTGTGGGGACTCCCCACTTCCACACTGGAATTGGCCTCAGAATCATTGCCAATAAATTCTTTTGCGGAAGCTAATTTGAAATGTGTCTGCTACTTTCATCAGAATCAGTGAAGTCTGATTGCTCGAATTTCCTCGGCCATCCGATAAGCCTCCCACAAGGATGAAAGTGGCAGATTGTGTACCTCTTATCTTTGCTGAGATTCCAGAACTTGTGCCTTGAGTGGATGCCAAGATTAGAGCTAGGGCAAATGACCAAGGTCAGGGTTAGTAATCTACGGGGATGGTGGAGGGTGTGGAATCAAGATGTGAAAGGGACTTAAGACACAGAAGGCAGAGAGAGGGCAGTTTAAGTTCGGTAAAAATTTGAAGGGGTTTGGATGGGGCCATTCATGCTAGCTTATATAGGACGGTTGGGTGCATTGAGAGCTGGAGTGGATAATGGTGGCTGACCGGATATCGGGGCCAAGGACCTGAGATAATGCCAGGTTCTGAGACACCCTCTAAATTATCTAATAATAATAATAATAATATAAATTTGTTAGTAGGTACTGTAAATAATTAATGAAGATTATTGTCATTACCGACTATATTTTATTATAGTTCATTGTAATGACCACAGCCATCGTTTTTTGAGCCTCTACTAATGTCCTAGTTATTGTGTTAAGTACATTATTCACATCTGTAATCCTCTAGTAATGATAATATCCTCTAATAACTCTGGAAAGCGATTGCTATTATCTTATGTATCTGTGGTTCATAGATTAATCGGAAATATTAAAGTAAGTATGAACTTTACTTTCTGAAAGCAGCCAGGGTAGCCTTAACTTTCCGTGGCAAAGTATCCCCAGGGCATTACTATCCCCGTGGATTAGTAATCCCGGTTTTGGTCATTTGCCCTAGCTCTAAGCTCAGCATCTGTTCAGGGCTCAATTTCTGGACTCTTGGCAAAGATAAGAAGTATCCAATCTGTACATGAATATATAATAAAGTGGAGGTTTCATAGAAACACGCATATATATCATTTGTGTCCAGGTGGTGCCACCTTTCTGGGCTTACAAAATGGCACAATCATGGGAAAGCACCGAAAGTCAGGCAGTTTCAATCATGCTCACAAATATGAACGGAGGAAAATTCCAAGAACCTGGACAAGAGCTCTTATATTCCGGCTTTTTAAAAGCTGGACTTGTCTCAGCCTTGCTATGCCTGTGGGGCTTGGTACAGAAAGCTGTGCCTGACACATCTCATCTTTAATTCTTTTCTATCTATTTCCTTTCTAAATAAAGAACATGAGTGATTGCAGCCCCAGTCATTTATATTACAGGAGTGCATTTCGAAAAGAGCAGAGCTTTTGTTTTCCTTGTCCATCCTGTTGTTGAGGTACTAATGAGCAGGGAAATAACCTAAAGGCAGCTCTCACTAAGAGAGGAACAACTGTAAATGGGGGAAAAAAACTATGATCCAGAATTCTATACTCAGTGAAAATATTTGAGGTCTCCAAATTAGCTACGGAATTAATGCTCAGCCTTGAATAATTGCAAGTTCTATGAATGTAAAAGAAAGTTTTATCAAAAATATTTATTAAAGAATTTTAATGCTTTATGAACTCCAAAGAATTTTTATGGAAGAACAAAACAATGGACACTTTTTTTTAAAGCCACGAAGCCTTTTTTTATCCCTCCTCTTATGAAATGTTTCATAGACAATGAGTATCTTCCTGATGAAACTATAACTATATGTTTTGGAAAAATGTGATAATTGGAATTAGACAGTTTATTCCTCATGGTTACCATAGCAAGATATTCTGAGGATTTTAAAAAGCAATAGAAAAAAAAATACCATGTGGGATAAAGATGAAATAGGGGCACCTGGGTGGCTCAGTGGGTTAAAGCTTCTGCCTTCAGCTCAGGTCATGATCTCAGGGTCCTGAGATCGAGCCCCACATCAAGCTCTCTGCTCAGCAGGGAGCCTGCTTTCCCCTCTCTCTCTGCCTACCTCTCTGCCTACTTGTGATGTCTCTCTGTTAAATAAATAAATATTTAAAAAACAAAACAAACAAAAAAGAAAAAGATGAAATGGAGAGTAATTAAAACATATTAGAAGTAGTAATAATCTTTTTAAAAATATCAAGAAAAGTCAACTAAAGCTTATTTATTACAACGAAAATACACCAATTTCATACACTTACTTGAACTTAGTTTTCTTTCCTTGCAAGGCAATTAGTGTCAGAATCTTCAATATTAAATTGCTCTTATTCTTTTTTTTGAGAGGATCAGGCCATCTAGTGGTAAGGAGTCTACCTATCACATGGGAGAGTAAATTCACGGGTTAACATTCGATGCTAAATGAGGGGGTGGGTTACTTTTGAGTGGGTCACTTATCTTTTTACAGCAAAGAACTGTCACACAGATATTTGTAAAACTATCTTGTTTTTTCTAATGTTGAAAAGGGAGAAATTCATCACAAATATTGAAAACAACACAGAAGTAATACCCAATTTGATAGTAGAAATAAAATTTAAAAATAATTACTTTCATATTCAAGAATCAGTTTCATATGACTCATATGAGTTTCTTTGATCAGAAAAAATGATGGAGCATCCTGGTAGCTGCCTAATGCTAAAATTTATTCCTAACATAGTTTTATTTGCGTTATTTACTCATATCATCTAAAAACTGCAATTCCAAATAACCAAGGTTTATTGATTAAGTTCTTATGTGATGGGTTACATAAAAATGTAACCAATTTATCCAGCAGATTGAAGTAATTGGAAAATAAACATGAAGTGGTTTTATCGTTCTCTAATCACTGATCTCTCAACACACTTTTAGGCAAATACATAACTTTCCAGCCAACTTCAGTTAAAAACTCTAATCTCATCTCCCTCCAATTACCCCCTTGCTTGATTGTGGCTCAAATGACAAGGACAGGGGTTAAGAGCTACCTTTTTACTGCTTTTCCTTTCCTCTCCCTTTTCAGACTCTCTTGGGCTTGAGGGCGGAGAGGAAAAGGCCAGGAGGAGAGGAAAAGGGAGAAGAGGAAAAGGAAAAGGGAGGAGAGGAAAAGGCCATCAGTCTTTTTATTTAGTTGAACTCATTACTAAAATCGTGGTACATTGCTGCTTCTCTGGTTAATGCTGACTGGTCATTTGTGCCTTCTATCTGACAGATGTCCACCTGCTGGTTCCAGTAGGGCCATTTGTGTTAGAGGAACCACTTCCTTGACACCCTCAAGAATGGTGTACACCATCTATTCTTGCTGCTGGTGTCACTTTAACCAACAGAATTCCCATCTAGCTGGGGTACAAGCAAGATGGCTAAAGTCTTACTCTCTTATTCTCCCCATGGAGAACTCATGCATTATTGCTATGCCTACTCCCTCAAAACCCTTTCTCTCTATCCCCCTCTAATCACTTTTTTCCTGCTCATGTAGGATCATGTACAATCAAGAATACTACTACCTAAGGAGATGCCCACTTGGAGAATGAGATTCCAGTCTCTCTGTGTATCATGAGCACCCACAACTTTATAAGTTACAGAGTTCATAAGTTATTAACTCCAAAAGTTATTATAATTATAATTATTTATTATTATTATTATTATTATCATTGATCCATTCATGGCTTTGGGATATGGTATGCTCAGAGAATTTCCAGGCCACAGCACAGGAAGGGGGAACTCAGATGGAATCTGGAAGAGTCTCTGAGTTGAGAAGGTACATAGAACTGAGAGTCTAAGGAAACCAAGGCAGCTAGAGTTCACAAGAAAGTGGATCAGAGAGAGGAGAGATATACAGAGAAAACCCCAGAGACCTGCAGAGGGTCCTCTCAAATATCCAACTGTGTAGTGATAAGCACAGCCAAGAAAGAAGAAAATTTTATCTTTGCCCAGGAAGCTTGTGCCTTGGTCTGGGAAGAAACCGCTCAAATGGATTCAAAGTAACAGAGCTAGGAATAAGCCCCATGCCCTACCCATAAGGACAACCTCAAGGTTTAAAGGGGATTAGAGAGTATATAAAAGCTATTTGCCTTACTGGTGGGGCACAATTAACTCTAAATTCAGTTCTACCCTGCTTCTGTCTACCAATCTTATAAGCAGGACACGAAAAGATTAAATTATTTCCAACCAACTTAGCCTGTGTCCTAAAACAAAGCCCAATGATATTATGGAAATACAAAAATATCTAGCATCTAAAAAATGAAAATTCACAATACACCCAATCTAATATTGCCAGCGATATAGAGAAGCAGGAAGATACAACCTATAATAGGGAGAAAAGTAATCAACTGAAACTGACCTAGAGCTGACAAAATTAGAATTAGCAGACAAAGACATTAGAACAGTTGTTATAATTACATTCCACATCATCAGAAAGTGAAATGGAGACATTGAAGATACAAAAAGACTCAACTCTAACTTCTAGAGATGAAACAATATGTAAAATAAAAATATACTGGATGGAGTTGCTGTGGATTAGACAGGCATTGCAGAAGAAAAAATTAGGGAATTCAAAGAGAGTAATAGAGACCTCCTGAAATGAAACAAAGAGAAAAGAGAATTTAAAAAATTCAATCAAGAATTCTAATATACATGTAATTAGAGTCTCTGAAGGATAAGAGAGTGAGGAACAGAAGAAATATTTGAAGAAATAATGGCCAAAAAAATGTCAAATTTGATGAAAAGTATTAACCAACAGAACCAAGAAGCTCAATGAAGCCAAAGTACAAGTAACAAAGAAAATTACACGGAGGAGGATCATATTCTAGCTGCTCAACCCCAGCAATAAAGAGAAAAATCAAAAAGGAGCCAAAGGTGAAAGAAACAAAGATACCTTATGTACAAAGAAACAAAGACAAAGATCACAGCAGACTTCTCACTGGAAAGAGTGTAAAAGAGAACATGCTGGAGCAACGTCTGTAAATGGGGAAAAACTATGATCCAGAATTCTATACCCAGGGAAAATGTCTTTTAAACACAAAGGCAAAATAACAACTTTTGTAGACATGCCAAAACTGGAAGAATTCATCACCAGCAGACCTTTACCGCTCAAGGAAGTTCTTCACCCAGAAAGACAATGACACAACGGGGAAATACAGATTTGAACAAAAGAATGTAGAGCAGGTAGAAAGGGCATCTCCACTGGAAAATATGTGGTTTTTTTTTCTTATTATTTGATCTCTCTCTCTCTCTCTTTTTTTTTTAAGATTTTATTTATTTGTTCCACAGAGGGGAGAGAGATCACAAGTAGGCAGGGTAAGAGGGGGAAGCAGGCTCCCCGCTGAGCAGAGAGCCCGATGTGGGGCTCGATCCCGGGACCCTGAGATCATGACCTGAGCCGAAGGCAGAGGCTTTAACCCACTGAACCACCCAGGTGCCCCTATTTGATCTCTTTAAAAGATAATTGCTATACAAAAATAATAATATATTATGATGACTATAAAATAAGCAGTAGTAAAATGATGACAGCAAAAGCACAAAGGCTGGAAGAAGTGAGAAATATGATCTTCTAAGTCTCTTACACTATATGTGAAATACCAAAATATTGCTTGAAGGCAGACTGTGACATGTTAAAGATGTACAGTATAAACCCCAAAACAACCCTAAAATAAGACAAAAGACAGCTAGTAAGTTGATAAAACAGATAAATTATAATAATATAACCTGTGCAATTAATACAAAAGAAGGCAGGAGAGGAGGATAAAGGGAACAAAAAAATAGATGGAAAAAAATAGAAAACAAAGAGCAAGATGATAGATTTAAATCTGATATCAATAATTACATTGTAATTTTTTCCTTGTTATGAAAAAAATCTTAAAAATAATATGGTGATTTTCTGATGTGTATCCTGTGAGGAAAAAATAAGGAAGGATTGAATTAAGCAAGTTATCTAAGTGAGGAAGAAAATTAGGGAAGATTTTCAGCAATGATGTGCTGGGTTGTATGTTAGAACTGGAGAAAACAGGGCAGAAGTTAAAAGCAAGGCAGCTGCAGAATGGTGCAAGAAAAAGGGGAAGAGGTGAGGATTAAGTGTTTTCTAAAAAAGATAATTTGGGATGGGGTAAGTTTAATTACATGTAAGAAAGAAAGAGCCAAGAATCAGTATATTAAAATTTCTAGATAATATTATAAGGGTAAGCTGGGATAGTGCTTATCATTGATACGTAAGTTTTAGGAAGATTTTTTTTCTAACTTGTCCTTTGCTTTACTCTGGTTTTATAGCCTTGTTAGGCTAATTCATTTCATTTAATTACCAAATTAATAGACTATTATTAAAATACAGGAGTATTAAAAAGTATGATATGAGGTTAATTTGGCTCTTTCCAATAGATAACTTATTATCTCTGATGATAACAAAATGTATTACAGAGTAAAATTTAAAAGCCAGAGGAAAAAATTAAACTATTGTTTTTTAACCTAGAACCTTAAAAGGATTGAGAGGATATTACATAAAGTCTCGGGATTTTTTTTATTTTTATTTTGCATTTCCCCTCCCAGTGCTAGTCTTGGTTCCATATACATGTAAATATAGAATAAATTATTTTTGATAATTTAATGTTGAAATCTGATGCTTCTGTATGTTCAAGGAAGTTGACAAGTTTATCATGTTCTTCCTATCTCATGTAAAAAGTGCTGACAGTATAGATACGGAAGATACACCTTTATAAATATATTAAGTCTTTTTTTTTATAAATATATTAAGCATTAAGTTTATTTTTCTTCTCTGACACTTTAGTTATTTGAAAATAATGGGAACAATAATAACAATACTCAGTTACTGAGCTTTCCTGTTGCAAGTTACTGAACCAAGTTCTATGCCGGTAATCTCATTTCTTCACTGACACTTTTTTTTTAAGATTTTATTTATTTGACAGAGAGAAACACGGCGAGAGAGGGATCACAAGCAGAGGGAATGGTAGCGGGAGAAGCAGGCTCCCTGCTGAGCAAAGAGCCCGAAGCGGGGCTCCATCCCAGGACCCTGGGATCTGACCTGGGCCAAAGGCAGACGCTTAACAACTGAGCCACCCAGGCGCCCCCACTGACACTTTTAGAGGTGAGTATTCTTTCATTTTATAGATAAGGAGACAGAGGCACAGAGAAGCGCAGTGACTTTTTTGGGTGCCCTTGGCTCCCACACAGGTCTGGGTAACGCCAAAGCCCATGCTCCTAGCCACACCCTCTGCTCCTCGCTGCCTCCCTCCCAATAAGAAATACAATGATGAGTCTGAAAGTCCAATTTCAGAGTATAGTAAGTAAAGAAATCAGACACTCATTAAGCAGAATTATTTTGGGTCTGTGAGAGTTTCAGGGATTACTCTGGCATAATAATAATTCTGTGGGTAGAAGAAGGAAGAACCTTTTGATGACCTCAAAAGAAAGTAATTGATGTGATTCTGGTAAACACCCACTATGCTCAAACCTTGGAAAACACTACTTCAAGTTATAGTTTTTCCACAACATGGCCGAGTCTATTTAACTTTAATTTGTAAGAAACCAAAAACTATGAATTTTTCAGTCACGAAGATTATGGATTTTCAAAGCTTTTCTGTTGTGTTGCTTAGGCCCAAACTAAGCTATAATAAGGTTTCTGCTTATTTTTCATTCACTTTCAATAAGAAAAAAAGGTTGAGGATTTATAAGAAAATTATTTTAAAACCCAAGATAGAACAAAGAAGCACATTCAGAGAAAATCTGCTTTACCCCTAAATCCAACAGCTTGTCAGAAGTACACAGAAATCTCAGCAGGCAAATGTGAAATGTTTTTGCTGTACCCAGCAGACCATGTGCTGAAACCCTGAGACATAAAGTAACTCATCAAAGAAAGGATCATCGAGAGAGAGGAAAATAACCAGTATATCACTTAAGGCGTTGGGTTTAAAATATTAAAGATGAGGCACTACTATAGAAAGGACTCTGTGGCTATTGTTAAAATGGAATTTGCTCAGGGACTGTGATTTAGTGTTCCAAAGTAGCTAGTTCCCTGAAGCTGTTCTGGTCTATCCCTACTCTTCTTCTGTTCCAGGAGCGCTATGATTAAAAGGCTACAGAATCACAGAAAACTTTGGACCCTGTTTATTTCTCTGAACCCTTGAAGTTCTATTTCCAGTGAGCATCACAATGTACTATGGCCAAGCAAAACAAAACAGAACAAAATTTTTGCAGCATTAATGATGCCCATTTTGGTGGGTTTTTTTAATTTTGAATTGAATGTATTAAACAAGTGTTGTTATAGAATTCTTTTTTTTTAGTATATGTGCTGCCAAAGCAAGCACATTATTATAGAATTCTTAATTATACTAAATAATGATAATAATCTACCAACACATTGTTATGAAACATTTAGTTGATGGATATAATGTGGTGTGTTTTTCTTTTCTACTATTCAACATTGGAATTATGTTTACTCTTTTTTTCTTAATGAATATAAAATTTCATATTAATTTCAGATTACAAAGTTATAAAAAAAGATATGCTTTCTTTTCATATTTAAACAAGTGGATATCTTCTACCAGGAATTAACAAACACACTTTTGGAAGGGTGTTGTATTCTTCCCTCTTTCAGTGTAATATCCCCTGTGGCTCTGGGTCAGGCCAGGAGTAGCAGGAAGTTCAGAACTCAGTGTTCAGTTTCGTCTTCAAAATGTCCTCAGAGCACAGAACCCAAGACATCAGTGATGGCTCAGGATGAGTGGTTGAAATATAGAGTGTGACTCAGAACTTCCAGTAGATCCTCAGTCACTTTTTAAAAGTGGATGAGAAAAAGAGAGACATCTTTGTGAAAAGGACTAAAAGTTAGAAAGATGTCCAGAATTTTTTTGTCCTCTCTTAAAAACCAGATCCAAAAATTTTTTAAACAACTTCTTATTCAGACTCTGACCAAATATTTTACTATTGAAAACTGTTTCTCAAATGGTGGGGAGACATTCTATATCTGCATTCAGGAAAGGGTAATAAATAATGCCCAGCTATTAACTCACCTACCATGGGAAAAACAGGACCTAATTTAACTTGGTATTTACCAAAATGATATATACCAAAATTGGTATGTTTACCAATATACCAATATTTACTAAATATTGGGTAAAGGGATTACCATTTCCTCCCACTAGGAAACCAATATTTGCTATCCCGGCAAATAGATGTGAATGGTATCACTGATCAGAGCAGCAAACTGGTAAGAATATAAATATGGCATTTAAATGAGTCTTCAAGGAACCGCTAAGACTTCAAGGAATCCCTACCTCTGAAGAATCTTCTGGAGCATGAGAACAGAGATTCAGAAAAGGCACGCAGTCTGGGCGGCTGGAGTCCTGGGCCCTAGCAATTTGCTTCTGCTTTAGCCTTAGAGCCATTGTTTACCACTTGCTAAGTACTTTGGCCTTTTACACAGGATAATCTTTGAAAGCAGATTAGTGTCACTTTTTTAAAAAGCTTGGAAACTATTGATCTTGAAAACCTTCCGCTATATGGTGAACAAGAATAAAATGTAAGAAATCTGGTCAGTTTTGCCCACATTTCCAATCAAGGGCAAAGTTCATATGAAGTTGAAATTACAATTCATACGGCTACTCACTTTCAGTGCCCCTCATTCTTATCTATATCTGTGCCTCACTTTCACACTTTCTCTCATATCAATAATACTAATTTTAAAAATCAATATATACCAATTTCTTCTCGAACTTCTTCAATGACATTTCTTTTTTTTTTTTTTTTAAAGATTTTATTTATTTGAGAGAGAGTGCACACACTTGGGGGGTTTGGGAGGGAGGGAGGGGCAGATGGAGAGGGATAAGCAGACTCCCTGCTGAACAGGGAGCCAGATGGGGGGCTGGATCCTAGGATCATGAGCTTAATCAACTGAGCCACCCAGGCACCCCTTTTCGATAACATTTCTATTTTACCAATAGGATTCTCTAGGATTCTCTCACCAATTTTTCAAACAGAATTTTTGAACTTGGTCTATTGCTAGAAATCAGTAGTGAGATTCACTATGTGTTTGATCCTGTCATTTCTGGTTTTACCCACCTTTTAGCATTTTAAGTTTGTTGAGTTAATTTTTTGATCCTTAATACTGCCCTTCCACTATTTTATTGGTGAAGAGATGAATATTATTTGAGATATTAAATATGCAGTTCATAGTAATAATCTTTTCCAGACATCCTCATTTCCTTTCCACTGGTTTGAGCAGAAGGGATGTCAAATCTTTCTGCAAACTGTTGTCAATTCAAAATACTGATTGTTCCTTGTTTAAAATAAAATGTAGCCTTTCATCTGTGATAAGATTGTTTTGATTTCTTCTGACATGTTTGCTAAGCTTTTGAATGTCCTTTGCTATTTGTCAAACTTTTACCAGTTTCAGTATTCTGTCATCAATCCTCAAATGACACGTCAGGCTTTTAAAAATATTTAAATTTAAATTTCAGAGCACCTGGGTGACGCAATAGGTTAAATGTCTGCCTTCAGCTCAGGTCATGATACCGGAGTCCAGGGATGGAGCCCTGCATCAGGCTCTCTGCTCAGTGGGAGTCTACTTCCCCCTCTCCCCCTGTTCCTTCTCTCTCTCTCTCACTCGTATAAATAAATAAAAACCTTAAAAAAAATTAAATTTCAGCATTTCACCTGTGATGTGTTTTGATTACATTTGAGTTCCTTTGCATCCTTTTGAACATCATTTTTACTTTTCTAGTCTTAAGATATCTTAAGATATCTTTTGCCCACATTTCCAATCAAGGGCATCAAGATATCTTAAGATATCTTAAGTGGTTATTCTTCTATCTAACTCACCGGCATACTGGTCTGTGTTAGATGATAGGTGCAGCGCTAAGATGGAGACCCAAATCAGTGGTGGTTTAACCAAGGAAGACATTTGTTTCTTCATTTCTTCTTATGAAACAATCTGGCTGCTGGTGTCTAGGGCTAGAAGGATAGCTTTGGTCTGTGAGGTTGTCTGGGAATCCAGACTCCTATCCTGTTGCCACAAGGTATTGTCCATGTATGTGTTGTCCCAAATAATATAGTGTAAGTATCACTTCTACATTCCAGTTGGCGCAAAAGTGTATGGAGGGCATACCCTTACCTCTTAAGCCCAGACCAAGAGGTGTGTTTATTACTACTCCAATTCCATGGGCCAGAAGTCAGTAGTGTGACTATGCCTACCTGCTTGGCAGACTGGGAAATGTAGATTTTATTGTGAGCTGCTAAAATTAGTTTTTTTAAGATTTTATTTATTTATTTGACAGAGAGAGAGAGAGAGAGAGAGGAGCGCACAAGCAAGGGGAGTGGCAGGCAGAGGGAGAGGGAGAATCAGGCTCCCCACAGAGCAGGGGGAGCCTGATGTGGGACTCGATCCCAGCACCCCGGGATCATGACCCAAGCTGAAGGCAGTCACTTAACCAAATTAGCCACCCAGGCACTCTCAAAGGTTTCATTACAAAGTAAAGAAAGGGAGAGTGGATACTAGATAGCAAGTCTCTACCACATGGCCTTAATTGCATGTTTCTAGGCATCCGTAACCAAAATACTTCTACTTCATATTGATGAAATCATTCTGGATCATTTCTAAGCAGTTTCATCTTCAGGGTCAATGTAAATCAGATTTGGGGCTCTCGGTTGTGTTTAGGGAAACAGGAAAAGGATGTGGCTATTGTTCATGTTTCCACAAAAGCCCAGTTTCTAAGGTACATGAAATCTGGGTATGGTGTGGCACTAAGGAAACTCAAGTGGCCATTAGAGCATATCCTGATATTCTGCTATTCTCATCTGCTCAAATCCTGATGAGAGTGGGAAAATGTTTTAATAAGAAGGGTCATTGTTTTCAAGGCTCCTCTAAGGATTTCTCCCTCTTCCTTCCCATCTCTTTTTTCTCCTCTTTCCCTTCTTCTTCCCAATACTAACAGTTATCACTATAGATGTGAATTATCCTGCCCTGAAAATCTTTCACAGAAGCTCAACAGCATTTTGACTGAGTTGGCTTAGGCATCATTTTGATTTAGTAAAATGTAGAGGGTCAGTATGAAATACAAATAAAAGACTTTCCATCTAAGTTCTGGAGATGGTGGCAACAGGGAAACTTTACCCAAAGAGGAGTCTGGACTCCAGCTTAATGGTTTCTAATGCTTTCTAATGCTTCCTAACAAGATATTCATTTTTAGAAAGATAGGACTCCCCCATGTATAAGGGTCAAGTTTTGTTAAAAATAAATCAGGGTCAGAAGTCAGAATTCTTTAATAGCGAAAGATTATTTAAAAGAAAACTTCTTCAAAAAAATTTATTTATTTTAGCGAGAGAGCAGTGGGAGGGGCAGAGGGAGAGAGAGAATCTCAAACAGACTCCCTGATGAACAAAGAGCCTGACTTGGCCCAAAGAGCCATCTCTCAACTTTGAGACCATGACCTGAGCTGAAATAGAATTGAATGCTCAACCAAACTGAGCTACCAAGCACCCCTAAAAGAAAACTTCCTTTTATTTATTTATTTGTTTGTTTATTTCTTTATTTATTTGACAGAGAGGGAGAGATCACAAGTAGGCAGAGAAGCAGGCAGAGAGAGGGGGAAGCAGGCTCCCTGCTGAGCAGAGAGCCCAATATGGGGCTCGATCCCAGGACCCCGAGATCACGACCTACACTGAAGGCAGAGGCTTTAACCCACTGAGCCACCCAGGTGCCCCTAAAAGAAAACTTTCAATTGAATATGCCCCTCTGACTATCTTATTTATATTTGATGATGTTGGGGAAAGGAAGTGTTTTCCCAGAAGGAAAACAATCATATTTTCATCAAATATTACTTTAGAAACATCTACATGTACATATATCCAAAATACAAAATAGAGTGTGTTCAACAGAAATAGATCCTGCCTTCTAGGAATTTAAATGTCCGCAGTGGTATTATTGACTCAAACTAACAAGTAAACATAAAAAAGAGTATTCTGCACATTATCAGAATAAATAGCAAAATATTTATAGTTTGCTTAAGTTTAGTGGCCAACTTTGAGTCTTTGTGGTCTGGAAATAAGCCATAATTTTCTGACTCCAATGCTGGAGTCTCTTCACAGAGAATTAGCTAGTATTTTTAAGACTGTGGTATCTTAAAAGCTTTTAAAAATAGCTACATTTGTATAACCTCAACTCTAAGATTTCTGAGTATTTTATACTACAGTATGTTGCACTAAAGAAGAAAATAGGACTAAACAGAATTCTCCACCCGCCCCAGAAAAACTCTTGAAAGGAACCTATAAAAAGTTGAACAAAGTGTACTTGTTAAGTTGCTGTCCTAGAAATTGGCAGACCACATGCCTCCATAAGGCGCCGAGCCCCTCTTCCACGACCCAGATAGTGCCAATACCTCCCTCAGTAACCTGGGTGACTGTTTCCTAGCAACCTCAGAAGCCGGGCCCCTGCAGTCCGGAGTGGAAAATCCTATGGACCACCTGTACTCCATGCAGAATTCTTACTTTACCTATTCAGTCTTCCCCTTGAGTTCTGTGGTTGGGCTCCCACATGGAACAACTGTATTACATTAGGGGAGAGTTCTTAGGAGGGAGTTCTGTTGGGGATGCTGTTGTGTAACCACCTGGTATAGCTTGGCATTTCCAAAGACTGAATACGAAATGGATTGCACAAAAAAAAAGTTGCTCTTGTTTTAGGAAATGCATTGTCTATTATAAAAGTATGATAAACTTGTGGTTATGTTTCTCATACAAAAATAAATACTAGGCAAATATCTTTATTTATAAGAAGGAAAACATCCTTATAATCATGCTGATTAAATTTATAAATCAAGCTGATTAAATAAGCTACATAACCATATTCTCATTCCATGGAAATGAAACAGAAGACCATATTCTAAAA
Organism: Procyon lotor; assembly: GCA_028646535.1. Taxonomy (NCBI): domain Eukaryota; kingdom Metazoa; phylum Chordata; class Mammalia; order Carnivora; family Procyonidae; genus Procyon; species Procyon lotor. The sequence continues at coordinate 66,564,144 of CM053606.1, read as the reverse complement.
GAAAAGAAATCAAAACACACACACACACACACACACACACACACACACACACACACACACATTCACACTCTTAGTAATGTTCATAATAAATTTTCAATGAATCAAAATTTGGAGCTTTAGTTCTTTGACTTACACGAATGATTCTTTAGAAATGGAGGCTAGAGTTTTTATATGAAACCAAGAGTAATAGATTACCAAAAGTAATCTGCTCTGCTGCAGATGTCCCTCAATAAAGAGTTCTATGAACTATATTTTAGAATAACAGAGACATGCAGATTGCAAGTTTTAAAAAGCAATGTGCTTGCAAAAGATCAGAAGTTTGAATTACAATGTAGATGACATTTGTTATATTTTAGATTTACTAGTGATTGCTTTGATAATGGTTTTCTTATATGAAAATTATAAGTAATATATTTTTTTCTGTTTCTGTGAAATTATAGTAAAGAGTCACTCAATTAAATATTCATTTACTCCTCTCTGTGCCAAAGACTATACTATGAAATGACACAATTCCTTCAAGGGACAGATATGTAAGCAAATAACAGTGGTACAATATGGGATGCTACAAGCTAACCTAGAAGTATGTGCAGGCTGCTAGGGGAACAGAAAGGAGTGAAAGTCCCTTAATTCAGGAAGGTAGAGTCGTGGGAGGCATTGCAGAGAACCCCTTCCCAGAAGTGGTGAAGAATTTTTTTTTTAAAAGATTTTATTTATTTGACAGAGAGAAACACAGCGAGAGAGGGAACACAAGCAGAGGGAATGGTAGCAGAAGAAGCAGGCTTCCTGCCGAGCAGGGAGCCCGATGTGGGGCTCGATCCCAGGACTCTGGGATCACAACCTGAGCCGAAGACAGACGCTTAAGGACTGAGCCACCCAGGCGCCCCAGTAGTAAAGAATATTAAAGAGGAAAGAATATTGAGGAGAAATTATTTACAAATAACTGGGGGAGAAAGGGGGCCTTTAGTCAGAGGATTCAGTAAATGTAAGACCTTGGGACCTTAGCTCTCATGGTGAGTATGAACATTGATGATGAATGCGGGTGGGGTATAGAAGCTCTATACTGAGAAGTTGGTGATTGATTCCATT
>CM053606.1:66529908-66562558 GCA_028646535.1 Procyon lotor | reverse complement strand
TCAGTCGTTAAGCGTCTGCCTTCGGCCCAGGTCAGATCCCAGAGTCCTGGGATCGAGCCCCGCATCGGGCTCTCCGCTCTGCAGGAGGCCTGCTTCTCCCGCTACCATTCCCTCTGCTTGTGTTCCCTCTCTCGCTGTGTTTCTCTCTGTCAAATAAATAAATAAAATCTTTAAAAAAAAAAAAAACAAAAAAACAAATGTATCAACATGTATTAACAATGTTTGGTTTATACTTCAAAAATATCTCTGGAATACCAGCTCAATCCGAGCCACTATCATCTCCAGTCTGGACTGTTATAGTAGCTTCCCTAACAAGTGTTTCTGCCACAACTTCTACTCCTACTAAGAATAATCTTAAAAAAAAATCAGATGGAATTACTTCTTATTTGGGATTTGTTAAATGTGGCTTCTGTTGGTCTGCTGTTTGTGTTCTTAACATTTATCTGAATTATTTTAAATAATTAATTAGTTACATTTTTCACCTTCAGTTTTTCTCACTAGATTTTTTTAAGGAAAAGCCATGCTTTTTTATATGCTTAGTGTTTAGCACAGAGAAGAAACAAACAAATAAGGAAAGAAGAAAGGACAAGGAAAAGAAAAGAGATAAAAACAGGATTGAGGGTGACTATATATAATTTGGTATACTGAGTGAAATCGTGGGACAGAAAATAGGTAAAAACAGGAAATCCAAATAAAGAATGTATCAGGGCACCTGAGTGGCTCAGTTGGTTAAGCAATGACTCTTGATTGTGGCTCAGGTCTTGATCTCAGGGTTGTGGGATTCAGCCATGTGTTGGGCTCCTTGCTCAGCAGGGAATCTGCTTAAGATTCTCTCCCTCTCCCTCTGCCCCTTCCCCTGCTTGTACTCTCTTTCTCTTTCTTTCTCAAGTATTATTTACTTGAGAAAGAAAGAGAAAGAGAGAGAGAGAGAGCACGTGCATTTGCACTCACAAGAGAGAGCATGAGCAGGGGGAGCGGTAGAGGAAGAGGGTGAAACAGACTCCCCGCTGAGCAGGGAACCGGAAGCAGGGCTCCATCGGAGGACCTGGGGATCATGACCTGGGCTGAAGGCAGATGGTTAACTGACTGAGCCACCCAGGCACCTCAATAAATACATTTTTTAAAAAATATTTTATTTATTTATTTGACAGAGAGGAGAGGGATCACAAGTAGGCAGAGAGGCAGGCAAAGGGGGAGGGAGAAGCAGACTCCCCGCTGAGCAGAGAGCCCGATGTGGGGCTCGATCCCAGGACCTCAAGATCATGACCTGAGCTGAAGGCAGAGGCTTCAACCCACTAAGCCACCCAGGTGCCCCAATAAATAAATCTTTTAAAAAATAGCGTATCAGGGGCGCCTGATCACATTATCAATGTACCATACTAATGTAAAATGTCAATAAATAAGAGAATAAGTTTTCACTGGGATCAGAGTATGTGGGAGCCCACTATACTATCTTTGTAATTGTTTGGTAAATCTAAAAATATTCTAAAACTAAAAGTTTATTTTAAAAAAAGGAGGAGGAAAGAAAGAGGAAAAGTAGGCCATATGCAGCTGGGGAAGTAGGCGGGACTAGGTAAGAAGTTCCTCCTGTATTTTGCTGCAAGGTTTGCACAGAAAAGCTCAAAAATGTTAAAAGATTTTACCCTGCAGCCAGAAGTACAATATATGTGACATTTTGAAGTTAGAGAAGACAATAGTTAGCCAGTTGGTTTATTTCTTAGAAGGAACAAAACAGCGCTAGGAAGGATATCCTTTCCCATTAAACACCTCAGGGTGCAAATCATGCCCCCCATCTTGCAAAGAGTGGGATGATGGGGCGCCTAGCTGGCTCAGTGGATGGAGCATGAGATTCTTGATCTCAGGATTGTTTGAGCCCCACATTGGGTGTAGAAATTACTTAAAAATAAAATCCTAAAAAAAAAAAGAGTTGGATGATTGAGGTTATCAGTTATAGTTAATGTGCATACATCCGTTTATAGTTCACAAAGTTCTGACATGATACACTGTGTTGTTTGATTCTCACATTTCTGTGGCAGGGAGGGCAGGTATTATTATTATACCTGAAGTGAGAAGTTAAATGATATTTTTAATGTCATGCAGATAGCAAATTTTGGTTTCCCAGTTCAAAAATCCCTAAATCTTGGGCTATTTCCTTTCCGCTGTCTCTGAAGTTGGATCAGAGAGCTGTGACAGTGTGTGGCCCCTGCAGCTGGGGTGGTCAGCATGACCCGAAAGATAAAGATGAGATTGATGAGGTTCTTAATTGGGCAGCCCGGGTGGCCTTCCAGTGGTCCTTGGAAGGCAGATGGCCAAAGAGGAAATATGGCCTTGAGAGCAAAAGCAGAACATAGCATGGGCAGAGATGATAAGAGTAACTGGACCCAGAGTAGTGTGGAGAAAATTGTGGAGTGCAAAGAGATAAAGCAACCATGTCATGAATGTCGTCCAAGGGAGTGGCCCCAAACTCACCCCAAACTCATTTACTTGCAGAATTTGTTAGTAATGCAGCTTCTCCAGTTCCAATTTAGGAGTCTTCTGATTCAGCCAATCTGGGACAGGGGACCACGAAGGACCCCCCTCTCACAGCTCCAGGAAGTCTGGTGGAGAAAGTCCACCAAACAATCCAGAGGATAAAAGCTGAAGAAAACATCTGGAGAGATTTTTCATGTTAGGGTAGCAAAGTGTTGCCAGGATAATAACTTCTATTTTTTTAAGAGACAGAAGAGAGAGTTTAGGCCTCTTTTAGAAAATAATGTAATAGTTTTTTTGATGCTGGCCTTGTACATGGTACCAGGCCAAGTACTGGGGGAATCGAAGTGAGTAAGAAATTCAGATATGCTTGGTCCTTGTCCTCACAGAGCTAAATGAGAGACCAATATCAAATAATGTATAATATTGCATAGTAACTAGTATTACTGTATAATGGGAAGTAGGTAAGTGTTAAAAAAAGAAGTGCAGGGTTTCATAACAGTTAACAGGAGAGCCTGACCCCCGCTGAGAGATCAGAGAGGATTCCCTTGAGGAAATGGCATATGATTTCAGATCTGAAGGATAAGTTGAATTGACCAAGAAAATGGACAGAGAAGGATGACAAAGACATTCTCAGTAGAACATTAATTAGCTTCCTTCAAAAAATATTTGTTGGGAACCTACAGTGTGCCAGGTATTCTTCTAAAGTCTGGGATATGGTGGTAAGCAAAATGGAGAAAGTTTCTACTCTCAAGGAGCTTATATCCCAGTTTGTGAGACAAAGACAATTTAAAAATAAGTTGATAAACAGGAAGTCATCTGATGCTAACAATATTGTGGGACACTTGGGTGGCTCAGTCGGTTAAGCATCTGACTTTGGACTGGGTCATGATCTTGGGGTCCTGGGATCGAGCCCTGAGTCAAGTCAGGTTCCCCACTCAGTGGGAAGTTTGCCTGTTCCTCTCCCTCTGCCCATCCCTCTGCTCATGCTCTCTCTCTGTCTCTCTCACAAATAAATAAATAAATAAAATCTTTAAAAAAAATAGCAATGTTGTAAGATTTTAGTTCTCTCCACATCTTGCTGCAAGGTTTGCACAGAAAAGCTCAAAAATGTTAAAAGATTTTACCCTGCAGCCTGAATTACTGAATCTATTGATTCAGTGCAAGGCCAATCAAACTTCCAGCAAAAATTTTTGGTAGAATTTGACAAGCCTATTCTAAAATTTATATGGAAACACATATAAAAAGAAAGACTTTTAAAGAAAAAAAGTCTTTATACCCAATGTGGGGCTCAAACTCACAACCCTGAGATCAGAGTAACATGCTCAATTAAGCCAGCCAGGTGCCCCTAAAAGAAGAGTCTTAAAGAAGAATAAAGTTGGGAAAATTTCACTATTGAACACCAAGATTTACTTTAGAGTGATAAAGAGATGGTGTAGTATTGTCACAATGATAGGCAAGTAGACTAATAGAACAGAGCAGAATTTGAGCTACTGTCATCTGGGGGATATGGCAAAGGTGCTGCTGCTATGTAATGGGGAATACGATGCTCTTTGCAATAAAGAGTAACAAGTCAATTGAATATCCATATAAAAAAATCAATACACAAAAATCAGTTCTTGTGCAAACCAGAGCAATAACAGTCCTAGAAGATAACACAGGAGAATGTCCTTATGAACTTGAACTAGGCCAAGATTCCTTAAAGCAGCTACTAAACAAGAGGGGGAATATTGATAAATTGAACATCATTAGAGAACTTCTCTAATGGTATCTCTTGTCAAGAGATACCATTAAATGGTGAAAAAGTAAGTCATAGAGTGGGAGAAAATATTTACAGTATGTATAACTGACAAAAAAACTCATGTCTGTAGTATATAAAGAATGCCTACACATCAGTAAGAAAGGTGGGTAAAATCCTGGGACAGACATTTCATATACACAAAACACCCCCCAAAAGATCATACAAATGGCCATTAAAAATATGAAAAGATGCTGACACTCCTTAGTAATAAGAGAAATACAAATTAAAATCACAATGGGATAATACTTTACACCTGTCAGAATGGTTGACTTTAAAAAAAATTAACGATACCAAAAATTATCTAGTATGTGGAGAAATTAGTGGGATCGTAAATTGGTACAACCACTTTGAAAAATGGCTTGGCTGTATCTACTAAAACTGAACATGTGCATATTGTATGGTCCAGAGATTTCACTCTTAGTTATATACCAAATGGAGATACACTTATAAGTGCATCAAGAGACATGTATATGCGTGTTTATAGCCACATAATTTGTAACAGCCCCAAATAGAAACAAACAAAATGCCTGTTATTCTTGTCAGGCTACTATAATGAAATACCTTAGACTGAGTGGCTTAGAAATAGCAAACCAAAATCTAGGTGCTGGCACACGTTTTATATCTAGGGGTGAGGCCCACTTCCTGATTCAATGTCCATCAATAGAAAGATGCTTAAGTAGATTCTTCTTCTTCTTTTTTTAAGGTTTTATGTATTTATCTATGGGGAGGAGGGGCAAAAAGGAGGTAAGGGAAGAGGAAAGAATCTCAAGCAGATTCTGCATTGAGAGTGAAGTCGACACCGGGCTCAATCTCACCACCCTGAGATCATGATCTGAGCCAATATTGAGAGCTGGTTATTAACTGACTAAACCAACCAGGTGCCCCCTAGATTTGGTGTAATCTTAAAATGGAATACTAGACAGCAGTAAAAGTAACAAATCTATATGCAACAGCATGGTTGAATCTCATAAACCTAATGTTGGGCAAAAGAAGTCGGTCACATAGAATGCATATTATATGTTTCAATTTATGTCAAATTTGGGTATAAGCAACACTAATCTACAGAAGTTAAAATTGAAAAGGGATAATTATTTAATTTCTTGATCAGGGGTTGGTAATACAGATGTTCACTTTGTAAAAAAAACACGAAGCTGTATATTTAGGAGTTTTGTATTTTTCTGTATGTGTGTATGCATGTTATATTTCAATTAAAACATTTACTTAAAGAATTAAAAACACAAGTCCCACATTGGGCTCTCTGCTCAGTGGGGAGCCTGCTTCCCCCTCTATATCTGCCTACTTGTGATCTCTCTTTCTGTCAAGTAAATAAATAAAATCTTAAAAAAAATCCCAATCTCTTTTTCTCTTTACTGAGAAAATATTGGTGGTTACAACTTGAACAGCAACCTACCAAGAAAAAGTAGTAGTAGAAATTGCTAAAGTTAAATATTTCATAAAAAGTGCTTAAAATTTATTTGTTGTGTGATTTAGTTATTTTCACGTAATTACTTTGATTTTAAAGTCTCAATCAGAGGATATTCAGGTATAACTGAGGAAAAATTACTTGGTGTATTAGGATAGGTTCTGCTATGACATAATAACAATGTTTCTCCCTGTCCCATGCTCTGAAATCTCAGTGGCTTAAAATAACCAAAGTTTGCTTCTTGCTCTATGAATCTAATTAAATGTTTGGCAGGTGATATTTCAAGGACTCAGGCTCCTTCTGTCTATTGGCTCTGCTTTCCTCTAAGATCTTGAGTTTCTCCTAGACCAGAGCTCTATCTGGCTAGCCAGGGAGCCTACCACAGACTGCAGAGAAGACATACTTTCTAACTGTGTTGTCTGGGAGATTCCTTCTAATTACACAATGAGAATTAGGCACTTGGTCCTATAAAATACAGTGCGGCTGGGAAGTGTAGGATGCTCTGTGCTAAGGAAGAGGAAACCGTTTAGTTATCCTGCGGGCATCTCTGGGTCCTAGAGCCCAAGACAGATCATAAGGTACACTCATAGAAGTGCTCAGAAAGGAGCTGCTGGGGAATGGGACTTCTAATAGGAAGAGTTACAAAGTGGCATCTTAATCAGGAATCCTATTTCATTCAAGGATATAAGAAAGAAAATTGGAAAAAGAAATAAACTTTCACGATTTGAGAGAAAGAGGTTGTTGTAAGAGAGGTATTAATTAGAGGGAAAATTAAAACAGAGAACTATTGCATTGGAAGAAGGTATGTATCAAAGTCGAATATTTGAAACAGACTCTGGGAGTTCAGTCAAGTTCATAAGATATTGTACAGGTCAGTGGGTCTTTAAGATGAGCCTGACAATACATGGAGACAGAGCAGGCACTACTACGGAATATTTTGCATTCTTTTGTTCTCAAGAGTAAACTAAACCAAGAACATGGTACAAATTTAATCAAGAAGAGTTCAATTCTCACAAGGAAAGCTGAAACTCACAGCTGTCTCCCGATTTTTTTCTTTAGATTTTATGTATTAATTTGTGAGAGAGACAGAAAGAGTGAGAGAGAGCATCAGCGGGGTGAGGGCCAGAGGGAGAAGCAGACTCCCTGCTGAGAGTCCAAAGTAGGACTTGATCCCAGGTCTCTGGGATCATGACCTGAGCCAAAGGCAGACTCTTAACTGACTGACCCCCCAGGCACCCTTACAGCCATCTTTTAATGTTCCTGGCATTGGGACCTGAACTTTATGGTAATAACATTATAATAGGAAAAAACACTTGTAGGAAATAGTAGTTAGATTCTGGTGTGAATGGCAGTTTCTGGGATTGTTGAATATGGAGCTCCTGAGCCTCTTAGCTTTACTTTGGGAGAAGTCTGGGGAGAGGCTGGCAGGTTCCCGCCAGAGACAAAGAATGAGGTCAGGAGGGGAAGAATGTGAATTATTTTAAGATGGTTAATTTTAGCTCTCTTATTTAAGAGAGCTTCTGGGAATGAAGCATGTCTATTAATTCTTCTGTTGACCTTGGTCAAGTTTCTGTGGACAATAACTTCTGGCTACATTGTTCTACTGCCTAATCGGCTTTCATAGCTGCCTGGAAGGAGTCTCACACTTGGAATGACAGGTGCTCTTTCTTCTGGTGCCTTGTTTAAAGGGAGGGAGGGAGGTAGAGAAATTGTAGAGTCTGCTGCTTAGACTGTTCTCCCTACCTATACTATTACATAGATTTGAGACCAAACCCAGGGCATATTAATTAGGCAAAGGCTGACCTATTGCAACAAAGATACCTAATGTTAATTCATTTTCTTAAAGAAGGTAAACATTTACTCCTTCATCATATAACAGTCTGCTGAATGTTCCAGGTCGGCAGACAGTCCTCTGCTTGTGATCATTTAGGGACCCGTGTTTTACCCACCATGCTGCGCTATCATCCTGGGGCATTGTTGCTATCTGCATGGTCAAAACTGGGTCACTGTGGGTTCTAGCTGATGGGAAAGAGAGTGTATCTTAAGATCTCGGTCAGAAGTGACACACTTCACTTGTATCACATTTCATTGGCAGGATATCAGTCATGTGGCTACACTTAACTATAAGTTGGAGTCACCATTGTTGTCCTTAGCTAGATAAGTTCAGTTATAACTTTCTTTGTATGGAAGATAGGAAAAATGGATCTTGGTAGGCATGAAACAGTATCCATCCAGGGAGAGTAGAAGTAATAAAACAGAACCAATACAATTATTTTACATATATTATTAAAACAACATACATATGAGCTTTATTCATATCAGAGTTATGTACACCATTTGTTTTAAAATATCCTCAAATTCTGAAGATAACAATTGCTTTGAAACTACCAATGTGCACTACAATTTCAGGGTTTTCTTCCCACTTTCTTTTTTTTTTCTTCCCACTTTCAACTTATCTTTAAATAGCCAAGATATCTAAATCTATCTTTAATTAATTAATTATTTTGTCCCTTCCTTTCTAAATTCAAATTGTTAGTCATAAATAAGCAAACACTTTGAATGTTATAAGAGGTATAGTTATTTTTTTTTTTAAAGATTTTATTTATTTGACAGAGAGAAACACAGCGACAGAGGGAACACAAGCAGAGGGAATGGTAGCGGGAGAAGCAGGCTTCCTGCCGAGCAAGGAGCCCGATGCGGGGCTCGATCCCAGGACTCTGTGATCATGACCTGAGCTGAAGGCAGACGCTTAACGACTGAGCCACCCAGGCGCCCCAAGAGGTATAGTTATTATTAAAAGAATGAAGGTAGGAGTTCCTTTTTAGGATAACTCTCTAATGCAATCATCATGAAAATTTTGTTTTGAAACTTCATATTAACATACCAAAAGTGTAAGATTATTGTATAGAATGTGAGATTTTTGAGATTTAGAATAGAATAACTACAGAAAAGTAATCTTACTATCTGGTTGTGGGTTGTCATTAACTATATCCTAAGAAAGTTTTAAACAAATCTTAGTGTATATAAGGAAATAACATATTTGGGCCCAATATTTTAGTCATATGCAAGATTTAAGATGGTAAGTCCTGGTTTGCTTCTGGCATGGAGAAGTTGAGTATCTAATGAACCAATCCTCTCATGAATAACAGTGTAAAACTGAATAGGATACAGAAAAGCATGACTACCTAAGGATTCTCAAGACTGAACAAAGGCAGAAAGATTTTGGAGGCAAAACGTAGACCATGCAACTAGAACAAACTTTTCATTCATTAATTCATTCATTTATTTATTCCCAGCTTTACTGAGATACAATTGATGTATAACATTGTGTAAGTTTAAGGTGTATGACATGTAGATTTGATACATTTATATATTGGAAAGTGACTACCACCAAGGCATTAGCTAACACTCCATCCTGTCACATGACTTTCATTTCTTTTTTGTGGTGAGAATGTTTAAGATCTACTTTTTAAGCAGCATTCAACTATACAATACAGTGTTATTAGCTACAATCACCAGAATGTGTTAATCTTATCACTAGAATAGAAGTTTCCATATTTTTGATGCTTTATTCCAAGGCCCATGCCGTCACAATGGAGGCAGGTGTTATAGAGGTGGTTAAAACTTCCTTAGAAAATCCACCATCTCTCTGAGGATTTACCTCAGGGATCCTGAGGTAACTAGGGTTATTGTAGAGAAAAGAGGGGCCACAGTCATGAGACTGCACTTCACAGACAAATTGCTACATCTTGTATCCCCTACCATATCTACTGCCAACTTAAGGAGATTCTTATTAGATACAGAATTACAAGCTTCTAGTTCCTTCCTTTCAGCACCTGAAAAATTTTATTTTTGGCCTCCATGGGTTTTGATGAGAACTTGCTGTCATTCCAATTGTTTTCCATCTATTGATTATATGATGTTCCTCTTTTGCTGCCTTTAAGGGGTTTTTTTTTTTTCTTTGTCTTTAGTTTTCAGAAGTTTGATTATGATGTGTCTTGGAGAGGATTTATCCTATTTGGGATTTTCTCAGCTTCTGGAATATGTAGGTTTATGTCTTTTGCTAAATTTGAGAATGTTTCAGCCAATATTTCTTTGACTATTTTTTCATCTCTGCTTACTTTCACCTCTCTTTCTGGTACTCTGATGACCTAAATACAAGACCTATTCCTTCCCTCCTTCCTTCCTTTATTTCCTTCTTTCTTTCTTTTTTTTTTTTTTTAAAGATTTTATTTATTCATTCGATAGAGAGAGATCATAAGTAGGCAGAGAGGCAGGCAGAGGGCGAGGGGGGAGCAGGCTCCCCACCAAGCAGAGAGCCCGATGCGGGGCTTGATTCCAGGACCCTGAGATCATGACCTGAGCCGAAGGCAGAGGCTTTAACCCACTGAGCCACCCAGGTGCCCCACTTTTTTTCTTTTTTTTAAAGTATATTTTCTCTGCATTGTTCTGGTTGCAGAACAATTCCTGTCGAACAACAAAACTTTTAAATGGTTTGCTAGGATTATTTCTGTATTGAAAGTTTCTAATTATGCTTTTTAAAAAAATACTAAAAATAAAGGTTCAAGCTGCCAAAAAAAAAAAGGTCACAGTTCACAGATTCTTTCTCTTTTCCATTCATTTTGCTGTTTAGAACATCCCCTGAGTTTTTTATTTCAGTTATTATATTTTTCAGCTTTAAAATTTCTTTGTTTCTTCTTTATTTTTTTTTTAAAGATTTTATTTATTTATTTGACACAGAGAGAGAGGTCACAAGTAGGCAGAGAGGCAGGCAGAAAGAGAGGGGGAAGCAGGCTCCCCGCTGAGCTGAGAACCCGATGCGGGGCTTGATCCCAGGACCCTGGAATCATGACCTGAGCTGAAGGCAGAGGCTTTAACCCACTGAGCCACTCAGGCTCCCCTGTTTCTTTTTTATCTTATATTTCTTTGATTCGAATTACTATTTTTCATTTGTTTGCCTTCCTTCAACTCTTGTTCTATTTGGGTCTTCAGTGTTTGAATGATGCCTCACCACATTGGTGAGGATGGCTCTTCTTTACTCAGACTACTGAATCAAATGCTAATCTCTTCCATAAACACTCTCACAGACACTAAAATAAGTTTTACCAGTTATCTGAGCATCCCTTAGCCCAGTCAAGTTGACACATAAAATTAACCACCACAACGGATATATTAGAATGAAGATGGCAGAAGAGTTAGTAAAGTAGGAGATAAGTCAACAGAAATTATTAAATCTGAAGAAAAGAAAGAGGGAAAAAAAAAAAGATTAAAAAAGACTGAACAGAATCTCAGAGACCGGTGGAACAAAAACAAAAGTTCTGATATACATTAATTGGAGTCCAGAAGTAGAGGAGATATGTAATGGGGCAGAAAACTATATTTGAAGAAATAATAACAAAACTGCTCAAGTGTGAAATAAGACATGAATTTATATATTCAGGGAGTTTGGTGAACCCTAAAGAGGATAAGTTTGAATAAATCTAAGTCTAAGCACATCATGGTCAAACTGCGGAAAACCAAAGATAAGGGGGAAAATTTTTTAAAAAGATTTTATTTATTTATTTGACAGAGAGAGACAAGCAAGAGAGGGAACACAAGTGGGAGAGAGAGAGAGGGAGAAGCAGGCTCCCCACCAAGCTGGGAGACCAATGTAGGGCTCTATTCCAGGACCCTGAGATCATGACCCGACCCAAAGGCAGACGCTCAACCAACTGAGGCACCAAGGCACCCCAAAGGAAGATTTATTTATTTGTTTGTTTATTTATATTACCATATAGTGTATTATTTGCTTCAGGGGCACGGGTCTGTAAATCATCCATCTTAAACAATTCACAGCACTCACCATAGCACATACCCTCCCCAATGTCCATAACCCAGCCACCCTATCCCTCCCACCCCACCCCCCAGCAACCCTCAGTTTGTTTCCTGAGATTAAGAGTGTCATGGTTTGTCTCCCTCCCGATCCCATCTTGTTTCATTTTTTCCCTCCCTGCCCTTAACGACTCCCAACCCTGCCTCTCAAATTCCTCATATCAGGGAGATCATATGATAATTGTCTTTCTCTGATTGACCTATTTTGCTTAGCATTATACCCTCTAGTTCCATCTACATCATTGCAAATGGCAAGATTTTGTTGTTTTTTTGATGGCGGTGTAGTATTCCAGTATGTGTGTGTGTGTGTGTGTGTGTGTATCTCACATCTTCTTTATCCATTCATCTGTTGATGGACATCTAGGCTCTTTCAATGGTTTGGCTATTGTAACCATTTGGGTGCATGTGCCCCTTCGGATCACTACATTTGTATCTTTAGGGTAAATACCCCGTAGTGCGATTGCTGGGTCGTAGGGTAGCACTATTTTCAACTTTTTGAGGAACAACTTTCTGTTTTCCAGAGTGGCTACACCAGCTTGCATTCCTATCAACAGTGTAGGAATGTTCCCCTTTCTCTGCATCCTCACCAACACATGTCCTTTACTGACCTGTTAATTTTAGCCATTCTGACTGGTGTGAGGTGGTATCTTACTATGGTTTTGATTTGTATTTTCCTGATGCCAAATGATGTTGAGCACTTTTTCATGTGTCTGTTGGCCATTTGGATGTCTTCTTTGCAGAAACGTCTGTTCATGTCTTCTGCCCATTTACCCCAAAGGAAAAATCTTAATGGCAGAAAAAAATGACATTTTACATACAAAAGAACAATGATTCAAATGATTACAAACTTATCATCAGACATCATGGTGGCCATATTTAATGCAATAACATTTTTAAAGTGCTGAAAGAAAAACTTGTCAACCCAGAATTCTATATCCATTGAAAATATTTTTGGGGTGCCTTGGTGGCTCAGTCAGTTAAGCATCTGCCTTCAGCTCAGATCATGATGCTAGGGTCCTGGGACTAAGCCCTACATTGGGCTCCCCACTCAGCAGAGAGCCTGCTTCTCCCTCTCCTTCAGCTGCTCCCCCTGCTTGTGCTCTCTCTGTCTGTCAAATAAATAAGTAAAATCTTTTTAAAAAATATTAGTGAAAAATAAAGGTTGCACAAAACTATTTTAAGATACAGAAACCTAAGAGAATTTGTCCTCAACAGACCCATAGTGCAATAAATGCTAAAAGAGTTTCTTCAGGTTGAAAGAAAATGATATCAGAGGGAAATTTGGCTCTTTAGGAAGAAATGAGGAACATGAGAAAAGCTCAATATACAGGTAAATGTAAAAAACTATTTTTGTGTTAATTTCTTTGAATTATATATCACTTTACAGGCACATGGGTGGCTCAGTTGGTTAAGCATCCAACTCGTGATTTCAGCTCAGGTCAAGATCTCAGGGTTGTGAGATCAAGCCCTGCATTGCTCTGCGCTGGGCATGGAGCCTGCTGAAGATTCTCTCCCTCCCTTTACCTTTGCCTCATGCCCTGCTCGTTTGCACATTCTCTCTCTTGATAAAAAAAAAAAAGTCTATTAAGAATTATTTAAAAAATAAATTATATATGACTTTTTAAAAGCAAAAATTAGGGGCACCTGGATGGCTCAGTTAGTTAAGTATCCAATTTTAGCTCAGGTCGTAATCTCAGTGTTGTAAGGTGGAGCTCCTTGTGGGACTCCACATTGTGCAGAGTCTGCTTGAGATTCTCTCTCTTTTCCTCCCCCTCCACCCCTTCCCCCACTAGCATGCTTACTCTCTAAAGTAAATAAGTAAGTAAGTAAGTAAATAAATAAAATTAAGAAATAATAATAAAAGCAAATAAAAGCAAAAATTAGAATATTGTTTTGAGAGGTTTAAAATATATGTAGAAGTAATACACAGAACAATCATAACATAAAGAATGGTAGGGATAGGAGTAAATGGACCTATATAGCTGCAGGGTATTAAATGTTAACTTTAAGTGGATTGTGAAAAGTTTAATGTATATTATAATACCTAAAGCAACCACTAAAAAAATTAAGAGGGATAGTTAAAAAGCCAAGAGATAAGTTAAAATGAACATCTCAAAAACATCTAAATAATCCAAAAGAAGGCAGGAAAGGAAGCACAGAGAAACAATAAATTAACATGACAACAGACTATTAATAGACTAGTAGGTCTGAATCCAACTATAATAATAATTACATTAAATGTAAATTTACTAAACACTCCAATGAAGAAACAAAGAATGTCAGAATGGCTTATAAAGCAGACCTAACCATCTGCTAGCTACAAGAGATGCACTTTATTTTATTTTATTTTTTTAAGATTTTATTTATGACAGGGAGAAACACAGCAAGAGAGGGAACACAAGCAGAGGGAATGGTAGTGGGAGAAGCAGGCTTCCCGCTTGACGAGGGGCTCCATCCAAAGACCCTGGGATCATGACCTGAGCAGAAGGCAGACGCTTAACTACTGAGCCACCCAGGTGCCCCAAGACATGCACTTTAAATATAAAGATGCACTGAAAATAATGTATAGATATATTAGAAACATAGGTAAATAAATTAATGGAATTAGAGAATCCAGAATAGAACTACACATATATCTGATCAACAATTTTCAGCAAATTGCCAAAGCAATTCAACAGGGAAAGGAAAATAAACAAACATTGCTGGAAAACCTGGATATCCATGTGAGAAAAAAAAGAACATCGACTCTTACCTCACACAATTCTCCGAATTAACTCAAATGCATCAGAGGCCTAAAGTTAAAACCATGAAACTATTTGACTTAGAGTGGGCAAAGATTTCTTAGGACGCAAAAAGCATGAATCATTAAAAGAAAAAATTATAAATTGGGCTCTATCAACATGAAATATTTTCTCTTTAAAAGACACTATTAGGGGCGCCTGGGTGGCTCAGTGGGTTAAGGCCTCTGCCTTCGGCTCAGGTCATGATCTCAGGGTCCTGGGATCGAGCCCCGCATCAGGCTCTCTGCTTAGCGAGGAGCCTGCTTCTCCCTTTCCCTCTCTGCCTGCCTCTCTGCCTACTTGTGATCTCTCTCTCTGTCAAATAAATAAAATCTTTAAAAAAAAATTTAAAAGACACTATTAACAAAACAAAAAAGCAAGCCACAGAATGGAAGAAAATATTTTCTATCAACTATCTGACAAAGGACTGACTGGTATTTAGCATAGATAAAGACCTCTTCAACTCAATGATAAGAAGATAAAGAACTCAGTAACACCTCATGGAAGATATTTTGTGTTCATGAAAAGACACTCAGCCTTAATAGTCACGAGGGAAATGCAAATTAAAACCATAGCAAGGTTATACCCATTATATATAAAATTATACTCATTATAAGGAGAAAATGAAAAAGACTAACAAGTGTTGGTGAGGATGTAGATTAACTGGAACTCTCATACACTGCTGGTGGGAACATAAAATGGTACAGCTACTTTGGAACACAATATGGAAGGAACTTCCTTAGGAAGTTAAACATACATAGGGCGCCTGGGTGGCTCAGTGGGTTGGAGCCTCTGCGTTCAGCTCAGGTCATGATCCCAGGGTCCTGGGATCGAGCCCTGCATCAGGCTCTCTGCTCAGTGTAACTGTTCATTGCAGCTTTATTCACAATAATCTAGAAGTGGAATCAACCCAAATGTTCATCAACTGGTGAATGGACAAACAGGATGGTGCATCCATATGATGGAATACTATTCAGCACATAAGAAGAAGGAACTATTCATATACAAAACAGTAAGGATGAATCTGAAAATCATTAGGCTGAGTAAAAAAAAAACAGACATAAAAGAGTACATGATATATGATGCCATTTATCTAAAATATGAACTACTATAGAGTGATAAAAAGCCTATCAGTGGTTGTTTGTGGCCAAAGGCAGAGGGAGAGATTGGCTATAAAGGGGAGGAATCATGGGAAGTTTTGGAATGTTTTGTATTTTTATTAAGATGGTGATTTCACAGATGTATACAACTGTTGTAACTCATTGAATTGTGTATTTTAAATGGATGTAGTTTAGTGTATATAAGTCATTTAGCAATACATTTGATAAAAAATGGAAAGGCCTTTCCTATATCACACTTCTACCCTAATTCTGTGGTCTTGGTTCTGTCCAATGATACCATGCTTAGAAAATTGTGAACAAATTATTTATTCCACTACAGAAGTCCCTCAAATACTTGAACAGAGCCTGTGTATTCCTCTTAGCCTTTTTTCTTGTAATATATACTATTCCTGTCCTTTGCCCCTTGCCTGTTTCTTTAGATACTCTTTAAGTCCTAGGCTTTTTAAGCTCTCTATTTTCCCATTTTTTTTTTAAAGATTTTATTTATTTGACAGAGAGAAACACAGCGAGAGAGGGAACACAAGCAGAGGGAATGGCAGCAGGAGAAGCAGGCTTCCCGCGGAGCAGGGAGCCCGCTGTGGGGCTTGATCCCAGGACTCTGGATCATGACCTGAGCCGAAGGCAGACGCTTAAAGACTGAGCCACCCAGGCGCCCCTATTTTCCCATTTTTAAACAAAGTTTAGCTTGTCAAATTTCCTAATAAAACGAATCATCCAAAACTGAACGCAATACTATGTGTAATCTGTTATCTTATTCAATGGAGAAAATATGCTTTGTGGAAAGAGCAGGGGACCAGAGATAGGGAAATATGAGGTCTCTGGGTCTGTCAGTGAACAACTAGCATTTTGATCTTAAGCAAAGCAGTCATTGTATATTTCTCAGTATAATGAGGGAGCTGGAATTATTTATTTGGCCTATGATTTTTTTTTCATTTTTAGCAACTAGAAATGAAAGCACAGGTAAAAATCTCTGAGAAACTTTCTCAATTAGGGGAAATATAAATCAACTGAGACATTCTGTTTACAAATGACTGAGGCTTAAAAAAATGTTTTGTGACTTGAAAAGAATTGTTTAGTTTTGTATCAGATTTGTCTTTGGAGGTTTGCACATTTTTCCATTTGCCTGTGGATCTATGACCCCTAACTTCTGATGTTAGACATTTTCCAGTTATGTGCTTTAGATCATGCAGGTTTGTGACTTGCTATGTCATCTCTGTGAGTTGGAAAAATTCAAAACATATGGCAGCACAGATGTTAGCTTGGGAGAAATTACAAATTTAAAAATTTCAGAGCTGTTTAGAATATGCATTGCTATAAACCTATATCTTATGTGATTTGTATATCTGAATATATTGAGAAAGATGCCATTTGAGAGTGAAGTCTAAGGAAAGATATATCTTCTTTATACTGTAAATCTGCTCTAGTTTACAATAGGTGTCGCAAATAAATGGAAATTTGTTCAAAGCCAGAGATTTAAAAAATACACATTTTGTAATTGCAACAGTTATATAACAACAACATCAACAAAAATCTGCAACAATTGCGGTTCAGAGAAAATAGTGTGGTTTGTAGAAAGAGCCAGGGACCAAATATAGGAAAATCCAAGCAAAATTTCTTCACCATGCTAGATATCAAATACTAATTTCTAAGGTATTTCCTGATTTGGGGAAATTTTCAGCTAAATTGTGTAAACAGTATTTTTATCTAGGGAAAAATAATTTCTTATTTTTGAAAAAAATTTCTAATTCTTCAGTAGGTCATAGCCTACCAAATAACTTGTTTAGTCAAATCTTCCTTAAATGACTTGTGATATGAAGCATCTTGCTGGAAAAAAATTTCCTACTGGTTACTTACCCATTTCTACACATGTGGATGGAATAGAAAGTGTGAACACAGGCTGTGGGGCTTGGCAAGACTTCCTTTGGGAGTTATTTCTGTAATTTTTTTCCCCTAGAAGAGCATGTTTTAAGTCTTCTGTTAATCAGAAAATACATAAGATAGGTGAATAAAGTTCCTACTGTTCAATAAGAACTTATAATTTGACAGCTGTTTTATTCCACAGGTATCTGAAAAGGTTCCAACAGTACACATCAGCTCATTTCACTTTCATATTTATCACTCCCTTATCTGACTTGCTGTTTCCTCAGGGTTTTAATTTCCTTCCCAGCCTCCATGTATTTTCTTAAATCCACACCCTTCACCTTTTGGGGTATGTTCCTGGCCAGAATGGTTTCACTTGGACTTGTTTCAACCCACATGTCTCTATTGACTAAGGTAGGATTAATATTCCTTCCACTTAAATATATAATTTATTTTCCATCTACTTGTTCCACTCCCCTCCCCGTAACACACACATGCAATGCGTCTACTCTCTTATGCATTCACCCAGGCATGCACACATACCATTTGCATGAATTCTCAGACATTTCCCCCATCAGTTAAATGAATAGATATTTGCAAACTGTAGGGTGGTATGCAAAGCTTGTTGTGACATTGGTGTTTTCAAGAGTCACTAATCTGAATTAGATAAAGCAAGGTAACAATGTATGTAACTCTCACCACCCCCCCAAAGACAACAAAACATATTATTGCTCTGAAACATGTCCCCTCATTGTTGCAATCCAGCTTCTCTGGTAAGCTTCACCCAACAGTCTCCAGATGACAACTGGAGGGCGGGGCTTTAAAAACTCTCCTGGCTTTCGCCGTCAGTCTTATTAACCCTCACAAATCGCATATACTTTTCATAAGCCAGGCTCACTGTCCTGGCTGATATCACAGCTCCTACTTTAGAGCTGCCACTGAAGCCATGGTCACAGTTCTACTGCTCATATCACTGCCTCTGCCTGGGCAGTGTGTTGTTCTGAGGCCAGCAGATTTCTCCCAAGGCAATACCTTTCACTCTGGAAGGCTCAGTGGGGGCCAGACCCTGTGAGCACCGCTTAGCTGCTTCTCTTCCACAGCCTCATCCCTGTGGCTACCCTTGGTGCTTCTTGCTGAGTTTGCTGCTCCCTCAATGGGAATGAGTCTTCCTTGGAGTGCCCAGCACTGGGGCTGAGGGGGCCCTAACCTCAGCACTGAGCTACTTTTGTTCCTTGTGTACCTCAACATGCCCACTCTTCCTCTAGAAATCTATCCTGTGTTCCCAGAACTGGCAGGAGCCACGAACAGCCAGAATTTCAAGAGAATAGATTTAGTTTCTTTCCTTCTCTGGAGATAATTAATGGTGGGAGCTGTTGTGAGAAAATGGATTTGTCTATTTCTCTCTGCAGTGGCTTCAGATTCTGGTCAGACATGGATATAGCACTCTCAACTTTATTTCAGGGATCATCCAAGATGTTAAAATACATGCTATCATGTGCACTGTGCTTTTTCAATGCTTTGACATATTTAAACACGAGATTAACCCATGCTTTGATGCATCATAACCTGACATATATCACAAATGAATAATTATGTCCCAGTTGCTATAGCATCTCTTACCAATTTCCCCATCACACTCCCTTTTTGGAAGTGATTCTAGGCAGATGCATTTCTTTATGATGTTTCCCATTTTTTTTTTTAGCGATGTTTCCCATTTCTTTAATTCTGTCCACACCGCAAATCTGTCCAGTATCTTAACTGATTACTTGTATCATTGTAAATCTCTTTATTAACTATGAAATTATATCACCTCTAGAAATGATCTTATTTCTAAATAACATATAAACAATATTAATTAATTTTTTTTTCTCACATTACCATAAGATCTTGATGATTCTTTTTTTGTCTTTAGATAAAAAACAAAATAGGGGTGCCTGGCTGACTCATCAGAAGAGTGTGCAACTCTTGATCTTGGGGATGTGAGTTTGAATCCCATGTTGGGCATAGGGATGACTTCAAAATAAAACCTTAAAAAACAAAAAAACAACGAATGCCTGTTCTTAAAATCTGTTTTATACTCTGATTCCTGACATTTAAATATCTTTTAAAATGTTACAATGACTTTTAAAAATTCCTTCAAATAATCTTTTTGCAGGTATAATATATCCCATGTTTCATTAAGATAATATAAGACTCTAGATGCCAGAACCTTGATTATGACAGTTAGATGAAGTATCTCACATTTGGATACTAACCACTTGAAGGAATGTGTTAACTCCTACTAACCAGGGGACTTTATAATGGCAGAAGATTAAACCTAGTACATATTTCAGGAAAAAGTGTATATAATTTATTCTACAAATTTAAATACAACTACTTATAGAGACTATAAGTGGGTTACCAGTTCCCACTTCTCTTGTAGGAACTGGTATTATTTTCTAATTAGGAAATCATTCATTCCAGTGTGGAATACTTTGGGACTCATTGTCCCAAAGTTTCTGTGCCGGGATGTTCACTTCTTACTTCAGGGATTATGTTACCATATTTTAGACACGACAATGCAATTACATAAAGAACAATTATTGAATATTGAATCTTTATCTACTGATTTCTATGGAAGGCTTATGTTCTTTATAATAGTACTCTCTGGCTGGCCATGTCAGTGGGATGCTTTGGTTCGGCAGGGAGCCTGCTTCCCCCTCTCCCTCTGTCTGCCTACTTGTGATCTCTCTCTCTCTCTGTCAAATAAATGAATAAAATCTTAAAAAAAACAAAAGATATTTCTCCAAAGAAGATATTCAAAATGGCTGCGAAGCACATTAAAAGACATCATTAGTCTTTAGGGAAATGAAAACTAAAACCACAATGAGATATTACTTCACATCCAATAGGATGGCTATAATTTTTTAAAAATGGAAAATAACATGCTGGCAAGGATATGGAGAAATTTGGGCCCTCTAGCTTTATTAGCGGGAGTGTAAAGTGATACCGCAGCTGTGAAAAACAGTCTTGTGGTTTTTCACAAGTGTTAACTTAGAATTACTATATGACTCAGCAATTGCGCTCCTAGCTATATATCTAAAGAGCTGAAAGCAGGGACTCAAACAGATATTTGTATCCCAATGTTTGCGACACAATAGCCAAAAGGTGGGAAGAATACAAATGTCTACCCACAGACTAATGGATAAACAAAATATAGTACATACACACAATGGAATTCAACTTTAAAAAAGAATGAAATTCAGGGGCGCCTGGGTGGCTCAGTCGTTAAGCGTCTGCCTTCGGCCCAGGTCAGATCCCAGGGTCCTGGGATCGAGCCCCGCATCGGGCTCTCTGCTCTGCAGGAAGCCTGCTTCTCCCACTACCATTCCCTCTGCTTGTGTTCCCTCTCTCGCTGTGTTTCTGTCTGTCAAATAAATAAAATCTTTAAAAAAAAAAAGGATGAAATTCATATGTATGCTACAAATGATGAACTTTGAAGACATGCTGAATGAAATAAGCCAGACACAGGACAAATACTGTGTGATTGCACTTACAATAAATTACCTGGAAAAGGCAAATTCATAGAGAGGGCAAGTGGCATAGAAGTTACAGGCGCTGGGGGAAGGCCTAAGGGCTTTATTTAATGAGAAGAGGCCACAGTATACTGGGAGAGCAATATATTGAAACCTAATTAACTTTTGGAGGAAAAAAGGTGAAGCGGGAAGGGAGAGGTCAGAGACGCCGCCGATCCATTGTTTGGAGCTCGCTTAGCCAGGCTGGGGCGTCGTCGGAGGGGCCGGTGAATAGGCGCTCCGCTCCGAGAACTAGGACTCCCGCTGCCGGGTGAGGAGCGGGGTCGGCCGGGCGTCTCGCTGGGGAAGTCGGGACCGGAGGCCGGGGATCCCGCGGGGAAGTGGGGAGAGCCGACCGTCCGGGCAGCGGTGGACCTTCGGCGCCCGGCTGCTGGCGGGAAGAGGGGGGCGGACGGGCGCGGTGAGTCGAGGACAGCCGGCCCCGGCCCGAGCCACTCGGGTCCTCGCCGCGTTCCTGTCAGGAGCGGGGCGACGCCCGAGGCGCTCGGCGCGGGGCGGTCGCTCGCGCGGGTGGGGCAGGCGGGAGGATGGCGCGCGCGCGGAGTTGACGGAGCCGGCTGACTCGGGGTTTGTGGTGGTTCTCGGACCTACTGTAGTAGGTGTGTCTGGCCCCCCCCAGCGGTTGCAGGTGCGGCGTGCGTGTGTACTGCGGCCACCTCGTTTTCTAGCGGTGGGATGGAGGTGTCAGGGGAGGAGCGACCGGCCCCAGCGCTCGGGGCGCGGGCCACACGCGGGTCCTGAAGGCGCCTGGGAGTCACCACACTGAAGGCCACACTCCCTGGCGCCTGGGAGTGTGGGGCGGGTTTGCTTGGAATTAGGGTGTTCCCCAGGAACCCGGGGGGTGTTTTTGCCTCAGGTCCTGATTCGGTTCCCGGGAGGCCCGCTGGGTACCCTGGGACAGGTGATCCCACCAACACCCCCCGACTGTAGGGACCCCTCCCTGGCCGAGGCTCAGAAACTAGGGTAATTTGCTTTCTTGTTTATTGTTTCAGCCTTGTCAAATTCCCTAAGATCTTTGTGATGATTGGTTTTTCGAGTGAATGTTGGTCTCGGCTTCCACTCACTACCGATTTCTGGCAATTCGGTACTTCATAGCTGAGTTTCGGCACTTTTGAAATAAGGAGTTTATTTCTGAGAGTACAAGTTGTAAGGAATGACTAATAGATCAGAAAAATTTATATAATAAGCATTGTAGAAGATAAGAAAATGCTAAATTTTTCTACGTAAATTCTGAGGTAGCAACTCCATATAGAAAAGTGGTCCAATGGGTTTTAATTTTGAAAACTTTTTTTGTTGCTTAAAATGACAGTTTTCCTAAGATGAGAAAGGCAACATTTTGTTACTTTTTTAAAAAAAGATTTAATTATTTCGAGAGAGAGCCCCTGCCGGTGGACGAGGGAGGATGGGGGAGGGCCAGAGGGAGAGAGAGACTCTCGAGCAGACTCATAGCTGAGTGTGGAGCACCACTCTCCACTTAGGACCCTGAGATCATGAGTCCAAATCAAGAGTCAGAGGCTTAGCCTACTGAGCCACCCAGGCACCCCTATTTGTTACTGTTTGGATAGTATAGCAACATGATTAGCAATGTTCATTATTTTCAAGTCTTGAAATTGTTTACTTAAAGATGTTAAAGATTTCTTTAGCATATTTTTGAATGACTCCTTTCTGTCACCTGCCCTGTTATCTTAGGTTTCTATTGTTAATATAGTCAATTGTTTTAGACCTTTATAGGACCATGCTAATATGTTTCAACTTCACCATTTCTTTTTGTTGGTGACTAAGTGATTAATAAATTTAAAAAAAAAAAAAAAAGAAGGCAATTAAGTTAAACAGATGGAAGGGAGAAAAACGCAATGACTAGAACAATGAAATATCCCATAAGGTTCTGGATGACTAAGAATAGTCCTAAGATAAACATAGATCTAGTCCTCTTACCAGTAGTATTTTTTTTTTTTAAAGATTTTATTTATTTGACAGAAACACAGCGAGAGAGGGAACACAAGCCGAGGGAATGGTAGTGGGAGAAGCAGGCTTCCCGCTGAGCAAGGAGCCCGATGCGGGGCTCCATCCCAGGACCCTGGGATCATGACCTGAGTGGAAGGCACACGCTTAACGACTGAGTGCCCCACCAGTAGTATTTTGTCAAGGGGTGCCTGTGGAAACATTCTTCCCTCCCCCACATACTCCGTAGTGTATCTCATCCCCACCTCAGGGAGGACTCAAAATTGAAGGGACATAATGTGACCTGATAGTATGGATTTCTCCACAAGATGGCACTCATACAGTTTCTTTGATTTTAGTTTCTATCCTAAGGAAAGGTTTGCAATGTATTAACTATCACAGCGTTGTTAGAAATGTGACTTATGTTTTATGATTTGGAAATCTATTTCATGTTTGTCATATAGAATTTTCTATCATGTTACAGAATTGAGAAAAAAAAAATTGGGATGTAGTGTTGATATGCAGGGGAAAGAATGGCAATGTGAATGGAACAATGTATGTGTCTGTAGAAATGGTTCTTCAGTCTCCTGTCAAACTTGAGGCTTTGTTCAGCCCTAGAATTTTATTCTAGTACCATATGGCCAATGCTCAATGTGTTTATCCTTTATCTTTAGATATCATCTATGAATGTAAAAATTGTCTTTTTAAAAAGGAATGTAAGCATTTCTATGTACATGTTATATAATATGAATGTAAACATACATATATGTGTTAAACCTGAATTTTTTTTTATTTTGGAAAAGTTCAAACATATATACAAAATTTGCAGAACGTTATAATGAACTCCATGTACCTATTATATAGCTTCAGCAATTATCAACTCATTGCCAATCTTATTTCATCAGTACGCCTTTCCCTCTCCCCATTTATTTTGAAGCAAACCTCTGTATATATATCTGGCATATTGTTAGAGACACACACAGTCACGATAAAATGTATTATCCTAAATAAAAAATAATGGTATGAACAAAGCATTAAGGGCCCAAAAGGAGTGATTAATTCTGCCTTGGAGAACAGGACAAACTCAGAGAAACCTTGGAAGAAGAAATGATGTTTGACCTATATATGAAGGATGTGTAGGGATCTGCCAGGTAGAGAAGAAATGGAAGAAAACACATTCTAAGCATTGGTGAGGTATGAGGAGAGGGGTACAGATGTGAATATGCATGAATTAGTGGAGAATAGAGGATACTGTATTTGAATATTGAGGCACTGTGGAGGAAGCTGCAGAAGATGCAGCTGGAAAGAGAGTCTGGTTATTCTGGGAAATTAATGATTATAGTTTATGTATCCAGAAATATTTTTCTACAGCTTTATGAATAAAATATAAACTACTTTTTCTATATTTTGGTAGATTTATGACACAATCCAGTCTTTAACAATGCTGAAAGCAAATGACTCCTTGTTTTCCTTGGATACTTCGTTTTTTGAAAAACCAGATGAAGCTGAAAAGTAAGTCTGCCTTAAAGAATGATAACATAGTATATTGTTTTAGAGATTTTTTATTTTTAAGGAGTTTTAATTTTCTCTCTAGAAATATACAAATAAAAAATGAGGGTTCAACAAAATGATGTTCAGGTATATAACTGGTAAACATGGACTTCAGATATAAGGGAGTAACTGAAGTTTATCATGTTAAATGTTATAACTTAAAAAATAGAGTAGACCCTTGCCTATTTGGCTTTCATTTGTTTGCATTTCTGGTTTGTTCAAATTATTTTTGGCCAAGGTAAAGACTTGAAGTAATGGTCAAACAGTCGCCATGGACAAGGAGTGATGACACCTTTTGGAAACAGAATTGGCAGTGTGCCAAAGGCCAAAATGTGATGGGCAGATTCATTGTAGGCAGGAAGTAGGGGTGGAAATAAAGATGTGGCGCCAGAGGAAATAAGAGCAGAAAATAGTCTGTTAAATACAAGTTTTTATGGATTTTCACATGTAAATTGTTCTCAATTCTAAGTTTTCTATGTATTCTATTGTATTATTATTATTTTTTAAGATTTTATTTTTAACTAATCTCTACACCCAATGTGGGGCTCAAACTCACAAGCCCAGGATCAAGAGTTGCATGTTCCTCTGACTAAGCCATCAGGTGACCCTGTATTACCCTTTTTTAAAGAAAAGAGGCATTGAGTAAAGTATTTATTGCTTCATTAATTTTTTCATTCATTCAAGTATTAATTCAAATATTGATTGCAGATAAGGATAGAAGAAGGATGAAACAGACTTCAAAAGAATTTAAAATCTATTTGAGGAGATTAAGAACATATAGGGAAAGGTCATTAATAAATAACATAACTATGTAATTCATCATCCAGACTTGGATACTTTGAGAGTGAAAGAGTACCTCCAATTTGCAAGGCATGTGTTAATCAGGACTGGTCTGGGCAAAGTGCAACATATGGTTGCCTTTCTAACAATACAGAGTCAAAAAAAGGTGTGAAGGAAATGATAAGCATACATTCATGCAATGAAATTTCAGATTTGAGGGAGACCTGGTACAGACTGATCAGGTTAGGCTTTATGGGAGAGACTTCAGGAGACTTTGAAGGATTTGATAATTCTAATAAGCAGAGAGACGAGGCCATTTGAAGGCAGAGTTTAACAGCAAGAACGAAGAATGGAGGTGGGACAATTCACAGTACTTTTAGGAGATAATGTATGGAGTTTTCTGGAATAAAAGATTAATAAAGGAGAAACAGTGGGACATAAAGTTAGAAAAGTAACCTGAGGATAGACTGTGGTGGATGTTAAGTGCCAGAATAAGGATCTTGGACATGACTATATGTTAAAAGCCATGGAACTGAATCAGCAAACATTTTATTGACTAATATGTCTCATTATGTAAAGCATTGTGCTAAGTAGTATCGATGTGATGGAACTAGAAACAAACCCTTATGTGTATATGATCTGGGAGTGTATCAGACTGATCTATCTATTATCAATCTTTCTATTATCTGTATATAATATACATTGTATATATTATCTACATACAGACATATAATACAGTAGGACTATAATAAATATTATAGGTTCAAATAGTACTTAAGAAGAGGGAAGGATTTAAACTTGATTTTGAATGAATGTAAGCTCTAGCACCTAGAATATTTCCTGGAAAATAGTTCTCAGTAAATAATTGTTGAATAGATTTATGAAGGAATGAAACAGTGGGACTTCTTTGGTAAATATAGCATAGGGTTGTGTACAGTAGCAATTAGAGTAAAAGAAATATTTTTGAATAAAGATGAGGAGGGACAGAATGTATTATCTATTTGGTATGCAAGTAGTTCACTTTGGCCTGGACTGTAAGGTAAGTAGTGTAGGAGAGTTCAAACTGTAAGGTAGCCTAAGGCCATTTGGACATTTGACATTGTTTGGAAGCCACTGAAGTATTTTTAATGAAATATAATTATGATGAAAACAATTCTAAATCAGTGTGATAGGAGTGTGTAAAATATGTTAGAGAAAGCCAGAGGCAGTAAGGCCAGTCAAGACATTATTCTTAACTAGACATAAATTGATGAGAGCTTTGATTGGAATAGTGACAGTGGAAATACAAGGAAATGAATTCAAGAAGCATTATAAAGAAGATGCAGTAAGACTTGGTATATGTCTGGATATAGTAGGTAAAAGATTTTGCTATAACTTGAATTCTAGATGGCTGAGAGAATACTGATGCCTTCAGAAAACAGGGAAATCATATAGGGAGATTTGATTTTACGGGGGTGCTGAATAGTAGGATTAGATGTGTACTTTTTGTATCATTCTTAGATTTTCTGAAATAGTCTGTGTAGAAAAGAGTTAATACATCAAGCCTAAACTGCTGTCCTTAAAAAGGCCCTGCTTGTAAGAATGGCCCTTGGCAAGGCCCTAGGCGGGGCGCCTGGGTGGCTCAGTCGGTAAGTGTCTGCGCTGGGCTCAGGTCATGATCTCAGGGTCCTGGGATCGAGCCCCGCAACGAGCCCCGCAACGAGCCCCGCAACGAGCCCCGCATCAGGCTCCCTACTTGGCGGGAAACCTGCTTCTCCCTCTCCCACTCCTCTGCTTGTTATCTCTCTCTGTCAAATAAATAAATAAAATCTTTAAAAAAAAAAGAAAAAAAAAAAGGAATGGCCCTTGGCTGGAGTGAGAACTTTAGGAAAGTTCCCACCATTAACTGATAGGAATGGCCCACTGCCTAAACTGTTTATACAGATAATATGGCTTATGCTGACTATCTGATTTTCTTTTGGGAATCTAGAATTTAGGTATGTACTAGATAGGGGATGCCCACATGATTAGTCCCCAGTAAAAACCCTGCACATTGTGTCTCTAATGAGCTCCCTCATTGGCAACACTTCACACATGCTGTTAGAGCTTGTTGCTGAGGGAATTAAAGATGTCCTGTGTTACTGTATTAGAAGAGGATCTTTGGAAGCTTGTGCCTGGTTTCCTCTGGATTTTGCCTCATAGTCACAAACAGGACTATATGTTGGGTCCTTTGAATCAGCCCAGGGAATCATCGGCTCTGGGGGTGATCTTGGGGACCCTCTAACAGTCCTAAATTTCAAATGTAGATTTTTGACTTGGAAAACAGCTGTAGGAGCTATGTGTTATGTGCTACAAAAGGCAAGTAGTGTCCAGAGTTTAAAGTCCTAAATAAAAAAGATTGAAAAAAAATCATAAAATCATTGCCACTTGGAGGTGCCTCGATGGCTCAGTTGGTTAAGCAACTGCCTTTGGCTCAGGTCATGATCCTGGAGTCCCAGGATCAAGTCCTGCATGGGGCTTCTTGCTCAGCAGGGAGTCTGCTTCTCCCTCTGACCCTCCCCCCTCTCATGCCCTCTCTCTCTCTCTCTCTCTCTCTCTCTCCCTCTCTCATTCTTTCTCTCAAATAAATAAATAAAATCTTAAAAAAAAAATCCTTGCCACTTGGCATAGATAGTGTATGTGGTGCTCTTCTCAAATTTATTTCCTGTCACCTAATACTTACCTTTTGTCCTAATAAAGGACAAATCAACTTTTATTGAAAAAGAGATATTAAAACATTATATGTTAATAGGATCACAGCTGCAAGATAAGGAGATAGTTTACAATGCCAAAAGGACAGCAAAATTCTCAACAACTACTCTAAGTTTACAAAGTGATTATCAGTTTCAACTGGTTTTTTGGTTTTCTGTGGTTTGTAGGTGGTTCTGGATCAAGAGTATTTAGATTAGGACATTATTTTGTAATAATGTTTTAGGAATACTCTAGAAAATACCAGTAGTGGTGTCATTTACACACTGATGACCCATGATTTGTTGTGAGGTGTGTCATAAGTATTTTGTTACTTATGATAGTAAAGATGCTAATGTTTCAGAATGATTTATTACTTTTTTTTTCTTACATTGGAATAGATTTAAGATTCTTGTCATAAGCGTTTGAATTAGAGAAAAAGAGATGAAGTTATAGCCATTATTTAGTTAGCATATCTCACATAGCAGTGTCATTAATCCTATGACACACAAGGGAAAAATTGAGAACACTGCTGTGTATAGAGATACATCAAAGTCACCATAGAAAATTAACTTATAGGATGTTTATCTAAGAGTGTGTAATTGAGTAATGTTTAATTAATAGTTTCTGATGTAAATTTATTAACATATATATTCACACTTTTATATTTTATATAGCTATCCAGACAATGAAAAATCATTGGATTGGTTTCTCCCACCTGCTCCATTGATTTCAGAAATTCCAGATACTCAGGCATTGGAGGAGGAAATAGGAAGTCATAAACTGTTAGGTAAATTATCACATATTTGTTATGGAGTTAAACCTATGCAGCTCATGTCAATGTAAAAAATCTAGTAAGACATTAAAGTGTTAATTCCTTTATTTTAATGGAATACAATGATTATTCAAAATAGTGCTCACCAAATCTTAAAATCAAAAACATTTTTCTTCTCCATATATACATATACATGCATATGCATATTATATCACAAACACGTTCTATTGCATGAATTTGTTTCCTCTTATTATTAAAGTTGTCATTGCCATTTAGTTTTTGTCTTGCCTTTTACTAAAGGTAGGATCCTCTGGCTTAGGAAACCACATTCTTGAAAAAAAACAAGATGCAGAATATTATATATAGTTTGGTACCATTTTTATAAAGTTAAAGACAATCACATTCAAACAGTATATGTGATCTTATGTGATATTGTTAATAAAATTTTTGATTTTTTAAATTTGGTGGTAGTTCATATATGTTATCTTATTAAACTTTGAAATTTGTATATATTTTATACATGAAAATATACATTATTTATATTCTCATATGTACCAAACAATACATAGAATACACAAGCTTATATATACTATATATATATGTATACCTAGATGGTAAAACAAATTTAAGTCCTAACAATGCCTGCAGATTCCCCCCAACCTCTCAAAGGTGCTTGTAAAGTCTTGTAAAGGAACCTTTAAAATTTTGTCACCCTGATAAAAGCATTCCTTTATCTTGATTTTTAGAAGCAATCCTACAAAGTTAAAAGCATTGTATCATGTTTTTAATACTGAATCAAATTCAGTAACATTTTATATGATTGGTCATTGTATTTCTGTGTATAAATTGGTTATATAAATTTTCAAATTCTAATTGTCTATCATTTGTAGTAGGTAGAATACTTAAAAGGTATAATTATGGTTATTTCTGTGAGTCAGAAATTAAACCTATTTTGTAATGTAGGTTTTCTATAACTTTCAAATTTCAGTTAATTCTTAATTAATTTGAGTACCCTTCAGTGATATAGTATACAGTAACAGTACCAGTCACCTATAGTTCAAAACCATATTTGGTGTTACAGATTATCTACTTACTGTATGAATAACTTTCATGTTTACCTAATAAACTGTTTTGAAAATTTTTATTAAATTTTTTCATGGTCATTTTGAAAATTTATTTTCATGGAGAACATATATTAATTAATATGTTCCATTTTTGTAGGTCAGGAAGAGAGGCCAGAAACGTTACCATCAAATTTAAAGATAACTAGTGAAAACACAAATTATATTTCACCAACACAAAAATTCCACTTTGCCTTTTCTTCAAATAAATATGAAGCAGGTGATGTGAATTTAGGAGGAGCAGGTAACAATGGCTTATCACATGTTCCTGGCAAGCTGACATATGGTTCTTCTCAGAAATACAAAAATCACATTGGCACTGAGACAGCACCTGAGAAAAGTGTTCCAGATAATACCAAATTAGTTAAATTTGCAGAAGATAAAGGAGAGAGCACATCAGCCTTCCGAAAAAGGTAATTAATTAAATGAAATACAGAATATACAGTGATAAAGTTGAATATTTATGGTATGTCCAAATGTACGAAGTATGATAGAATCTAAATGAGAAAAACAACAAATAGGTTTTACTATATACCAGATGCTCTCTTAACTCTGGGAATCTAGACATAGGTTCTTGCCTTCAGAGAGCTACAACTTAATGGAGGAAGGACAAATAACTAAAAATAATTGATTAAATACTTTGTAGTACAACAATCATTCTGATGAAGTATATAGTTAGAGCAAAGGGTCTCAAAATTTTTCAAACTTTTTACTGTAAAGACCCTTTACACTTAAAAATTACTGAGGATTCCCAACATTTTTGTGTATGTGGGTTATGTCTATCAATATTGAACCATATTAGAAATGAAAACTGAAAAAATTTAAAAAGCAAACAATGCTTTAGTAATATTATGAAAATTGTTTTGATCCTATGAACTCTCTGAAAGTCTCAACCATCCTTTGAGAATTGCTGTTACAGCATATCACATGGGGTCATAATCTGTTCTGGAGCATCAGGGAGGGCTTTCTTGAAGAAGTGGTATTTAAACTTAACCTTGGGGTACCTGAGTGGCTCAGTCAGTTAAGCATCTGCCTTTGGCTCAGGTCATGATCCAAGAGTCCCAGGATAGAG
The DNA here is from genome assembly GCA_028646535.1 of Procyon lotor. Classification (NCBI taxonomy): domain Eukaryota; kingdom Metazoa; phylum Chordata; class Mammalia; order Carnivora; family Procyonidae; genus Procyon; species Procyon lotor. Next base: position 66,531,712 of record CM053606.1, on the reverse strand, counting down.
TCCTGCATGGGGCTCCTTGCATAGCAGGGAGTCTGCTTCTCCTTCTGACCTTTCAACGTCTTGTGCTTTCTTTCTAGCTCTCAAATAAATAATCTTAAAAACAAACAAACAAACAAACAAACAAACAAACTTAACCTTAAGGAGAAATAGAATTAAACTAAGGGCACACAAAGGGGAATACTCCAGGCTGAAGGAATAGTAAGTGCAAAAGACCCAAAATAGCACAGAGCTTGGCCTATTCTTAGAAAATTTCCTTTTGTGTTAAATCACAGAGAATGTGGAGAGGTAAAGTTTGGAGAGATTGAGTCATTCAGAATCATGTAGGCCGTCATAAACTTTGTGCCTTTTTTTTTTAAGGCACTGTTTCTTAAACTGTGGCCTGTGGACCCACCGTATCAGAATCACCTGAAGTACTTGTTGGAAATTTGGTTTCCTGAGTCCTGCCTTAGGCCTTTTGAATCACAGTCTATATAAAGGAGGAGAGGGGACCCAGGAATTGTCATTTTTAATAATTTTTCTAGATGATTGTTATGCGCAATAAAGTTTAAGAGCTAGTGTTCTAAGGTTCTAGCTACATTTTAAGTGATTTTTAAAAATAAATTAAAGTGCATTTTGGCATCAGTATGATGAATTAGAAGGAGTTAAAATACGTTGTGAAAGATCACTTGGAAGGTTTTTTTTTATTCTAGGTGAGAGAGAATGGGAGACTGACATAGACTGTGGTAGCAGAAATGAGAGTTCAGAGTGATTTAGGAGATAGAATCCCATAGGACCTAAATGATTATTAGATATGACACCTGATTCATAGTTTTCTGACTTGAACCAGAATGATGAAGGATGGTAGTGCCCTTTTATGATGTGGAAAACTATGAAGGAAAAACAGGTTTTGGGGAAGGTGATGAGTACAGATTTGAACATTTTGAGTTTGAGTACCTATAAATTGTCCAAATAGGGAATTGGATGTATTGGTTTAAAGATTCAGAAGAGATCTGATAGGTCTTGTCTTCTCTGTGACATAAGAGGTGAGGTCATTTGTGGAGTTTGAGGGGAAAAAGGGGGGGTATTGAGCAAGTATGAGAAGAGTGGAAGAGATTATAAAAAATGGGAAAGCAATCCAGTGAGAAAAATGGTAGGATTGTTGGACACTTTAAAGGGACACTTTTAACCTCAAGCCCAGTTGAGGTTGATGTCTATGAATTTTTTTGTAACAGTTCTTTTCAGATATTACCCAGGGCACGTGAGTGGCTTAGTCAGTTAAGCGTCCAGTTCTCGGTTTTGCCTCAGGTCATGATTTCAGGGTCATGAAATTGAGCTCTGCATGGGGCTCCTTGCTCAGCATGGAGTTTGCTTGAAGCTCTCGCCTCCCTCTCTGCCCCTCCCCTTGCTTGCCCCCACTCTCTCAAACAAATAAATAAATAAAATTTAAAAAAAAGAGATATAACTTACATATAAAATTCACTCTTCTGAAGTGTACATTCATTGGTTTTTAGAATATTTAAAATATATTTAGAATATTTAGAATATCTAGAATATAAACTAACTCTTTAGCCATCAGGGAGATTCAAATCAAAACCACACTGAGATACCACCTTACACCAGTTAGAATGGCCAAAATCAACAGGACAGTAAACAACAAATGTTGGAGAGGGTGTGAAGAAAGGGGCACCCTCTTACACTGTTGGTGGGATTGCAAGCTGGTACAGCCACTTTGGAAAACACTGTGGAGATTCCTCAAGAATTTAAAAATAGAGCTACCCTATGACCCTGCCATTGCACTACTGGGTATTTACCCCAAGGAAGCAGA
>CM053606.1:66511001-66529408 GCA_028646535.1 Procyon lotor | reverse complement strand
GGGGGGGGGGGAGCAGAGGGAAAAGGACAAGCAGACTCCCTGATGAGTGCAGAGCCTGACATGAAGCTTAAGATCCCAGAATCATGAGATCATGACCTGAACTGAAATCAGGAGTCCAATGCTCAACTGACTGAGCCACCCAGGTGCCCCTGTTCACCTTTGAAGCTTTCTGAACCCTCTGTCATATATGGGTTTTTCCTTCTTTGTAGTTTCATTAGGTATGCATGATTGATTAAATCAGTGGCCATTGGTGATTGAACTCAATCTCCATTCCTCTTTCTTCCTTGGATATCACAGATGAGGCTGAAAGTTCAACCTTCTCTAATTAGGGTTTATTTTTTCTGGCCGTTAACCCCCATCCTGAAGCTATCTAGGGTCCTACAAGAGTCACTTCATTAGCATAAACTCTGGTATGATTGAAAGACATTTGTCATGAATAACAAAAGATGCTTTTTATCACTACTGTCATACAGGAAATCCCAAGGGTTTTAGGAGCTCTGTGCCAGGAACAAAGACCAAATGTGTATTTCCTATTATACTAACTAGGAAACTATCTACTAAATAAAGGTTTATTTCTGGACTCTCAATTCTATTCCATTGACCAATATTTGCATAAGTACCTATCCCACACTGTCTTGATTACTGTAGCTTTGTTGTAAAATTTTAAATTTGGATGTGTGAGTCCTCCAACTTTGGTCCTTTTTTCAAGATTTTTTTTTTTTTTTTTTTTTTAGCTTCTCTGGGTTCTTTGCATTTTCAAATGAATGTTATGATAAACTGGTAAATTTCTGCAAAGAAGTCAGCTGGGATATTGATGGGGATGGTGTTGAATCTATAGATCAGCCTGAGGAGTATTGCCATCTTAATAATGTTAAGTCTTCTAGTCTATGAGTATGGGATATCTTTCCATTTGTTTAGATTTTCTTTAATTTCTTTCAATGATGTTGTGAGATTTTTCAGTGGACAAGTCAAACTTACTCTGTTAAGTTTTTTTCTAAGTATGTTATTCTTTTTGATTCCTTTATAAATGGAATTAAATTTTTTTTCAGATTGTACATTGCAAGTGTATAGACATCAGCAATTGATTTTGGTATACTGATCTTATATCTGCAATCTTGCTGATGATGACTCACAATTTTACTGTTCAGAGTGTTATATCATCTACCTAACTGCTTTTTCCAGTAGTGTTCCCCTGCCTGGCTGCAATTATTTTAAAAAGTAGGTAGATTCCCCTAGGATTGAGGTTTTGCAAGATAAGGATGTTAAAAGGATAAAGAGGAATTGGAATTTAGAATGTTAGTAAAAGAGTGGTCAAAAAGATGGGCCATGTGATCTAAGTCCATTAAAGGTAGAAGAGAAAAGAGAAGATAGTTTGGGGGAAAATAAAGAGATTTATTACAGTAAATTTGTTTTTTGACCTCATTGGTAGCTTGTGTAAACAAGCTGAAAGGATAAGAGGCTCTGGTCAGAGAATGATAAATTGGAATGATTGATCTGAGAGGAGGAGCAGTTCTGGATGATGACAGTGTTTGAGGTGAGAGAATAGATGAATGAGATTGTTTGAAATAGAAAGCCTCTGTAGATGAATGCCTAAGAAATGGAGAGGAGAGGATTTTGAATGGGTTATCTGAGTGAATGCTAAAGTAATGGAGATGGTGGCAGAATTTGGAATTGAGAGGAAAAGATTCTAAAGTGACCAGATTGTTGCTATATGATATATGCCATGAGGAGGGTTACAAAGTGTTATAACTAATTGGTACAGATACGTCTATAAGAGAATGGAAGAATAATGATGTAGGTTTTGGATGGAGAAGGCACAAACTCTCAATCCTCAAGTACATTTGGTGTTGAAAATTAGCAATTTCTACTTAAGTTTTTTAAGAAGCAAGAGTTTTTTAGGGGAATGCAATATTTTTGTTAAGACCAGGAAGTAACTATAACAATCAGTGAAGAAGTTGAGGACATAGGGGAGTTTATGGAGTGAGAGTTCTAGAGGAACTAGGAAGAATCTGAGATCCAGATAATTTAGGTAACTAGTGCATGGATAATATTTTTATAGTTCACAAAACTTATTTCAAACTCTAAGTCACACAGCTAGAAAGTGGAGGAGCTTTGGATTTAAACCCAAGTTTGTCTATTTCCAAAGTCCGGGCTTTTAACTGATATGACTGAATATAACACAGGAGTCACCCTGTGGTATAAGTTGTTTTTCTTATCCTCAATACCATTTCATAAGCAGATTCTACTATATTATCCAAGGTTAATCCTCTGCTTTTGAATTTTCTATCTTTAAAGTTAGAACTGCTGGCATTGAAGGATGTAACCCTACAGTTTGTTGTAAAGTGTATTTCTTATTCTATAGTGTTTTTAAACAGTACTGCTTTCTTATATGGAAACATGTCGTTAAAAATTAATAGTAAAAATAATTTAGAAAGTGTTCTGTATTGGCATAATACTTGTTTGGATGTCATTTCTTACAGAATTCTGCAAGACTGATAACTTCTGTCATCCCTATTACTTATTTTGTAAGATACCAATGTTGTATTAGGAAATTTTTTTTTAATTTTATTTGTTTTTTGAGAGAGGGTGAGAGTGTGCACGCCTATATGTGCACAAGCAGAGTTGGAGAGGGGCAGCAGGAGAGAGAGAGAGAGAGAGAATCTTAATCAAGCTCCATACCCTCCATGGGGCTCAATCTGAGGACCCTGAGATCATGATCTGAGCCTAAATCAAGAGTTGGATGTTTAAACGACTGAGACACCCAGTCACCCCTGTATTAGGAACTTTAATGATCACTTCATCTCTTAGGGCTATGGTGAACAAATTAGTTTGATGGGTTGACTTTTGGTCAGCTGAATATATTAAATTAAGATCCTAAAGATGGCCTTTGTTTCCAAGAAGTATTTTCTTTGCAAAGTGTTGTTCTTGACAGCTATACTTATTTAGTATTTCTTATACTAAAGTGATTATTGAATAATGTTTGGGAAATCGATGCTGTTCCTGACAAGAAGCCACAATACTTCACTACATAGGCCTCTCCATACAGTTGCCTGTGATTTCTCATGATGTAGTGGCTAGCTCTTCTGAGTGTGAATGATCCGAGAGACCATGCAGAAGTGACAGTATCTTTTATGACCTCCCCTTGGAAGTCATACACTTTTGTACTTCTTTTTATTCTGCTAGTCATGTAATAATCTCGTGACTCAAAGTCCTAATTTGAAAAGGGTGTGAATAGCAGGAGACAGGTATCTTCGGGGCTGTCTTGGATGTTGGCTTTTACAAATGGATTTGAGTTTCTGAAAAGTGAAAAGACATAATTCAGTGGTAAATTTGTCAAGTTATATTTTAGGGGAATGCTTAAATTTTATGTTTGAATAAACTACAATCTATGGCCATTTTTCAAGGGACCAATTTAATGCTAGTTTTTCCAATTCTAAGCAGCTGTTATAAGTGCAAACTTTTTTTTTTTTTTGCAGATTGTTTAAAATATCTGATAATATACATGAGGGTGTTAACTCTAATGACAGTACAAACTTGGACTCTCCTATTGGCTCAGTGAAAATTACCCCAACAGAAATGAACAAAAGGGAATCATGGAAATGTAGCAATAGTAATCAAAAACATCAATGTTCAGACATTAACATATTTACAGCAAGCAGTACTTTTTCTGCTTCTGAAATCATCAGAGAAGACATATTCAAAGCACCAACTTTTGCAGTTGCATCCCAGCCTCATGAAGTTCAAGGTAATTCCTTGCTTTTTCAGTTGGCTTTTATAACAGAACAAACTCATCTGTATTTCTCAGCATAAGGAAGAATACAAAAATAATAAATTTGAGTAGATTATCTATGTGCAGTTTCTGCATTTCTTGATCTATTGCATTTTTTAAACTATAGTCTAGGGTGCCTGCCTGGCTGGCTCAGTTGGTAGAGCATTGAGACTCTTGGTGTCAATGTCCTAAGTTCAAGCCCTGTGTTGGGCATGGAGCCTACTTAAAAAAACCAAAAAATGAAATAAACTGTGATCTAATATTTAACTGTGATCTTAAGGAAAAGGTATACTAGTTTTATTGAAGCAGGTTGTATGGAAGAGATTAAAAATACCTATATAAATATGTAGAAATTTTTTTAGGGATAACAGAAAATGATTTAGATTCCTTGAAGGCTGTCACAGAAATCCGTATCCTTTAAATTATTTTACTATAGCAGCTTTATATTTGAAATTACAATTTGTAAGCATGTTATTTTATTGTGTCTGTATTTATTGACAAAGAAAAAGGGAAAAGAGAATCTTTTGGGTCATGTAAGAGACCCAGTGTGTGTGAGAGTCAGTGCTGCCCCAAAGTGTGGTCTGCATTCAGACTGGTGCCAGTTTGTGAACTGCTTGTTACCAATTTGTGACAAGATAAGTATAGAAATGAGATTTGTATTATTGACTGAATTTTGAGCATGTTTACTTAGATACAGATAATTTCCTACACTTTGGGTAAGGATAGCATATTGGAATAAAAATGGGTAGGGGAAATAAATGAGAATGGGATATTCTGTGGATTGGGATTTTTTTTTTACAAATCTAGTATTTTTTTAATGAAATTTGCACTTTATACCTATGATATAATTTACATGTCTGGGCATTTCTAATATAAATATTTTGAGTACATACGTGTGTTCTGGAGGTAACATCCTCTTGCTTTTTTGATACCTCATGTATGTCTTTAACAGTGTGTTTATTGTTTTTTATTATAATCCCACAGCTGTGGGATATGTGACCATCTCCCTATGACCTCTGAACTCCTTGAAGGGAAGGGCCATCCCTTATTTATCTTCCTATCTCCAAATACACTGAAAGGCAGGTAAAGGAAGTTGTTCTGGCAAAAGAGTAGCCCATGAGCCAGGATGAGGGTAAAATAGTGTGGAATATGTGAGAAAGAACAAGCATTCCAGTTTGGCTGAAATAAAAGCTATGATTACAGGAGTAGTAGGACATAATGATTGAAAAGTATCATAGGATCAGGTTATTTAATGCCTTGGATACCAAGGTCAAGAAGTTTTTGTTTTTGTTTTTTAATTTATTGAGCAATGAGGAGACCCATGCAGTATTTTGAGCAAGTCAAGTTATATCATCAAAACCATGCTTCAGGAAAATGGAATTAATGACTTAAAGCTGGGTAGGCTCCAGACTCTACAAAAGTGATTGTTTAGTTGACAAAACAATAAATAAATTCCTCCTGAGCTGGAGGAATCTAAGGGAGAATTATTCTAATCCTGAATACTCAGGGGACAGAGACCATTCTTAGGTATGGTTAGAAAATATTTACCTGACTTGGGATGGCTGAGTGGCTCAGTTGGTTGAGCATCTGTCTTCAGCTCGGGTCATTATCCCAGGGTTCTGGGTTCCAGTCCCTCATGGGGCTCCTTGCTCAGCGGGGAACCTGCTTCTCTCTCTCTCTGCCTGTTCTGCCTGCAGCTCTCCCTGCTTCTGCTCTCTCTCTCGAGCTCTCTCTGACAAATAAATAAATTAAATCTTAAAAAAAAATTTTTTGCCTAACCAATCATGAAAGTTTGCCTTGCAATGCAGATAACTGAACTAAGTTAGAATGGGGAGAGGGAACAATAAGGGGTTATACATGATACATCATAACTTCAGATATAGTCAGCTTTTAGTGCTTCTGTTCAACATGGTGTCTGAATCCTTATGTGCTTTCTTCTCTCTGGTGATCTAAATATGGTTGGAACATAGGAAATAGGTTAGCCTTAAACAGTTAAAAGTTGGTTTCGGGGCGCCTGGGTGGCTTAGTCATTAAGCGTATGCCTTCGGCTCAGGTCATGATCCCAGGATCCTGGGATCGAGCCCCACATCGGGCTCCTTGCTTGGCGGGAAGCCTGCTTCTCCCACTACCACTCCTTCTGCTTGTGTTCCCTCTCTCGCTATGTTTCTCTCTGTCAAATAAATAAAACCTTAAAAAAAAAAAAAGTTAGTTTCATTATCTGTACAATGGGAAAGTCTTATTCCTTACTGGAACTTGCCATAATATGACAGTTACTTTTTAAAACTCTTTTGAAGAGTTTTAAAGATCTTCATGCTATATTAGCTCAGCTGAAATGTTTCTATTGTCTGTAGATTAAATTATTATTTAATTAAATTTATTATTTAACTATGTTTATTAGTTAAAAATACTGCATATTCTTGTTGTACTGATTTGTTGTTCAAAAAGTTCCTTTGCTATTAAACTCACACACTGCTACTTTTTATTATTTCTAAGTATGTATTTAAAGTGGAAGACTAAATGCTTTTCATGATAATTTTAGAGTTTTAGAATTAGTTGGATATGACTTATTTTCTAAATCTTTTATAATATTTTACTATATTTGAATCCTTGGTACAATAGAAGCTTGGTCAGATTGATTTTGCTATAGTGATCTTATCATTTTCAATTCTGTAGACATTTCCCTATCTGTTATAACATATAATTGCAGTAACACTGCTGAGAGTTTGTTGAATGAAAGGAGAAATTTGATATCAAGTGTTTATAGTGATGATAAATGATGTTAGTAGTTGAGTTTTTTCATGAGCTGGAAAACGAATTCTATATCTACCCCGAATCAAAGATTCATTTTTGTGAATGTAAGTTGATGTGGAACTACCTAATGAGAGAAAAACCAGCATGATGGCCCACTTGTGGGCTTGTTACAAATAAATATTTTATAGGAAGAGACATATTTTGAAGGAAAAATGAGATTCTTTCAAAACCTTGATGGATTGACAAACTCAAAATTACACTTTTGTTTTGGCACAAATATTCTGATACTCTGTGTAAGTGAAAGTAAAATGAAGATTTGTATAATATCTGCTTGATTTAATAAATTCAAACCTATATTGTGTGCTTACTGTGAGCCAGGCACTGTTCTAGGTATTTGGGATATGTCAGTTAAGAAAACAGATAATGAATCCTTGTCCTTGAGGAGTTAACATTCTTGAGATCGGGGTGGGGGAGAACACAGATCTAAACAATTCTAACAATGTATAAATAAGTCATATAGTATGTTAGAAGGCAATGAGTCATTTGGAAAATGAAAAAGTGGAGCAGAGTAAAGAAGATTAAATTGGGGATGCTGGAGTTGAGGGCTCAAGATTAGAATTAAGTAGAGTAATTTGGGTAGGTCTTCTTGAAGAGGAGAGATGTAAACAATTGAAGGAAGTGAAAGAGCCAAGGAAATAAGGAGGGAAGCAGTCTGGGCAGAGGGAAGGCCTTAACAGCAGGAACATGAGTGGTGTTTTTGAAAAACAGAAAGAAGTCCAATACAGCTAGAAGGGATTAGTCAGAGATGAGAGTAGTAGGACCTGAGGTCAGAATCACAAAGATAGAGGGGAGAGGCAAGATCATGTAGGTCCTTGTAGTCATATGCTTTGAGAGAAAGTAGGCAAATGAGTAGAGAAGTAATATGTTCTTATTTAACCTTTTAACAAGATCACTTACTAGAGTCCATCAATTTTTGGTATATGTTCATAAAAATACAATTGCTTAAATAATTATGTATTTGTATTCTCAGATATGTTATGTTTCATATTTCCTAATAGATTATAACAGCCTCCACTGTAAGAACTCATTTTCTTCTTTATAACTTCCTACAGCTTTCTAAATCCAGTAATGTATGTTGCATATAGTATTTAATAGATGTAGTTGATAGATGTGACTCAGACTGAGAATACCATGTAAGTACAAGTATTTCCCATACTGACAATAGACTCTCACCTTGGAGAGGGGACAGTTTATTCTTCATATCTATTAATATTTTTGAGCTTTCTTACAGAGGAAGGACAGTTTAAGTTCTTGTAGAGCCAATATGCTGATAATTGCAATTAAATCTACCACTCAGTACAGCCAAATTATTGAAAACAAAGGGAGTCAGGGTTAGGTGACTAGGAACACATATCAGCTAATGAAAGACAACTAAAATTAAAAAGTTAAAGCAGTTAAGAATGAAAAGTTAAAAAGTGAAATTTGGAACTTTAAAGGAGATATAAAAATGGCCTAGTCTACGTGAGTAAGAAAACACCACTCTGCAAAAGATAAAGTATACACTTAATTTTGATATACTGGCACGTATGCAACTTTATACATCTTTTCCATCAGATTTAATTGTCAAATTATAACCCTTATATAAACCTTGTTTCTGCATCGGGACTTTACAAGTTCTTTTCAGAATATGGACTGTTACTGGGGACTATAATAATTTCTGTTAATTTTTCTCCCTCCTGGCTTTATTGAGGTATAATTGACAAAATTTTAGTATATTGTATCACATGTATGATATGATAATTTGACATATGTATGCATTAAATAGGTTGCCACCATCAAGTTAGTTTCCACCCTCCATCATCTTCCATATTTACCTTTTTTTTCAATTACATAATTCAGTGCTATCAACTCTAGTCACCATGTCATACATTAGAACCTCAGACCTTATTAATCTTACAGCTGAAAGTTTATACCTTATTAGCCTCTTTCTTTTTCTCCAATGTCCCCAGCCCCTGTCAACCACCATTATACTCTCTGTTTCTATGAGTTTGACCTTTTGTGTTTTTTTAAAGTCCACTTATAAGTGATACTATGCAGTATTTGTCTTTCTCTTCTGGCTTAATTCATTTTGCCTAATGGCCTTTAGGTTCATCCAATTTGTAAAAAAAGGCAGAATTCCCTTCCTTTTTAAGGCTGAATAATATTTCATTGTGTGTGTATGCGTGTGTGTATAAGTATATAAGTGTGTGATATATATATTATTTATATATAATAAACATTAAATATAGAAAATAGGTAAATATAAGTAATAATGTATTATATAATTATATTGTTTACAACATTACATTATATTTTATATATTATATAGTATTAACATATACATTATGTATTAAAATATATATTTATCATGTAATATATATATCACATTTTCTTTATCCATTTGTCTCTTGACAGACACTTAAGATTATTTCCATACTTTAGTTATTATGACTAATGCTGCAGTGAACATGGGATTACAATTATCTGTTTGAGATACTGATTTGCTTCCTTTGAATATGTACCCTAAGGGCACCTGGTGGCTCATTCTGTTCAGTGTCTGGCTCTTGATTTCAGCTCAGGTCTTAATCTTAGGGTTGTGAATTCAAGCCCCACATTGACTATGTACCCAGAAGCGAAATTGCTGAATCATAAGATAGTTCTATTTTTAATTTTTGAAGGAACCTCCATACTGTTTTCCATAATGGCTGTACCCCTTTACATTCCTACCTACAGTGTACAAGTGTTCTCTTTTTCTCCACAACCTCACTACCATTTATCTTTTGTCTTTTGGTAAATGACATCCTAACAGATGTGAGGTGATATCTCATTGTGGTTTTAATTTGCATTTCCCTGATGATTAGTGATGTTGAGCACTTTTTATGTACTGTTGGCCATTTGTGTCTTCTTTGGAAAAATGTCTCTTCAGGTCCTTTGCCCATTTCAATTTTATTTAATTTTTAATTTTTTTAAAAGATTTTATTTATTTATTTGACAGAGAAAGATCACAAGGAGGCAGATAGGCAGACAGAGAGAGGGGGAAGCAGGCTCCCTGCTGAACAGAGAGCCCCATGCGGGCCTCGATCCCAGGACCCTGAGATCATGACCTGAGCCGGAGGCAGAGGCTTTAACCCACTGAACCACCCAGATGCCCCCTTTGTCCATTTTTAAATTGAATTATTTGTTTTTTGCTATTGAGTTGTATGAATTCCTTGTATATTTTGGATATTAACCCCTTATCATATCTATGGTTTATGAATATTTTCTCCTATTCCATAGGTTGCTTTTTCATTTTGTTGATGGTTTCCTCTGCTATGCAGAAGCTTTTTAGTTTGGAGTAGTACACTTGTTTATTTTCGCATTTGTTGCCTTTGCCTTTGGTTTTAAATCTAAAAAAAATAACTGCCAAGACTAGTGTAGGGAAGTTTACTCCCTATGTCTTCTAGGAGTTTTAGGATTTCAGGTCTTACATTCAAGTGGTTAATTCACTTTGATTTGATTTTTTTATATAGTGTAAGGAATCCAGTTTCATTCTTTTGCATGTGGTTATCCAGTTTTTCCAGTACCTTTTTTTTTTTTTCTTAAAGATTTTGTTTATTTGACAGAGAGAAACACAGCAAGAGAGGGAACACAAGCAGAGGGAATGGTAGCGGGAGAAGCAGGCCTCCCGCTGAGCAGAGAGCCCGATGTGGGGCTCGATCCCAGGACCCTGGGATCATGACCTGGGCCGAAGGCAGGCGCTTAACGACTGAGCCACCCAGGCGCCCCTTTCCAGTACCTTTTATTCATGAGGTTCTCTTTTCCCAGTTCTTGGCTCCTTTGTTGAAAATGTATTGACCATATATGCACAGATTTATTTCTAGACAATCTATTCTGTCTCATTGATCTAGGTGTCTGGTTTTTATGCCAATACCATCAAGGTTTTGATTACTGTAGCTTTGTAATATAGTTTGAAATCAGGAAGTATGGTGCCTCTGGCTTTGTTCTTCTTTCTTAAGATTGCTTTGACCATTTGGAATCTTGTTTAACTCCATATGAGTTTCAGGATTGTTTTTTATATTTCTCTGAAAAATGCAGTTGAAATTTTGATAAGGACTGAATTGAATCTGTAGATTGCTTTGGCAGTTTACCATTTAGCAATATCAGTTCTTGAATCCTTGAACGTGGAATATCTTCCCATTTATTTGTGTCTTCAATTTCTTTCATCAGTGTCTTACAGTTAGTGGTTAAATTTATTCATTAGTATTTTATTTTTGATGCTATTGTAAATGGGATGGTTAACTTTATTCCTTAGTTTTTATTTTTTGATGCTATTGTAAATAGGATTGTTTTCTTCATTTCTCTTTTTGATATTTTGTTTTAAGTGTGTGGAAATGCAACTGATTTTTGTATATTGATTTTGTATCCTGCAACCTTACTGAATTTGTTTATTCTAACAGTTTTATAGTGGAGTCTTTAGTGTTTTCTATATATAATATGATGTCATCTATGAATAGAGACTGCTTTACTTCTTCTTTTCAATTTGGATACCTTTTATATTAAAAGTAGTGAAAGTGGGAATCCTTGTCTTTTTCCTAATCTTAGACAAAAGATTTCAGCTTTTTGCCATTGAATATGATGTTAGCTATGGGCTTGTCATAAAATCCCTTTATTATATTGAGGGATGTTCCTTCTTTATCCAGTTCCTGGAGAGTTTTTATCATGAAAAGATACTGTCAAATGCTTTTTCTACATCTATTGAGATGATCATATGATTTTTATCTTTAACTTTTTTTTTTTTTTTTTTTTTTTGAGTAAGCTCTATGCCCAGTGTGGGGCTTGAACTCACAACCTTAAGATCAGGAGTCACATGCTCTTCTGAGTGAGCCAGTAGGCACTCCTGATCTTTAAGTTTTTAATATGGGAGTATCATGTTGATTTATTTGTGGATGTTGAACCATCTTTGTATTCCAGAAATAAATTCCATTTGATCATGTGGGTGTGACCCTTTTAATACACTGTTGAATTTGGTTAGTTAATATTTTGTAGAGGATTTTTTCATCTATATTCACTAGGAATATTGGCCTATAATTTTCTTTTCTTGTAGTATCCTTACTTGGCTTTTGTATCAGTGTAAAATAAGTCCCTTAAGTTATCTTCAAATTTTTTTTTGTTCCTTTTTTCATTTTGCTTCTCTGACTGGATTAATTCCATTGTCCTATCTTTAAGTTCATTAAATCTTTCTTCTGTTTGATCTGTCTGATGTTGAATCCATGTGATTTCTGTTTAGTACTTTTTTTTTTTTTTTTAAAGATTTTATTTATTTATTTGACACACGCAGAGAGAGAGAGAGATGACGAGTAGGCAGAGAGGCATGCAGAGAGAGAAGGGGAAGCAGGCTCCCTACTGAGCAGAGAGCCCAATGCAGGGCTCTATCCCAGGACCCTGAGATCATGACCTGAGCCTAAGGCAGAGGCTTTAACCCACTGAGCCATCCAGGCGCCCCTGTTTAGTACTTTTTTATATCTTCTATGACTTTGTTGAAATTCTTACTTTGTTTATGCATTGCTTTCCTGACCTTGGTGAGCATTTTTATGTATTATTTTAAAGTATTGGATAAATCATTTATCTCTTTTTTGTTAAGTTTGCTTTCTGGAGATTTATCGTTCTTCTGCTTGGAACATACTCCTATTTCTTCATTTTCATTAACCTCTGTGCTGGTTTCTACACATTTGATAAAATACCTACCTCTCCCAATCTTGGCAGGCTGGTCTTAGGAGATGAGCCTCATCAATTAATTTAACCCAAGTTCATAGTTCCCTTTCAAACCTTTCTGATTGCCCAGCTCACTGTCTGTTCTTAGTGGCTTCTAGTAGTTGTGCTAAAATGTATCAGTGTCCCAAAGGGAAGGGTTGTAATTAGCACCTAGGTGCGGGTTGATTAGAAGCCAGAACCTGAGGTAGCAGCTGAGAAAGTATGCAGTGAAATCCTTTCCAGGTAGAAAAGAGATGAACATTTTTGCTGCTCCCTCTGCACTGAGTGAGTATATCTGCAGAGAAAGGGGGGTTGTTCCTGTGCCCATTTAAGAACTGCTTATTTGTTTGCTATGGTCCTGTGGGTCTCATGTTGCAAGCCCTGTTGGCTCACAGAGTTGAATGTTTGGGGGGCTTATCCTATGGGTGGGAGCCTTAAAGGTTGGGGCTCTAGATGTGTGGTCCAAACTGTTGGGAGAAACTGGGAGTTGGGAGTTCCTTCCCGATTGGGTGGTGCTGTGCCAAAGATGGGAGTTAGGGTAAGAGTTGACTCAGCCTTTCTTACCCATTTCATTGTGGGTATTTTCATTCACCCAATGTGTAGGTGTCACTTAACTAATTTCTGGGATTTTTCTTTCTTTCTTTCTTTCTTTTTTTTTTAAAGACTTTATTTATTTGACAGAGAGGGAGAGATCACAAGTAGGCAGAGAGGCATGCAGAGAGAGGGAGAAGCAGGCTCCCTGCTGAGCAGAGAGCCTGATGCAGGGCTCGATCCCAGGATGCTGAGATCATGACCTGAGCTGAAGGCAGAGGCTTTAACCCACTGAGCCACTCAGGTGCCCCTAATTTCTGGATTTTTCTTAGAATTGCTCCATGTGTTCATATATTTGGTGTATCCGTGGGAAGAGGGAAAGTTTAGGAGCCTCTTATGTTGCCATGTTGGTCCCTTAATTCCTTTCTTATGATGTTAAAACAGCAAGTTAAAGCCTCATCATTAAATATTATCAAAGTTAATATTGTTTAACTGAATTTTTAAATTAAAAGTAACCAATTAATTAATTAAAAGTAACCAATTCTTAAAAATTCTGAAATATTTGACTCCTTAATGCTATTCTAAGCGGCAAAATTTAGAAGTATTTTCAAGGAATTCCCATATTTCAACTACATACAGTCCAAAGCCTTTGACGATGTAAGTATTTTATTATGATTTTTATTTATCTGCCTCTTCTTATTTTATTGTGTGCTCTTTAAGGGCAAGGACTAGATCACATTCGTCTTTATGTTTCTAGTGCCACACTCAGTGACTGATACATTATAGGAACTCAAAAAATGTTTGCTAAATGAATGCATGTGACTTTCATAGGTAGTGTTTATTTATACTTATTAGATTTATAAAATTTCTCTGGAAGCTAAAGAAATTATTTTCTTCTAGCTCTAACATATTATTTTCACAAATAAAACAAAATGATAAATAATAATGGTGGGTTTTTTGGGGGTATGGATCTAGAGCAAGGTTAGAATTTTAATAAGTTTAGAGGTAAAAATAATTTGAATTATTATTCCAAAGAGTCTTTCTTACATATTTTCTAACAAATTGAGAGTGCGAATGAAAAATTTTATATATTCCATGATTGATTAAATTTTATTTTTTAGCTTCTTTACACAGATAGGAATTTTGTGATTTGTGCTCCAACTGGTTCTGGGAAAACTGTAGTGTTTGAACTAGCTATAACAAGATTATTAATGGAAGTCCCATTGCCATGGTCAAATATTAAAATTGTTTACAGTAAGTATTTATATATTGTAAGAGTAATTAATTATAATAATGAAAAAACATTGAGGCAAAAGTAAGAAATAAGTTAAAGTTCAAGCTATAAGAATTAATATTTGGTTCTCCATACATTTTTAATGAAGACCTATCACATTTGCTCTTGTCTGTTCATTAAATTCCAAACATATTTTCCCAGAGTTGTAAATAAAAAGTAATATTTGAATTGAGAATTCAACCTTTACATGTTTATTTTTTAAAGGACAACAAGAACAATAAATTCAAACATTTTGTAATTCTAAAGAATTTCCATAGGAACCTCTACTCTCCTTTCTTAGGGGTGTGTGTGTGTGTAAAATTTTTTTATCAAAATAATTTATGTACATGGTTAAAAAAGATAAATTATCACAAAAAGTCTTATAATGAAGAGCATAATCTCCTACCTTACCTCTCTCTGCTCTTAGTTACAATTCCCTGAACAATTACTTCTTTTTCTATTTTTAGTTCAGTCTGGTGATTATATCTCTAAATAATATGCTTATATTGTAAACTCTTTCAATTTATAAATACTAGGCAACACCTAGATGTATAATCTTATCTTAATTTTATTAACCAATGTTTGTGAACGTAATTTGAAAATTGCACTGACATTCAAAATAAATATCTTATATTGTTATAGTGGCACCAATAAAAGCCCTGTGTAGTCAGCGTTTTGATGATTGGAAAGAAAAATTTGGACCAATAGGATTGAATTGTAAAGAACTCACTGGAGATACAGTAATGGATGACCTATTTGAGATTCAGCATGCCCACATTATTATGACAACTCCAGTAGGTGTTATTTATACTCTGTTATTTCCTAGGTTTATTAGAAAATGTTTCTCTTTGCCAAGAATAAAAGTTAAAAGAAATTACAAAGTAGAAGAATATATTTGCAATGTAAAAAAGAAACAAACATAAAAAAATACTAGTGTTCAGGTTATATAAAGAATACTTACTAACCAGTAAGTAAAAGACAAATTACCAAATGGGAAAAATAGACAAAAGATATGAATAGGCAATTTGTTATTGAGGATAATTTGTAGTCATATTTTATGCTTGTATTCCTTTATCCAAGTATTATGTATTACAGAGGGAGGGCCTTGGTAGGGCTTAAAAAGGTACTTAGACTATAACTTTGTATATTTTTGGTTAAACTAAAAAATAAATGGGGGTTTAGTTTTTTAAGCACTTTTAAGACTATCAAAATTCTTTAACATGTTTTTAATCTTTAAATCTTTTTAAGAAAAAAATAAATCTTTTTCAGGATACTTTGAATTAAAATATTGCCCATCCTTTGTATCATGTTAATATTTTTATTGATATCTTAATAATAATATTTATTATAATTTCTTATGTTAAACCACTTGCATTTTTTCTTTAGGAAAAATGGGATAGCATGACTAGAAAATGGAGAGACAACTCTTTGGTCAAGCTGGTTAGACTCTTTCTCATTGATGAGGTAGTGAAACATTACTCCACCTAATTTTCAGAGATAAACATAAAATGATGATTAGAATAGATAGAATGAAATAAGACATTTTCAACCAAACTCTATGTTTTATCCCTTCAAGTAGAAAGGCTTATTTTCTTATGAGTGTTAATGTTATTATGGATTTTAATTGATTAGTTTTTTTATTTATATTTAATAATTTTTTTCTTGATTTCTTTCCTAGGTACATGTTATAAAAGATGAAAATCGTGGACCAACTCTTGAAGTTGTAGTCAGTAGAATGAAAACTGTACAATCTTTATCTCCTACTTCTGAAAATAGCAGCATAATTATTCCAATGAGATTTGTAGCTGTATCTGCAACAATTCCAAATGCTGAGGATGTAAGTTAGAATTTTAGTCTATCAGGCTTTTTTATGACTAGTGAAATATTCTGTCATTTTAATCTTAGAGAGAAATGAGGACTTTTCCTATAAATCCCATAAACAATTTAGTAGGAAAGTATGTTGTAGGCGTGCCTGGGTGGCTCAATGGGTTAAAGCCTCTGCCTTCGGCTCAGGTCATGATCTCAGGATCTTGGGATCGAGCCCCACATCGGGCTCTCTGCTCAGCAGGGAGCCTGCTTCCCCCTTTCTCTGCCTGCCTCTCTGCCTACTTGTGATCTCTCTCTCTCTCTGTGTCAAGTAAATAAATAAAATCTTAAAAAAAAAAAAAAAGGAAAGTATGTTGTAGAAAGTTATGGTTAGATCTCATAGGCATGGCAGTCTTAGGCCTTAATAGTTGGTTGATTTGGTTTAATGAAACATTTTTGCTACAAATCTGTTGTTTACTAGTATCTAAAAGTCTTGGTTTTTATGGGTTTCAGATACTTCATAATGACTAATAATTTATTATGGTTGTAATCAACTGACTCTAGTTGTATAGCAAAGTATGGTGGAGAATGAAAATAATTGCTTAGGTTATTACTACCCATCTTTTCACATTCTATGTGACTGGCAATATGGTAAGCACTAATAATAGTTACAAAGGTGAAAACATATAGACCTGGCCCTTGAGGAGGATCCCATGGTTAATGGGGTACACAGACTGATAAATAATTGTATGCAGTATTATACTTTTTCTAATTTTTTTCAATATTTGGGCAAATATTTGGGCATACTTAAAAAATAGTATGGTTTCATTTTTCCTCACTCCTATTTACTTCTCAGCCTACTATAGTATAACTTTTTTTCCTACTATTTAGAAATTTCACAAATAGTTCCATATTGTCTAATCTAATGGAAATTTTTGCCTAAATTATCTTTAATTTGGTGAAATTATTCATTTTCCAGTTAAGAACTTGTTTTGTTCATATTCAAGAACACCAGAGAAAATTTTTATGTATAATCAACAGAAATCCAGTATTCGTCTTTCCAGACGTTTAGGTAGAATCATACTATGACTTGAATGTAACCTACAGACATTTCCATGTCATTAGATATTCTTTAATACAGTTTTTATGGTTTTATTATCATTTACTTATCTAATTATGTGTTTTTTATAATTTATCTAATGCTTTAATGATGGAAGATTGTTTCCATTTTTGCTATTGTAAATGGTGCGAAAGTTAATACATCTTTGAAAACATGATTATTTCTCTAGGATGAACTTCTAGAGTGAAATAACTAAGTCAAAGGATATATAAAATTCTAAGGAAACAGTGCTTTCAATAGTTGGTATAATCATTTATACTTCCACTATCAGCCATTTCTCTGTATTCTAGCACTGGACATTATAGTAAATTATTGTTATTATTACATTTAAATAGTTGTCGGAGTGCCTGGGTGGCTCAGTCAGTTAAGCATCTGCCTTTGGCTCAGGTCATGATCCTGGGTCCTGTGATCTAGGCTCCCTGCTCAGCAGGGAGTCTTCTTCCTCTCTTCCCTCTGCCCCTCCCCTATGCACACATGTATGCACACACACTGTCTATCTCTCTCAAGTAAATAAGTAAAATTTTTGAAAATAGTTGTCAAATTTCTTGTTTAAAATCTACTTTATTTTAAAATTTTGAATTGCTTTGATTTTTACTGAAGTAAATATATTTTTTATTATGTTAGTCACCATACTTCATTAGTCCTTGTTGCAGTGTTCCATGATTCATTGTTTGTGTGTAACACTCAGTGCTCATTGCAATATGTGCCCTCCTTTTTTTTTATTGTAATCTAAAGAGGGTGAGCATTTTCTTTTTTTCCCCCCAAATATTTTTATTTTATTTTTCAGTGTTATAAGAGGAATTGTTCATGCACCACATCCAGTGTGCCATGCAATGCATGCCCTCCTCAATACCTACCACCAGGCTCACCCAACTCCCCAACCCCTCCCCTCAAAACCCTCAGTTTGTTGCTCAGAGTCCACTGTCTCTCATGGTTCATCTTCCCCTCCGATTTCCCCCCATTCACCCTTCCTTTCCTTCTAGCAATGCCCTCCATGTTTTTCTTTATGCTCCACACGTAAGTGAGACCATAAGATAATTGACTCTCTCCGCTTGACTTATTTCACCCTGCATAATCTCTTCCAGTCCCATCCATGTTGATATAAAAGTTGGGTATTCATCCTTTCTGATGGAAGCATAGTATTCCATTGTATATATGTACCATATCTTCTTTATCCATTCGTCTTTTGAAGGGCATCTTGGTTTTTTCCACAGTTTGGCGATTGTGGCCATTGCTGCTATGAACATTGATATACATGTGGCCCTTCTTTGTACTGCATCTGCTTCTTTGGGGTAAATACCCAGGAGTGCAATTGCAGGGTCATGGGGTAGCTCTATTTTTAATTTCTTTTGAGGAATCTCCACACTGTTTTCCAAAGTGGCTGCACC
>CM053606.1:66472637-66510501 GCA_028646535.1 Procyon lotor | reverse complement strand
GGGGGGGGGGGGTAAGGATAGGGTGGCTGGGTTATGGACACTGGGGAGGGTATGTGCTTTGGTAAGTGCTGTGAAATGTGTAAGCCTGATGATTCACAGACATGTACCCTGGGGCAAATAATACATTATATGTTAATAAAAAAATAAAAAATAATTATAGAATTCTTTGTGTGATAGTGGCATCATTCATATAGAATGATTATATAACCTCTTAAGATGAATACTTAATAATTAGCATTTTTAACCTGAACCTATCTGTAAGAGTAAGAAATTGAAATAGATAACCTTATGCAACCTTGAAACTAATTTCCATTCCATCTTCTTCCTTTTTCCCTGTTGTCTACTAGACCCAACCTAGCTAATTTTGTTTTAGATAATCATTTTCTTATACAGAAGCATATGTCGTATTTCTCCTTTTCTCATTTCCCACTCTTTACTAGTTATTCAAGGAAAATTTCTCATCTTTCATTTCTTTCTTGGCTGTTTGTCTCTCCCTTTTTTTCTCCCTTTACCCCCCTTTTTTATTCCTGCTTTTCCAGGAATGAAATGGTATTAGAAACAAATGTTGGTATTAGAAACAGCCTGGGTGGTGCAGGCTGTTGAGCAACTGACTCTTGGTTTTGGCTCAGATCATGATCTCAGGGTTGTGGAATGGAGCCCTGCAAGCTCCGTGTCTGCTTAGGATTCTCCCTCTCTCTTGCCCGCCCCCCACTGTTCTCTTTCTCTCAAATAAAGAAATCAATCTTAAAAAAAAGAAACAGTGTAAAGTTAGAGACCATGATCTGGATTGCAGTGTTGCCGCTTTACTAGCTGTGTACCATTGAGTACATTACTTCTCTTGGTTTCAGTTTCTTAATCAGGGTGGGATAACATGAGAATTGACCATCTCTATTACCATATTAGTACCATTTTGGCTAATTTCACTTAGCAACATGCCCGCTAACTTCATCCATGTCGAAAAAGGCAGAATTTCCTTCTTTCTTAAGACTGAATGATATTCTACTGTGTGTGTGTGTGTGTGTGTGTGTGTGTAAAATGTTCTTTATCCTTTCATCTGTCTCATACATTTAGGTTGTTTCTATATGTTGGCTATTCTAAGTAATTTTGCAACCAACCTAGGAGTACAGATATCTCTTTGAGATACTGGATACTGATTTTGTTTCCTTTGGATATAATCCAGAAGTAGAATTGCTGGATAATGTGATAGTTTTATTTTTAATTTTTTGAGGAATCTTCATATTGTTTTCCATAGTGGTCCATATTAGTTTACTATTCCCACCAACAGTGCACAAGGGCTCTCTTTTCTCTACATCTTCACCAGCATTTGTTATTTCCTGTCATTTTTATACTAGCCATTCTAACAGGTGTGAGGTGATATCTCTTTGTAATTTTGACTTCATTTATTCCTGATGATTAGTGATGTGGAGCATCTTTTCATGTATTGTTGGTCATTTGTATAATTTTACTGGAAAAATGTTTATTCTGGTCCTTTGCCCATTTTTAAATTGTTTCTTGTTTTGCTGAGTTGTAGATTTAGGGACTTCTGAATATGGAAGTTAGATATTCTGTACTTCTTAAAGGTGGTTTTTGAACAATAGTATTGTAAAAATGTTCTAATATCTGTAGCTTCAAAATGATTAATAAACAGTTTTTATGTTAATGGGAATAATTCTTAATACTTTTATGGTATTTTTAAAACAGGTTACAGAAGTGTGCATATTCCATAAGAGATTCAAAACTGAGAGGTAAGTTTAGAGATTCTTTCTTTTTTTTTTTTTTTAAAGATTATTTATTTATTTATTTGACAGGGAGAGAGAGAGAGAGAGATCACAAGTAGACAGAGGCAGGTAGAGAGAGAAGGGGGAAGCAGGCTCCCTGCTGAGCAGAGAGCCTGATGTGGGGCTCAATCCCAGGACCCTGAGATCATGACCGGAGCTGAAGGCAGAGGCTTTAACCCACTGAACCACCCAGGCGCCCCTAGAGATTATTTCTGAATAGGATTTTCAACCATACATAAAAGGAGTCAATTATGGATGAAATATTAACAGCATATAACAGATTATACATTTCTATTGTAGATATCTTAATACATGGTGTTGCTTATCATCATGCTGGTATGGAGCTGTCAGATAGAAAAGTAGTTGAAGGAGCTTTCACTGTTGGAGATCTACCAGTTCTTTGTAAGTAAAACATATTCTTGTGTCTATTTTAAGATATTTTGGAAAACTATTTGTTAAGAGAAAAAAAGAAAAAAGCTCAAATATTCTGACTTATTTCTGCTTTTCTTCCAAGAATCTAAAATTATGTAATTACCCATGCATATACATGTTGCAGTAAACTCTGGCAGTTTTAGTTAAGCTACTGAACAGTGCTACGTAAAAAGTAAGAATTTAATAGTTTTTTGGTTTTAAGATGTGTTATTATTTTACATTGTAATATTCTTCTCTTTGTTTTTCCTAAATTCCCTATATATGAGTTTTTATTATATTTTTAAGAATATATATTTTATAAGAATATATATTTTATAAGAAGATCTCTACGGAAGCAATAAAGTTATATGGCTTGAAAGTATTATTTCTTAATCTGATACAGTTACTACCAGTACTTTAGCTATGGGAGTAAATTTGCCTGCTCACCTAGTAGTTATAAAATCTACGATGCATTATGCTGGAGGAATGTTTGAAGAGTACAGTGAAACAGATATTCTACAGATGATTGGTAGAGCTGGTCGACCTCAAGTAAGTGACAATACTTTATTTTTGTAACTTGTTTTAAAATAAGGTAAAAAGCAAAGACTACTTTTTGGTATACTTTTTGTTAAACAGGAGATCAGCATTTCATATTCAAATTAGGCTCAAAAATAAGTGCAATAGAAAATCTACTTTAATGGAGACATAGAAATAAAACAAATCGCACTGAAGGAGAGATGCTGCCTCTACTCCCTCTGAGTTTCCCTTGGCTATTGGTTGGGTTGATGAATGTGTATAGACCGTCAAAAGGTTTTTTTGGTTTTTATTCTTTGTTATGAATGAGGATGATATTTGCATTTTAGATGGGACAGTTTTTCATTGTTTAGGACTGTCATACATTGGAGAATGTGTAGCATCCAGATCTTAGCACAAAATGCCAATAGTGGTCCCAGGTATTGTGACAATTAAAAATTAGCCCATATACATTAAGAAACATGTCCTACTCTAGCAAATACTTAAATAAAGAAGTCATTCATATAGTTAGGGAACATTTAGCAAGAATATCTTTTCAAAGAATGTCAAAATATTATGTTATAGAAATCATAGTTTTTATAAGATCAATTAGATTATATGTAAACTACACCAAATCTTTTATCCAGTTGCCTAAGTTTGCTTTGATTTTACTATTACCAAAATTATGTTACATTGAAACTAAAGTAATATTTTTACATCTATACTCTTGGAAGGTTTTAAATTAAATTTTTAGTGAACATTCAAATTCAGAAACATTTTTAAGGTGTTTTTGACCTGTTTAAGACAGGGACTGCTTAATATAAAATGAAATTCATGCATTCTTGAAGAGGACTGGTACCAACATGTACTCTTTTTTTTACTACATTTATCTGTATTTGTATGTGTTTATTTTTTTTTCCAGTTTGATGCTACAGCTACTGCAGTTATTATGACTCGATTAAGTACAAAAGAGAAGTATATTCAGATGTTAGCTTGTAGTGACACTATAGAAAGCAGGTAATACAGAAAATATTCTAAAAAGATGTTAATATTGCTAACATTTTTCCTTTTCACATATTAAAAGGAAATTTGATTAGGAGATTTTCTAAGGCCATTGCCTGGAAACTTTTCAATAATCTAAGTAGAAAGTTTGTGTCCTTTTAAGAAACTCGAGAGTTAAAAAGGACAGCATAATATTTTTATTCGCTAGTTTCCTAGCATGTGGTAGTATGTATCTTTGTTATAAAAGGCCAAATTAGTAATAAGACTATAATTTTCACATCTTTTTACATCTTTAAAATTTGTTTAATAATAGAGAGATAGGCAATTGGTGACCTTTTAGTAAAGTATATGATTGTAATACTCTGAGAGAATAATCACTCCCCACTCTTTTTAAGTAATGATGTCTTCTGGAGCTATGAGATAGAGAAAAATCTATAATTTTTTAACAGTTGAACTGATATTTTTATGGTTTTTCTCATATTTTTGAAAATTAAGTTATTTTTCATGAATTATTAGTATAGCAATGAGTATATTCTTCAATCGTATTTAATTATTGAATTATTCAAAATATTACAGTTTAAAAAGGTAAGGTTATGGCATTGAAATACATATTACTAATATAAAGGTTTTTTTTTCTTATTAGTTTACACAGACATCTTATTGAACATTTAAATGCAGAGATAGTGTTACATACCATCACAGATGTGAATATTGCTTTGGAATGGATACGATCAACCTTGCTTTATATCAGAGCCTTGAAAAATCCATCTCATTATGGTTTGTTACTTTGATTTGAAAAAGTAGTAAATTTTTCAAGCCAGTTGAGTCTATATGATTACTTTTAAGTCACAGAATAGATTATAGACACTAATAAGTAACAAATAAAAAATAACAATATTCAGAAATACACTAGAGGCAAGAGTAGACAAATGTGAGAAGTCTTTATCTGTTTTACTTTTAGTCTTTTAATAAAGTTTGAAATTGGCACCATTAAAAATAGGCCTTTTAGGGCGCCTGGGTGGCTCAGTGGGTTAAAGCCTCTTCCTTCAGCTCAGGTCATGATCTCAGGGCCCTGGGATTGAGGCCC
Source organism: Procyon lotor (assembly GCA_028646535.1). NCBI lineage: Eukaryota > Metazoa > Chordata > Mammalia > Carnivora > Procyonidae > Procyon > Procyon lotor. Next base: position 66,505,710 of record CM053606.1, on the reverse strand, counting down.
GCATCAGGCTCTCTGCTCAGCAGGGAGCCTGCTTCCTCCTCTCTCTCTCTGTCTGCCTCTCTGCCTACTTGTGATCTCTCTCTCTCTGTCAAATAAATAAATAAAATCTTTAAAAAAAAATAGGCCTTTTAGAAAAAATTAACTCGAATAAGAATAATGAAAATGCCTAAAATTATTTTTTAAAAGTTAAAGTAAAAAAAATTCTTGAATTTTGTCTGAACTAGTGTTCAGATCAAAGTATAGAGTACTGCTGTTGCTGCTGGAATTTGCATCCTGCTTCTAAAGCTAACACACATGTGGTTATGTTGCTTCTAGAAGGTTTTTTCATATGGTACAGGTTATAAAGTAAAAATACATGGAATTGCTGAATATCAAATTAAAACCTGTTTTGTTGCAGTACTAATGCACGCAGGTTCAAACTTTAAGCTCTCCAAGGGAAAAAAAATACAGTATGCATGGTCATGGTTATACAATAAAAAAGCAAATGATAACCATTTGTTTACAACAGTGATTATTTTCTTTTTCTTCTTCTTCTTCTTTTTTTTTTTTTTAAGATTTATTTATTTGACAGACAGAGAGAGAGAGAGATCACAAGCAGGCAGAGAGCAGGCAGAGAGAGAGGGGGAAGCAAGCTCCCTACTAGGCAGAGAGCCTGATGCGGGGCTCGATCCCAGGACCCTGAGACCATGACCTGAGCTGAAGGCAGAGGCTTTAACCCACTGAGCCACCCAGGTGCCCCAACAATGGTTATTTTCTATAGATAGTTAAGCCTTGTTTTAGCTCATTAAGCTATTTTTCCCCCTATTTAAGATTAAGTTAGACTATTCTTTTCTAATTAACTTGGGTATAAACTGAACCTATAAAGATGAGTTAGGTCCTTTCTATTTTAACTTTTTATGAATTTTCATAACTCTTATAGGTTTTGCATCTGGATTGAACAAAGATGGGATTGAAGCAAAATTACAAGGTTAGATGCATTTTCTTGTAAAAAATTATATTTTATAAATTTTATTTTATTTATTATTATTATTATTTTTAAAGATTTTATTTATTTGACACAGAGAGAGAAATCACAAGTAGGCAGAGAGGCAGACAGAGAGACAGGGGGAGGCAAACTCCTGCTGAGCAGTGAGCCCGATGTGGGGTTTGATCCCAGGACCCTGAGATCATGATCCCAGGACCCTGAGATCATGACCTGAGCTGAAGGCAGAGGCTTTAACCTCCTGAGCCACCCAGGTGCCCCTATATTTTATAAATTTTAATGAAAAAGGTCAGTTAATGTGAAAGTAAGGCTACTCTTTGGTAAATTATTATTTTTTTTTTAAAGTAAACTTGTTTCCAGAAAAAAAATATGAAGTATTTTTTTCACATGCAAATAGAGTTTAGCACATGTACTTTTTTCTGAATTAATGAATTTATTGATTCTATCAGAATATCTTCCTTCATATAATGTTAACTTTGCTTTTATTTAAAAATAACCCTAATCTTTGAAAATATTGCCTATAGATATACAATTCTTCATTTTTCTACTTTAATTTTAATTGAAAATATAAGCCTACCTTGATTATGGGGTTCTTATCCTAACCTGTGCTAATGATGTATTCCCATCAAATCCAAGCTTAATTTTTCAGTTAATTAATATTTCATTACTTGTCTTCTCAAATGTCAAAAAATTGTTGAGCATTCATTAGGATTAGAAATTGTTAGCTCTTCTTTGTATTGAGATTCTCATTCAGTGAAAGAAAAAAGTTTAGGCCCACCAAAAATGTTTAGCCAATTTTGGGATACCTCACTGTCTCAATTGGTAGAGCAAGCAATTCTTGATCTTGGGGTTGTGAGTTTGAGCCCCAGAGCCTCACACTGGGTACAAAGATAACTTTAAGGGGGGAAAAAGAAGATCAAGGAGTGGACGTCCATCTACAGAGCAGCACTCCTAGTGTAGACCCTCACTTGGTGTAGACCTGAAAATATTTACTCAATTTTAATTTATTCTCTACTTGGATATACACATATGGCATATTAAGATGCAGAGGTAAGGATGAAACAGTAAAATTGTCTTGACTATATTGCTGAAACAAGGTGATAAGCAATAGTGTGTATTCATAATGCAGCTATTGAGAAACATATAAAATAGTTGTATTAGTCTTTATTTAATGACCAATTTTGTAATGGAGTTTTTTAAACATATAGTTTGATCATAATGATCAAATACACACAAGAAATCAGATAGTCCAAGATAGTCCAATATAGTCTTGCTATATTCTGATAATTGTAATGATTTAACTTTTGTTAAATTAGTAGAACCATAATTCATATTTGCCTTATTTTTAGTGATTATGGGGTAGCTAAGTTTTGCCTATAAAGAATAGCCAAGTTTTTTATATAACTGAATTTAATATTTTGGTATCCCTGGAGATCTGCCTTAAATCTCTTAGGAAGGATCCTTAGCATTTCTAAATTTGGTTATACTTTCTTGCTCAGGATACTCCAGTAATTCCCTCATCACTCTTAGAATAAAATGCGAACTTTCACCAGAGCCCACAAATCCCTTTGATATCTGCCTGCCTGTTTCTCTGGCTTCATCTCTTGTCACTTTGCCCCTCTTTCACTCAACTGTTTGTAAATTGGATCTCTTGCTGTTCCTTAAACACACCAGGCTTGTTTCCACATCAGATCCTTCCACTCTGTTCCTTATTTCTGGAACACTTCTCATATATTTTACTTGTGGTCTCCTTCATTTCATTCAGATCTTTGATCAAATATCAACTCTTCAGAGAGGCTTAAATCTACCTCTTCAGAGAGAATGGTAAAACAATTTCCATGATATTATTGCTGTTTTCCTTTTGTTGGAAAGGTGATATGCTTATGTTGAAAATTAGGATGAACATATCCTTACTGAATCAGATATTATATAGCTTAATATCAGAGATACATAAAAACTTAAGTTAAAACCTTAAAAAATTCTTATTTTCTAGGTCCTTTTTCTCCACTTTATTTTCTTTCATAGTACATTTCAGTGCCTGAAACTTTATTATTTATTATTAAATTCTGTACTGATTGTTTTCTTCCATAAAATGTAAGTTCTATAGAAAAGGATTCTTGTCTTGCTTACTGCTGTAAACCCAGAGCTTAGAATAGTGTTCAGTATGTAATATAGTAAGTATTCTTTGACTGTTTAACTTCTTGCATGTTAATCATGGGTAATTAAGAAAATTAGCAAAGACTTCAAAAGCCTTGCCTAACCAAATACATAAAGGTTTATCAAGCTGCCTAAGCAATGTTGCTTAAACTGATGTGTTTCTCAAAGAATTTTGCTTGTTAAGGGCTATGTTTTTGTGAGTGGCCACTCTATTTAAGATCAAGCAGGTTGTGGCATTCTCACTCCCTGTTCTGAATTACCTCCAATCTTCTGGGCTTTATAGCATGGAACAATGGGAGCACTGTGGGCAGCAGGCTACTACAGTTGCTCTGATCTTCAGCAGTCAGTGAGAGTTGAACTTGCATTACTGCCTGTTCAGAGGTTCCTTCTGGGTAGCAATAGTAACATATTAGAGATGTTGAAGTAAGAACTAAAAGCATCAGCTGAAATAGTCACAAGTGGTTGCTTCAAGAGTATGGCAAACTCAGAAGAGGGAAAAGACTGGTGTTTTTTTTAACAATCTTTGTAGATCTATTTGACTCTTTATATACTTTGTATATATCTTTGATAAAAGTTAAAAAAAAAAAAGAAAAAGAGAAAGAACCAAGCCACACTGGAAGTCAGATAGCAGGGTGGTTACATAGACCTGGAGCAAGTATACTAGCTTCCCTATTTCTTTGTTTCCTACTTGTATATGAAATAATATTAGTACCTACCTTGTTATGTTATTATGAAAATTAAGTGAAGTAATGCAAATTTCCTCATTTAAAATTAAAAGTTCCAAGTTGTAAATGTTATTTCATTGCTTATTTGGTAATTTGTATTATTGTTACTATCAGAAACTCTTTTTAGCTTAGTCACTGGCTCTTTTATTTAATGAGTTTTTCCTTACCACTTAAGTAGCAACTACGGTTTTCCCACAGCAAATAGAGAGAAACAGACTTTTAGCATATTTGATTATAAGTTCTATTTTGTGCTGCTCCCTTATCTTACTAAAATAAAAATATGTTTCTTATTATTGGACAGAATTATGTTTGAAGAATCTGAATGATTTATCATCTCTGGACTTGATAAGGATGGATGAAGATGTTAATTTCAAACCAACTGGTAATTTTTCTGTCAATTAGTAAATTTCACAATTGCTTAAGACTAAGATTAAATTTTAAAATATGTTCTACTAAAATTTAGATGATACTAAAATTAAATTGTAATCTCAGTTGTCAAGAGGTTATCATCATTATTAGCATGATATATTTATGTAGGAGTCCTATTTATAAAGTTATAGAACTTCTTTTTTTTTTTTTAGATTTTTTTTCATTTATTTAATTGACAGAGAAAGCTAGAGAGGGAACACAAGCAGGGGAGTGGGAGAAGGAGAAGTAGGCCTCCTGCTGAGCAGGGAGCCCCATGCAGGGCTCAATCCCAGGACCCTGGGATCATGACCTGAGCTGAAGGCAGACGCTTAATCATTGAGCCACCCAGGTGCTCCTATAGAGCTTGTTTTTGATAGGCACTTTGTCTTCACTGATTCTGGTAACTATGGGCAGAGAATTAAAATATTCAAATCTTTGAGTAACTTCAAACCTCTTATAATTCTTGTAGATAGCCTTTTGCCAGTTATTAATTATGCAAACGTTTGTTATCCGAATGGTTACTTAGGCTCCTTTTCTCTCTTTCTCTGTCTTTTTCATTCTATTTAGAGTATAATAGAAGAGACAAAGAATGGTTTGTAGTTTTTAGGACTCATTATTAGAAATTTCTTAGGGGAAATACTGACTTCATTATTAGAAATTAATCCTTAATAGAAGTTGGGAGGTATAGAAAAGTTTTTTAAAAATCAGAATCCTACTGTTAGCATTTGACAAGTATCCTTCCATTTTTTAATGCATTTTTCATACATTTGCAACCATAGTTTAGAAGTGTATGATTTTGTATCATGTCTTTACTTATATTTAATATAAGGTTTTAACATTTTTTTCTTTATCTCTATTTCTTTGCCATTTTAATTACTATGTGTCTTGGTGTGGACCTCTTAGGGTTGAATTTATGGGAGGATCTCTATGCCTCTTGGATCTAGATGTTTGTTTTCTTCCCCAGATTAGGGAGGTTTTCAGTTTCTTCAGATAAACTGAAGAAATTTATTAATTTCTGCCCCCTTTTCTCCCTTTTCTTCTCAGATTCCTATAATGCAAATGTTATTATACTTGTGCTAAGTGTAGAATGTAATCTCCTGAGTTCCTTAAGATTGTCCTCGATTTGCATAATTTTCTTTCCTCTCCTTTGCTCAGCTTGGTTACTTTTTATTACTGTCTTCCAGGTTAATTCATTCCTCTGCTTTATCTAGCCTATTTATTCCATCAAGTAGTATTTTTAGTTTCATTTATTGTGCTCTTCTTTTTTTTTTTTTAAGATTTTATTTATTTGACTGAGAGAAACACAGCGAGAGAGGGAACACAAGCAGAGGGAATGGTAGGGGGAGAAGCAGGCCTCCTGCCGAGCAGGAAGCCCGATGCGGGGCTTGATCCCAGGACCCTGGGATCATGACCTGAGCCGAAGGCAGACGCTTAACAACTGAGCCACCCAGGCGCCCCTATTGTGCTCTTGATCTCTGGTTCTTTTCATCTATTTATATAAGGTTACGTTTTTAAAGCAATTTATTGCCTTTACTCTTAGCCCTAGATTTATAACTGTTTTTTCCTTCTCCCATGGTCTTTTTGATAAACAATTTTGTTTGTGAAAATTATCTTCTGTGTATTCTAGGGTGTCTCATTAGAGGGGGCATGAAAATCATTAATGTAACTTCATCTTTTCTTTAGGTACTTTTACTCTCAAGAATCTAATTCCCACTGTCATTCCTTCCCTGTGGAACTTCTTGAATACATGGATACCATTCCTTCTAATCTTGAATATACCAAGTAAATGATCTATAGTGATCCTTCTCCATTAGCAGTGAATACTACCCGACTAATTTTCCTCTTTTTAGTAATCTTTTAGTTTTCTTCTGCTTTAATCGATCTCTCTTTGCTGACCATTTTGCTTTACTATAGGTTTCTTAAAGTTGCAGACTGTAGGAGCGCCTGGGTGGCTCAGTGGGTTAGAGCCTCTGCCTTCAACTCAGGTCATGATCTCAGGGTCCTGGGATTGAGCCCAGCATCAGGCTCTCTGCTCAGCAGGGAGCCTGCTTTCCCTCTTTCTCTGCCTGCCTCTCTGCCTCCTTGTTCTCTCCCTCTCTCTCTCTCTTTCTCTCTCTCTGTCAAAATAAAGAAATAAAAACTTAAAAAAAGAAAAGTTGCAGGGGCGCCTGGGTGGCTCAGTCGTTAGGCGTCTGCCTTCGGCTCAGGTCATGATCCCAGGGTCCTGGGATCGAGCCCCGCATCGGGCTCCCTGCTCGGCAGGAAGCCTGCTTCTCCCGCTACCATTCCCTCTGCTTGTGCTGTGTTTCTCTCTGTCAAATAAATAAAATCTTTAAAAAAAAAAAAAAAAGTTGCAGACCTTGGACCTTCATTCCTAGTTTATGATTATTTTCTTAAAAACATGATTTCCCTTCAAGCTTCAGCTATAGTCATTCCATAAATGAATTCAAAACTGTAATTTTGATTCTGGTCTCTCACTTGCTTTACAGAATTTGGTGCTCAATTTTCTTTTTCTTTCTTTTTTTTTTTTATTGGGATGCCCAGTGCTCAATTTTCTGTTGGAAGTCTTTATTTACATAAATAACATGAAACTTGACATCCAGAAGCTTGTAACAGTTAATTTGACTTGGAATACTGTGAAATGGAATGAACATAAAATTTGGGTTCCAAAACCTGGATTTCACTCCCAATTCTACCACTTGCTAGCTGTGACTTTATGCTCACTGAATCTTAGTTTATTCATCTGCAAAACAAGAATATATTATATGTCTTACTTACATTATTGGGTTGTTATGATGATCAAATGGAGTAATCAATGTAAAAGTTTTTACCATAAATATGAGTTGTTGCTCTCTTTTGTCCAAGGTTAGAAAAATATATCTCTGTCTATATATTTGCCTATCATTCTCAGTAGCATAACCATTTTCCCAGGCTTAAGATTATGAAATTTTTGATATCTTTGGTTTCTCTTTAATTCCTCTGTCATCCCATGTCCAGGCTGTACATATATATATATATATGTATACACACATACACACACACAGAGAAAGTTGATAGATGATAGATAGATAGATAGATAGATAGATAGATAGATAGATAGATAAAATTTACTGTAAGTAGTTGGTTCACATGAGTGTGGAGGCTTAGAAGTCCCAAGATCTGCATTCAGTAGGATAGAGGTCTAGGCAGCTAATGGTATAGTTCTAGTCTGAGTGTGAAGGCCCAAGAACCAGAAGAAATGATGGTTTAAATTCCAATGTAATGCTGGCAGTCTTGAGACCTAAGGAGAGCCAATGTTTCAGTTCAAGTCCAAAGTCAAAAAAAGATCTATGTCCCAGCTCAAAGCAGGCAGAGGAATTCCTTCTTACATCAGAGGGTCAGTCTTTTTGTTCTATTTAAGCCTTCAACTGATTGGATGAAGTTCACCCACATTAGGAAAAGCAATCCACAGGGCACCTGGCTGGCTCAGTTGGAGCTTGTGGTTCTTGATCTTGGGTTTGTAGGTTGGAGCCCTACACTGGATGTAGAGATTACTTAAAAATAAAATCTTTTTTTTTTAAATGAAATCTTTTTTAAAAAAAGGCAATCTGCTTCACTCATTAGTCTACCAATTCTAATGTTAATCTCTTCCAAAAATATCCCCACAGACACATTCAGAATAATATTTGGCCCAATATAGGGGTACTCTATAGCCAATTGACAGTTAAGTTGACACCTAAAATTAACCATCAGAGCAGCTTAACATAAACTACACAAATCTAGCTGAAAGTAGCTGAATTCTCAGAATAATACAGCACTGCACATGATGCCCTTTTACCTGGTTTTCCTCTGGGCCCAGGTTGGTCATATACTCTGCATTGAAAATACATATTACCCAATGTCCAGTTTCTGAACATACTGTCCTTTGTGTTTATAACTCAGTAGCCTCAACTCTTGTTGCACCTGACATCATTAAGCTATTAAAAAATAAAACACAAAACATTTATGTATGTATGCATGCATATGTCTATGTATGTGTGTATAATTTTATGAGGAATGTAACATGTGCTAATATTTTTATTAGGATAATTATTGAGGTTAGTGTTCTTGTTATGAGGTTGCATGAATTGTTTAGTTGTTGGCTTCAAAGAAGGAAAGAGAATTTCAACCTAAAATACAGTCCTAAGGCCATTCAGCAAAGCTGCTGGAGAATCTTTAAGTTCAAAGTTCCCTATCCAAGGAGTTCTTCTCTTATAGGCCCACCTTAATATTCCTGCCATGCGTAGTCATTAGTTTGGAGCATCTCATGAGAAGTATGATCTTGTTGTAAACATAGTGATAGATTCAGAGCATAGTAGCTCGAGTCATCGGTCAGTCAATTCTGGTAGTAAGAGATGTGGGAGGTGTATTTTCATGGCCTTTACTTTCTACCCCACACTGTGATCTTTTGGCCTTTACTTTGAAATTTCCTGAATTTGTTATTATAAGAATATTAATCATTCAACACTGTATTGATTGAAAGTTGCATCTTTATTTCCACCTTCACTTCGAAATGTTTTAAAATTTTCCCAGTACTTCTACTTTGACTCAATTTCTTTATGGCTTCCTTTCTAAATTATTTTTATACCTTGCCTAGGAATCTGTCATCCTTTCTAATAAGCCAGCAACTATCAAGTCTTTTCTCAAACCTTTCATTTTCTCTAGCAGGGAGAAGCCTTATATTAATTTATAAATATCTAGGATTAGAGGAGTATCTTTAAATATATCCTAAAGATTTGGGGCGCCTGGGTGGCTCAGTGGGTTAAGCCTCTGCCTTCAGCTCAGGTCATGATTTCAGGGTCCTGGGATCGAGCCCCACATCAGGTTCTTTGCTCAGCGGGGAGCCTGCTTCCCCCTCTCTCTCTGCCTGCCTCTCTGCCTGTTTGTGATCTCTCTCTCTCTCTCTCTCTGTCAAATAAATAAATAAAATATTAAATATATCCTAAAGATTAACATTCTAGTTCCCATGGTAACCACCTGCATTTTGGTTGAACATATCCACCAGGATCTTTTTTTTCTCCCCACCAGGATCTTAATTGATAAAGTTTTTAAGCTTCCCTGGCTATTTCTCTTCCTGATTCTTAGTTCTGTCTACTCTACCATGGCCTTGATGCCAGTATGTCTGAGGGAATGTCCAATTCTTCCCTTCTTCAGCAAAACCTGTAGCATAGACATAAATGTTAGCCCTTTGCTTGAGAAGCAGTATGCAGTTTTTTCTTCCCAGCTGTTTCCTATGTGTGCTCACAAGGCTTAACATTCTTTGTAATGTTTTTGACAACTTGTAATTGAAACCAGTAACTTTTCAAATGAATTTCATTTAATCATTTACTTACCCCTGCTCTACCCATACTGCTACTTCTAGTCAACTCAATGTTCTATTTCCAAAACAATTTACTTTCAGACTTCAGTTTAATTAAATATTGCTCAAGAATTTTAAGTGGTCCTCTGTTATTTTACAAATCAAATTCAAAATCTAAACTCCTTTGTTAGCATTTCAAGGCTCTTTCAGGTCCTCATAGTCAATTATTGATCATGTTTTGGTAATAAAAGTAGGCAACATTTATTTAATGTTAGGCACTGTCTTATGTACTATAGATGTAATATTGCATTTACTCTTCACAATAAACATATGACATTTATACTTATCTCCAAATTACATTAAGATACTGGTAAAATAACCTGCATATGATCACCTCAGTGACTTGAAGCAGGTTAGTTTGGCCTGAACTCATAGTTACTATCAAGCTATATCTCTCATTAAAGTATTCTAAAAATAGTCTTTTATTTTTTTATTTTTTAAAGATTTTATTTATTTATTTGACAGAGGGAGAGAGATCACAAGTAGGCAGAGAGTGGGGGAAGCAAGCTCACTGCTGAGCAGAGAGCCCGATGCAGGGCTTGATCCCAGGACCCTGAGATCATGACCTGAGCCGAAGGCAGACACTTAATGACTGAGCCACCCAGGCGCCCCTAAAGATAGTCTTTAAAAAAAAAAAAATTTTTTTTTTTTAGAGAATGGCAGGGGAGGGAGAAAGAAGCTTAAGCAGGCTCCATGCCCAGCACTAGCCAAATGTGGGGCTCAGTCTCATGACCAGAGCTGAAATCAAGAGTTGGATGCTTAACTGACTGAACCACCCAGGCAGCCCTAAAGATAGTCTTTAACTTTACAGTTTTGATAAATAAGTCTTGATTTTTTTTTTTCACTGAGGTCATGACAGCTTTTCTTTTCTGTCAAGGCATATTTATTTTTAAATCCTGCTCAAACCCCATTTTCCTACTAAGATATCCCACACTGATCGTTCTCTTAGGTTTAATATCCTCTGTACTTAAGCTTGTATATTTAAATATATTTTTGAAAGATTTATTTATTTATTTTTAGAGAGAATGTGTGTGCACAGAGTAGGGAGGGGCAGAGGGAGATGGAGAGAGAATCTCAAGTAGACTCAGGCTAAGCATAGAGCCCAGTGTTGGGCTCCATCTCATGACCCTGAGATCATGACCCAAGTCAAAATCAAGAGTCAGATGCCAACTGAACCACCCAGGTGCCCCTTGTATATGTAAATATTATCATTAACTGGATTTTTCTCTTTAGTCTGGCTATTTTACATATAGTTATCTCCCTAACCAACCTATAAATTCTAGAAACTGTGTCTTCTAGATTTTCTGGTGTGTCTTTGTACCTGGTGCTGTTACAGGCGCAAGACAGAAATTAAGGAATGTTTGTTAAACTGATGAAAAAGAAGTTGTTTCAACTGATGGAGTGAATGTTTCTTTTTTCACTTTTTTTCACAGAAGCGGGAAGGTTGATGGCTTGGTATTACATTACATTTGAGACAGTGAAGAAATTTTGTACCATCAGTGGAAAGGAGACTTTATTAGATCTGGTAAATTAGTTATCACTAGGAAATAAATATGTAATGATATAGTCTAAAATAATATTGGGGAAACAACTAATTTGCATATCTCATGCAATTTAAGAATGAGTGAGCCGACAAGAAAGCATTCCTAGTAGTGCTGATGTCTCTATCTTATATACCTTTGATCATGAGGTATGGAATATTATTCTTTATAGTAAATTTTCAGTTGTATCTCTGTATCAAGGCTAAGAAAATTTATAAACATGCCCAAAGTGGGAGGCAATTATCTTTCAACTTAAATGATAATGCCATTTACCTTGGAAATGGCTACCACGTGTACTTTGTTGAGAAGACCAGGATGATGTGGCATAATATATTAGGCAAGTCCGCATGAGTGATGGACAATGTTGGACATGCATGCCACATACTTGCAATCCTTCTCTAAATTTTTTGCATCAGAATAATAGTAGAAATAGGATAGGATTGGTATGACCAGAAAAGAGCAGTGATTGCAAAGAAGTGGGAGTGAAAACAAGGTTATACTAAGATATCAACAGCGAGGGCAACTTTACAGCTATAGCAGTAAGTCATGTTGTTGATACCTGAGAACTGTATTCATCCTTTCTCCCTTTATAGGGAACATGAATATGCAACAAGATATTTATTCTTATTCTCAAATTTAACCATTAATTTTTATTTAAAATATCTAAGTTGATTTTTGTAATGAGATTATTATAAAAAATTGCACAAAAACTGATGAAAACTAGAATACTTGTATTTTTATGTAAATATTATTCTTAACTAAGGGAAATCAAGAGTAGAAAACCCCTGATATTAACATTAACTAATCTTATTTTAGATTAAGAGGATTAGAACATGTTAGTTTCATGTTACAAATGTGAGAAATCAAAGCACAAAAGTGCTTTGCTCAAAATCATCTGGCAGAACTAGGCTCTGTAATACAAATTTCTTAATATCTAAAGCATTCTTTCCATTATAAAATTAGTCTCAATCAGGATAATGATTTGCAAACTACAGAAGGGTGAATAGTAATATAATAGTAGTAGAAATGACAACTACATTTATTGAGTGCTTACTAAGTGGTAGGCACAGGACTGAATATTTTAAATTTTATTTTGTTAATCTTTATGATCTTGTTGGTGTAGTAGTCCCAGTGTCTAACATAATGTCTGGCATATATCAAGTGTTTGTAAACACTTATTAGTGAATGAATGAATCCTTAAGCAAAATGTATAAAGTGAATTTTTAATTCTGTTACACATTTTAAATGATAAAGCCTTGATATCCCAAGGCAGCATGGAAAATAAGTAAATACAGAGAAAGAAGATGGGAGGAAAGAAGTAAATGGGCAAATGATGAAATTTTATAGGTCACAATGATAGCCAGCTGCAAGGAATTTGTAGATGTGCAGTTAAGGATAAATGAAAAGAAAACACTGAATACTTTGAACAAAGATCCAAATCGAGTAACTATCAGGTATGGAAATTAAATATGTTTTAAATAATTTTTTAAAGGTTCTATTTAGTTAAAATAAGTAATAATAATAAAAGTTTTGCCCTGCGTTTTTATTTATAGATTTCCAATGGAAGGAAGAATTAAAACAAGAGAAATGAAAGTAAATTGGTAAAGATGATTGTTAAATGTCTTAAAATACTACCATTTGTGATTCATATTTCTGAAAATTATTTTTGATTTTAAAACTTATTTTAAATTTGTTTTCCTTAATACCAAAAAGGACACATTTACATAAAAATAAGGTGTCAGAATATAGATGTGAAATTAATATCCCTAAACTCTCAGACTTCAATTAAAATAGATGATTTATAAATTTTTTAAATCAACATTTTTTAAATTTTATATTTTCAGTGTTCCAAGATTCATTGTTTATGCACCACACTCAGAGTTCCATGCAATATGTGCCCCCCCCTTATTACCCACCACCAGGCTCACCCATCCCCCCACCCTTTTCCCCTCCAAAACCCTGTTTTTTGCTCAGAGTCCACAGTCTCTCATGGTTCATCTCCCCCTCCAATTTCCCCCAATTCACTTTTCCTTTCCTTCTCCTAATGTCCTCCATGTTACTCCTTATGCTCCACAAGTAAGTGAAACCATATGATAATTGACTCTCTCCACTTGACTTATTTCACTCAGCATAATTTCCTCCAGCCCCGTCCATGTTGATAGAAAAGTTGGGTATCCATCCTTTCTGATGGAAGCATAATACTCCGTTGTATATATGGACCATATCTTCTTTATCCATTCATCCGTTGAAGGGCATCTTGGCTCTTTCCACACTTTGGCGATTGTGGCCATTGCTGCTATGAACATTGGGGTACATATAGCCCTTCTTTTCACTGCATCTGCTTCTTTGGGATAAATGCCCAGTAGTGCAATTGCAGGGTCATAGGGTAGCTCTATTTTTAATTTCTTCAGGAATCTCCACACTGTTTTCCAAAAAGCTGCACCAACTTACATTCCCACCAACAGTGGAAGAGGGTTCCCCTTTCTCCACATCCTTTCCAACACTTGTTGTTTACTGTCTTCAACAAACATTTTTTGAAAGTGTGTTCTGCTGAAGCAAGGTAATGATAGAAAAGAAGGTTAAGTTTGTCATCATTCGGAGCTTTCAAGTTAGCTTGAATGAGAACCATGTGTATAAAGATAATGGACAGTATGGAAACATATAATAAATGTATATTGAATGATAGTGGCATTCTGAGAGAGACAAATAGTAAAAGTAAAAACATGAGTGAGTAAATGCGTATACGACAGTGGAATGTCTATTCTACCAAGAATGGGAAGTTTGAATAGAGGAATAGTAATTAGAAGAGTAAACAGAGACTACATTGTAAATTGTTTGCAATCACGAATACAATGATATTCTTTTCTACTTGCCTAGTGGTTGATTTTCTGAGTATTTAGGTCTTACTGTTAAACTTTTTGATTTAGATGATGTGATTTCATGTGAAATGACTTTTTGTATGTACTTCAATAAAACCTGTTATCCAAGGAATTTGTTTTTCCTCCTTAGCTAGAGGAGGTCACTCTCTCTGGGATACTTCCTTACGTTCCATTGAATTTTATCTCCCACATGCCTTGAAGTCTCAGAAACAAACTTCTCACAGTTTTATACAGCTCAAAAGGCAGATTATAGCTTGGACAACAGAAGTTAATGTTCTGTTTCTTAGCTTTATTTTTCTAGAAATTCAAATACTCTTAGAGACCATATAGTCTAGTCCTTTCATTTTACAAATGAAGTAAGTGATGCCCAGATAAACTATGACTTTCCCAAAATTTTATTGCAATACTAGAGAATGAGCTAGAATTACAACCCCCGGAGGGGGGCTCCAGCGGGCGGGATCGGCGGGGGAAAAAAAAATGGAAAAAAAAAAAAAGAATTACAACCCGGGTCTCTTACTTCTCTCAATTTTTTTTCCCCAATATACTCTGTTGCATCAACTATTGGGTCAAATTAAATCAAGGTATTTTCCACAAGCATCTTCTTAGGAACACTTTATTGGCAGCTTTAATGCTTCAATTTACCTTCCCTTAAATTGGGTCATACATTCTTTTGATTGGGGCTGTCAGATTTTAGAATTGATGATTTTATAATTTTTTATAAATACCATAATTTAGTTTCCTATTATAATTTCCCACCTTTCTTCATCTGCTTGAATGTGACTGGGAAGAGAGAACTGTGTAGATCTTTTCTTAATCCAAAATGTATGGTTTTTGGTAGGTAATGATGGCTAATAGCTACCATTTTCATGTGTCTCTCATATCCCTGTTACTGAGCTGAATTTCAGATCTGTTTTTTTTTTAAGTAGATGTTAATCTTCTTAATTTTAAACTTTTATCCTTCCAAGTTTCTGACTTTTAAGGCTATTTTTTTTTCAATACTTTAATTCCCAGATCTTTTGTACTCAGTACTAGCTCTGTTTGTTTTAACTGGTATTTTTCAGTGAACTCATAAGATATATTTTCAAATCACTGATTTCTCTTCTTCATTTGTTTCTTGTTGTTATTTCTTGTTTCTTATTCTCCTCAAGGGTCTTGATGGATTCCTCTTCACATTTAGGTCTTTCATTCATGTCGAGTCTATTTTTATGTGTGGTGTAAGGAAGTGGTCCAGTTTCATTCTTCTGCATATGGCTGTCCAATTTTCCCAACACCATTTGTTGAAGAGACTATCTTTTTTCCAGTGTACATTTTTTCCTGGCTTGTTGAAGATTAGTTGACCATAGAGTTGGAAGTCCATTTCTGGGCTCTCTATTCTGTTCCATTGATCTATGTGTCTGTTTTTGTGCCAGTACCACACTGTCTTGATGATTACAGCTTGTAATAGAGCTTGATATTTGGAATTGTGATGCCACCAGCTTTGCTTTTCTTTTTCAACATTCAGGGTCTTTTCTGGTTCCATACAAGTTTTAGGATTATTTGTTCCATTTCTTTGAAAAAAGTTGACAGTATTTTGATAGAGATTGCATTAAATGTGTAGATTGCTCTAGGTAGCATAGACATTTTCACAATATTTGTTCTTCTAATCCGTGAACATTTTTCCATTTCTTTGTGTCTTTCTCAGTTTCTTTCATGAATATTCTATAGTTTTCTAAGTACAGATTCTTTGCCTCTTTGGTTAGATTTATTCCTAGGTATCTTATGGTTTTGGGTGCAATAATATATGGTTAATTTTTATGATTGTTTTGTAGATTATAAATGAATATATGAATGATGTGTTTCCTAGGCACTAAGTTGTATATTTGCCACTAAGAATAGTTTGCTAATTTTGTTACTCAAAGTGAGATAGCTCTTATTTCATGTAGTTTTATTAATCAAGAGAGAAATTTATTATATTGGTAAAGGAAAATATAGCAAGATTATATATTGGATCTAGAAATGTAATATCAGATAATTTAGGGGAATATATACATCACTAGAAATTTTGGAAAAGCAGACCAAAAATGAACAAGTATGTAATAGGCAGAAGAGTGACATATTGTCTAGTTAGGTGTGGACTGTGAAAGTGATTATAAACCTTTAGGAGGAGTCATGGAATAAACAAAGGAGCAGATCTTAAGGAAATTGTCTTAGAATTGTGCATAAAAGGAGTTATACTAGGGGTGCCTGGGTGGCTCAGTCAGTTAAGCAACTGACTCTGTTTTATTTCAGGTCATGATCTCAGGGTTGTAAAATCAAGCCCTATGTCAGGCTCTGTGCTCAGCAGGGTCTCCTTCAGCTCCTCTGTCTCCCTCTGCCCCCTCCCTGCTCATGCTCTCTCTCTCTTTCCCTCTACTCCTCCTCAAATAAATAAATAAATCTTAAAAAAAAGAAAAAGGAATTGTACTTAACCTGTATATTTAGACATATTTTAGTTACTACAGACAATAGGCTCACATGTCTATATTGTCTTTCTTGTCCTATCTTGTCCTCTCTGCTGCTAGATGGAAAGGAAAGAAATAGAACTGTCCTATTGAATGGTTTTTGCTTTTAATTCTATTTTGTCTATTAATATTACTAGTTTTATTTTATATATCTTCTTCTTAATGTTTTCATATTGTTTTATTTTAAATATAATTTGTATAGATAACATATAGCTAGATTTTGTTACTGTTTTTTATCCAATCTCAGAATTCTTTTGAGGAATTAAGTCCATTTACATTTATTATAATTACTGATACGTTTAGACTTACTCTTATTGTATGTTTCCTTAGTGTTATTATTGGTTGTTTATTTCTTTTTTCTCACTAATTTTTTTCTTTTGCCTCTTCTGCCTCTTTTTGGATATATCAAGTTTTCTTTGTTTTTGTTCTTCTAGCTAGCTCTTCCTTTAAAATTCTATATTGCATATGTAGATTTGTAGAAAAATACATTTTTCTACAAAATACATTTGTAGAAAAATACCTGTAGTAAATGAAGATTTTAAACTTCCCCATATGAGTCAAAACCTTATCACATTTTCACTCCCTCCTACTTCTTGTTCTTGCCCATGTTTATTCAGATCTTTGGGATTTTAGTTCCAGTTATTAATTTTAAAATATTTTAGAGTGCATTAAAAATTATAGGCTTACCTAATTTTTTCTCACTAACTTCTTTGCTTTCCTGCTTGTTAAAATTTCTGCCTTCCTTTTTGTTACATACATAGTTTATTCTGCTGGGTACATTCCCAAGTAATTTTCTGAGTCTTTCTGATTCTTTATAAGCCTAAAATATAATTTGCCCTTTCATTTGAATGAGTTTGGTTAGATTATTCTTCAGAAATTTCTTTGGTACTATTCTTCTTGCATCCATTCTTGGTGACACAGTTTGTTTTCAGTCTTTTGTTAATAACTTTTTTTCTTTTTGGAATATTAAAATAATTTTTTTCTTTATCTGTGTTAGGAACTTTCACCATGAAGGTCTGGTGTATATCTTTATTTTGCACAGTGCTCTGGGGACTCTCTTAACATGTAGACTTGTATCTTCAGTTCTGGGAAGTTTTCTTCTGTAAGTTAATTATTTCTCCTTTATTCTCTCTGTTCCCTCCTTCTGGAACTCCTACTCGGTGAATGTTGGAACTTCTGACTCTCTCCTGACATTTTATACTTTCTCTCCCAGCATAGAGTCTGCTTGTCCCTCTCCCTCTGCTCCTCACCCCTCACCCCACTCTCGCTCTCTCTCTTTCTGATAAGTAAACAAATAAATAAAATCTTTGAAAAGATTAAAGTCTCCTTACCTCTCCTGGGTGTTTGTTACTACCTAGAGTGCTGACCTGCCTCTCTGGCCTCAATGTCTACACTCCTGTATTAGCCTCTTAACATATACCAAAACTGCCCAATATTTACCACAAATGAGAGAGTGGCAGGGGCAGTCTAACCTACCTGCTCAGAATACAGCATTTGAGTAAATTGCTCAGACAGATACCTCAGGACTCTCTCTCTTTCTTAATCTGTTGATTTTTTTTTTTAAGGAAAGAGTTTTTTGGGTTTTTTTTAATTGAAGTATAGTTGACATACAATGTTGTGTTAGTTTTGGGTTTACAACATAGTGATTCAACAGTTCTACACATTACATGATGCTCACCATGATAAATGTAGTTACTCTCTGTTGCCAGTTATTACAATGTTATATCTGTTGATTCTTCTGCGTATGTTATGGATAATTTTCCTTCAGTTTTTTTCTCATAGATTTGATCCTCTTCATAAATTTTATTTCTAGCATTAAACTTTCTGGTCTACCATTGGCATGCTTTTTTGCTCTCCTGTAGTTTTATGGATAGAGACTTAAACATATAAACACACATATACATATGTTCATCCTTTCATGGAATTTGAAGAAGAGTAAGTATATAGAATGCTCTATGTGCTATTTTGATCTTTGTCTCAGATGTTTCTTTGGGCATTCTTATTTTATGTTTAGGCAGAAAAAATGGCTTCAGAATAACTCTTCTCTCAAAGGAGTCGTACAGCTTCATATTACACCTTTAACTTTCCTTCATTTGCAGGATTTCTTTTGTTATTATTGTTCTTATTTCTAGTCTTTAATTGAAATGATGAAAAAGGAAATATATCTATTTAAAAATAAAACTAAATAGCTACTTTGATCTAGATTAAGATGTGGTACCCACGTTGGGATTCATTTGAGGGATTTCTAGTCTTTATACACAGATCTTTTATGAAAAATTCTTCCTTTACTAAGTTGGCCAGGATACAGAAGTCTTTTGAAAAGTTCTTATATATCATTTTTATTAGTTTGCTGGCTTATCTTAGTAACAGGGCCATATCTAGCTACAAAGTTGACTGAGAAATATAATCTCCATATATAGGTAAGAACAGACAATGGGACAGTCAGCTAGCAATTTCTGTCATAGGTATGCAAAGCATCTAATGTAGTACTTGGAGCATAGTGAATATTCAAGAAATAATTATATTAATAATAACTATTACTAATTATTGTTATCTCTGGTTGAACCATTTAAGATCTCTCCTGGCTGCACCAGTTTGGATTCCCATTAGCAGTGTACAAGGGAGTTCCTTTTCCTCCATATTCTCACTAACAATTGTTTCTTTGTTTTTGATTTTAGATGTTCTGACATGTGTGAGGTGATACTTCATTGTAGTTTTGATTTTCATGTCCCTGATGATTAGTAATGTTGAGCATCTTTTTGTATGTCTGTAGGTCCTCTGTATGTCTTTGTAGAAATGTCTATTCATGTCTTCTGTCCATTTTTAAATCAGATTATTTGTTTTTGTGGTGTCGAGTTGTATAAATTCTTTATATATTTTGAACATAAACTCCTTATCAGATATATCACTTGCAAGTATCTTCTCCCTTTCAGTAGGATGTCTTTTTGTTTTGTTGATTGCTTCCTTTGCTGTGAAGAAGCTTTAGTGTTTTTTTTTTAACTTTTATTTTATTTTTTCAGTGAAGCTTTAGTTTTGATGTAGTCCCAATAGCTGTTTTTCCTTCCTTAGTTTTTGTTTCCCTTGCCTTATGAGACTTATCTAGAAAAATGTCAGATAAATTATTGCTTGTGTTCTCTTCTAGGATTTTGATGGTTTCATCAAAATTTAGGTCCTTAATCCATTTTGAATTTATGTTTGTGTATGGTGTAAGAAAGTGGTCCAGTTTTATTCTTTTGCACGTGTCGGTCCAATTTCCCCAACATTTGTTGAAGAGACTGTCCTTTTCTCATTGCATGTTCTTGTCTCCTTTGTCAAAGATGAGTTGACCATATAATGTTGGGCTCATTTCTGGTCTCTCTATTCTCTTCCATTGATCTTAAAAAAAAAAAGTGCCTTTTGTGGTTCCATACAAATTTTGGATTATTCTTTTTTTTTTTTTTTTTAAGATTTTATTTATTTATTTGACGGAGAGAGATCACAAGTAGGCAGAGAGGCAGGCAGAGAGAGAGGGGGAAGCAGGCTCCCTGCTGAGCAGAGAGCCCGATGTGGGGCTTGATCCCAGGACCCAGAGATCATGACCTGAGCCGAAGGCAGAGGCTTTAACCCACTGAGCCACCCAGGCGCCCCTAGATTATTCTTTACAACCATTTCTTAATAGGTAATAGAAAATAACTTTCAGAAGATATACTATAGCCAAAAGAATTAAATAGTCTGTAGCCAGCTATTTTAACCCATTCTGTGAAGTGAGTTGGTTACTACTTTCTATTTTCACATATTGTTTCCTAAAACTAAACCATGAAATATTATTCTGCTCTCTTTGTATACCTGACTTATCAAGAAATTAATACAAGGCTGATAATTTTAGTTAGATCCATAGGGTGAGTTGCACATCATTGTCTGGTTAGAAAAGTAAAGAGGCAAAATGGGATATAGTAGGCACAATGTATGTTAGTTCCTTTTCTCCCTTTTTACCACCCACTCCTCAAATTCTGTAGCGAAGCCATTACTAGTTTCTAATCATCAACTAATACGTTACTGACTTTCATATGTTGAACAGAATCTTCAGAGCTAACACTCTGCTTGTCACTCATAGGCACTTAATAAATATTTGTTTATTACATAAAGTGCATTGCTTTTCTATAATAACTTATCTATGTAGAGCTAAAAGAACTCTTTTGGAGGAGAATATGACAACAATTTTAGATGTGTTGAGGTTAAAGAAATAATAAAGAATAAAGAAATAATAAATAATAATAAATATCTTTATTTCTTTATTATATAAAGAAATAATGTTTTATATTTTTATATTTTTATTATATTTTATATATAATATTATATATTATATATGATATATATTATATCATTTTATTTTTATATTATTTATATATAATATAATATTATAATATTATATTATATATAATAATATAATATAAATATTTTATATAATATATTATATATAATAAAATATATAATATTTTATTATAATATTTTATATAATAAATATTATATTTATTATATAAAAATAAATAATAATAAAAAATAAAAAAATAATAAAGAAATAATCTAAATGAGAGTGCCCTGTAAGCATTTGAAATTTATCAGTCTAGCAGTTATAATGAAAGTCTTGAGAAGAAATGAGATTTTTGAGAAAAAGAGAGGTTGAGGGAATGAAGAAGAGTAGAGAAACAAGAAAAGGACTTTTAGAGGTTGGAAAGAAGTTAACAATGAAAAAAAAAGTTAACAATGACTTGTAACAATAATGGTGCAAGATATAGAATCATCTAATGTCACGGAGATCAATGTAGAGAGGAATTTTAAGAAGAGATAGTTAAATCAATGATTTCAAATATTATGAGATAATAGTTTTTTACAAGGAAGTCATGAAATTTCTTCTTTTCTTCAGTCTTATTCAGGCTCAACTAGGATGCATTCCTATACAAGACTTTGCTTTGACACAAGATACCTCAAAGATTTTCAGAAATGGCTCACGAATTACAAGATGTATGTTACTGGATTAATGGATTTTTGGTATTTTTCCCAATATACTATTATACTAGATTTAACATTGGAAACTTTTTTTTAGGGTTGTCAGATTTTGTGGCTGTTCAAGAAAAGAAGTTTGCTGTACTATTGAACAGTTTGATTTTAGCTAAATGTTTTAGATGCAGACTTTGGGAAAACTCTCTACATATATCCAAACAGCTGGAAAAAATTGGTAGGTACTGAATACAGGCAGACAGTTTTTCAATGTCTGCAGTTTATTTTGTTTTTCATTGTTGGGAAAGTTATTCTATGGTATTTATAGACTTTAAGAAAAAATGTGTTTGTAGGCCTAAATAAGGTACTGAACTTCTCTTGAAAAACTTATTTTCATTTTCTCCTGCTTGAAGGATTCTATTTGAAATCAACTGGGAAACCTAATAAAAATGAGTACTCTCTCTTTTTTTTTAAGATTTTCAAAAAATTTATTTGAGGGTTGGGGGAGAGAGAAGGGAGAGAGAAGGAGAGGGAGAAGCAGACTCCCTGCTGAGTAAGGAGCCCTGATGTGGGGCTCCAGCCCAGGACCTTGAGACCATAACCTGAGCCAAAGGCAGATGCTCAACCAACTGAGCCACTCAGGCACCCCTAATAAAAATGAATACTCTTATTTTTAAATTAGTTCTCAAACCAAGAGTGAATTTCGTTTCAGTAATTAGGTACCTATGTGTTGCTCTCTCTTCCACTTTTATGATTATTTTGTTTTGATCTCAGTGACAAGCTACAGAGCTAGCAATCCTGGCCATTCCTAATTCATTACAGAGAATTATGTCACTTATTTATATCTTAACTTTTTCTCTTTTTTTCAGTAACAGGACAATATTCGCACTCATCTTCATAGAGATTCTGTAGACAAAATATTGTGCCTAATCATTTCTTATCTATTGAGATCTAGCTCAAGTTATGTACTAAAAAACTCTAGAGGGTACTAGTTACAAAGACTGGTGTATAAATAGGTATACTCTAGAGTTTTCCAATTTGATCCCTTTGATTTTATGATCTTATTCTTCCTTCTCTCTAAGAAGAGAATTGTTATTCCATGACTGACAGCTTTGTTAGCTTTATAATTTTATATGCATCTTGGGAACATTAAAAATATGTAACAGGTTATTAGGGACTGACTCATTATTCCTTAGAACAAAGATCTCCAACTATTTTGTGAGAAAGTGCTTTTTTATTTCCTTGAAGTTTGAAATCAGTGGGATAGCAGAGGACTGACTAGTCTTGAGAACTGGGGTGAAGATGGAGATTAGCTGGTAGAAGGAAGTAAGGTCAAATTAGAGGAGGGGTTCTTTACATTAAGGCTCACTTTTCTACTGAAGTCCTAGCAAACCAGATGTTGTACCCATCTCACAAAGATGAGTTCTAACGTGGGAAGGAGGTTCCATATAACATTTAGGAAATAACAACTTACAGAAATTTTGAAATTAGATTAAATGATTAAGAAAATTTTCATTATATTTGAAAGTCTTTCTGACTTTCTAGAATATTGTCAGTCAGGCATCATTTGCTTCTATCATTTCCAAATTGTCAAACATTAATGTGTTTTTTACACTTAGTATGACTGAAGAGAAGGAAGCAAAAATTGCCCAGCAAAATTCATACACAAGAAAAATGGGAGAATCTAAATGAAAAAGAAAATCTAAGTTCTTCCTCAGCACCAGGAAAAGAATGATGAATACAAATTGATTTTAACCATGTTTATAAAAAATAAAAATTCAGGAAAAGTTTTGAGGGAAAATGAACATGAAGGAATTATTAATACTAGAAGTTATATCTTAAGAATGAATAAGGGAAATGAATAAGGGAAAGAAATAGTGTAATATCCCCACCAGTAATATATGTGCCTTAGGCAAGATGGTAATATTTTGGAATTTTATATTTCTGACAGTATCTCCTATTTCAGGGTTTGGTTAAATTCATTTTTGAGTGTAAGAATTTTAAATTCCGGTTTCCTAAAGCATAAAGAAACAGAGAAAGTGCAAAGATGGAAGTGAACTTGAAGAACAAAATTAAAGTAAATGTGCCTAGAGAGTAGTCAGCAAGAGGAGAATGGTAGGAAATTAAATGGGACAGGTGGTCAAGTTGGATAGATAAGGGATTTTGGTCATGGTAGGAAATTGTCACTTTATTCTAAATGCAATGGAAAGGAATTGGAAATTTTAGAAGAGTAAAATTATCTGATTTCAGTGCAGAAACATAGAACTCTCTTTCTAAGGTGGAAATGCTCAGAGAGCCATAGCTTTATGAAGCATTATCCCCATCCGTAAATAATTTTGTCTTTTCTTCAAACATGAGTGTAATATGTAACAGTAGGAATTGCTTGGTACTTTCTCTATTGGTGACATACGATAAAAATAAGGGTTGAATCATCATGTGGACCAAAGATGATGTCTTTGGTCTCTACATGAAAGATGATGTCTTTGGTCTCTTACCTCTCTCTTCTATAAAGCAAATACATGTTTTATTTCTTTTTGAAAAAATAAATATGAACAAC
This sequence comes from Procyon lotor, assembly GCA_028646535.1. Taxonomy (NCBI): domain Eukaryota; kingdom Metazoa; phylum Chordata; class Mammalia; order Carnivora; family Procyonidae; genus Procyon; species Procyon lotor. Next base: position 66,481,627 of record CM053606.1, on the reverse strand, counting down.
TGAATAAAGATCACAGCCCAAATAATCCAACTGAAAACTTTTTTTAAAACTTCAAAAATTAGTTATTAATCTGGATCTTTAAAAATTTTTTTACTAATGTTGTTGAAAAGTTAAGTATAGATTTAGTGTAAAATGGATTATTTAAAAACTGCATTTGATTAATTTTCCACAGGTATAACATTGTCAAATGCAATGGTAAATGCAGGTTTGACCTCCTTTAAAAAAATAGAAGAAACAGATGCAAGGGAACTTGAACTGGTATTTAATATTCACTTATTCCTAATATTACCTGAATTTTATCTAAATTTTAAAGCCTAACTTTTATATCTTTTTTTTTCTAAAAAAATGTTTTCCTTCTCATAGTCATAAATATTTTAACTTAAGGTTTTGGGAATAAACATTATGAAAATTATTAATGCTAAAAAGTATTTTACTAAAAGAACTTCTACTCTTGTGGTAAGAATATAATGATATAAATGTTTTTAGATTTTAAATAGACACCCCCCTTTTGGAACGCAAATAAAAGAAACAGTGATGTATCTACCAAAATATGAACTTGAAGTGGAACAGGTAAATATTGTTTGGTTTTTATTTGTTTTTTTTAAAGGTATTTTCATTGTCTTTTCAGGAATAAAGCTAATCATAGCTGACTTGGAGCTGAAAAAGAGTAGTAAGATTATTTTTAACACTTTTTATTCCTATTCTTTTTTTAAAGATTGCAAGATATAGTGATACCATGGCAGAAATATTAGTGACCATCATATTAAGAAATTTTGAACAGCTACAAACTAAAAGAACAGCACCAGATTCTCACTATGTTACCTTAATCATAGGTGATGCAGATAATCAGCTGGTTTTTAAGCACAGAATTATGTAAGTGTACAATTTCCATTTGATTTTATTTCTAAGCATATACTGTAAAAGAAAAATTCTGCTGAGAAAAAGTAATAAAATCACCATGGGATTAATTAAATTACATTTTCCCTTCACTGTAATGGGGTAGTTTCTTTACTTGTCTGTTAAAAAAGGTATTAACATTGGGTCTGTTGTCAGTACTCAGATGAAAAGTGTGAAGTCTATCACCATGGTTTGTTTTGTTTTGTTTTGACAAGTGAATAAATGACCTCTAGGAGTAGCTATAGCCCACTCTTGTTGAACTTTCTTATTTTGTTGTTTTTCTCCAGTCATTCACAACCTTACTACCCTTTCATTATCTTCCTCCTTCTCCTTGAAGATATATCTAATATTTCTAAATTAAAATCCAGCAAACTACTATAGCTCCATTGTAGGATCAGGCAACTGGATCAATATATACAGAAGGTATCTTCCCTTACACCTGGTTCTCTAGCATGCCATTCTATGATTATTACATCAGTCTTTTTTCTGATACTGTTATTTTCTCCCAGGATGCCCTAGGCAAACTAAGGTTAGCAGTTATAGGTATAGCTAATATTTTTTGAGCTCTTCGTAGGTTCCAGGTAATGAATTATTTAATCTTTCTATAGACAGGTGCTATCATTATCTAAATTTAATAGAGGAAGAAATTGAGACAGAGTTTAATTAATTTGTCTAAGGTCATATAGGTAATTTATAGCAAAGTCTAGATTTAAGCCCAAGCAGTCTTACTCCAGAGCCTGTGCTCCTAATCATATCATTTTACTTGTAAGTTCAGGATTAGCACTGACTTTGAAATAGGAATCTCCTCAATGTTGCCAAAGCACTGGAAGATACCTTCCCAAAATAGTCTATGCAAGGTTCCTAAAGGGACTACAGTGCCTAATAGAACATCCCTTTCACTGTTAACTGCTTTATTGCAGCTAGCTATGACACGTTTATAGAGAATATGTCGTTGTACAAATCTCTATTCTCTGTGTTAAGTCTGAAGACAGTTTTGACTATATAAAGCTAAAATAAATTCAATCACAAAATTAGTTGGTTTGTGATGTTATTGGAAAGAACTATTTTATATGAATTTTAAAGATACTATTCAAGTTCTCACAAATTCATGTAACTTATATATAACCATTTGGAAGTGGTAATGAGGGGTGCCTGGGTGGCTCAGTGGGTCAAAGCCTCTGCCTTTGGCTCAGGTCATGACCTCAGGGTCCTGGGATGGAGCCCCACATTGGGCTCTCTGCTCAGCAGGGAGTCTGCTTCCCCCTCTCTCTGCCTGCCTCTCTGCCTACTTGTGATCTCTCTCTCTCTCTCTCTCTCTTACTCTCTCTCTCTCTCTGTCAAATAAATAAATAAAACCTTAAAAAAAAAAAAAAAAGAAAGTGGTAGTGATTTAGGGGCAAGCTTATGGGTTGTTGATACCAACTATATATTCAGGTGAACCTGAAATGAAACAATGCAACTTGGAATGAGCTGTTTGGTCAATGTGTAGTTAGAAAATGATGGTTGTGGTAGCCCCATTGACACTCCATTTTTTCCTCCTCAGAATTTGCAGCAAGTAATTTTCAGTACTGACTTTAGTTTACTACCAGATAGGACCTAAGGATCAGTCTGCCCTTGATGATTAATATATTATTTCATTTAGTATTTGCATTACAATTTAAATGATGTTATTCTTTTTCAGGGATTCTGTTTTGCTAAAAGCTGGAAATTGGACTAAAAAGATTGATGTGAAGAGAGCTTTTAAATCTGAAGATCTTAGCATAAATCTAATTAGTTCTGAATATGGTAAGTTCATTGAAGTAATGAACACATAAGTGTAAAGAATATGATAGCATTTAAAAATTTCCTTTATGCTAAAACAGAAAAACAATTCAAATGATACTGTGTAAAAATAATTTATTTAAATAATAGGAGTAATTTTAAAGGAAGTTTCATGTATTTAGATATGTAAAAGATAGCATGGACTAAGGTAACAAAATTAAAATTGTATCTGTTCTGGGGCACCTGGGTGGTTCAGTGGGTTAAAGCCTCTACCTTCGGCTCAGGTCATGATCTCAGAGTTCTGGGATCAAGCCTCTCATCAGGTCTCTGCTTGATGGGGAGCCTGCTTACCCCCTCTCTCTGCCTGCTTCTCTGCCTACTTGCGATCTCTCTTTCTGTCAAATAAATAAATAAAATCTTTTAAAAAATAAAATTGTATCTGTTCATTTATAGGTATTTTATTTTCCAAGATAAAATTTCAATTGTAGGAACATTGATTTTTATTTTTATGATGATAAATGTATACATTTTAACTTGTTATATATTTTTTTAACTTGTTATATTTTTTAACCCTTGTTTTTTTTTTTCATTATTATTTCCTGGACTTGTTAACTCTTTCATTTCAAAAGTTATAGAAATATGAATGATATAAAAACAAATGATCTCATGGCTAGGACTTAAGTACTTGTATGCTTTTTTCCTTTTTCAGTTGGACTTGATATTCAGCAGAAATTTACAGTCTTTTACTTAGGACCCAAGAGGCTTGGAAATCAAATAGTTATGCGAAAAAAATTGGAAACAGAGATTTCCCATTCTAAACATTCAAATAGATCTACGATAGCAGGACCTAATAAAGGTAAATAACTATATTTATTACTGTATTGCATTAAAGCAAAGTTACAATGAGGGAGGAGTATCAGGGTTATAGTACTGCTTCATTCCAAATGTAGATACTTGGAAATCAGATGATTAAGCTTCATAATAATTACATTCATAATATATAGTAGGAGTTCTTTCTTATAATTAATATTTGTCAAATTGAGGTGATATTTGAAGCACAAATTATTGACTACTTTTGATATACAATGCCCCTTTTTCATACCTACTCTAATGGCCATTGTTGGGGAAGAGCAAATGATCTATAAGACTTTATAGATTTGATGAGGCAAATCAGGTGACAGTGAACTTAAGAATTTTTTATTATGGAATATTTCAAAGATACCCAAAAGTGTACAGATCTGTATAATGAACCCTTATGTACTAATTACTTACTTTAAACAATGATCAACTCATGGCTTATATTGTTTCATCTGTACCTCTCTTCAGTTTCACCTCTTTCAGTTTCAGCTAAGAGGTACTGAGGAATGTGAAAGCAGTGGCTCCTACCAAAGTAACCTAGATAGTTGTGCTTTCTGAATTGGTAGTTATAATAAATAGTAACTGCAGTGAAAGAAGGCAGGAAGAGCACATATAGAATTATTCTGTGAACCCATAAACACTCATCTCCACCTCTTTAAAGAACACAGAAGAGGGTGCCTGAGTGGCTCAGTTGGTTAAGCATCTGACTTTGGCTCAGGTTATGGTCTCACCTAGAATTCTAGGTGAGACATATAAACGTTTATGGTCCTAACTTGGCAGCAGCCAATTATGTAAACAAATTAATAACCAAATTAAAGAAGCACATAATAATAATACAGTAATAGTAGAAGACTTCAACACCCCACTCACAGCAATGGACAGATGATCTAAGCAGATTAACGAGGAAACAAAGGCTTTGAAGGACATACTGGACCAGATGGACTTCACAGATATATACAGAGCATTCCATCTTAAAGCAACAGAATACACATTCTTCTCAAGTGCACATGGAACATTCTCCAGAATAGATCACATACAGGGTCACAAATCAGGTCTCAGTGGTACCAAAAGTTGGGATCATTCCCTGCATATTTTCAGAGCACAGTGCTTTGAAACTTGAACTCAATCACAAGAGGAAATTTGGCAGGAATTCAAAGACTTGGAGGTTAAAGAACATCCTACTAAAGAATGAATGGGTTAACTGGGAAATTAAGAATTTTTAAAATTCATGGAAACAAAGGAAAATGAAAACATAACCTTTCAGTACCTTTGGGATACAGCAAAGGTAGTCCTAAGAGGGAAGTACTTAGAAATACAGGCCTTTCTCAAAAAATGCCTCAAATACACAAGCTAACATTACACCTAAAGGAGCTGGAGAAAGAACAGCAAATGAAGCCTAAATCACACAGAAGAGAAATAATAGATTAGAGTAGAAATCAATGAAATAGAAACCAAAAGAACAGTAGAACAGATCAATGAAACTAGAAGCTGGCTCTTTGAAAAAATAAGATCAGTAAACCCCTAACCATACTTATCAAAAAGAAAAGGGAAAGGAACCAAATTAATAAAATCATGAATGAAAGAGGAGAGATCATGACCAACAGCAAAGAAATACAAACAATTTTAAGAATGTATTATGAGCTACTGTATGCCAAAAAATTAGGTAATCTGGAAGAAATGGATGCATTCCTAGAAACTTATAAACTACCAAAACTGAAACAGGAATAAATAGAAAACCTGAACAGACTCACAACCAGTAAGGAAATTGAAGCAGTCATCAAAAATTTCCCAAAAAACAAGAGTCCAGGGCTAGGTGGCTTCCCAGGGGGAATTCTACCAAACATTAAAAGAAGAACTACTATCTATTCTGAAGCTGTTTCAAAAAAATAGAAAGGGATGAAAAACTTCCAAACTTGTGTGAGGCCAGCATTACCTTTTTTTTTTTTTTTAATTTTAGGCCATCATTACCTTGATCTCAAAACCAGACAAAAAGCCCACCAAAAAAGAGAATTACAGTCCAATATCCCTGAAGAACATGGATGCAAAAATTCTCACCAAGATAGTAGCCAATAGAATCCAATAGTATATTTAAAGGATTATTCACCACGACCAAGTGGGATTTATTTCTGGGCTGCAAGGATGATTCCACATTCACAAATCAATCAGCATGATACATCACATTAATAAAAAAAAAAAGGACAAGAACCATATGATCCTCTCAATTGATGCAGAAAAAGCATTTGACAAAATACAACATCCTTTCTTGATTAAAAGAAAATGTAGGGGTAGAGGGAACATACTTCAATATCATGACAACCATATATAAAAAGCCCACAACAATTAACATTTTCAATGGGGAAAACCTGAGAGCTTTTCCCCTAGGGTCAGGAACATAGCAGGGATGCCCACTCTCACCACTGTTGTTCAACATATAGTACCAACCTCAGCAATCAAATAACAAAAAGAAATAAAAGGCATTCAAGTTGCAAAGAAGTCAAATTCTCTTTGCAGGTGGACATGATACTTTATGTGGAAAACCCAAAAGACCACCCCAAAATTGCTAGAACTCATACAGGAATTCAGCAATGTGGCAGGATATAAAATCAATGCACAGAAATCAGTTGCATTTCTATACACTAACAGTGAGACAGAAGGAAGTAAAATTAAGGAATCAATCCCATTTACAATTGCACCAAAAATTAATAAGATAGGAAACAATAAATTTTAGAGAGGATGTGTAGAAAGGAAAACCCTCTTATGCTGTTGGTGAGAATGCAAGCTGTTGCAACCACTCTGGATAAGAGTATGGAGGTTCCTCAAGAAGTTAAAAATAGAGCTACACTAAGATCCAGCAATTGCAGTACTGGGTATTTACCCCCAAAGACATGCACCCCAATGTTCACAGCAACAATGTCCATAATAGCTAAACTGTGGAAAGAACTGAGGCGTCCATTGACAGATGAATGGATAAAGAAGAAGTGGTATGTGTGTAAGAAGTGGTACACACACACACACACACAACATATACAACAGAATATTACTCAGCCATCAGAAAGGATGCATACTTACCATGCACATCAGCATGGATGGGACTGGAGGGTATTATGCTGAGCAAAATAGGTCAGTCAGAGAAAGACAATTATCATATGGTTTCACTCATATGTGGAAGATAAGAAAGAGTACATAGGATCATAGGGGAAGGGAGGGAAAACTGAATGGGGAGTCATCAGAGAGAAAGAAAAACCATGAGAGACTTAACTATAGGAAACAAACTGAGGGTTGCTGGAAGGGAGGTGATTGGGGGAATATGGTAATTAGGTGATAGGCATTAAGGAGAGCACATCGTGTGCTGAGTGCTGGGTGTTGTAAGCAACTGATTAAACATTACATCTGAAACTAATGATGTACTATATGTTGGCTAATTGAATTTAAATAAATAAATAGATAAACAAACAAACAAATAAATAAATAGAATTCATATGGGAATGTAAGGTATCTGAATTAGCCAATCAGTCCTGGGGGGGAGGGGGAAGAGCAAAGATAGAGGACTCACAATTCCTGATTTCAAAACTAATTACAAAGCCACAGTAGTCAAGACAGTGTGGTACTGGCATAATAACAGCCATATAGATCAACAGAATATATTTGAGCGTACAGAAATAAACCCATACATCTGTGGTCAATTGATTTGGGACAAAGATGTCAAAACAATTCAGTGGGGGAAAGAATAGCCTTTCAACAAATAGGGCTGAACAACTGACTAGTCAGTTGAATTAATTATACCATAATTACTTTATACTATATATGGTATTACTTCATACCATAAATACTTCATACCATATGTAAAAATTAACTCAAAATGTGTTAAGACCTAAAAGTAAGAGTTGAACTGTAATACTCTCAGAAGAAAACATGGGTTTATATCTTCATGACCTTGGATTAGGCAATGGTTTCTTAGTTATGACACTTAAAGCTCAAGCAATTAAAAAAAAGATGAATTGGACTTCATCAAGATTAAAAGCTTCTGGGGACACCTGGATGGCTCAGTTGGTTAAGCATTTGCCTTCAGCTCAGGTCATGATCCTGGGATCCTGGGATTGAGTCCTGCATCTGGCTAATGCTTCTCCCCCTGCCTGTGTGCATACTCTCTCTCTCTCTCTGTCTGTCTCTCTCTCTGACAAATAAAGTCTATAAAAAAAAAAGATTAAAAACCTCTGTGCTTAAAATAACACTATCGAGAAAGTGGAAAGACAACCCAAAGAATGAGAGAAAATATTTGCAAATCACATATTTGATAACTAGTATCTGGTATATATAAAGACGCCTTGCAACTCAACAATAAAAAAGCAAGGAACCTTTCAAACTGGATATGAATAGACATTTTTGCAAGGAAGAGCTACAAATGACCAATACAAACATGAAAAGTAGCTCAACGTCATTAGTCAAGATGGAAATGCAAATCAAAACCACTAATAATTAGTCTAATACTAATTCCCACCCACTGTAGTCAAAAAGATGGACAATAATAAATGTTGATGAGGATGTAGAGACATTGAAACTCTCATAGCACTGCTATGGGAATGTGAAATTGTGCAGCTGCTTTGGAAAACAGTTTGCCAGTTCCTCAAGAAGTTAAGCATAAAATTACCATGTGACCCAGCAGTTCCTTTTCTGTGTTTATATCCAAAATAATTGAAAACATATAAAGACAAGCATGTGAATGTTTATAGCATCATTATTCATAATAGCCAAAAAATAGAAACAACTAAAATGTTTACCACCTGATGGAATGGATAAGTAAAATGTAGTATAACCAAATAATGGAATATTCAGCCATAAAGAATAAACTACCGATACATGGATAAACCTGAAAAGATTATGCTAATGAGAGAAGCCATTCACAAAAGGTTCCATTTATATGGAAAGTATAGAATAGGCAAATTTATAGAGATAGAAAGTAGATTAGTTGTTGCAGAGGTTGGGTGTAGGAAGAAATAAGGAGTAACTACTAAGAGGTATGTGATTTTTTTTTAAGGTGATAATGTTCTGGAATTAGATATAGAATTAGATATGGTTACACAACCTTGGGAATATACTAAAAACCTACCAAACTTGGGATTGCAAGCTGGTGCAGCCACTTTGGAAAACAGTGTGGAGATTCCTCAAGAAATTAAAAATAGAGCTACCTCATGACCCTGCCATCTCACTACTGGGTATTTACCCCAAAGAAGCAGATGCATTACGAAGAATGGCCACATGTACCCCAATGTTCATAGCAGCAATGACCACAATTGCCAAACTGTGGAAAGATCCAAGATGCCCTTCAACAGATGAATGGATAAAGAAGATATGGTACATAGATACAATGGAATATTATGCCTCCATTAGAAAGGACAAATATCCAACTTTTGTACCAACATGGATGGGACTGGAAGAGATTATGCGGAGTGAAATAAGTCAAGCAGAGAGAACCA
>CM053606.1:66454561-66472537 GCA_028646535.1 Procyon lotor | reverse complement strand
GTATTGAGGAGGGCACGTATTGCATGGAGCACTGAGTGTGGTGCATGAACAATAAATCTTGTAACACTGAAAAAATAAACATATTTGGGGGGGGAACTACCAAACTGTACACTTTAAAAGGGTAGATTTTATGGTATAAATTATATTTCAACTAAAAAATTAGAAAAACAATAGTATTACTATATGCCAGAAAACAAAAAAGAAATAGAAATCATTATTTTTTAAAATGCCATTTATAGTAGCATCAGAAATCAGTTTAAGAAAGACAAATTAGAATTAGAGCTGCATGAAGATAATATAAACTCACAGCCATCGGCTGGCCATCCTTTACCACATGCAGAAAGGATCACAGAGAGCTGGGCTTTGAAAGAGAAAACTAAAGCAGAGGTACAGAGAGGTGCAAAGGTGAGAATGCCAGAGCTGGAATTCTGATGAATTCCCATTTCTTGGTTTCAGTACCTTTTGATGCCTAGCTGAATTGCTGCTTTGAATTCTGTGACATATCTGTGTTCATGTAACACTTTCCCCCACTCACCAGCTGTTTTTGTTTAAAGTAGCTTGAACTGTTTGTTACTTACAATTGTAATGAGAAGTTGGAATGTTTACTATACTTCTTGCCAGCATGAACCTTCTATAAGGGCAAAAGTTCCCTACGTATTTTGCACAGTCCTTGAAAATGGGTAAAAGATGCTTCCTATCAGACAAATAATATTTTATTACATGTAATTTTATTACAATATTTATTACAAATATTTTATATTTTATAATTAATAATTATATTATTACCCTTCACATACATACACTTACAACCATCCCAAATCTTTTTTTTTTTTTTTCAAATTTTTATTTAAATTCCAGTTAGTTAACACACAGTGCAATATTGGTTCCAGGAGTAGACTTCAATGATTCATCACTTAGATACAATACACAGTACTCATCATAACAGTGCCCTCCTTAATACCCATCACCCATGTAGCCCATCTCCACCCACTTCCCTCCATCAACCCTCAGTTCTCTATCATTAAGAGCCTCCTTTGGTTTATTTCCCTCTCTCTTTTTTTCCCCCACTTCCCATATGTTCATCTCTTTCATTCTCAAATTCTACATAGGAGGGGTGCCTGGGTGGCTCAGAGGGTTAAAGCCTCTGCCTTCAGCTCAGGTCATGATCTCAGGGTCCTGGGATCGAGCCCCGCATCGGGCTCTCTGCTCAGTAGGGAGCCTGCTTCCCCCTGTCTCTCTGCCTGCCTCTCTGCCTACTTGTGATCTCTCTGTATAAATAAATAAATAAAATCTTTAAAAAAAAAAAAAAAATTCTACATAGGAGTTAAATCATATGGTATTTGTCTTTCTCTGACTTATTTCTCTTAGCATAATACACTAGCTCCATCCACATCATTGCAAATGGGAAGATTTCATTCTTTTTGATGGCTGAGTAATATTCCATTGTGTGTCTGTGTATATACATACATAAACCACATTTTCCTTATCAATTCATCAATCGATGGACATTGGGGCACTTTCTAGATTCTGGCTATTCTTGATAATGCTGCTATAAACACTGGGATGCATGTACATCTTCAAATCTGTATTTTTTTTTCTTTTGAAAGATTTTATTTATTTGACACAGAGAGAGATCACAAGTAGTCAGAGAGGCAGGCAGAGAGAGAGGGAAGCAGGCTTCCTGCCAAGCAGAGAGCCTGATGCGGGGCTCGATCCCAGGACCCTGAGATCATGACCTGAGCTGAAGGAAGAGGCTTTAACCCACTGAGCCACCTAGGTGCCCTTCAAATCTGTATTTTTCAACCATCCCAAATCTGATGAATATTCCAATTTTATATTCTTATGTGCAAATTCATATATGCCCAAATAAAGATACACACTTACACCTTTTATACCTTTAAACATAACATACATATCCTGTCTGCACCTTTCTCAATAAGTGACACAATGAAGGGGTTATAGATTTACTCTACTAAGGTTGTGACAACAAAATTTTGGCTTTTTCAAAACAATCCAAATTTCAGTTTTTCTGACTTCCTGTCAGACCATGTTATTAAATTATACAAACTGATATTCAGTTCAGAGACTATAGTTGCTAAATAATTATTTCTAAATGTGCTTGCAAGCTCAACACATACTTTAGTATTATAATATCAAATTATGGGGCCATATATAAAAAAAGCATGCACTTTAATTTATGTAATATGACTAAAAATTATCTTCATGCTTCCTGTGTTTAAAAACATTATTTTAGCAGTAGTTTCTCATCTATATAGTCTAATAGATAACATTTTGTAAAATTTAAGGAAAAATATTTTTGCTATTTTTAAAATAGGACAATGTAAAAAATATACTTTTTTGACTGTAAAATATTTAAAAATTTTCCAAATCTATTCTTAATATATAAGGTTTAAGCATTTAAACTTTTGATCCTTTAAATAGGTTCTCAGTAAGAGCTATGGACTTTGTTTAATTTGAAGAAAGTTGATTTGACATTAGTAAATTCATTTGCATTTATCTATGCCATTCTGAGTTGAAAATTTAAAATATTTGAAAAAAATGAAAGGATAAAAGAAATTCCTGAGCATTGTGGAAGTGTGTAGATTTAAATACTAGTCAAAACGCAGTTTGCTTTCTTTGTACTTTTTGTGTGTAAATGCATTCAATCGGAAAACCAAGGACTCCAACTCATTAGTGTTACCTTTTTCTTCATAAATAAATAACAAAATGATAGTATATTTGACAAAAAATTAAAAGGAGATGCTCTCTCATTTAAAAAGTAAAATCATAAATCTGATTAAATCTAATTAATCATAAATCTGATTAACATAAATTAGGAACTGCAAAAGTCAAAGTAATATTCTTTTAGAAATATTAACCGCAGGCATGCCTGGGTGGCTCAGTCGGTTAAGCATCTGACTCTTGATTTTGGCTCAGGTCATGATCTTGCAGTTGTGGTATCAAGCCCCATAGACGGGCTCCCCCTTCAGCAGGGAGTTTGCTGGAGATTCTCACTTTCCCTCTCTCTCTCTCCCTCCTCTCTCTAAAATAAAGAAATAAATCTTTAAAAAAAAAAAAGAAATATTAACTCCAGTAGCTTATACAGAGAACAGTTACTTAAATTTATAGTTAGAATGTAAGGCTAAGTGTGTCAGGGTTTATGTGCCTACTACTGCTACTATCAATTTTTCTTTGATTTTTTTTTAAAGATTTTATTTATTTATTTGACAGAGAGAGAGAGATCACAAGTAGGCAGAGAGAGAGGAGGAAGCAGGCTCCCTGCTGAGCAGAGAGCCCGATGCGGGGCTTGATCCCAGGACCCTGAGATCATGACCCGAGCTGAAGGCAGATTCTTAACCATCTGAGCCACCCAGGCACCCTCTTTTATTTTTTTTAAAGGAACTAACCCTTGCCCCCCCCCCAGTCATTACTGACCCTGTTAATTTTAAATATTTTCCTTAAATACAATTTTAGTTGGCACTAATAATTTTATTTTATTTTAAGTAGTTAGAATTGGGGGCTTTAAAACATACAAAACTATATGAAAATATATGCTTTTCAGATTATTATAGTGATGGGAATATGGGATTTATTAACTTTATACTTAAGAGTACAGCTTAGGTCAATTTTCTTTCAAAACCTAATTTTTCCAGTTATCAATCTCTGTAATCTTATATTTGTTAATAAGACAAAATCAGACAATTCTCAGGATATGGGTAGTGGTTGTAGGGATAGGGGAGCACTTGTAAGTACCATTTCTGACAGAAGTTTTTGTCACTTAGGTAATTAATATCCACATACTAATATTCTATAACCAAACTTGTATACAGTCTTCATTCCCAACAAGACTTGCCAATTCTGCCTTGAAATTTGTGGGAGTCTCCAGAATCTTTAAAATTCAACTCCCAGATGGTAGTTTTCAACCACTGGGAATAAATGTGTATAATCATTGTATACCATCTTGTGGTGATGTTTAGAAATGCATCTATTAAGAGTTGGATTAAGGAACAAAGCAATTCCTTATTCCTTACTGCAAAACAACAACCTGCAAGGTATTTCCTCCTGACTTCCTACCCCCAAATCCTTTGATTTCTTCCCTAAATAAGTGCATTATTTGAGGGAGTATTAAGGTAGCTAGTATAACTAGGTAGACAGGGTGGTTGAGAGATCAGGCTCTGGAATTAGACTACCTTACCTAGAATCTCAGATTTGCTATTTCTTATCTGGATAGTCTTGATTCTCTGGAATTAGACAGGCAGACAGAAAATATAAGGGATAAAGAGAAATCTAGGAGTCTGATAGCTGACTAATAAATGTTCCAGAAAGGGACAACACAAACAAATCAGAAGAAATAATTTAAGAAAAATTTCTACACTTGGAGATATAGATCTACACATCAAAAAGGCTTAGTCCCTGCTAGTTAGGATGAATGAAAGAATATCTACAAAGGAGGAATAATTTCAACGTTTCAGAACATTATGCATAAAGAGAAAATCATAAATGCTTCCCGAGGAACAAGAATTAAAATTTTGTTAATCTTTATCAGCAGCACTGAATGGTAGAAGACAATAGACTTAAAAGTCCAGGGAAAAATTATTTTCAACCCCATGTTCTATACCCAGCCAAACTATTAAGTGTGAAAGTAAAGTAATCTTAATACATCCAAGGATTTAGGAAGTTGAACTCACACACACAACTGAGGCAGTTGCTTGAGGATGAGCACAATATAACAAAGCAGTTAACCAAGAAAGAAGAAGTCAAAGAATCCAAGAATAGTGGATTCAGTCAAGAAGCTTAAGGAAAGGATGTTCAGGATGACAATTGTAGGACAGGCCTATAATATGTTAGGAGGAGGATGGAGGGCTCAAGAAAGGAGGTGGTATCTATAAGGGAGGAATAAATAAGTGGTATCTCCATGTATTTACTTTTGTCTCTGAAGTATTGAATACACATAAAGAAATTTAAGGTAGATATAGATAGACTAAAAGAAAAGCAGTAAAACTTCAGGGAAAACAAAATAATATAGCTGCTCACGAAAGAAAAGTGCTTCACTTGATTCAGTATTAAAAATATTTTTACTTTCTGTATAGCTCTCAAATCAGCCCATTCTCTGACTCTAATACTATCATCACTCTAGACTGAGTTATAATCATTTTTTTGCCTAGACTCCTATGATAGCCTTTTTTCAAAATGCAAATTTAATTATGTTCCTTCCTTGATTAAATCACTGTAGTGTCTCCTAGGTCTTAGAATAAAAGATCTAATCATTAACATCCCTACTAGGTCACGTGGTCAGTCAGTTCCTAAGCAGCAGTGGGATGGCAGCTGCTAGGTAATCTTGTCTCACCTCCATAAAACTGGCTAGTAAAGACACAAGAGACCTAAATGGATCTAGACAGTTTTTTACTTATGTAATAAAACAGCAAAACAAGATCAGTGTGTTAACAGTTGCTTGCATTCCTAATCCCGCAGGATAACACTGATCAGGTAACACAAATGGTGGATTGATTTGTTTTTGAGGCATCAACTATAGGCTGCAATTAAGTGGTTTTATAGCCTGCATCTGTACCTTGGAAGAGGCAAGGCTAAAGGTCCAGTGCCTTACTGGAATCAGAGGCAGATGAGAAACTGCTTCATGGCAGTCTCGTGCAAGATAGGGAGCCTCTTACAAGCTAAGGAGGCAGATGAAAAATGGCTTATAGCACTGCCTCACAAGTCTATCTTGACATGTCTCAAAGAGGATCAGAAGGCATTCTGTAAATAGTTAAGTCTTGGATATGGCCTATACAGAGACGTGGAATTACCAAGGTACCATGGTGGAGCCATTCTCCTATAAATATGGCCTGACCTTTCTCCACTAATCTCATCTTGTGTGCTCTCTCTTACTTGCTGAGCGTTAGCCACACTGACCTTTCAATTTCTCCTATATGCTATGCTTTCCATTGTCATAGAACTTTTGCATATGCCATGCTCTCTTTCTCCTGCCTCTTTGCCTTCTTAATTCTCATTCTTTCTTTAGCCTTCAACTCAGTTTTTATTTCTTAGGGAAGCCTTCCAAGACATTCCTGACTAGGACAGTGCCTCCAATTATCATATAGCATTGTGCTCCTCTCCTTTATAGCATTCTAAACAATTTTAATTTTATAGTTACTTGTATGATCCTTAAGTAATAATAGTAAAGATAATACATGCTCTAATATATAAGTTTATCACTTAATTTAAAAATGCTTTCACATACTTAATTTCATTTTATCTTTTCATCTCTGTGAGGTGAACAAAACAGGTATTATTTTTAATCTGTCTTTTACATATAAGAGTCCATGTTAAAACTTATGTTTTCTTACTTTAGTTTAAGGTGTTCTGTACCTGTAGTGTAAGGTGCACATGTACACACGTGCTTCTCATGTGACTATATAAGGCAGCATGCAGTAAGAGGGACAAAGAAAATGCCATAGGTGCTCAAAGAAAAGAAAAATCACTTCAGATGGAGTGATAAGGATAGATCTCCTTGATAGAGGTAACATTTAAGTTGGCCTTGAAAGTTGATAAGCTTCTGATAGACAAAGAAGTGAGCAGCTTCTATGAAGTAATATCAAAGGTACAATCATAAAGTCTTGAGATGATTTGAATAATAGCAAGCAAATGTGTTTTAATGGATTAAGGTTAATATTTAGGGTACCAGAGAGGGAGGCTAGAATTACATTGTGGAGGACTTTAAATATGGAATTAATTTTCTCACACAGGAAGTAACTAACATTTCTAGGTGGGCAAATGATCTGACCAGAGTTGAACTTTAGGAGGACTAATTAAACAACAGCATGTAGAATAAATTGTAGCATGGTAGGACTTGACAAGGAGACCAGGTAACTGAGAAATGAAATTATGAACTGGGGCATAACTTCTAACCAGTAACTCATACCAAACCTTGCAAATTAAAATGTTGAACACTTTCACCTAAAGGCCACTGGGAGCACACCTGTAGTTGAAGAAAGTTAAGTATTTTTGAACTTGTTAAGCATTTTTGAACTTGTTATAGCAAAAGACCACAGCTCTGGCAGAGCTGTGGGTTATCTCAAGGGGTTGGGAGGAGCTTATTTATAGGATTTTAGCTTGTACTGGTGATTCTTAGCAGGGTTTAGGGAGAGCAGAGGTCAATTCTAGATAGCATACTTTAAAAAAGTGAAGTATTGGATATTTTGGTGTATCTTACGTTAGAGATGGGAAGATTAAGGAAATAGTAATCATTTGTGTTAGCCAGAAGAGGGAGATGTTTAGTTATTTTTGTGGTTCTTGAGTGTCCTTGCCTCAAGTTTCAGAGATAATTACACAGTAGTCTTATTTCAATCTTTACTACAGTCATAGAATGGCCTTATCTGAGTATTGTTTATATTCTTCCAAAGTTGTTTATATTCACTTGGGAACACTGTGGTTCAGCTTGTCAGCTTTCAGCTGCCAGGAATGTTTCATTAGTTTATCACTACCCAATACATTGATGTGCTTGGCCCTTAAGGCATCTAGCCAGTTGCCTCATAGGGTGAGCAGCCTTATCCATTTACTCCAGGTGCTATACAAATATTATTATTATCTAAATGTGCCATGTCTTGAAAAGAGTTGACTGAGAATTAGCACTGAAAATGAAGATTAAAGGACCAGAAAATATTATAAAGGTTTTCAAAGCTCTTTACTATCTCCAGCATTTCTAGTTCACTTAAAATCTACGCTCCAACAAAAGTCAAGTTATTTCTATTTTTACAGTCTGTGGTTTGCTGTCTTTGGTATTATGCCCTCCACCTGGACCATCTTCCCGTGGTCCCCTTCTCATGTTCAGATCCCATCTGTCATTTCAGATGTCTCTCCCTTCCCCCATATTACTAAGATCAAGAAAAAGTCTACTTAAAATATTATGAATGAAGAATAAATTATGTATATGGATATTCTAGCTTGAGGGGTCAAGCTGGAAGCAATCTCTTTTTCCTGTGGATTCATACAGCAAATTTCTAATACCCCTAAAACACATATTTCTAACATTTATTAAATATGTATGGTGTCCTAAGTACTAAAAACTATCACTGACACCATCAAAATGCTGTGATGTTTGCTTCTTTCCAGGTTCTTCTTTAAGTGTAAGTATAAAGCAGCAAAGAAGTTTCTTATTCTTACTTCATTCAAATAAGAGCTATTTCTGTTCCTGGGCACCTGGGTGGCTCAGACAGTTAAGCATCTTCCTTCAGCTTAGGTCATGATCCCGGGTGCTTGTGATTGAGTCCCATGTCAGGCTCCCCGCTCAGCACAGTCTGTTTCTCCTTCTACCTCTCTCTCTTTCTTTTTCTCTCTCACTCTGTCTCTTGTGGAGAGTTACTGATATTCTGTGGTATTTGGCTCTATTTATGTCAGGGAGGTGAAGAGAAGCTTATAGGTGGGTTGACACTACTTGTGAAGCGCTGGGATTGGGCTAATAGCCCAGCAGGGACTAGCTGTTGTCAGAAGTATCATTTTAAAAATAAATATTAAATAGGCTAACATTTTGAGGAAGTGTGAAAATCATAACCTTTTTGTACTCTACAAAAGGAAATGAATTGTAGTAAAAATATATGTTTGTTTTTCTTATATTAATTTAGGAATGACTGCTTGCAAAAAATCTGGGAACCGAGAATGTAATCATCACTGTAAAAATAAACATACATGTGGACATGACTGCTGTGAGTTCCATAAAAGTTTATTTCAGGTTTTAAAAATTGAATAGCCTTTGAATAGTAATGACATCCTAATTACTTATGTGTGATATTTATATTATACAGTTTATAACTCAAATAATTTTCTTTCTTTGTGGATAACGTGAAAAAAATTAGATTAGAAATTGTGAAGATCTACATCCAAAACTAATAATACTATATGTTAACTAAATTGAATGTAAATTAAAAAATTAAAAAAAAAAGAAATTATGAAGAAATTTAGCTTTACATGAACGCTACCTAAAGTTTAACCTAAAAAATTGAGAATTTCTTTTCATAGGTAAAACTGGAGTTGCACAAAAGTCAGAAATGAAAGAGCCAACAATCTCTTCATATTTATCTGATTTAAGAAACAGGAATGCTGTTTCATCACTTCCTCCAGTAAAACGTCTCAAGGTTAGTTTTATTAAACTAATTAGTTTTATTAAAACTAATAGCATTTAGCCCTTGTTCTATAATTTAATGTATATGAATATTCCTTTATTCTGTGTATCAAGTAGGTATCTGAGGTGTACCTTAGTTATTTGAGGGCTTGCCTAGGAGTATGGCCATTTTTCAAAATATTGTGTTTCTAAAGGAAAAGATATTGTAGTTCTTTTTTTTTTTAAGATTTTATTTATTTATTTGAGAGAGAGAGAGGTACTGAGAGAGAGCATGAGCAGGGGGAGGGGCAGAGGCAGAGGGAGAAGCAGACTCCCTGCTGAGCAGGGAACCCAACGTGGGCTCAATCCCAGGACCCTGGGATCATGACCTGAGCTGAAAGCAGCCACTTAACTGACCGAGCCACCCAGATGCTCCAAGATATTGTAGTTTTTAATAATTAGTCTGTAAATCTACTTCTGGGACATAGTTCTACAGCTCCTTATTAGTTTTTTTGTTTTTTGGGGTTTTTTTAAACCAAAGAAGAAGGAAATGGAGAGGGATCTGTAGTTTGGCTTGGTTCAGCAATTAAAACTAGACACACTTGCCCTTTCCTGGTTCTGTCTGTGCTGGAGTAGTATGGAAGGTCTGAAGTAGATTTTGATTCATGTACTTATATGAGTACTGAGCAAGAGCTTCCTTTTCGAGTCATGAAAGAATGGTTGTTCCTACTGGTTGATAGGCTGGTCACTAGCAGACTTATTCTAAGCCTACGTCATCATATCCAGGGAAAAATAATTGATCGGGCCACAGGAAAGAGGCCAAAAAAGCCCTTTTCTATGGCTTTAATAAGAATGAAGATTTTAAGTCATGAGGCTAAAACAAGGGGAATACTGGGAAACAGGGAGAGGCATGCACGTTGAAACAGCCACCACTTTCTCTGAGATACTAATTTTTTAGTAGCCTGAGTTTTTCCTCCATCCCCCCGTCCTTCCTTCCTTTCTTTTATCCTTCTTTCCTTCTCCATTTGTATTATTTCCTCTTTCCTTCAATATTCATTTTTTTGAAAGTTTATTTAATTGGGGCACCTGGGTCCCTCAGTCAGTTAAGCGTCTGACTCTTAATTTTAGCTAAGGTCATGATCTCAGGGTTGTGAGATGGAGCCCTGCTGAGGAGCCTGCTTAAGATTCTATCTTTTCCTCACCCTATGCCCCTTCCCTCCCTTTCTATCTCCCTCTCTTACTTTTTTTTTTTTTTTTAAGATTTTATTTATTTATTTGACACAGAGAGAGCAAAAGCAGGAGGACCGGTAAGCAGAGGGAGAGGAGAAACAGGGAGAGGCTACCCGCAGAACAAGGAGCCAGATGCGGTGCTTGATCCCAGGATCCTGGGATGAAGACCTGAGCCAAAGGCAGATGCCCAACTGACTGAGCCACCCTGGTGCCCCTCTCTCCCTCTCTTAAAAAAGAAAGTTATTTTTAGTAATCTGTACACCCAAACTAGGGCTCAGACTCACAACCCTGAGATCAAAAGTCTCACACTCTTCCGACTGATTTAGCCGAGTGCCCTCCTTCCATATTCATTGAGCACCAACAATATGCTGAGTACTGTGATAGGTGCTAAGATACAGCAGTGAACAAGATAGTTTTAGTCCCAATCCTCATAGATCTTATAGTTGAGTGAAGGATACAAATAACTAAATAGTTATTTAGAAAAAATAAAACTATTTTCAATGATAGAGGATTCTGTGACAGAGGTGTAAGATAACTTGAAATTAGATAGAAAGTGTGCTCAGTCCACATCCTTTATTTGGAAAGGATTCCAAATAAACATGACTGAGACTTGAAGAATATCTAGGCATAAGTCAGGTATGGAGAGGTAGGCACCAGAGTAATGGTAGAGAGGGATAGAAAAGTATTTCAGACATAGAAAATATGAAGTGGTCCAGAACTGAGAAAGAGAGAGATCTTTTATTTTTTTTATTTTTTTTTTTGAGAGAGATCTTTTAAAACATTGAAGTTATACAGTGTATCTGGAGTTCAATCACAGGTAAGGGAGTAGAAAGACATGAGGCTGAAGAGGTAAGTAAGAGCTAGGTAATGAAGGCCTTTTTACTATTTTAAGGATTTAGACTTTATCCTGAAAGTATTGGGAAGACACTGAAGGGCTTTAATCAGTGACATGATCAGAATTGCGTTTTCTAAAGTTCACTCTGGATGCAATGTAGAGAATATATTAGAGGATGATAGAAAAGGAACATAAGGACTCATTAGGTGAATTTTGCAATAATCCAGGTAAGATAATGGTCTAGTTTAATAGAGTAGCAGTAGCAGTGGAAAGAAGTGGCTAGGTTTAAGACATTTTTCAGAGATAGAATCAGCTACCCTGGTACTTAATTACTTATGAAGGGTGAAGTAAAAGGAGTAAATATGATGACCAGCTTTCTGGATTGAGCAAGTAGGAAAAAAGTAAGGCCTCACCAGGGTGGAAACTCCAAAGGAAAAGCAAGTTTGGAGAAGTAAATACACAATAAGTTCAATCTGGAAAATATTGAATTTAGAAGCTTGTAAGATATCTAGGTAAAGATGTTCTACAGATAGTTGGATTAACTCTTTGAAAATCAGGGAAAGGAGCTGAATTAGAAATATATATTTGAGAATCATTCACTTGTAGATGATAAATGAAGCCATGCAAGCAAATGATATCTTTGAAAATGTGTAGAGGGAGAAGAGAAGAAGAAGGCCTAGTAAAGAACCTGAAGGATATCAACGTTTAAGAAGTCCCTGAGAAGGAGTTTTGATTTGAGAACTAGCCTGAGTTTCTCATAATCCATTGGTTTTGAGACTTTGTGTACCAGCAAGAATTTTACTCTTTGGCTTATTTGTTAAAAAGTGTTGCTGTGAAATTGACAGTTGAACTTTTTTTTTCATTAATAGATGCAAATGAATAAATCTCAAAGTGTGGACCTTAAAGAATTTGGTTTTACTCCAAAACCTTCTCTTCCCAGTATATCAAGGTACAAATACAATGTTAATATCCAAGGTAGAATAATCATCATAAACTCTTTGCTCCTCCAAATAATCATTTATTCAGGGAAAGGTGAACACTGACTACACTCAAATCATAGTAATCATTTAGTTCCATAATGAACTAATGACATCATAAGAGTTTGGTTATCTAAATTTATTTAGAACTCTGCAGTTGGAGAATACTTTAACATTCATTGAATCATTTCTTTCCTGGGAAACTACCCATCCTATATGTCATACCCTCAGGCTTTCTCTGCCTTTTAAATTTAACAGGTGACAAAAGTATACTTTATTATTTTTTTTTTCAAAAGTATACTTTAAAAAGAAAAATCATGTTGCTGCACAAAGTCTAATCTTTTCCATTTAGGGGCCCACTCTATATTAGTAACACTTCATATTTATAAAATAATTTACATTTTAAAATTGTACATTTTATATTAATCTCTTTTGGCCTTAACCATAACCTGGGTCATAAAATGAGATATTTCCATCCCATTTTATAGATAAAATAACCAAAGTTCATATTCCTAGTTATTAAGCGGAAGGCCCTAGATGATTACTCAGCATTTTTTCCCTATATCATGATGCCTAGGAGGCAATAGTATATGTCATTTCCCTTCCAGATAAGGGTATTCTATATGCAGGGATGACATTTAATATACTTAACAAACAGTACAGAACAGCCACTGACCAATCAGAACAGATGCCAACACTACTTCAAGAGATCCTAGCTTTTGTTATCTTATTGAAAGTTGCATTAGCAATAGATTTTTAAAGCTGTACACAGATGGCAGATATCTACATATTTGGATCATGTAAAGATGACTAAGTAGCTTGCTTCCAATAAATACCTATTTTTTACCCTTTACTACCCAGGTTAATGCAGTTTATCATAGAAGTGTTGAGAAGATCAACCATTTCTTTTTTATTTATATGAATAAGTGGTTTTCAAACTCAGACTAATTTTGGTATTTAACATTTTATGGTTTTATTTATCTTTATGAAGGTCAGAGTGTTTAAACATACCTGAATTGTCTATAATGGAGCAGAGGGATCAGCGTGAAATCTGTGCAGTTCAACAAGAACCATCAGAATATCAGGACAAAGGTGAATTATCATTAATACTGCCTTGAAAGAGAAAATGGTTTATCATTATTTCAGAATGACAATGTTATTGAAAAACCAACATCTGAGATTACTATGATTATTGACTTGCAACGTTTTTCTCTTGGGTTATTGGACCAATTTCAAATTCTTAGGTCTGTTATTTCAGATGGACTTGCTATGTTTGTCATATATTTTTTTAAAAAGTCTCTTTTCTACTTTGTGTTGACTATTTTTATTTAAAGATAATATAAGGAAAAACTGAGAAAATCAGGGACCTTAAGATACACAAAGTATTAAAATGCTGAACTATTACTTTTACATGTCTTTAAAATTACTTAAAATAATTTTATGTTTAAGAAATTAGTCCAGTTTTACAAAATAGCTGTGTGAATTTGGAAAAATTATTTAACTTCTTAGGTCTTAGTCTTATCTTTAAAATTAGGGGATTCAGTTAGGTGAACTTTAATACCTCTCCAGTTTCTAAAGCTAAGATTCTTACAGTTTCTCTGATGAGAATATAACCTAATTTGCCGGATATAGCTCATATGTAATCTAGATTTGCTTTTTATCTGTGTCAATCATGAAATTAATGAGATAAAGCATGTCATTCTTCAACACTGGGACCAGTTCATCATTACTCTCGATCCCGTTATTAATAACATCATTTGTCTGGGTCATGCCATTAATACCCAGTCTGTTAAAATGTGTGAGAAATAATCCTGGCCATAGAATTGTTTGTTTCTGTTGCTAGATGTAGAAATGGTAAACGTGGGGTTTCCCACAAATAATTTCATGTGTGTGGCCTTAGCATCTATTGACACTCTTTCCTTCATTCTGTCACTTTATGCTTCCTCTAGCCATAATTTAAGGTCTTACGTAGGCAAGGGTCGGTGTGCCCACCACCTCTTAGGCCCAAATAAAAATAAGGAAAGTCCCCTAATCTCTGAGTATCAGAGCATTAATCCAACTTGCTCAAAGTCTGATATCATTACAATGTGGGGAAAAGTGTTAGATTGTCAACTCCTTAATTTTTATCTCTCTTCAACCTATAGTCCTCTAACTTACTTTTTGTTTTTCTGCTCTGTTCCCTGCCCTTCTACATACCACAGTTTATTCCTGTGCTTACTTTCGTACTTTTTTTTTTTAAGATTTTATTTATTTGAGAGAGAGAAACAGAGATAGTGAGAGAGAGCACAAGTGGGGAGGACAGAGAGAAGTAGGCTCTCTAACTGAGCAGGGAGCCCAATGTGGGCCTTGATACAGGGCTCAATGCAGGGCTTGATTCTGAGACCCTGGGATCATGACCTGAGCTGAAGGCAGACACTTAACCACCTGAGCCACCCAGTTGCCCCCTTTCATGCTGTCTTTACATAATTTTCCTACTTTTATTCTTTTCTTTCTTTCCTATCCTCTATTCCAAATCCAATTTGTATTATGATATTAAAGTTTCATCTAGATACTCTAACCCCCAATGATAACTGTATCCCTGTTTTACTGAAAATGGGCCAAATTTTTGTTTTAAAGAAGACTCTGTGGAGTATAGTAGTTAAATTCACAGGATCTAGAATAATCTACTTGGGGTGCCTAGGTGGCTCAATTGGTAGAGCATGTGACTCTTGATCTTGGGGTTGTAAATTTGAGACCCATGTTGGGCTGGGAGATTACTAAAAAAAATGCTTAGAATAATCTGTCTAGGTTCAAATTCTAACCATTTAGTAGTTGTGTCACCTTTTATAATATATCTACCCACTTTATCTCAATTCCCTCATCTGCTTATGTTTTAGAGATTTTAGTATTAAATGAGATAATATACATAAAGCTCTTAGCATAGTATCTGGTACTATTATTAGTAGTAATTGAGTATATTCATTATACTTTTTACACATTAGTTTTTGGTGGCAAAACATTATTTGTATTCAAATAATGCTCTATAGAATGTTTTAAGGAAAACCTGCCAATTTTTATCATCTGTACTCCAATTTCAAGAAGGGGAAAAGAAAAATATCAGAAATTATATGAGAAAGTGTGTTGAATCAAAATTTAAATTGTAAGGGATTACCTTTGTGCAATTTCTCATTTTATAGTGAAAGAAACCAAGACTCTGAGAGATTAAATGACTTGCCCAAAATCACATATCTAATTAATTGCAGGGCCAGAAGTAGATTCTATATCTCTTGATTCCCGGTTCAATGCCATTTCTATAAAATGAAATTGACTTTTAGTTATCAGTGGAGAATTGAACATCGAGCCTATATGAACTTTCAACTTTCTACCCCGCAACTGTGTATTTCTATCTCTGTATCATCCTTAACTGTGTTTGTTTTTAAAGAAGAATTCTCTTTTCTTCTATTCAAGGTTTATCTCTCCACCTATAGTTTTAATATTTCCAATCCTGCCTCCCTTGGGGCTTTAGGAGACCAGTTACTCCTCTCTTCTAAATTTTTAATCTCTCCTCCTTATTTCTCTTCAACATATAAATATGCTCAAATCTCGTCCTTCTTCAGCTCCCTATCCTTATCAAGCTAGTCATGACCATTCTGGTTGTAAGTGACAGAAATTCTACTCAAAGTGACTTAATCACAAAAAAAAAGGAGACCATTCAGGTAAACTTATAAATCCAGACATGCATCTGGCTTTAATTTTGCTAGATCCAGGCACTCAAATTTAATTTCAGTCATGCCTCTGGCTTTCTCTCAGTCTTTTAGGTATGCCTGTTACTAATTGGCTTTATTTTTTTCAACAGGCTTTTTCACGTAGCAGGTAGCCTCTAACTCACATCTTCCTAGTTGAACAGCCTTGGTAGAAAAACCAGCCTTCCCTGTGAGCTTTGGCAGAGCAGAGTTCATTCTAAATGACTATTGTTGAGTCTGGTATTCATCCCACCATCAAACTCTGTAGCCTGGAGATTGGGACATGCATTCCTCTGCTGTAGCCCTTGGGACCAGGGTACCATAAATGACATCCTCAACAGGATCACATGGAATGTGTGGAGGCAGTTTCACCAAAGGACAGGAAAGATATTCCTATTTAAAAAGGGGGAAGTACGTCAGGCAAAGAACAGAATCACCATAGTCTTTATATACTTTAATGTCTTGCTTTCCCATCAAAACAAAAATTCTTCAAGGGGCGATTTATACGCACTGTGCTCATTTCCTTACCTCCTAGTCATTTTTTCATTCACCTAAATTTGGGTTCTCTACTCCTTTGAAACTGCTTTTGCTTAGACCATTTAGTGATCTCCTAAGTGCTGAATTCAGTGAACTCTTCAACTTTGACCTTTGTTGTATTTGACACATCTGGTAATTCCCTTCTTTTGGAAATCTCTCCTTTGGTTTCAATTAAACCATTCTTTTGGTTCTCCTACTACTTCTTGAATTGCTTGGGCTTTTTCTCCTGTTGATGTTGCAAAGGATTCTTTTTTGCTTCTTTATTCTTCTTACTTCATAAACTTTTCTTTTACAATGTCACCCAAGTCTATGTCTACAATTACTATCTATATTCAGATGATTTCTACATCTGCATTTGCCATCTCTTTCTTTCTGTCTAGCCCTTGACCCATCTATACAATCACCTTTCTGGATATAGCCACCTAAAAGTTAATATATCTGTATCTGAACTCTTTCTGTCTTCTCTGTACCTCACACTGCTCCTTTTCTTTTCTCCTCAGGTCAGTGAATGAACTCTCTTCTTCTCCAAGCTGCTAAATAATGCAGAAAAAGAGTTATCTTAGATACTTTAACTTATATGCAAGTAATCGCCAAGTCCTATCTGTTTTGCCTCCTAAATATCTCTCATATCTGTTCTTCTTCTCTGTCCTTTCTGCTGATACTCTAGCTCAGACATTCATTATCTCTCACTTATTACAATAGCTATCTTTTCTCTTTGCTTCTAGTCTCATTATCATCCCATCCATAACTATTCTGGGGAATCTAATAGGTATCTCTGATCATGTAAACCTCTTGCTAAAATATCTTCAGTAGTTATCCATTGACTATAACGGGGGGAGTGAATTCTTTAACATGGAAAATAAGCATCAACATAATCTGGCACTTAACTTCCTGTGCAGACTAAATGGGCCCTTCGTCTCCTATTTTATCATCGAGAAATCCTGAATACATATAGTTTTCCAAACATTCTCTGGTCTCCCATACTGCCATGTCTTTCACATGCTGTCCTCCTCTCATGGAGTATCTTGCCTTCCCGCTTGTCCTGCTCCACAGTCACAGCTCTACCAAGCTCAAATTCCAATGTTACCTTCTTACCATTTTCCATCTTTCCACTCTGACTTCCATTGTAGGTTTAGTTCCTGTTCCCTTTGCATTCCCATTACACTTTGGACCTCTTCTATTTTTAGTATATATATTGTGTGTATAGCAGTGAACAAAAATAGAATGATGTGAACTGGAGTTGTAGATACAATTGAAAGATAAAGTAGGATTTGGATAGGTGAAGAAAAGTACAGAGAATATTCAAAATGAAGGAATCTTGGTGGTGCACTGGAACGAGCTTGTGCTGGCTTGTGAGAGATGATTATTAAATTCTTGGGAATTGGGGCGCCTGGGTGGCTCAGTCGTTAAGCGTCTGCCTTCGGCCCAGGTCAGATCCCAGGGTCCTGGGATCGAGCCCCGCATCGGGCTCTCTGCTCTGCAGGAAGCCTGCTTCTCCCGCTACCATTCCCTCTGCTTGTGTTCCCTCTCTCGCTGTGTTTCTCTCTGTCAAATAAATAAAAAATCTTTAAAAAAAAAAAA
>CM053606.1:66377071-66454461 GCA_028646535.1 Procyon lotor | reverse complement strand
TTCTTGGGAATCTTTCAGCCATTATTACAAGTTTAATTAGGGGTGCCTGGGTGGCTCAGTGAGTTAAAGCTTCTGCTTTTGGCTCAGGTCATGATCTCAGGGTCCTGGGATCGAGCCCCGCATCGGGCTCTCTGCTCAGCAGGGAGCCTGCTTCCCACTCTTTCTCTCTCTGCCTGCCTCTCTGCCTACTTGTGATCTCTCTCTCTGTCAAATAAATAAATAAAATCTTTTTTAAAAAAGTTTAATTATATGAACTTTCAATTAAATAATTAAAAACAAAGACTGTAAAAATTCAAACTAATCACTTCCTATTATTCTACTACATATTACTGTTATCTGTGTTCTTGAGATTATTTCCTTTTTATTTGTATCTATATGATAGAAATACTCTCTAATAGTGTGCTACTATGCATTTCTTCTGAACTCTGCATTCAGAGATGTCACATTGGTAACTTGAAATTAGTCATAATGGGACTATTTATACCATGGAAATTAGCAAACACTGCATATTAAGACTTAGACTTATTTAGTGATGGGACTTATCATCCCACTTACTTAGACTTATGAAAGTGATAGGAAAATGTTAATAGTACAGAGTAAATTTAACAGTATGTTGTGTTTATAGCTATTATATTGTGAGTAGCACAAAAAGGTGAGGGAATATTCTTCTAGTATTTGAAAACTATTATCTAATTTAGCAAAGGAGTTGCCTAAGTCAGTGAATGAATGAGTCAAGTCCCAACATCTTTCTCTGTTATTTTGCTTTCATCTTAGTTGTTACAGTCAACAAGAATGTCAAACAGCATTCATGTGAGAACTATATCATTTGTTAATTGCAACTGTATGTTGGCTACAGATTGAGTTTGGCAAAACTCAATGAAAGCATTCAGTGGAAATCAAATATATGGAATTTACAACTAAGCAGGCTGTATATTTTATTATTTATAAATTGTGTGCTATATATCCTTTATAATAAATACATATAATAAATGTAAGTGTGTGTGTGTGTGTATATATGCATACATTTTGGAGAAGCAGTTATTAGACATTTTTTAGCACACTACTTTGGAAAACTGCAAAACTAAAGGCATTTATTTCCCCTAACAATCTTTTTTTTTTAATGTAGAAAAGAATTTTTTTTAATATATTTATTTTTTTATTAACAGATAAAGTATTATTTGCCCCAGGGTACATGTCTGTGAATCGTCAGGCTCCCCTAACAATCTTATGAAATAGATACTATTGTTATTTTGTAGAGGAGAATATGAGGTTCAGAGACTTTAAATTACTTGTCTAAGATCATACAACCAGTAAGTGAGAGAAGTAGAATTTTCACCCATAGTCTGGCCATAAGCCCAGGCTATAAACAATGGATAACACTGAGGATTTTTTAGCTGGAGAAAAGTTAAGATGTATTTTGGTAGAACATAGTTCATCATAGCATTCAAAATTCACTTATAGGGAGAAGAGCTAGAGGAAGGAAGACCATTTTAGAAATTATAAGATTCATTTTAGAGTAGGGTTATTCTCCTATAGGAATTAAGAGGGAAAATTAATTCTCTCTAAAAGAAGCCATTGAAAGCTAAATTTAATGCAACTATCAGTATATGTAATACAGTAAATAGAACTGGTTGAAAACAATATTCAACAATGCTTGACCCAATACTTTTGAAAACTATTCAAACTTCAGTTTAGTAGTTAAAAGATGTATTTGATATCTCAATGGAAAATTATGTTAATTTAAAGTACCTATACTCTTTTATACATACACATGACAGATTTCTCTGGATGGAACTATCCTACAACTTCAGATGAGAAAGCCCCTCAAATAGCGCTTTTCAGCAGACGTCTTAATGCATCCGGAAACCAGAATTTGAAAGATGTGGATAAAAGTAATGCTCCATTATCAGAAGTTTTGAATGTGAACTTTGAATTGGGAGATGAAGTTTGGGATGATTTTGATGATGAGAACTTATTAGAAGTTACCAGTTTTTCAGCCAGTCCTGAGAAGACAAAAACATCAGGTAAAATTGTCTCTTAGCATGAAATAATTTCATGAAAAATTCTTTGAATATTTTTCAGTTCAGTTTCTGGGACTAATTTTCTTTGCCTTTTTTATGTGCTTAATTAGTTTTGGTTTTTTAAGATTATAATTTTAGCAAAACTGAAAATGTGACCCTTCTATAAATCACATTTCCTCCTAAGGACAGAGGTCAAGGTTATTCTGTGATAATGATATAACAGATGAGCTTTTTCTTTTCTGTTGCTCTCCTATCTTGTTAAAAACTCTATTTAAATTAAAAATGTTTATTGAATTTTCCCTCATAAAACAAACTATCCAGCTTTCAACTCTGTGATCACACGTAATTTCCTAATGTTTGTGAAGGACAAAATTATTCCATTTTTTAAAAAATATTTTATTTATTTATTTGAAAGACAGAGTGAGTGAGAGAACATTCATATGCATGAGCAAGGGAGGAGCAGAGGGAGAGGGACAAGCAGACTGCTCTGAGCACAGAGCTCCACACAGGGCCTGATTGACCTTGAGATTATGAACTGAGCCAAAATCAAGAGTTGGATGCCCAACTGACTGAACCACCCAGGCACCCCTGAAATTACTCCATTCCTATCCAGGAAAATGAAAGACACCTTTTATTTCTAGTAGACATATTGATTTTTTTTCCAGGCATAAATAAACAAATAATAGGAAAGGATTAGTTTATTCTGTGCTAGATATTGTATTTAAATCATTTACAACTCCAAAATAATGGGACTTAGTTTTCTGAATTACTGGCAGATTTACTCTATGTCACTAAAACAGAAAATGAAAATCTTGGTAGGTGTATGAGAGGACAGCAAAATGGAGGTACTCTTTCCCATGATAGCTAATAGGAGGAAATCAGTCCCCCAGAATTATAGTTACCTCTTAATGTATCCTACCTCAATGCTCTTTTTTTTTTTTTTTCAATTTTATTTTTTCAGTGTTCCGAGATTCACTGTACCAATCCTCTTTTAAAAAATCTTTTTAAGGGAAGCAATTAGAAGTTGAAATATTGTTTCAGGATTCTAAGAAATATCTAAAGAACTGTTATTCTTTCAGAAGGAATAAGATTTGACCATCTTCACAAAATAGGCTGGGAAAATCTGTTATGAATCCATAGGCACAATTTCCTGTATCAGTGGACAGCTACTAGTCCCTACCTCAAAGTTAAGTCATTGTGTATTGCAATTTAAGAGGCAGTTTGTACAGATTTTTTGAGGTAGCCTAATCACATGAGGGCATAACTTTGATGCTAGAAAAATCAGTCTCCATAAATGCCTGTATAGAGCACTTCAAATGAACTTAATTGT
This sequence comes from Procyon lotor, assembly GCA_028646535.1. NCBI lineage: Eukaryota > Metazoa > Chordata > Mammalia > Carnivora > Procyonidae > Procyon > Procyon lotor. The sequence continues at coordinate 66,451,110 of CM053606.1, read as the reverse complement.
ATGCAGACCATTGAAAATATTCAATGAAATTCAACTTGATCATTTACATGAGTTAAAATAAGTAAGTAAGTAAAAGTGGTTTGGGGACCTTTTAGTATAGTGACTGATAAGCTAACCTATGTGTTTATAGTTTTACTCCCTTAGCTTTGCTCCCTTATTTCTCTATATAAATTAAATCTGATAATTGAGAAGATTATTAATTTCTTCTTTAATCAGATCGTGTCCGTTGGAGAGAGCCCTTGTAGAACTTCTAAAAAAGATCCATTCATCTGTTTCCTGCCATTTAATTTCAAAATGTTATCTCTTTACATAGGATTTGGAAACACTTTGAGTTCAAGTACCAGAGGAAATAAGCTATTCCTCCAAGAGTCAAAGAGCAAATTCCAAGGAGAAATGGCAAAAAGGCAAGTTTTAGAATTTTGGTTTGGAATACTTTACAACTATATATTCTCCTGACACATAATTAGAGATGGGGATTAAATTATTAGATGTCAAAGAAACTATAAGGTATTAGCCAACCTGAACCTTCTTATTTTTAGACCTGTGTTTCTCAAAGTGCTATTGACAGACCACCTACTTCAAAAGTATTAAAATATATTAAAAATGCACATTCCTGGGCCCTACACTAGACTTACCAAATCATGGTCTCTGAGGCTGGAGCCTAGGAATTTTTACTTTTCAAAGGACTTGAAAACTAAATAGTAGTTTGACAGGTAGAAAAGAGGAGGATAAGGCATTCTAGGTAGAAGAAGCATGTGTGAAGGTATAAGGCTTGAGAAGGCATCTTATGCTCAAGGGTCAGTAAAGTGTCAGTAGAGCCACAGCATTAAGGCGAGTGCTGAGGTCTGATTCTAAAAAGCCTGGAATGCTGTATTTAGACAACTTAACTGTATCCTGTAGGTGGTGGTTAAAAACTCATACTGCCTTCAGGATTTGGTGGGCTAAAGGCAACTGAAGAGTGTCCTATATAAAAGGCACAACTGTGGAGATATCACAATTCCAAATTTCAAGATATACTACAAAGCTATAGTAATCAAAATAGTATGGTACTGGCACAAAAATAGACACTGGACCATTTTTTTACACCATACACAAAAATAAACTCAAAATGGATTAAATACCTAAGTATAAGACTCGAAACTGTAAAACTCCTAAAAGAAAATATAGGTGGTAATTTCTTTGACACTGATTTTAGCAACATGTTTATGGATATGTCTCTTAAGGCAAGGGGAAAAAAAACAAAAATAAACTATTTGGGACTAGACCAAAATAAAAAGCTTTTGTACAGCAAAGGATAGCATGAACAAAACAAAAAGACAACCTACTGAATGGGAGAAGCTATTTGCAAATAATATATCCAATAAGGGATAAATGTCCAAAATATATGAAGAATTTATACAACACACATCAAAAAACCAATTTCATTAAAAAATGGACAGAGGGCCTAGATAGACATTTTTCCAAAAACATACATATGGCCAACAGACACATGAAAAGATGCTCAACATCACTAATTATCAGGGAAATGCAAATTGAAACCATGAGATATTACTTCATGCAAGTCAGAATGGCTAGTATCAAAAAGACAAGAAATGGTAAGTGTTAGTGAGGACGTAGAGAAAAGGGAACACTCATACACTGTAGGTGGGAATGTAAACTGGTGCAACCACTGTGGAAAACAGTATGGAGTTTCCTCAAAAAATTAGAAGTAGAACTACCCTGCAATCTGCTAATTCCACTACTGAGTACTTACCTAAGAAAACGAAAACACTAATTTGAAAAGATATATGCACCCATGTGTTTTTGCAGCATTGTTTACAATAGTCAAGATATGGAAGCAGTCCAAGTTGTGGGTAGATACAGATGAATGATTAAAGAAGATGTGAGATATTTGTATCTAATACTACTCAGCCATAATACTACTCAGAAAATGAAATCTTGCCATTTGGAACAACATAGGTGGATCTAGAGGATATTATGCTAAGTAAAGTAAGTCAGACATGTGATTTCACTTAGATCTGAAATCTAATAAAACAAAGCAAATGAGAAAAACACAAAAACAGACTCTTAAATACAGAGAACAAACGGATAGTTACCAGAGGAGTGGTGGTTGGCAAAATAGATAAAGGGGATTAAGATATACAAACTTCCACTTGTGAAATATGTAAGTCACAGAGGTGAAAATTACAGCATGGGGAATATAGTCAGTATTGTAATGACACTGTATGGTGACAGATGGTGACTAACTACAGCTATTGTGTTATACATTGAGTAATGTATAAAATTGTTGAATCAGTAAGTTGTACACCTGAAGTTAATATAATATTGTATGTCAATTATACTTCAATAATAAAAAGTAAAATAAAAATAAATAAAAGGATCAACTACTACTCAGCTCCGAGCAGTTGTTGCTGTGTAAGAAATAAGTGTTGTCAAAGTGCTATCAAATATTCCAATTTTTAAAAAAAGGCTAGAAATCTAATATTTGCTGTGAAATCTCCTGACTTCTAAATTTTAAGAACTAATTTTTTAAAATGTGATACAGTTGGGTACCCTGTTAGGCGTCTGCCTTCAGCTCAGGTCATGATCCCAGAGATGGGCATGGAGTCCCACATCGGGTTCCCTGCCCAACATGGAGTCTGCTTCTCTCTCTGCCCCTCCCCCTGCTGGTGTGCTTGCTCTCTCTCTCTCACTCTCTTTCCTGCAAAAATAAATAAATAAAAGTCTTTAAGATAAGTAAATAAAATAAAATAAAATGTGATATAATCTATAGCCCCTCTCTAGCTATTGCCTAGTTTAAATGTCCATATAAGCAGTAGGAAGCTTTCCAAGATACTGAAGCACAGGATAAACAATTCGATAAGACAAAAGTTATTCTAATGATTTGTAGATGATATATAGTGATGTGATATGATATATAGAATGAGTTGCAGAAGGTGGGACCACAAGAGGCATGGTGGCCAGTCCGAGAAACAGGCTATGGTGAGGCCTAAACTAGAGCAGAGGTGATGGAAACTGAGAGGTAGATTTGGATTTCTGAAACATTTCCAAGCATGTACTAGATTTAGCAATTGATAGGATACAGTAGTTAAGGAAGAGGGAAAAATACATGGCAAGTGGGTAGATGAAGATGTTATCTGAGAATATAGGACACATAGATATTTGGGAAAGAAAATAGTAATTTAAAAAATGTTCAACTTGAGGAACTTGTTTAACTCAGTCAGTAGAACATGAGACTCTTGATCTCAGGGTTGTGAATTCAAGCCCCACATTAGGTAGAGCCTATTAAAAAATGTAAAAAAAAATTTTTTTTAAATGTTCAACTTGAGGCATTTTTGCAGAAATGCAAAGTTCATCTGGATATTGGACTTGATTAGAAGTCCTGAAGAGGAATTATAGGCACAACCAAAACTTCCCCAGAAAAAATACTGACAACTTTTTGTTCAAGGTTTAATTTACTTAAGGATTATTTATTTCTTGTGGTATCTTTTGGTATTTTTGTTATTATTTAGTCATTTTACTGATTATCAACATGACAGAATCACAGATTTCAGAGAATTCCAGAGCTGAAAGATGCTTAATTTAAGCATCATTTTGTCTTCCCACCACCAGATGCTTGAATCCATCCAACATTACCAGCAGGTATTCATGCGATCTCTACCAAGGCAGCTCTAGTGACCACTCCAACATGCTTGTTCCATGTTTGAATCTCTCAGACCATTCAATAGCTTTTAAGACTATTTGCCTAAATTTTGTCTTCTTACTATTTCCATTCATTGGTTCTAACTCTGAGTCATACAGAATAAATAGATTAGAAGCATCAAAGTAGAACAAAACTATGGGTGTAAACGAGTAAGCAAATTAGGTAGGAAGTAGGAAGATACAAGTAGGAAAATAACAAAGCACATTGACAGTTTTATGAGTCATACCTTTAGAAACTATAAATAATTTACAGAGAGTTTAAAAGTAATGAACAGAAGATAAGTAGATTTAAAAAGAAATCCTTATCGAGAAGCCTCTAAAGAGGGGCACCTGGGTGGCTCAGTGGGTTAAAGCCTCTGCTATCGGCTCAGATCGTGATCTCAGGGTCCTGGGATCGAGCCCCGCATCGGGCTCTCTGCTCATTGGGGAGCCTGCTTCCCCTTTTCTCTCTGCCTGCCTCTCTGCCTACTTGTGATCTCTCTCTCTCTGTCAAATAGATAGATAGATAGATGATAGATAGATAGATAGATAGATAGATAGATAGATAGATAGATAAGAAAAAAAAATCTTTAAGAAGCCTCTAAAGAAAAAATTGTGCCAGAAGTTGGTACTGGAAAGAAGGCCTGTAGGACCTGAGGATTTGGAGTGGAAAGGAGTCATGCTTTTCATTTTATACCCCTTTTTACTATTTTAATTTCTGGTCTATAATCAAAGACAAAAAGATTCAATCCTCTCAATACATGTACTTTCCTACTACCTGTACCCACTGCTTTTTACTCCCTACCTGGCTGTCATATTTTAGCCTGTAAGTGTCAACTTAAATTGTCACCTCCTCAGAGAGACATGCATTCATAACCACCTTTTTAAAGTGGGTTTATGTCTCCACACTATTTCCTGTAATATTACTCAGTTAATTTCCTTCATATCACTTCAGGATCTATAATTATGTATATTTATTATTTACTCGTTGTCTGCTCCTCTATAGATGATAACTCCTGGAGGATTTGTTTACCTCTTTTTACCTAGCTCCTAGTACAATATCTGGCATATGGTAGTGAATAATAATTTTTTTAATGAAAGAATTTAATACAGAAGATTGAAGGTGAATTCTAGTGTAGTTTTACATAGGAAGATAAGTCAAGATATCTACAGTGAGACAAGAGGGGAAGGAGATTAAAAGTTAAGTAAATGGGATTTAGAAAAATTTACAGACTGCTGGGTAATAGAAAATTAAGCATAAGACTCAATTTTAAAGAAAATTATTGAATGATTACTTCTGTAGGCTTTTAAAAATAGTATTCTTATCTAATTTGGAATGTAGAAATTGGTGTTTTGTCTAAAGGAAAGGAACTACACCAAATTTTCCATGAGTCTAAAAAAACAGCATTTTTTTAGTAATAAATATGATAAACTTTAATCATATTCCCCAAAGAATCACTACTAATCTAGGTTAAAATGATTTGTTTCTCTTATTTGCTGTATTTTACAAATAATTAATTTTGATTTTTAGTTTTGTTTCATCGCCTGAGAAGCCAGATACTTATTTATCAGATTCTCCTGTGTTCAAGTTTGATGCATCCTCCATGAAAAAATTACCTCAACAAGCTGGAAATGCAAATATTGTAAGGAGCACTTCACTGCTTTTCTTTTAAATTCTGTCTGAATAGTTAAACTTTCAAAGATTGCCTTTTGTTTTCTGTTAACCTCAAAATATAGGTCTGTTTACAAGAAAGAGAACAACAAAGTCTGTCACCAGAAATTGAAAAGTTGTGCTTTACTCACTCTGAAAAAATACCAAATTCTTCACATTTTGTTAAGAAAGTGGATTTCTTTATTAGAAACAGTGACTGTAAAGAGGAAATTGATTTCAGGTAAGAATTCTTTAAAGATATTTCAAGACTATGCCAATAAAAACTTTCTGTGAAGAAATTCAGCATTTTTTTCCTTGGTTTATTTTGTTTTGTTTTGTTTTATTTATTTTATTTTATTTTTATTTTATTTATTATAGGGATAGAGAATGAGAAAGAGTGGATGGGTGGGGCAGAGGTAGAGGAAGAGAGAGAATCTCAAGCAGGCTCCATGCCCAGCTTGGAGCCCATGTGGAGCTCTATCTCATGACCTTGAGATCATCATCTGAGTCGCAATCAAGAGTAAACTACCCTGGCACCCCTTTCCTTGGCTTATTTTAAAGATCAAAATCTAAACATTTTATTTACTTAAAAATACTGAATATTTAGACTCCTGGTGACCTAAACTCCTTAAGATAATTTGTAATATTAAGTATCTCAATTTTTGAGAACATATGTTTAATACTTTTGATTAAAACATACTGTATTGGTAAACTTTGTTTCACTGATTTGAATACAACATGTTGATAATATAAAGTATAAAATAAATTCAAATGAGATTGGCTAATTGATCAATTAGCCAATGATCAAGTTGTATGTTAGCCAAACAATTGTTTTACAATTCTGCGGTTCAGTGAAAAGTCAAATTAAGTCTATTCAGATCCCCCTCAGCTGATCACTTCTAGGGGTAACTGTAGCAGTTTCTCTCTCTCCCTTGAAAAGTCAAAGTTTATAAACTCGTTCACATGCTGATTAAATGACATTACTTTTTAAAAACCTTAAGGAAATACCTTACAGACTTGATCCCTACTTCTCAGTTTATGAAGTCTGATTTTCCCTTATAGACTTCTTACTAGGTTACGCATATTGAAGTTCATTTGATGGGGCGCCTGGGTGGCTCAGTCGTTAAGCGTCTGCCTTCGGCTCAGGTCATGATCCCAGGGTCCTGAGATCGAGCCCCGCATCGGGCTCCCTGCTCTGCGGGAAGCCTGCTTCTCCTGCTACCATTCCCTCTGCTTGTGTTCCCTCTCTCGCTGTGTTTCTCTCTGCCAAATAAATAAAATCTTAAAAAAAAAAAAAAATTTTTTTTTTTGAAGTTCATTTGATATATTAACCTCTCAGCAATCTATATGTATTTCTGTACTTGCTTTTCCTCCCAGTAGGTATCATCCTGATGATGAAGCTGATGAAATGAAGGCTTTTCTGGGAATATTTGATGGTATTTTCTAAAAGAAACCAAAATATTCATCTCATATTAATAAGATAAGGTATATAGACACCCAATTACAAAGCATGCATTTTATTTTTTTTAAGTAGTTCATAATTGTTCAGATTTTTTTCTCTTGAATTTGATCAATTTTTTGACTTATTTACACCAGATTTTTTGATTGATTTATTTTCCTATTGTGACTTCATGAAAAGCACTTTTATAGTGGATTTGTTTCAGTAAGCTGAAAATTTAATTGCACTTATAAAATTAAATTGCACTTAAATGCATCTTGATTGGATTTTGACAGAAACTAATAAAAATATCACTTTTACATTAAGAAGAAAGATATTCTATGAAAGCAAAATAATGCTAGGTCACTGAATCAATTTATTGTATGGATTATTCACCAATATTGTTTTGTTTTACTAAAGATTTTTAAGAATGCAGTGGCTGTCTGAACCTGTTGTTACATAATTTCAAATAATAAAAATGAAACATTAGTCAATATAGATTATTGTTTTCCTTTGGCTTGTTTTCCAGTGTGGTGAATTCTAAAACCTTGTTACTTTGACTTTTACTATGGCAAACACTATTTCATGTTATTTCCCATGAATTTGTTCTCAAATTTATTTTTATTTATTGATAAGTAGTATATAGGCAGTCTAAGCAATGTTTATTATTTAATTTATTTATAGATACATGTGAAGTTGAAGCCCACTTAGGAAATTTTAGGAATTTTTCTTTAAGCATAAAAACCTTAGAGACAAGAGAAGAAGAGAAACTTCCAGATGAGATTGTCATTGTTGTCACTGGTAAACATTTATGAAGCATCATATATATTAAACATGGAGAAAAAACTTAAAACTAAGAAGCTTTATTATGTATTGAAAAATAAGGGCAACCGGTTCTTTTATTTTAGTCATCTTTACAATTGGCATGTTTCTGCATCTGAATCAATCATGCTACAACCTTTAAAGGTTATTAAACACCATTAAAATGAAAAATTGGTGCACTACAATCTGCTCATCTTGCATATATAGACTTTGACACTAAAGAAATAGCAATTTAATTCAGCAAGACTTATTATGATCTGTTAAGCAAAAAGCACTGTGCTTGGTACTGCAAAGGAGGCAAATGATGAAAACACTGTTTTTGCTCTTATGGAGCCTACTTTACATTCTGGTAGAGAAAATAAGACATATAATAATGCAATAATAAAATATAGAATACATTAGAAAAGTGGTTCTCAAGCTTCAGGATGCATTGCAGTCATCTAGAGGGCTTGTTTGAAAACAGATTGTGAGGCACCAAACTCAGGGTGCCTGACTCAGGGTTTCTGACTCAGTAGGTCTGTAGTGGGGCCTGTAGATGTGCGTTTCTAGCAAGTGCCCAAGTAATACTGATATTGATGGTCCAGGGATCACAACTTGAGAATCACTGCAATAGAGGTTTAAAGAGCTCTGAGAGTTCATAGGAGAGAGAACATAATTCTGACCATAGAGTTAGGGAAGCCTTAATGGAGAAGTTAAAATTTAAGCTGAGTCTTGAAAGATGAATACAATTTTGATGAACAAATATATGAGAGAAGGACATTCTAACAGAGGGAAGAGCTTGAGCAAAGCTCCAAAGGAGGGAAATATTTGGGGACTAATGAATAGATAATTTTAAACATAGGTTAATGTTGTGGGAGATGTTTGTGTTTTGTTGTTGTTGTTGTTTTAAAGATTTTATTTATTTGAAAGAGATAAAGTACAAGTGGGGAACAGGAAGGGGCAAAGGGAGAGGGAGAAGCAGACTCCCTACTGAGTAGGGAGCCTGACATAGGGCTTGATCCAGGACCCTGAGATCAGGATGTGAGCTGAAATCAGATGCTTAGCCAACTGCGCCTTGATCCAGGACCCTAAGATCAGGACCTGAGCTGAAAGCAGAGGAGCTTGGCCAACTGAGCCACCCAGGTGCCCCTGTAGGAGATATTTGAAATGTACCTTAAGGTCAGACGGTGGAGGACTTTAGATGCTAAGAAACCTGAGCGTTACTCGGCAGACAAATGTTTCCCAAACTTGCCTGATCCTAAGAAACATGTGGATAATATATTAAATATAAAAATTCTTAGACCTTACTTAAAGGCTACTGATTCAGAATTGCCAAGCAGAGGTGAGTGGGAATTCTATAGTTCTAACAAGATTCCGGGTTACTCTTTATCAGGCCAATTTGGAAACACATGAGTATGTTCATTTCCTGAGTAATCAAAACAAATGTTAAATTAACAGTTTTATTATAGACTTGCCTTACTTTGTACAAGTGTTTACGTGGAAAATTATGTGTAGTAGTCTTTAAGGAGTGAACTGACCACTTGAAGGAGTTCAGTCATGGGATATTCTTTCCATGAGTGAATAACCCTACAGTTTCCATTTTGTAATTTAAGTTTTAAGTGTATTTAAATGAACCATACAACAAAGCTTTTCACAGAAATCTTTCTTAGGTTCAGTTTTTTCAACAGGTTTTTTTTTTTTTCCCAATTAAAGAGGTCCTTAATAGGGTGCCTGGGTGGCTCCCTCTGTCTCTCCCCCTGCCTATGCTCTTTCTGTCTCTCTCTCTCAAATGAATAAATAAAATCTTAAAAATATAATAAAATAAGGGGCGCCTGGGTGGCTCAGTCGTTAAGTGGCTGCCTTCGGCCCAGGTCAGATCCCAGGGGTCTGGGATCGAGCCCCGTATCGGGCTCTCTGCTCTGCAGGAAGCCTGCTTCTCCCACTACCATTCCCTCTGCTTGTGTCCCCTCTCTCGCTGTGTTTCTCGCTGTCAAATAAATAAAATCTTTAAAAATATATATATAATAAAATAAAACCAAAGGTCCTTAATAGGCTTCATTTTTCCCACCTCTATTGTTGACATAATGGCGCTTACCTCATAGGTATGGAGTGCGAATGGAGTGCGAATTGAGTAAGCCACTGCATAGAAAGCTTTTAGTTTAGGGACTGATGCATAAAATATGCTCATAAATCATAGTTGTTAATACTAAAAAAAAAACAATTTTTAGCAGTACTTACAGGAAGGGGTGAAATAATACAATACAAACTACCTCCAACTTACAACGTTTGGACTTAAAGTTTTCAACTTTACGATGGTATAAAAGTGATATGCATTCAATTGAAACCATTCTTCGACTCTGAATTTTCTTTTCCCAGGCTAGTGATATGCATAGGCTACGCTGTTGCGATGCTGGGCAGCAGCAGGGAGCCACACCTACTAGTCAGCCACAGGACCGTGAGGGTAGACAACCCATACACTGACAACCATTCTGTATCCATACAACCAATCTGTTTTTTAATTTTCAGTACAGTATTCAATGAAGTACATGAAATATTCAACACTTTATTATAAAATAAGCTTTGTGTGACATGATTTTGCCCAACTATAGGCTGATGTAATTGTTCTGAGTATATTTAAGGTAGGCTAGGCTCAGCTATGATGTTCAGTAGGTTGGGTGTAGTAATGCATTTTTGGCTTAATGGTATTTTGACTTTACAATGGGCTTATTAGGATATAACTTCATCCTAAGTGTAAGTGTAAGTCAAGGAAAATCTTTCCTTGCAAATCATATTTGAATTGCAGTAAGTTGCATAGGACTTGACAAATGAACACTTTGACTTTCCATAGATGTATCATCCACAGGAAAAATTGCCTCTTAGACCTCCCTCCTATGTATACTTCTTCATGTTTTCAGGTAGTTTGTTCTATCTCTGTTCCTTCTTCATCACCACTTTTAGTTGTTTTATAGTCAGAGCATATTAATCTTTTTTAATATTGCCTTAAGTAAAATGTAATTAGAAAATAAAGCTTTTGCAAATTGTATTATAATGCATTCTAAAGTCAAATAGAAATGATTGCTGAATTATTCATTGTTTTAGGTTTTCACACAATTTGCTCCTCAGATCCTTAGTAAAGTCACACAAAGTATCTCTTTATCATGACCCCATTTCTAGAAAACATGCTCATCAAGAATAATAGGGAACAACTCCTTGAGGATCCACAGTCTTGGGATTACACGGCTAACATTTACCTGTGGCATCTTAGATCATAATAGGTGTCTATATTTAAGAATGCCTACTTTTGTGGGAATAGAGAAGACACAAATGAGGAGAAAATTAGGGTGAAGAGAAGTAAACCAAGCTAAGCTTAGAATTAAGTAAGCTAAGAATTTCATTGTGGGTTTTGGTTAGTGGAACAAACAAAACAAAAAGAAAGGGAAACCCTGGTTCTTCTTATCTTTTAGCATGTCAATTCCTGACTGCCAGGAGTTAAAGGCCTTGACACTCAGGCTCTGACCCAGGACCAGTAATACAAGAAACTCCTTCGAGCTGGGGTTAGAAGTTCTTAGGCCTCAGTCCAAAACTTATGAGTCAGAATCTGCATTTTATCAAGATCCCTGGCTGATTACATGTATGTTAAAGAGTGGGAAGCACTTTTTTTTAAGATGGAAAGGAAAGGAAAAGAAGCAATATCAGAATTTTTAAGAGAATCCATTCTAGAAGACAAGTATAAGAGTAATGATGATTACTTGGTTTTCTGCACATATATTTCCTATTTTAAATGTAATATGGTGATATCGCTCTTGTTTAATTGCCTTTCAGTATAGGTTGTTTTCTTCACCAACTGTGTAAATTATCTTTATAATTCCTATGCATCAACTGGGTATTTTTTTTTATGTAGCTTGAGAGGCACTTAGATGCTCTATAGAGTTTTGTTTTAATTAACATAATAACAGCCGATAATTCAAAAGAGCAATCTTTGTCTTGCTTATTTTCACATTTCAATTCGGAAACCTTTCCCTAAACTAACATATGCCTTAAAACTGTACATACTTCAGCAAAACAGAATGAAACAAAAACCCAAACCCCATAGTATTCTGAAAAATTTAGAAAAATGTGCATAAATCTGCACTCAAATATGTTGTATCTATAAATTTTTTTTATCAAAAAAAGAAGGAAAATTGAGCCGACATAAACATTTTGCCCACTGAAGCACATCCTTATGGCAGTAGATGGCTTCAATCTTTTAGAAAGTATACATGATAAAGTCATCATTTTGGGTTTTTTTCTGTATTGATTAATTTGGAAATGTAAACATTTTACTATTTAGAACTTAAATTTTTTTATTATTTATTTATTTTAAAGGAAAGTTTCTTTTTTTTTTTTTTTAAAGATTTTATTTATTTACTTGACAGAGAGAGAGAGATCACAAGTAAGCAGAGAGGCAGGCAGAGAGAGAGGCAGAAGCAGGCTCCCTGCCGAGCAGAGAGCCCAATGTGGGGCTCAATCCCATGACCCTGAGATCATGACCCAAGTCGAAGCCAGAGGCTTTAACCACTGAGCCACCCAGGCGCCCTCAATTTTTTTAAATCTAAACAAATCTTGCTACCATTTTTTTTTCAAGTTTATTAAAACTTTGGCAGTACAAATTTTTCAGGTTGCAAGTTATCAAAAGATCAACTAAGTGAAGTTCACATTAAAAAAAAAAGGACAAACATAAAACAACTCAAAAACAAAGAAAAGAGAAAAACAACATAAAGGAGATTCATCAGTAAATCTCTACAACTTAAAATTTGAGACAAAATGGAAATGAACTTTCCACAACTCACTCATCCACTTTTGTCTTCATTTTTTCTAGGGCTGGACTCATAATCAAACATTTTTTATGACCAAATTTCCAAATTTTTATCATGTACATGGTCATTTTCTTGACCCTTTGATTATTGGTTTTCCTTTTCCACTGAAGTTGTAGAATTCTCATGCTCCTTATTTCTCAATGTGGAGAACTTTACTTCATTGTCTTACTTTGTTTTCCTTTTGAGAATGGACTTTAAGCTCTACTAGCCTTTCCCCCCTGTTATTATTTGAACTCTTATGATCATGTTCTTCTTCTTTTTTGACCTTCAGCATTTTCTTCGCAGGGTGAACTTTCTCGGTTTCTCTAGTTTTCATTGTGTCTGCTTTGACTTTCTTATCTCTCTGAGCTCTGGAATCTCTTCTCCTAACTTTGTTTCTTGATGTTGTTTTTCTCTGTTCACTTTCTGGGCTTCCCCTCTTGTACTCCTGTTCTCTGTATCTGTGGTACTCCTTGTTTCTCTGCCAGTTCTGTCATGGCTTCTAGATCATATCCTTCTCTCTTTCCTCTAGGTTTGCTTCTTTCTCTTGTTCTACCATTGTAACTACCTTTTTTTTTTTTCATTTTCGGATACTTTATTTTATAGTCTCACCCCATATACCACTTTTCCCCTTGAGAACCTGAACAGACCCATAACTAGTAAGGAAATTGAAACAGTAATCAAAAATCTCCCAACAGTCCAAGGCCAGATGGCTTCTCAGGGGAATGCTACCAAACATTTAAAGAAGAATCAATACCTATTCTCCTGAAACTATTCCAAAAAAATAGAAATGGAAGGAAAACTTCCAAACTCATTTTACAAGGCCAGCAGTACCTTGATCCCAAAACCAGACAAAGACCCCATCAAAAAAGAGAATTACAGACCAATATCCCTGATGAACATGGATGCAAAAATTCTCACCAAAATACTAGCCAATGGAATCTAACAGTATATTAAAAGGATTATTCACCAAGACCAAGTGGGATTTATTCCTGGGCTGCAAGGTTGGTTCAACAACCACAAATCAGTCAATGTGATACAATACATTAATAAAAGAAAGAACAAGAACCATATGATCTTCTCAATAGATGCAGAAAAAGAATTTGATGAAGTACAGCATCTTTTCTTGATCAAAACTCTTCATAATTGGGACACCTGGGTGGCTCAGTTGGTTAAGCAGCTGCCTTCGGCTTGGGTCGTGATCCCGGGATCCTGGGATCAAGTCCCACGTCGGGCTCCTTGCTCAGCAGGGAGCCTGCTTCTCCCTCTGCCTCTGCATGTCTCTTTGCCGGCTTGTGATCTCTCTGTCAAAAAATAAATAAATAAAATCTTAAAAAAAAAAAAAAAAAAACCCAAAAACTCTTCACAATTTAGGGATAGAGGGTGCATACTTCAATATCATAAAAACCATCTATGAAAAACCCACAGTGAATATCATTCTCAATGGGGAAAAACAGAGCTTTCCCCCTAAGATCAGGAACATGGCAGGGATGTCCACTATCACCACTGCTATTCAACATAGTACTAGAAGTTCTAACCTCAGCAATCAGACAACAAAAAGAAATAAAAGACATCTGAATTGGCAAAGAAGAAATCAAACTCTCACTCTTTGCAGATGATATAATACTTTATGTGGAAAACTCAAAAGACTGAACCCCAAAACTGCTAGAACTCATATAGGAATTCAGTAAAGTGTTAGGATATAAAATCAATGCACAGAAACCAGTTGCATTTCTATACACCGATAACAAGATAGAAGAAAGAAAAATTTAGGAGTCGATCCCATTTACAGTTGCACCCCAAACCATAAGATACCTAGAAATAAATCTAACCAAAGTGGCAAAAAATATGTACTCAGAAAATTATAGAATATTCATGAAAGAAACTGAGAAAGACACAAAGAAATGGAAAAATGTTCCATGCTCGTGGATTGGAAGAACAAATATTGTGAAAATGTCTATGCTACCTAGAGCCTCTACACATTTAATGCACTCTCTATCAAAATACTGTCAACTTTTTTCAAAGAAATGGAACAAATAATCCTAAAACTTGTACAGAACCAGAAAAGACCCCGAATGTTGAAAAAGAAAAGCAAAGTTGGTGGCATCACAATTCCAAACTTCAAGCTCTATTATAAGCTGTAATCATTAAGACAGTGTGTACTGGCACAAAAACAGACATAGATCAATGGAACAGAATAGAGAGCTCAGAAATGGACTTTCAACTCTATGGTCAACTAATCTTCAATAAACCAGGAAAAGTACAGTGGAAAAAAGATAGTCTCTTCAACAAATGGTGTTGGGAAAATTGGACAGCCATATGCAGAAGAATGAAACTGGACCATTTCCTTACACCACACATAAAAATAGACTCAACATGAATGAAAGACCTAAATGTGAAACAGGAATCCATCAAAATCCTTAGGAGAACACAGGTAGCAACCTCTTTGACCTCAGCTGCAGCAGCTTTTTCCTAGAAACATCATCAAAGGCAAGGAAAGCAAAGGCAAAAATGAACTGCTGGGACTTCATCAAGATAAAAAGGTTTTTGCACAGCAAAGGAAACAGTCAACAAAACCAAAAGACAACAGACATAATGGGAAAAGATATTCACAAATGACATATTAGATAAAGGGCTAGTATTCAAAATCTGTAAAGAACTTATCAAACTCAACACCCAAAAAACAAACAATCCAATCAAGAAATGGCCAGAAGACATGAACAGACATTTCTGCAAAGAAGACATCCAAATGGCCAACAGACACATGAAAAAGTACTCAACATCACTTGGCATCAGGGAAAAACAAATCAAAATCCTAGTGAGATACCACCTCACACCAGTCAGAATGTCTAAAATTAACCAGTCAGGAAACAAGTGTTGGTGAGAATGCAGAGAAAGGGGAACCCTCCTACGCTGTTGGTGGGAATGCAAGCTGGTGCAGCCACTCTGGAAAACAATATGGAGGTTCCTCAAAAAGTTGAAAATAGAGCTACCCTAAGATCCAGCTATTGCACTACTGGGTATTTAACCCAAAGATACAAATGTAGTGATCCGAAGGGGAACATGCACCCTAATGTTTATAGCAGCAATGTCCACAATAGCCAAATTATGGAAAGAGCCTAGATGTCCATCAACAGATGAATGGTTAAAGAAGATGTGGTGTATATATACAATGGAATATTATATAGCCATCAAAAAACCCTAAATCTTGCCATTTGCAACAACGTAGATGGAACTGGATCAGAGATGGAACTCAATCAGAGAAAGACAATTATCATATGATCTCCCTGATTGGAGGAATTTGAGAAAATACAGAGGATCATAAGGGAAGAGAGGGGGAAAATGGAACTAGACAAAAATAAGGAGACAAATCTTGAGACTCTTGGTCTCAGGAAACAAACTGAGGGTTGCTGGAGTGGAGGGGGATGGGAGGGATGGGGTGGCAGCCTGATGGACATTGGGGAGGGTATGTGCTATGGTGAGTGCTGTGAATTACATAAGACTAATGAATCACAGATCTGTACCCCAGAAACAAATAATATATTATATTTTAATAAAAAATATTATATAAATATTTCTTATAGTATCCCTTTGATATTGGGGTCAGATAAAAGAACCTCACTTTATGGGTGACAAAACTGAGGTGATTCTCCAGGCCATATGTTTCTTAAACTATTGAGAAATGGCATCTCATTTACAAGTCCTTGTAGCTGGCAAAACTAATTTTTGTTGAAAAAATGGGACCATTTTATTAAATTTCAACCTCCCCTCAACTATGGAAAAAGAGAGGAGAAGAAAAGCTCTTTTTTTTTTCTTTTTCAGAATCCTGCTGGACACTTTATCTCCTATGTATTTGTCTGTGAGCCCAATTCCTTCTAGATGAGAGTGAGGTACTGGGATGTGGGCTAAGGCTGCTAGATGAGTGAAGACAGACAAGTAACTGGTAATGACTGAGGATCATTGTAACTGTCTTTAGTTGTATCCCATTCCTGTCTACACTGTGCATCTATTATTTTCCTTTCTTTTATTATAATCATGCTCATTGCTCTTTGATTCTATTTAAACTTCTCTTTAATTTTACCCTTTCCTGATGTTTTCCCTTAGACTCAGACTTTTTCTTTGACATTCTTATGATCCCTTTCTTTACTCCTTGACTCCCATCTTTTTTCTTCATTCCATTATGCTTCGTATTATGTTTATTTTTATATTATGCTTTTCTTAACTCTTTTACTTCTTTTTGCTGTTACTCCCACTTTTAGATTTGGCCCCTTTCTTCACCTTGTTTTTATTATATTTATCATCTTTTTTTCTGAATTTCTTCTAATGTCTCTCTCTTTACTGTTAGATTAATTAATTGTCTTTTAGCTTTCCTTTCCTCTTCCTGTTTGGACTCTTGGACACATGCCTCTGACCAATTACATTTTTCTCTTTTACTCTAGCTGGACTTCGATTTTCTTTTGTTTCAGTTTTTTTGTTTGTTTGTTTGTTTAACTCACTCTTAAGCTCCTTTGATTCATCTTTCACCACTGGACACCCTCGTTCTTTGGGCTTTCTGAATCTCTTGCCTCTAATGTGAAGCCATATCTCTATATCTGAAATGATCCCTTGATATGAATCTGGAGGGAATTTGATAATCCTTCATCCTATTCCTTTAATTTCTTCACTAGACCTAGTAACTGAAAGTCTCCTCTGATAGGAAGCAGGCTGGAAGTTAGGTAGATCTCTTTCTCTCTGTTTTTTCTTTCTTTGTCATCAGCTTTAGGAGCACTTTTTCTAATTAAGAATCTATTTTCAGGTATAAGAGGGAATTCTTCCGGATGTACAATACACTGATGTTATGCTTTAAGATTTTCAGCCTCACTTTCACTAAATATGCTTTTCTTGCTTTTCTTTTGTGTTTGTGTTTGGGGGGGATTTTTTCCCTATGTTTCTTTTTTTTAAAAAAAAGGATTTTATTTATTTATTTGACAGAGACACAGCGAGAGAGGGAACACAAGCAAGGGAAGTGGGAGAGAGAGAGAAGCAGGCCTCTCACCTTGAGCCGGGAGCCCAATGCTGGGCTGGATGTGGGGCTCATTCCCAGGACCCTGGGATCAGGACCTGAGCTGAAGGCAGATGCTTAACAACTGAGCCACCCAGTCTCTTTTTTTTTCTTTAAAAAGACAAAAAGCCCCTCTTTTTTCTTTTTAAAATTTCTCTTCAGGAACACCTGCGGTGGCTTAGTCGGTTAAGCATCAGAATTGGTTTCGGTTCAGGTCATGCTCTCCGGGTTGTGAGATTAAGCCCCACATAGGGGTCTATGCTCAGCACAGAGTCAGCTTGAGATTCTCTTTCTCCCGTTGCCCCTCCCCCAACCGGTGCTTGCTTGCTCTTTCTCATTAAAATAAATAAAAAAATTTTAAAACTCTAAAAATTCATTTTTCTCTTCAGAAGTACTTTCAGAATCAGAAAAAGACCGAGAATCTTTTGAGCTGTATGAGTCACTGGATGAGGAGGAGGAGGATGATTTATGCCTTTTCTTCTTTCTTAGCTCTAGTTTGGGAATTAGCTCTCCACAACTGAGTGTCTATCTCAGCAAATGGTATGCTCACTGCATTTGTTTTCTGGTTTTCTCTCTCCCACAACTTCCTTAACAGAATTCACTTGCCCCAAAACAGCATGATACCCATCTAAATGAGCAGTTGGTTTTGTGGTTATGAAGAACTATGAACCTTTTTGATCCTTCCTCACCACTGATAAGAGAGTTTCTCTGTTGTGTTTAACAGAGAAACTCTCATCTTCAAAATATCCTCCATTAATAGATTTCCCTTCTTCATTTTCTTCACTGAAGTCACCATCTGAACCATAAAATCTTTGACAATGCTGCAAAATTGAAAACTTTTTTTTAAGATTTTATTTATTTATTTGTCAGAGAGAGAAAGAGAGAGAGAGCACAGGCAGAGTGGCAGGCAGAGGCAGAGGAAGAAGCAGGCTCCCTGCTGAGCAAGGAGCCCGATGTGGAACTCTATCCCAGGACTCTGGGATCATGACCTGAGCCGAAGGCAGCCGCTTAACCAACTGAGCCACCCAGGCATCCCAAAACTGAAAACTCTTATAATATAATAGCTTCTGAGTTAATTTCCCTGACCCCTTTTTACCTGTAAAAGACAATAAAATTTGTCCCATTTTTGGGGGAACACATCAAAAAAAATTCAAAGACAACACTCTCAGCAGGTCGATTATTAATGGCAATCTCAAACAAACAAACAACCCACAAAACAATGAGAATGAATGCTGAATCTTTGTTCCAGTGGCTCTAATACTTCAGTCTTTCAATAGAGAAAAATCAAGGACAAGTTGATTCAACCAAGGGCAACTGATCCAATCCTTTCACTCCTGCACTGGTAGGTACACTACTTCCTGGAGTACTATCCTTTAAAGCACTTCAGATCTACAGCTGCCCAGAAAAGGCACTGACACCCACTACTACAGTCATTTTTACTGACTAATTCACTACAAAAGTTTTATTTTACTTTAAATTTATTTTATTTTTTCTTTCCATTGTTATCTGATGCATTTTTATAAGGGAAATAATTGAATGGTATAATAAAAAATAATAAGGGAAATAATTAAATGGTACAATAAAAAAAACAAAACCCTTAGATTCTAATTCAAAGTTTTAACTTACAGAACTGGAAAACAGCCCACAAAAATACTAAGTTATTTGCCCAAAGTTTCTCAGCTAATCCTTGGTAGAACTAGAACTGAACTCAGATTGGCACCATAATTTTCCTACTTTAGTTCCTAGTATTAACAGTTAAAACTCATGCCCACTTTTGAAAACTTTTTATCTTTCATCATAAATGTAAAATGTACTTCACTCTCTTCTTCCTTAAATGTATTAAGGAATTCTTTTCTAGCTTTAAACCAAAGTAGTTCAATTCTAGAGACAATGTTACCCGTAGCTGTTGCTATACTTAGAGTTTTGAAATATTGCACATATAAGTGTTGTAGTATATGGTGTATGTAGATTAGAATGGTCTTGCTATGCATTAGTGTTTAAAAATGACCGAATATCTTACTGTTCTTTCATTAAATATAGTGATTGAACAGATGTTTTATACTACTTCTTATGTCATGAACTAGTCTAAGAAAGATGAATATGAGCAGGTCACGTTTCAAGGGAACCATAGATGATCCAGGTAACAATGATCAAAATGCAACAAAAACATAGGATTTTTAAAGTTATCAAGGTTTTTTTGTTTTTGCTTTTGCTTTTATTTTTTTTTTAAAGTAGGCTGTATGCCCAGCATGAAGAAGGCAAGGCTTGAACTCATGTCCCTGGGATTAAAACCTGAGCTGAGATCAAGAGCCAGATTCTTAACTGACTGAGCCACCCAGCACCCCAAGATTTTTAAAAAAATTAATATAATCACCATCAAATTATATTATCAACTAGTTTTTCTAGACTCTACATAAGATTTGTAGTGTCTGGACTTCTTAAGGAGGTAACATGCAGACAGAGTCAAATTTATGAAAAAGAAAGCTACACATTCTTTTGGGTATTGGATTATTAAGAGAATGAAGTTAGAGGATGGAGTGAATTTGGAGAGGAGCAAAAGATCACGGAGGGAACAGATTGGCAGATTCTGGAAGGAGAAAGCAAGGGGGGAAAGAAACTAAAGAAATGAGTTTCCACATCTAGCAGACTGGAGTTAGGACCATTTACATGCATACAAGGTATGTAATTAATATTTCCAATTTGGGCTGAAAGGAAATTATAAAATCAAGCACTTATCAACAGTGTATAAAGCAACCCATGCTTCTAAAGAAAAGAACTAAAGAAAAACTAAAGAAATATATTTTAGTTGGAACACTTTTTTATTCATTATGGAAAGTTAAAGTATTTAAAATGTAGTTTTAGATGGAAATGATAAAACATACATCCCTCCCTCCTTTGATATATTTCTGGAGTATTAACCAATGTTTTTGGTTGTTTTTATTTTGTTGTTTTTCTTTTTTCTCTTATTGCCTCCTTCATTGAGGCAACTAGACTATAAAGTAAATGTTCCTCAAGGAAGGGTTATCAAATCCTTCATTTTTAAACATCTCAAATCTAAGATCCAGACTTTAGACAAAAGAATTGGAAAAATACATGATGGATCAAAACCTGTTTTTCCTGTCCTCAAGACTGAAGATTCTCTAGACTTGGGGAAAAGGAAAGTAGTAAGAGTAAAAGAAAAGAGCTCACATCCTGAGTACCTGAGAAAAAAACCTGCGCTCAGCTTTCTCTTGGATTTATTCTAAAGTCATGTGGTTAAGGTTTAGGGAAAAAGAGAACACTCCTCTCTGCATAATTTTAGAAATTGGAGAGCAGAAGGAATGTCACTTTTCCAGTGTATTTTGAGAAGGTTTCAAGACTCCAGAATTCTCTCTCTCACTTCCTCATGCCAATGGCACAATAGCAATAGGGTTGATATAGTGGTGTGGTAAGTTAGAGCTAAAAAAGGAGACTGAGGTAGCCTCTGTGCCCCAGGAGAGCATACAGAGCAACAGAAGCATGTCCCCTGAGTTAGAGTCTACTATAGGGATGAAGCATTCCTTTTCTTAGTCTCCCAAAAGTCACAGAAACTGGTGTCCAACACAAGGAGGACACAGCCATAAACTTTGTGGATTGCTAGTCAGGACCAGAAGGTGTGCCTCACCAGATAGTAGCATCGAGCTAATGACAACTGACAACAAGTGATAGCCCCCCGTAACATACAGGCAATTCCAATAAAAGGGGAGAGGAAACTGCACTGAGATTGTTTTCCCAACATCTAGTGGAATGGAGGTTTGAAACAGAATTAAAACATTTCTTGCATACTTGAGCTTATGAACTGAAACTTGGATCCACTATGTTATCAATAGTGATAGATTTGTGAAAGAAGTCTCATTTCCTAATATTATTAGTAAGAACTGAGATCTTCAGATTCAATATGATCTATTAAAAACCATACAATATACTAATATCAACTAGTATAGAAACTCAGATCTGAATCTCAGTCATCAGATAAATGCTCAAATGACAAACATACCTTTAATTTTTTTAAAAAATTACCTATCATACCTACTACCAGTAGTAGCTAACATTACTGAATATGTACTATAGGCTAGACCTTGCCCTAAGCCTTGTGGATGGCTTATTTAATTCCTTCAATAGTCCTATGAGGTAAATACTCCCATCATGTATATATATCTTCTACCTGAAGAAGCTAAATAAATTGCCAAACGTTGCAAAGCTTGAACTTTATGTGATTGGAAGACCTTTTGCATAATCATTATGCCATTCTGTCTAGACTTAAATACTGAAATACTACATCTTTAAAGTTACATCAGATCATCAAAATCCATGTTTTCCCCTAATCTTTAGAGTTTTTCTATTGGAGAATTTAAGGCAAATTCAAGAGGGCTCTTAGCCAAGACGCATACTCCAGTCTCTGTCTCCAGTTTAACTCTAGTTTCCAGAGAAGCAAGGCTACCATGACCTTTTCCATCGATTTTCTGATCATTGGGTGAGGCCTTTCACCTGTGCAGGTCACCTATCAACATGAGTAGACATCTTTTCTTCCCGTTTGGCTCTGAAACTTCAGGCCACGATTTTGTTTTTAATTTTCACACTTAAACTTTTGTACTTTAATCTCCTTTCCTGACCTGTCTCCCCTAAAGGCTATTTATCTTCCCTAGATCAATGACTTCATCCTGAAACCCAATATTCTGGAGAAAGAGAGAGAGAGAGGAAAAAAAGGAGGCCTTGTTTTTAACATGGGCAAATTGATTTTGTCTGCCAGTGCTGTATTATAAAGCTTCTCTGCTGCTATCAGCAAAAACTAGCCTAAAAAGAAAGAGATGAAGCAATGTTTTGTAACCTTTTCTGTGATCACAATACTTGAGTCATATCTGCTTGGAATATGACTGTCATCCTGGTATTTTTTTCCCCATAATATATAGTTATATGTAATTTTTTTCACACCTCTCATCTAGGAATATATTGTTTTGAAGAAAAGTTTGAAAGTTAAACACAAACCTTTATTGAGAGTATTTGATATCCATCTTATAAAAAATATGACTGAATAAAGTTATGCTTAAAGTTCTATTTTTATCCTTAAATTAAAGTTTAAAGAAAAGGGATTAGCAGTTATTATTAGGTTTTTATGTTAAAAATTATGAACTTTCAATATATAAATTTCAGGTTTTTCCCAATAGGCTTTATTACTTTTTCTGATTGTCTTTTCATTTTCCTGTGCTGTCCATCAACCAACTATTTCCTATCCTTTTGGGATTTTCCTCAATTTCTGTTTGCATTACCATGTCATATTTCTTTTATTTTAAATGATTTTAATTTCATTTTTAATATATAGTGAGAACACACTGTAATGAGTTCATTTCACTCTTTCCAGTTTCAAAATAACTTTGTCTTTTGAAATTTTTGCCTCCTAAAATAAGTCAAGCATTTCAGAGACTTCATAGAAAGAAATAGTCTCTTTTCTCTTTAAATTTTCTGTATTTATAGAAAAGAGTTTCATGTGTACAAACACTTTTATAAAGTAGAGGTGTTTAGTAAAATAGAATCGCCAGTGTAATAAATATTTCTCCATTGGGATATTTTTGTGGCAAAATTATGTAAAGCAATTTATGGCTTCATGCTCTTATGTTAGAAGAAAGATTGTTTTCTTTCTTTCTTCACAATAAAAAGAGCTTTACTAGATTTTTTTTCTGATTATGGAAGCTCATGTTAATTTACAGTAGCTATATTATAAGAATTATTCAGCAGTTACATACAATAGACTTGTACATATAGCAACATAGATCTAAAACACATAGCATTAGGTGGAAAATGTAAGAAACAAAATGTGATACCATCTAAGTAAATTTAAAATATCTATAAAAAAACAAAAAAAAATTTACAACTACAAACAAACTAAAAGATTTATATCAAATGCATTAGCATAGTTGTCAGTGGGGGGTGGTTTGAGTAATCTAAGTAGGAAATGGGGGTAAAAGAAGAAATTTCAGATAATACAGAAGTACAAAGAATTTAAAATCACCCTCAATCCCATTACCTAGTAATAATCACAGTGTGTATTTTGGAGTATAGCCATCCAAATCTCTCTCTCTCTCTCTCTCTCTCTCTCTCTCACACACACCCCCACACACACTTTAATGTGGGATTATAATCTGCTTTTTAAGCAGCAGGCCCTTAAGTTAGTCACTAAACTTCTCTGTCTCTATTTCCTAAGTATTACATGGAGATAAGGATATACACATGGCTGTATCTCCAAGATCTAGAGCATATATTTCAACAAATATTTGTTAGTTAACTGAAAGTAACAATTAGCAATAACGAATGCGAAATGTCTGGTTCTTAGAAAATACTCATTAAGTGGTAGCTATTGTTTTATTAAGATAAGCTATGGGGATGATGTTGAAGGGGAGAAGCAGAAAAGAAAAAATTTCAGAGAGTGCAGATTGCTGGTGAGAGTCCAAGATTAGATGCTAGAGCCAATGTGAGTTTGAAAATGTGAAAATTAATATTGACAGTTTGGAAGAAGAAAGGGAGTTGCTCTGAATTAGGCTCAGCATTCAGGGTTACCAACAGCCTGTTCAAATGGAAAATATACATGTGGCCTTTAACAATGTGTGGATGTGAATAATCAACTCATCAAGGTCAAGTCCTTAAGCTTTTTCTACTCCATAGCATTGTTATACCCAAAGCCATATTGCAGAAAGAATTGATAAATGCATGTTTTCTTAATGCTACTATGTGGCAGGAATTTAAGTTATCTCTTTTCAAGGCATATCTGTATTAAAAGGGAATTATTCAAAGCCACCTGAGTGGCAATTACTACATACAGGCTAATTGACCTAATTAATCTAATGTGGGTCACTGGCTCTGTACTACCCAAAGAACATTTTCAAATGACAGGAGTAGGGGGAGAGAAACTCCAAAAGGCATTTCTTTAAGTGAACATCCTTAAATTTAGTGGGTCTGATTTATTTCTTGCACACAGATATAATATTGCTGCATATTATATTGCTTGAGTGGCTGAGTTGGGATAAAAAGAGATAGGCTAATTCTCTGAGGATTCTGAGGAATATTCTGTTCATCACTCAGGGGAAGGCACTATATAAATTACATTATAACAATACTGCCTCTTTCTGATAACGTAGCACTGAAAGAAGAATTCAACATGACAAGAAGTCAAATTTACTGTCATACTGTTTTGATTCTCTTGGTGATGTGGTAAAGTGCATGCTGATACCTGCTTTTTATTTGATTAACTCCAGCTTCTTTGAATGCCAACTTGTTCCATTTGAAGTACTGCCTGCCAAATATAAACTGGGACTGATAATATCTGGGCCCTGTGACTGAGGAGAGAATGCATAATAAACACCTGTGGTAGGCAAAATAAAGCCCCCAAAGATATTCATGTTTTAATCTCCCATATTTGTGAATATGACAAATTACATGGCAAAAGGGACCTTGAACATATGAAGTGAAGGGTCTTGCGATGGGGAGAGAATCATGGATTATCCAGGTGGGCTCGATGTACTCATAGGTGTTCTTCTAAATGAAAGAAGTAAGCAAGAGAGTCAGAGGAGATGAAAGGCTGGAAGCCAATGCCAGAAAGACAGAGAGAAAAGGTGATAGGTTTGAAGACACTACACTGCTAGCTTCAATGATGGAGAAAAGGGCCACAAGTCAAGGAATGCAGGCAGCTTCTAGAAAAGTCAAGGAAATGGATTCTCCCTTAGAGCCTCTAGAAGAGATGTAGCCCTGGATTTTAAAATCAAGCAACCTTGATTTTAGCCTAGTGACACTGATTTTTGGACTTCTGACCTCTAGACGTGTAAGTAATAAATTTGTCTTGTTTTAAGCCAGATTTTGTGGTGATTTACTATAGCAGCAAGAGAAACTCATGTGCCACCTTTGGGTTCATGGCACAGAACTACACTGATGTCATTTTAGTTGGATCGAAATGATTTTCCCAAACCGTATCTATAATCCAAGACAGAGCTATGATGTAAACCAGGGAAGCACTACTGAAAAAACTCTTGCTTTGCCTTTTATTCATCCCCAGCTCACTTTGCTCCTATTTATTCTGAGGGCTTGAGAGAGATAGAGCATTAGTGAGGGGCTTCCTAAGTGTGGGAAGGAATCAGTCCTGTCATGAGTTAATTCCCCTCTCCTAGGGTTTTAAAACCCAAAGATATTTTCTAAAAAGATATTTTCATCTATAAACAATGTCTTTTAATCAACTCTCTGTTCTGTACTCAAAATTAAACAAGCATGAACCACTTAGAGGATGAGGGAAATGTTCATAAGGCCCTTAGAAAGTGTTTAAGTGTCTTCACTTCAAGTCACCAGACTGGATATGCTATTGGGCTAATGGAGTAGAATGGGAAAGAGCTTTGGGCAACCGATCAAAATCTTACTTGGGGTCAAAAAATTTAAAAAAAAATGATACTATGAACAGCCATTGTGTTAATGAGCACTTACACCCATTAAGTAACATTATCCTATTATCCCATGCTTACTATCCCTACTTTTAATTGAGGAATGTTAAGCTGGAGAAATGGCATCATCCCCACTCGAAGCCCAAGCTGTTAACCACTACTCCATGTCCCTTCTCCACATCAGAACGTCTCTGTCTATCACTTGGGAAGTTTCCTATATAACAGAGTCATGGCAGATTTGTTGTTTTCTTGATGTTCTGAGTGTGCCACCCCAGCAAATTCTTGAGAATGCAGTGAGAATTTGCGAGAGGAAATGTGTATATCACATACAACACCAAGCAAAGTGTATTGCCAAATGCAGTCAGAGAATGGGCAGGTTGTGTGGTGCAAAGTTGGCTTTCCCTAAAGTGCACAGTTCTTTTTTTTTTTTTTTTTTTAAAGATTTTATTTATTTGACAGAGAGAAACACAGCGAGAGAGGGGACACAAGCAGAGGGAATGGTAGCGGGAGAAGCAGGCTTCCCGCCAAGCAGAGAGCCTGATGCGGGGCTCGATCCCAGGCCCCCGGGATCTGACCTGGGCCGAAGGCAGCCGCTTAACGACTGAGCCACCCAGGCGCCCCTAAAGTGCACAGTTCTGATGGGGTTCTGATGGGGTCAATGGAAAGGCCTGTTTACTGATGACATGATCATGACTCCATTAGAAGAAAGGCAAACAATGAAAATGAGTAAGTGCACATTTTGATTCTGACCGTTGCAATGGTTCCAGTGAGGAAGAAAAGCTGGGGGAATCCAGTGAGGTAGCAAGCTTTTGGTTGGATAGCAAGTTTTCTGATGGACATGGGTGAATGGTAAACAGGATGACACATACCCAAGGTCTTGGAGTAACTCAGGTTTTAGAGGAAGACTATTGTCCAGGAACAGGTAAAAATGCTAAATAAAATTAAAAAATTAGAGCAGAAGGAGTTCTCGGAAGGGAAAAGCCCCAGCTTGAAAGTAATGATGCGGGGCACCTGGGTGGCTCAGTGGGTTAAAGCTTCTACTTTCGGCTCAGGTCATGATCTCAGGGTCCTGGGATAGAGCCCCGCATAGGGCTCTCTGCCCAGCAGGGAGCCTGCTTCTCCCTCTCTCTCTGCCTACTTGTGATCTCTCTCTCTCTCTTTCAAATAAATAAATAAATAAAATCTTTAAAAAAAAAAAAAAAGGAAAGTAATGATGCTAAGTTAGCATATAGTAGCAGTAAGGAAAATAACTTCTCCACTCCTATTTTACTACCTTTTTTTCTTCTGGGTAAGAAGACTGGAATATTGACTTGAAAGGATGAAACAAATGTTAGTAAAAAGTATTGGAGCCCCAGCTTGTCCAAGATTCCACATCTGAACCATTGCATCTCAAGGGAAGGTAATATAACAGATTGGGAAAATAGGCTTTGGAGTCAGATACACCTAGCATCTAATTTATTCTCCTGGCATGTTACTTAACAGCTCCAAATTTCAGTTTCATCCCCTGTAGAACTGGGATAATAGTCTACCTCATAGGCAGGGGAATGATTCAACATAAAGCACTTTAACCAGTACCTGGCACATAATAAATACTTGATACAGTGGCTATTTGTTGTATCACTATTATTACTATAGACTAAATAGTTGAAATGACATCAGAAATCTTTAATAAATTGTGAAGAAAGAATAAATATTGTGAATAATTAGTCAATAAACCTAGAACTAATTATATTAAAGATAGTTTTTACCAGTTTCCAGTATAAATAGTGATCTCTAGGAATAGTGCAGGTTTGGTAAGGTCTTGCCAACCTAAATGCATTTTTTTTTCTAAAGGGGTTTGTGTATACTGGAAATCAGGAGCATTTTATAGATGAAGAGTATTGGGATTTCAGCCTCACCAAGAATCTCGTGATACCCTTATGAAAGAACTGTGCACTAGCTTCCAGGTAGGAAGATTTTTAACTTGTTGAATAACCCTAACGGTGCTGCTTAAGAAATTTCATAACTCCAGAGGAAGGTTTCTGGGAAGAATAACTTAGAGGTTGGCCCCTCAGTCCTAAATTGCTCAACATTTTCACTGATGATTTTTATGCTAACATCTGCAGCATGCTGATTAGTGAAAGAATGCTAGGATTCAAAAGATTCTCATATGGCCCAAACAACAGACTAAATATGGAACAGTATGGAATTTATCCACAAAATTCTAGTCTTTTGCTTTAGTCTAATATCAAAATCTGTAAGCAGTGTGTAGGGTACAGGTCCAAGCAGCTGGTATTATTTTTTTTTAAAGGTTTTATTCAAGGGGCACCTGGCTGGCTCATTTGGTTGAGAATGCAACTCTTGATCTTGGGGTTGTGAGTTTGAGCCCTACTTTGGGTGAAGAGATTACTTAAAAATATATAAAATTAGGGGCGCCTGGGTGGCTCAGCGGGTTAAAGCATATGCCTTCGGCTCAGGTCATGATCTCAGGGTGCTGGGATCAAGCCCCACATCGGGCTTTCTGCTCAGCAGGGAGCCTGCTTCCCTCTCTCTCTCTCTGCCTGCCTCTCTGCCTCTCTCTGTGTGTGTCAAATAAGTAAATAAAAAAAATCTTTAAAAAAAAAATATATATATATGTGTGTGTGTGTGTGTGTGTGTGTGTGTGTGTGTGTAAAGTTTGGAGAACCTGGGTAGCTCAGTTGGCTAAGCATTTGCCCTCAGCTCATGTAATGATCCCAGCGTCCTGGGAGAAAGCCCCACTTTGGGCTCCCTGCTCTGCGAGGACCCTGCTTCTCCCTCTCCTGCCCCCCAGCTTATGCTCTTTCTCTTTCTCTCTCTGTCAAACGAATAAATAAAATCTTTTTTAAAAATTAAAGCAGAATTTCAAAGAGATATTTGTTTATCCATGTTCATAGTAGTGTTACTCACAATAGCCAAAAAATAGGAGCAACCCAGGTATCTCTCAGTGGATGAATGGATTAAGAATGTGATGTATACAAACAATGGATAATTATTCAGCCTTAAAAAGGAAGGCAATGCTGACACATGCTACAATGTGGATGAACCTTGAGGACATTATACTAGGCGATATCAGCTATACACAAAAGGACAAGTACTATGTGACTCCAGACATTAGGCACCTAGAATAGTCAAATTCATAGACACAAGAAGTAGAATGATTATTTCCAGGGTCTGGAGGGGTAGAGGGGAATGAGGAGTTATTATCTGTTGCATACAAAGTTTCAGATTTGCAAGATGAAAGAGTTCTGGAGATGGATGGTGGTGATGATTGCACAGCAATACAAATATACCTAACACAGAATTGTATTCTTTAAAAACAAAAAAAGATTTTATTTATCTATTTGTTTGAGAGAGAGAGAGCACAAGTTTGGGGGGGAGGTAGAAAAACAGAGAAAGAGGGACAAGTCAACTCCCCGCTGCGTGGGGAGCCTGATGCAGAACTTGATCCCAGAACTTGATCCCAGGACCCTGAGATCATGATCTGAGCCAAAGTCAGGCACTTAGCAGGCTGAGCCATCCAGGAGTCCCTGAATTGTACTCTTAAAAATGGTTTAGATGAGGGGCACATGGATGGCTCTGTTGGTTAAGTTGGTTAAGCATCTGACTTTTACGTGCTACCCCCACTCTTTATCTTTCTCTTTAAAAAAAAGGTTAAGATGGTAATATTATATATATTTATTATATAATTATTATATATTTATTATATATAATTTAATTATATTAAATGTATTTTATCACATTTTTAAAAAGTAAATCAATATAAAATCTTAAATATATCAAGAGCAACCTCATGTAAAAAAGGTGAAATCTAGTATTATTTTGTATTTTATATTTTTTAAAATGTTGATAGTCATAGTATTATTGTGAGATGGAGAGGATAGAAATCCCTATTTTTAAAATGAAAAACGCTGAGGCTTAGAGAGGGGAGCCCAGGACTCCTGATTCAAGGGTCAGCTATCTCCCCTTTCCAGCTCCTCCCCGGCCACACGTTGCTCCTAGTGGCTGGATTTTGAGGGTGTGTGATTTCAGGTATCTGCACTAATATCATGCTTGAACACTGTTGCAGTTATAAACATCTCTGATAGGTTGGTGTGGTAGGGATGTTTGTCTCTCTGCCAAGCAGGTGACAATTTAATGATAGTATCGTCAACCAGTGTCTTTGATGATTATACACATTTATCAGACAGTATAATCATCTCTACTATGCCAGTTGCTCACACACCAGAAATGAAACTCCAGGAACAGTCTATTACTCTGACAAGGATAATAGGTCATTATTACCAAATCAGCAACACGGTGCTTTAAAAATAAATGACCCTGCTTCCCATCATTATTTATTTTTCATAAGTGCCTCAGGTTTATCTTAGCATCTAACAGCAGGAGACCATTATCCCATAATATTCTCTTTCTCCTTCTCCTTCTAGTATGTCTTAAATGGTCTTAAGTGGTAAACGAAATGTTTCTGTTGATCCCAAAGTAGAAGCCTGGTGGTTTTATGGGGGCAATAAAAGAAAACGGGCGGATTCATACTATCTTCCTTTGTCATCCAATTCTGTTGAAAAAGAATGGCCAGGAGAACAACGGGTGTGGGGAGAGGGGGAAGAGAGATGCTGCGTACTACTCACATAAACGAAGGTGTGTTCAATGTTGTCTTAATGCTGTTTGATTGGGCCTTCAGAGCATACAAACAATCCCCAATGTTGCCCTTTCTCTATGTAGAGTGTTTTTTGTTTTTTGGGGTTTTTTTTTTTTTTAAATAGGCTCCATGCTGGGCACTCCAATGCGGGACGTGAACTCACGACCCTAAGATCAAGACCTGAGCTGAGATCAAGAGTCGGATGCTTAACAGACAGAACCACCAAGGTGCCCCTATGTAGAGTGTTTTAAAAGGGAAACTGGTAACTCATAAAAGGAGAAATTCCTCTCTGCTTGCCCAGAAGTTCCCCAGTTCCTCCTCCCCTCAGACAGGATAGCCTGAGGGGGCCTAAGGGATTCTTCCCGGGGCAAGCCGAGTGAGGGAGCAAGCGTGGCACTTGTTCTTACTGCCTGGCAAGAGCTTCTGCTTACAGGGCAGCCCTCCTTGCACTGAAGTCTGGATTAAATTGCAACCCCTGCTGGAGTTTGGACATTGCCTCCAGCTTCAATGGAAGAAGGCCCCGTGAAGGACAGAGATACTTGTTTTCTAAGGAGGGAAGGGGGAGGACTGGCTGGGTGAGGATCCCGGGTTTCTTTGGCAACTGAGAACCATCCTGTTAGGGGTGGCCGCTAGCTTTCAAAACAAAAAGAAGCTTGTAACTGTAAAGGGCTTCGTTGGGTTTCCTGCTCCCCCACCCTTTTAGAGGCAAAACCTATTTATGAGGCTTTATTAAGTGCAAATAAGTCCCTAGGCTTCAACGGAGAAGCAGCAGCTGCTGAAGATGTGGTCATTTGCATATAAATGACATGATTTCAGCTCAGAGAAGAATATTGAAAAATATACGTGTCGACAATGGAATCCTGATAGATTCACACATATTAAGGTCAGATATTGTAATTTTTAAGGCTGCTCCATGCTGATGCCTGCATCATATCACACATTCAATTCTGTTTGGGTTATATGAGTTTTATCTTCTATGAAATGGAGGATTTTTATTGTGAATTAATTAAACTACTTTTTTTATTCCTAAACATGAGAACATCTAGGTCAATAAGCTAAATGCTCTACAAATGCAAAGGCTCCGTGACAGCCAGAGTTACCAACTGCAAACTTGGGTGTTCTGCAGGGCTAACAAAGAGGGATGTGTGCCTAGGAGTCTCCCAGGGAAGCAACTATGTGGCACTTTCTCGAATGTTCATCATCCGCTGCAGGGTCAATCTCTCTCTGAAGGGCCAAAGGAGGCCCCAGGTTTTATATTCAAAGACGTTTTCCCACAGCCTGGCTGAAAGATGAGTGGAGAGATTACTGAAGCCCAGAAAGTCCCAGAAATTTCCCAAGGGCCCACCATTGTTTCCTGGCCCCATGGCCCGTGGCTTGGAGTTCACGGCTGGCAAGAGACACATCCTGGAATCATCTGCACTGCTCCCGGGCAAGTGTCCTCCGTGCTGTCTGGAGGAAGTAGATGAGTTTCCCTCCAATATGCCCCCAATTTTGGCCCTGCATCAATCAGGGTGCTCATTGGCTCCCTTCCCTGCACAGAGCTTGTTTAGAAACGGCCTGCTGTATATAGGCTGCAGGGAAGGCCATAGAAACACAAACACTACCTTCACCTTGCCAACCAGCCCACAGCTTCCTCAAGGAGAACATTTTCCTGCAAACGATAATCACTAAAGTGATTACTTTGGATCTTCTCATAAAAAATATTATCTTTAAGTAACAGACTTGATTCCTACTGATTGAGTATATTTGATCACTGAGTTAAGTCACTTAAGTCATTTAAATAAGTCAGGTCGCTAGTTCTCTTTATTTTAATTTTTTGACTTTAATTTTTTTTAAGATTTTATTTATTTTTTTGGCAGAGAGAGAGACAGTGAGAGAGGGAATACAAGCAGGAGGAGTGGGAGAGGGAGAAGCAGGCTTCCCGCCAAGCAGGACCCTGGGATCATGACCTGGGCCAAAGGCAGATGCTTAATGACTAAGCCATTCAGGTGCCCCTCTTTTTTAAAAAAAAATTTTTTTTTATTTATTGATTTGAGAGAGAGAGTATGAGCAGCAGGGGAAGGGGCAGAGGGAGAAGCTGATTCCCAAATGAGCAGGGATCCTGATGCAGGACTCAGTCCCAGGACCCTAAGATCATGGCATGAGCCGAAGGCAGATGCTTAATGGCTGAGCCACCCCGGTTCAGGTCCCTAATTCTCAATGTAGTTTTAAACCTGACACATGAACATTTACTAGCTGAACAAAATCCTTGGTATATACATACTTTCTAACAGAGATGACTTAAGATGACTAATAAATAATTAAATAGCTAGTAAGAAAAAAGGGAAATTTAGAAAGTCACCATAAATATTTGTGTTTCATAGAGAACTTTAGAGCCTTCAGAGAACTCTATTATGCTAACTTGAAAAAGAATCCCAATGTCAACTTGCTGTATATTCAATATATTCTCTGTTTTTTTTTTTTTTTTTTCAGTATATTCTCTTAAGGTGATTTGTGGAGATATATATGATGCTTTAACTTTAAGAAAGATATTAAAACTCTAAATTCTAAATGCTTAGTCCTGGTAATTGATAGAAGATAATTATATTATCCAAAGGTTAACATCAGGTTCTCAGAGAAGTGTGATTAACCCACCCTCGGGGTGGATCCAGGTATTGCAAGGCCTGAAGCTTACACAATTACAAATTATACAATTACACAAAGAGAGCCCCCTTTATTTATTTTTTTAAAGGTTTTATTTATTTATTTATTTATTTATTTATTTATTTATTTGAGAGAGAGAGAGAGAGAGAAGGAGCATGGGGAGGGGCAGAAGAGAACTCCCCACTGAGCAGGGAGCTCAATACGGGGCTCTGTCCCGGATATGGGATCATAACCTGAGCTGAAGGCAGATGCTTAACCGACTGAGCCACCCAGGTGCCCCTGGAGGGCCCTCTTTAAAAGAATACAAAATTACTGATATTTATTTAGGTTGGGGGAAAAAATCACAACAAATTACAAACCTCACAAAAGCCACAAAACTAACATATTTGGATCGATTGGCTGGCTACACACTTCAAAATTTTCTCCTACAATTGCCCTCTTTAGTTCTATCCTCTCATATGGGTGATAAAAATGTAGTTTTATTACTGACAGTTTTTAAAAGTTTATTTCAATTCTGCAACTTGCTACAGGTAATGTCATGTAAGGTTTTGGGATTGTTGTCAAATTGGGAAAAACCTCAGTCTGTTTCTTTCACACATGAACCGTAAAATTTCAAGTCTTCTTGCAGAGTGACTAATCCTAAACACTTTCATGTTTTCCCAGTTACAGGCCACACTGGTTTCTACAGCAATATGCTCTCAAGCCCTTCACTTTGGTGTCCCTAGAAATAGTGTTTATGGAAGCTGTCCTTATATCAGGACAATTAATACTATCTCTACAATATACAGAATTGACTGTAAAACATATAATTAAATGCATTCCTGACTCAATGTTGGCATGACTGAAGGGAAAACGAGTCTTCTTAGAATGAGCCCTGCAGAAAGATGCCTGATCCTCTCTGCCCTTGGACAATCTAGAGGTTCTCTTGCTCATTGCTGACTTTCAAGGCCCAGCATTGGTGATAAAAGAAGAGCACTAAAAGCAAGCAGAGGACAGTTGAACAGTTTCCTTCCAGCAACACAAGCCCCTTCAAGTTAAAAAAGAAAAGCTGTTCTCTAAATCCATGAAAACAGTGCCCTCCAGACTCCCTCCTACCAGCATTCTCTGTTCAGTCTGGCCAGACTAGAATTAAAACCAGAAAATGCCGCGAGAAATAGAAAGATAAGAGCTCCAAGTGGACGTCAACCTCCCTGGGGTGCGATGGACTGAACACCACCAATTCTCTAGTGGATCCACCGTCCCCATCTTCTGGAGGAGCTCTCCTAAAAGGAGCACATCCTGGAGATGCCAGAGATGGAATGGACACCCTGTTCTGTCCTAGGAAGAAGATGAAGCTGGCAGTTTAGACTGCTGAAAACCAGTTTGAGATAAGCTTGTAGTTCCAAAGACATTAATCTGTGCCTTGAGATAGCACGTAAGCCTATTGGAAAGCTTCTTCAATTCAAGCAGTTAATGATATATCAAGTCTTGTAGCTTAAGGGATACAATTTTCAAAATTATTGTACTGAGGGAATCATAAATTCCACCAAGAGGAAGGTTGTAGTCCAGATATTTTATTTTAGATTTCCATCTAGGGTGCATTATGACACGCCACATGAAAGTCAAATCGTCCATGTAAAATGGTTTCCAGGTGATAAGTTTACCCCAAGGGGTCCAGTAAAGTAATACATTCAGAGTTATATCTGACTTTCACAATCTATAAAGACTAGTTATCAATTTTTTGAAAGATTTGATAAGCAGGAACAAAAAAATAGCTTATGGATGCTGACATTTGTCTCATTAATGGGAACAGCATAAGAAGTACAAGCTCCTTCTGGATTTGGCTGTAAATACACCACTGACATACATTTTGGAAGGTTGCTATTTTGTGCTGGTGGGAATGTATTTGTCTAACCTTGCACTGACTATAATAGACATAAGGAAGCAGTGACATTACTGTCAGCTGCATTCAGCTTTTTAAAACAGGGGCACCCACTCTGCCAATATCTGTCAGATTCCAGGCCGCTGCATATTAAAAATTATGTTCCATCAACACTGTCTGGCCTAGTGGAAGTTTTATTAGGAAATAATTCTCCTGTTGTGTTTGGGGAAGGAAAGGAAAAAAAAAACACTCCACTTCACCCAATAGGATTCAAAGGAATAATTAATGTTCCTTCCATCCTCAGCCTAGGAATGCTTTGACTTCCCCGGTGTTTCATGTGAGTGCCACTACCCCTCCTTGCAAGGGCAGAGCTCATACACTTTCGGGGAACAGGCAGGGGGCCCAAGTACTAATTAATTGCCAGTTTGAGCATTGCCTATCCATAGCATCATTCTATGTACTGTGAGGCATTATTTTCATAAGTTATTCCCGTTACCAGGGAAAAAGAAATACCTTCTTTTTTATAAGAAGACAAGATTGGGAAGTTTGCCGAAGATGGTTATTGAAACAATAATAGTAATAACAAAGTGCTGAGCTTGTTTGGCTTTGGCCTAGCCTTCTAGTTTCAAGAGCATTCCTGGGAGGGTGCTGACTGCCCAAACTGCAGGAGAAATGTTCTGGACTGCCTGCCTCATCGTTCGAGTTCATAAGGTGAGACACAAGGAATGGCTACACTCTTTGCCTGTCCAGAGTTCAAAACTAAAGCTATTCTTCAAAAAATTCAACATGCATTTGAACAGAAGCATATTGCAGTAATATTTCATTTATCTAGCTAATGCCGTCAGTAAATAGGGTGCTTTCTGTGAAGGTAAGTCTTCCAAAATAATTAAGTGATATTTTTATTTTAACCCATTCAGGGCAACATACTGCATTTCAGCCTTTCTAAAATAACCGCTTCCTTCACTACCTTTTGGACTTGAGTGAATGGTTTATACCAACCTTTCCTTTGTGTAAATGAATTATTGCCACTAGGTACCACCCAGTAGGGGCTGCGGGGGCTGCTAAGCCTCACATGGCCGTCTGGCTGTGGCTTTCGGGCTCCTGCCTGGCCTTATGTTTCCTGCTCCCGCTCACCTTGAGCTTACCTGTAAATCCCCTCATCACTTCTTAGCAGAGAAGGCAGGGTTTTGCAGATGAGGGCAGGGGTTTTGGAGGCCAGCATTCTGGAGTGAATTCCAGCTCCCCCACTTATTACCTGTGTGAACTAACAAAGAATTTCCTGCTTCATAAAATGGAAAAGAAATACCCACTATAGAGTTGTTCTAAAATGAAGGGCTGTTAGCACAGAATCCAGCACAGACTTCTGGGGACTGAGGCACTGCTGTCAGGCTTCCACAGAGTACATGGAAAAGTGAGTCAGTGCTGAGAGGACCCCAGGGCTTTGCGACAGCTTGGTAGACATTTCAGGGGCCTTCTTTACTTACTTGTGTGTCGGCTGCTGGCTGGGGACTGCTGATCTGTCCAACACCTCACCCCGGAAGACATGGGATATTCAGCCCATGACTGTGCCTAGTAATTTAAAGATTTTTATTTATTTATCAGAGAGAAAGGGCACAAGCAGGGGAATGGCAGGTAGAGGAAGAAGCAGGCTCCCCGATAAGCAAGGAACCCAATACGTGGCTCGATCCTAGGCCCCCAGGATCATGACCTGAGCTGAAGGCAGATGCTTAACCAAATGAGCCACCCAGGCGTCCCTGTGCCTACTGATTTAAAGCAGCACTATCCAGCCTTCTCTCTGTGCCTTTTCTATTCATTTATCTGCATAAATAAAAAATTAAGTTTCTTTTTAATTGTTTTCCCATTACACAGAAATACTTGAGCAGATCTCACCAGATTTGGAGGCCTCACATTGCATATAAACTATACAGAATGCCCAACATTAACTTCAGGAAGATCTGGGGGGAGGGGGTTATCAGGTCAAAGGGTTTCAGGCTGCAGCGTCCATCAGCATTACTAGTGTAGGGCCTGTTAAAACACATTCCTGAGCCCCCCTCCCCGAGGTTCTGATTCAGTGGATCTGAGATGGGACTTGGAAATTTACATGTGATCAGTTCCCAGGTAAAGCTAATGCTGATGTTGCTGGTCTGGGGACCACACTCTGAGAACCACTGCCATAAAATAGAATAGGTGTTGTAGATTTGCAATCAGCCAGCTGCATCAGCACCCCCATGCCCTCCTGGGTTGATGGTTCTCCAGAGGTGGCCTGGGAGGCCGGCTAGTTCTACTGCTCTCAGGGGTAAGTGATGATTTGCAACTTGATTCCTAAAAATAGTTTGACTGAAGCGAGGTGTAAGACAGATTTTCTTGTTGGCTTAACTTCTTCCTACACCCCATTGCCTACTAAACACACATGCTGGAGCCCCCGCCCCCTGCCCCCCATGCCTGTCTTTCTCTTATTTCCTCCACTAAATCCACAGTGGCTGATTAACATGGGGTCTGAGTGGGGCTTGTGGTCTGAATTATTAGCAACTAGGGACGGTGAAATCCATTTAGATTATTCTTAATTTCCCACCCCACACATGGGTGAGGAGTCAGTTTTATAACTATTTGCAAGCCGGAAATTATGTTCATAAAACATTTCATTGAGATGACTCCAAACCATGTTCCTAAAATTCAAATCACACATACTTAATTGAAATGGAAAACAGCTGAGACCTAGTCTCAATGTCCCTGACTTTGTAGGTGAAGGTATTCCAAGGAATTCTCTGCCAGACCCAGAGAGGAGAGCTATCACAATGGGCCAGGCTCATCTTGCCTGCATCCTTGTGGCCTGAGGAGAAAAGCAGGCCAGTGAGAGACCCTGGGGTGATGAGGAGCCAAGGAACTTTTAGGAACAAGGATAACTAATTTTCAAATTAATTGTTTGATGTATTGTTGCATAATCCCTATCTTAGGATGAGTCTACTGTATACGCTACTCTGTATTTTCAGGGTTTATGATGTGATCTCCACAGGATGAGGGAGGAGAGAAGCCCAAGTCGGATTCTGACATGTCAGACAGAGTGGTGAGAGAGGTAACTCAGAGAATGCAGTCCCCAGGGATTTACTCAGATCCTTTGGGGAGGTCCCTAGACTTCCCATAACATTTGCCCCATAAGACTTGAGGTGTTTTCATTTAAATAGTAAAAAAAAAAAAAAGGTGATCTAGCAAGGGGGCATCTTCTGGGTAACCTGTGTTATGGGGAATTCTGAAATCAACAACTCTGACTGGTTTTGCCTCCATCCTTTCTCAGATTTCTCCAGTTTGAAGAAATTGTGTTCATTAATTCAGTAATATTTCTGAGTGGCTGCAGGGGGCCTGGGTGTGTGCCATCGTGATGGCCTCGAGCAGCTTATTTGGACTGTTCTGCTCCCCTGTCTTCTCTTCCTCTGAAGCCCAGCTCCATGACGTGTCCATTCCAGTTCGGCCTCACTCTTCTGTGCTCTCCCGAGGACCTACTCACAGAGCCTGTGGTGTTCACTGAAGAAACAACTGGGCACCAGGCCCTGTTGGGGGCACGCAGGAGTGAACAAAGGTGGGAAAAAAACAGACAACAAGCAGGATAAAGTAAAACAGAGCTACAGTATGCGGAGGGTTAGTATGTTGGGAAATGAGACAGAGAAAAAGATAAAGCAGGGAAGCCGGACAGGAGTCTGGGTAGGGCTGAGATGGGCTAGCCAGGGCAGGGCCTCTTTGAGAAGATTTGAATAGAGGAAGGAAAGGCAAAGGCCCGAAGTCTGAGTTGGAAGGGCGGGGAGGTGGAGGGGAGGCAAGCGTGTAGATGGCACGGAGGAGGTCAGAGGGGGTGTGCTGGAAAGCAGATCAGGCAGGTTGGCAGGACTCTGTCAGGAACTTGGCTTTACTTTGCCTGTGGGGGAAGTCCCTGGAGGGTTTTGAGCCCCTGGGTGATGGGGCACAGTCTGGTTCTAGCAGGGTCGGCCAGGCAGCTGTGTGGGGAGTGACCTGCAGAAGAGCAAGGGAGAAGCAGGTGGGTACTGGCGAGGCCTATGAGGGCCTGGACTGTACCTAATGGTGGAGATGGTGGGAAGCAGTCAAATCCAGGATGCGTTTTTAAGGTAGAGGCAACAGCGTTTGTTTACAGATTCTGAGACATGAGAGAAAAAAAGATCCTAATGAACCTACCTGATAGACCTCTTTCCAAAAAGATCCCTGTCAAAGGATCTTTTCCTGCAGAACCAGTTGACTGTGGGCTCCCCAGGCCTCTGTCCTGCACTGGGTCTCCTCTCCTTGGACGGCTTTAGAAACCAACGCTTGGAAGGTTCGTTCTACACCGCTGTCTAGCTTCTGCTGGGCCCTCAAGGTACAAATGTACTGGGGACTCAAGAGACTGCCTCCTGTGTGCCCCAAATCAAACTCATCTTTCATAAACCGCTACATTGCCCTGACATCTTTATTTCTCTTTCATTTCCCTCATATCTACCCCTTTGACCAGCCATAAATGAAGCTGGACTTCTTAATTTTTAAAAAAGAGTTAAAGTCAACTGTTTTTCTTTCTTTTTTTTTTTTTTTTTTAAAGATTTTATTTATTTGACAGAGAGAAACACAGCGAGAGAGGGAACACAAGCAGAGGGAATGGTAGCGGGAGAAGCAGGCCTCCTGCCGAGCAAGGAGCCCAATGCGGGGCTCGATCCCAGGACCCTGGGATCATGACCTGAGCCGAAGGCAGACGCTTAACGACTGAGCCACCCAGGCGCCCCAACTGTTTTTCTTTCTTGTGGGCTTTAAAAAAAATTCCTCTTTTCTCAATAGATTGGTATTGAGTGGTAAAGGTTTTAGGTAAAAAGGTAAAAAAGCCTTCTGTGGTAAAAGGATTCCCTTGTCCTCTTCTGGCCCCTGGAAGCATTTATTTTCTAACAGAATTTTTCTGGGGAACTTCTTCTCATTGGGGATAGTGGTCTCTACACAGCCTTTCTACCCACTTGTCCACACTCATTAGGATCCTCCTCCTGACCTAACTTAGCCCTTGCTCTCCAGGACCCCCTCCACCTTTGAGCAATATCAATGCAAAAAAGCCACCAGGCAGAAGAGCAAAATGGGAAGACAGTATTTGATTTATGATACACCCAAGAGTGAGCAGAAGTAGAAAAGTCTCATTGCACAGGACCCTGTTAGATCAAAAATACAAGAATAATTAGGACAGAGCAAAGAAACCCCTATGTGTATGTATGTA
Organism: Procyon lotor; assembly: GCA_028646535.1. NCBI lineage: Eukaryota > Metazoa > Chordata > Mammalia > Carnivora > Procyonidae > Procyon > Procyon lotor. The sequence goes on along the minus strand of CM053606.1, from coordinate 66,410,858 downwards.
CACATGTATTTTTAATTGGAGTGTGGTTGACATACAATATTATATTAGTTTTAGGTATATAACACAATGAATTGACATTTACATTCATTAGGAAATGCTGATCATGGTAAATATAGTTGTCATCTGTCACCAAACACGTTATTCCAATATTATTGACTGTATTCTCTCTGCCATGCTTTTCATATCCATGACTTATTTATTTTATAACTGAAAGTTTATACTTCTTAATCGCCTTACCCATGTCCCCTGTGGCAACTTCTCTGTATTTATGAGTCTGTTTCTGTTTTGTTTTTTCTTCTTTTTTTTTTAGGTTCCACATATGTGTGAAATCATATGGTATTTGTCTTTCTCTGACTTATTTCACTTAGCATAATATCTTCTAGATCTATCCATGTTGTTGCAAATTGCAAGATTTCATTCTTTTTGATGGGTGAGTAATATTCCTCTGTGTGTGTGTATGTGTGTATGTGTGTACCACATTTTCTTTATCCATTTATCTATTGATGGACACTTGGGATGCTTCTGTATCTTGGCTATTGTATATGATACTACAGTTAACATGGGGGTACATGCATCTTTTCTGATTCATGTTTTTGCTTTCTTTCAGTAAATACCTAGTAGTGGAATTAGTAGATCACATGGTAGTTCTATTTTTAATTTTTTGAGGATTTCTAAACTGTTTCCATAGTTGGTGCATCATTTACATTCCCACCAACAGTGCATGAGGGTTTCCTTTTCTCCATATCCTTGCCAACATTTGTTATTTCTTGCCTTTTTTATAATAACCATTTTCATAGGTGTGAGGTAACAACTTATTGTGGTTTTGATTTCCATTTCTCTGATGATTAGTGATGTTGAGCATCTTTTCATGTGACTGAGCGCCATCTGTATGTCTTCTTCAGAAAAATGTCGTATTCAAATCCTCTGCCCATTTTAACATCATATTTTTTGGAGTTTTTTGGTGTCGAGTTGTGTGAATTTTTATATATTTTATATAGATTAACCCCTTATTAGATATATTAGTACTTGCAAATATTTTCCTCCATTCATTAAGTTGTCTTTTTGTTCGTTGATTATTTCCTTTACTGGACAAAAGCTTTTTAGTTTGTTGTAGTCCCAATCATTTATTTTTGCTTTTATTGCACTTGCCTGAGGAGACAGAGCCAAAAAAATATTGCTGAGACTGACATCAAAGAGACTACTATCTATGTTGGGTTTTTTTAAGGAGTTTTATGGTTTCAGATCTTATATTCAGTTCTTTGATCCATTTTGAGTTTATTTTTGTAAGAAACTGGTCTAAGTTTCATTCTTTTACACATAGCTGTCCAGTTTTTCCAGCAGCCTATTATTGTCTCCCCACCCACACACTGTATATGCTTGCCTCCTTTGTTGTAGAATAATTGACCATATAAACATGGGTTTCTTTCTGGGCTTTCTATTCCATTTCATTGATTTGTGTGTCTATTTTTTGTGTCAGTACCACACTATTTTGATGACTACAGCTTTGTAGTATATCTTGAAAACTGGGATTATGATACCCCTGGCCTTCTTCTTCCTCAGGATTGCTTTGGCTATTTGAGGTCTTTTGTGGTTCCATACAAGTTTTAGGACTATTTATTTTGGTTCAGTGATAATGCTATAGGTATTTTGATAGGGATTGCATTGAGTCTGTAGATTGCTTGGATGGTATGGACATTTTAACAATATTAATTCTTATAATTCTCGAGCATAATATATCTTCCCATTTATTTGTGCCATCTTCAATTTCTCTCATTGGTGTCAGAGTTTTCAGAACATAACTCTTCCACTTCCTAGGTTAAATTTTTTCCTAGATACCTTTTTTTTTTTTTTTTTTTTTGACGTGACTGGATTGCATGTAATGGGATTGTTTTCTTAATTTCTCTTTCTGCTAGTTCATTATTAGTACAGAATCATAACCAGTTTCTGTATATTTTGTGTCCTGCAACTTTTCTGAATTTGCTTATTAGTTCGAATAATTTTTTGGTGGAGTCTTTTGGGAGTCTTTAGGGTTTTCTCAAGTCATTTGCAAATAGTGACAGTTTCACTCATTCCTAACAATTTAAATGCCTTTTATTTCTTTTTCTTCTCCAGTTGCTACACCTAGGAGAAAAAAAAACTCTTTTGTGGCTGGGTATTCTTTCTAAAGATGCAGTCTATTTAGTTATTGTTTGTAGCTCTGCCAACTGTACTCTTACAAGACATTCCAGGGCAGAATGAAACTAATCACCATTATATGTTCATTAGCAGCTACCACATACTTGGATCAGAGCAAGTGATTGCTAGGTTCTGGTTTTCAAATTTTCTTCCAGCACAAGTGCACAGAATATGGTCATCCTGACTAGCAGACAGCTCGCCTGTATCCTGCTTCTGCTGGGCTCTTCAAAACATATTTTTTATTTATTTTTATTTTTTTTTATTTTTTTTAATTTTATTATTTGTCAGAGAGAGCACAAGCAGACAGAGGTGGCAGGCAGAGGCAGAGGGAGAAGCAGGCTCCCTGCTGAGCAAGGAGCCTGATGTGGGACTCGATCCCAGGACCCTGGGATCATGACCTGAGCTAAAGGCAGCTGCTTAACCAACTGGGCCACCCAGGCGTCCCCAAAACATATTTTTTAATGATCAGGGAAGAATGTCTCCCATGATGTGATGCATTGTGCCTGAACTTCTTCAGTGTGTTTTCTCACATTGGACATGTGTCCTTCCTAATTATGATGACAATCTGAAGTTTGAAGTACTCTGGAAAGTCATCTGTCTGCCTCTGCATCTGTGTGTGCATGTGCTGTGTGTGTCTGTGTCTGTGTGTCTGTGCACTCTGTGTATATATGTATGTGTGTTCTCCCAGAAAAAAATAAAACATCATTTTGCTGTTTAAACTATCCTGTCATGATGTTCCTTTAAGAAAATAACCTGGGGCAGTAGGCATGGGAGTAGGTTATATTTAAGGATTTTAAAATAAATGAAATAATAAATGGATATACAGCTAACAGAATAGGGGCACCTGAGTGGCTCAGCCCATTAATTTTCCAACTCTTGGTTTCATCTCAGATCATGATCTCAGAGTAGTGAGATCGAGCCTTGTGTCAGGTTCCATGCTGTGTGGAGTCTGCTTAGGACTCTCTCTGCCTCTCCCTTAGTCCCTCCCCACTATGCACTCTCTATCTCTAAAATAAATAGATAAATCTTAAAAAAAATAAAGCTAACAGAGAGATAAAACCAAATTTTAAATTCTTTTAATTAATACATATTAATTTAATTAAAATTAATTAAATTTCATTTAATTAATAGATACATATTTAATTAATACATACTAGCTATTACAGGCATTTTATGTATAAGAACTTGCCTAATCTCTATAACAGCCCTGATTAGATAGGCATTATTTATTTACTTATTTTTATTTTTCAATTTTTAAAAAAATTTTAAGTAGGCTCCATGTTCAACATGGGTCTTGAACTCAAGACCCTAAGATTAAGAGTGCATGTTCTACCAACTGAGCCAGCCAGGTGCCTCCTAGACAGGCATTACTAACCCTACTTTATATGTGAGGCAGAATAACTCGCCAAAGAATATGCAGCTAACAAGAGACAAAGAGGTTTGAACCCAATTTTGTCTTACTTTAAAGTTCATGTTTATTCCCCTACATCATGTTGACTTTCAAAGAGATCATATGGTCTATCTCTAAGGTGAAAATGTCCTTTGCTTTGCAAATAACCGACAAGAGTTTGTGAAATACTGCTAGGGGAAGGGGATGTGAGCACTTCACACATTCAAATCAGATAGAAGTTAATTCTCTGGAGTTAGAGTTGAGGAACGGTCCATAGGTGGCACATCTCTCACTATGTCACACCTGTTTCTCAGGAGGCAGAAGATGAAACTGTTGGTGTTGTTTGTTTGAAGGGGGCAAAGAAGAGTTAGGCATATCTATACATATCTATACAGGCATATCTATACAAAGAAGAGCTAGGCATATCTATACATATCTATACAGGCATATCTATACAAAGAAGAGCTAGGCATATCTATACAGAGCAGGTGCGGGGTGTGGAGAAGCTCTGTGTCTCAGGCTTGGCTCAGAGGGCAGCCCTGGTTGAACTGTATTCTGGCTGGAACAGACACACATGCTCCCCTTCACACTTTACCTGCCCGCCCCGCACTGATGCAAATCAGGAGCAGGCAACAAAGACTTCCAAGGGTCTCGCTTTGGGCAGCCTTGCCCAGTGTCTGGGATTAGAATTATAAGTCACAGCAAGTTGTTCCTGTCTTTTCTCTGACAGTTTAAAAGAGCTGCTGCCATACCTGGCCAAAGTAACTTTGGTTTTCCCAAAGGGAATCTTTCTTAGAATATTTTGCTTTTTTGCACAATCTACTAAATTTGAAAGAGCCTTAAAATGAAACTCTCTATATATGGAGATATAAGTGTGTGTGTGTGTGTGTGTGTGTGTGTATAATGTATGTAATATATTATTAGTAATTATTGCTAATAATTCAAAATTATTAACTACTTTATATAATATATAGAGTTATATATTATATATAGGTATAATATATAATACAATATACATTATATATACTATATATCTATAGAACTATTCATAGATACAGAGAGAGGAATATATAGAAATAGGTATAGATGTATAGATATAACAATATCTGTATATCCTTACTCGTTTATTGTTTCCACTATTATAATGTGGAAATATTTCTCACTTATGAAGCCGTATCTATAGAACTGTATCTACATATCTATAACTATGTATTCCTCTCTCAGGAGACACCAACCTCCTCTCCTGCTGGGTCTTGCTGACACTTTGCCTTCCTGCGTTAGCTACGTAAGGAACCACCTAGACCATTGTTCTTGGCCCTGGACAAGACCATGGGGAACTAGGGCTGTTTGGATATTTCAGGTACCCTGCGAAGGCCCCTGGTACTAAACAACTTTGGGCAGTAGCCCAAGCCTTATCGTTATCCACCCAATAAGCCAAAAGCAAGGAGGTAACTCAGAAACAGGGAAAACACGCCAAGATCCTGGAATTTGTCCTGCTCTTGGGCATCTTTCCCTGAAAGAGCCACTAGAGCAATTAAAAATCAAACAAAAGAGAGACCATGCACAAACACACACCACTACCTCAAGGTTCTGGAAAAGAGACCCCAAGAGAAAAATAAAATTTAGGAGGTTTGTTGAACCCACTGTAGAGCTGATCCAGAATTTAAATTGATTCCATAATTTATTGCATTTTAATTAGCAATCACAAGAGACCAAGTATTGTTTACTCTCTTGTTAGGAGCTCTAGCTGGAAACAAATACCAGAGAGTCTTAATAAGGATGAGTTATATTTACTGTTTTCCATTTTACAGTCTTGTTATAATCATCACAAGAAGAGATTCATTTAGTGTTCATCTGTTCTTGGTATGACATTTGTTGACCACTGGGGTGACATAAAATCAGAACATACCCCATAAGCCGAGAAAGAGCCTCCCTACCCCCACCCCACCCCATGCTTACTCCTTCATTGTTTTCAATAATATAATTTAATGTGGAAATACTTCTGGCTTGGGTTAGATGACATGAGTTCCCATGTGCCCTCGTCACCCAAAATGCATCTAAATGACTGCCGTTGGTTATTTATTTAGAGCAGAATAAGGCTCCAAACTGCAGACAGCTGCATTTATAGTGCTATTCCAACACAGAAAGATGAGCCACATCAGACAAAAACTGTCTGTCTGCTCAGCATACACCCATTGGCTTATCAGGTTACCCATCTGATAGGTTCTCAGACTTTTGTTTGCTTATTTCATTCTATTCATTTTTGTTACCTCATAGAACACTTGTTCTTTTTAATGACATTTCCTCAGGGCCAGAGTTTTTGGGGTTTCCAAACAGCTCTTGCTATTCTTACTCAGGCAGGAAGAACACTGAACCTCTCTACTTATGGGATGGGACTGTCTGACAATCCATTTCTTTGGGAGCACTCTGGGTCCCCTTTCCTCCCTAGCAATGTTCTAAAGTACTTTTTAAATACCACTGTGGATTATCGCAGTGATTCCCATCAGTCATCCCAGCTCTGCTTCTTGGATTGGGCGCCCAGCATGTAATCGAGCTCATTATCTCAACTCTAAAGGATATTACATTAAGTGAAGGAAGAGGACATGATTCCAAGAGGCCATCCTCAAAAAGGATGTTTTGTATAATCTGAATACACATACCCTTTTGAGGCTTTTCATTCAAAATGGACTTTTTTCTTCAAAAGTAGGTAAAGTAGATGCCATTGTTTATTTCTTCTTCTTCTTCTTTTTAATCCAGCCACAGAGACACTAATCTGATGCTTGGGCTTTAATTAAAACTTGCTCCCTGTTAAAAAGCTCCTATTGTTCTTTCCATTTAAACAGGATTCTTCTTAGATCTTTAACAAGACCACAGAGGAGTAATAAATCTAAGTAATTGTCCTTATTAAGAAAAGATTATTCTCACAAGACTATAACAGTCACCAAAGTAACTAAAGCCATTTCCAGGTAGCACTTAGAGTGTCTTCCTCCTACCCAAATACAGAAATGCCTCGTTAGTCACTTTCTTTGCAGCTCAAATTAAATTAGATGGCATTCTGTTTATTTTTCATATCTTTTGCTAACAGAAGGAGATTTTCCCTTTGATGATATTAATCAGGGAAAATGAAGTCCAATTGTGCTGAGTTCATGGGACGGTGATGACCTCTTCTTCCTTCCTTCTCTCCTTCCTTCCTTCCTTCCTTTTCTAATTCCACAACTGATGCCTGAGTTCTTGCTACACCAGACACTCTGTCAGGCATTTGTGGCTCGAAGAAGAAAGACGTAGTCTGCTGGATGGTGTACTATCTATTCATCTAATGTTTACTAAACATCTTCCATGTGCAAGACACTGTAGTAAGGGCTGAGTTTTCAGAGGGAAAAAAGCCAGACACAGTCCCCGCCTTCTTGGAACTTGAGATGTGGCAGAAATGTAGACATCTTCCCAATAATTCCATAATTGATTAATTGTAACTATGGTAAAAGTTAAGAAAGAAAGGACAGGGTGCCATGTGAGCACATTCCAGAGACTTAGAAGCAGTCCTATCAGAATTATCCACTTAGTTTTTCTATGACAAATGATCAGAGCTTTGCTTTCCTATCATACAAAACTCCCAGGGAAGCTTTCTCATTCCCTAAGTTCTACGTAGGCAGTGGCTCCTGATGTTTTCAGTTTTTATTTAAAATCCATGTTCTGGGGGCACCTGAGTGGCTCAGTCAGTTAAGCATCTGACTCTTAATTTTTGGCTCAGGTCATGATCTCAGGGTTGTGAGATCGAGACTCATGCTGGGCATGGAGCCTGCTTAAGATTCTCTTTCTCGGGGCGCCTGGGTGGCTCAGTCCTTAGGCGTCTGCCTTCGGCTCAGGTCATGATCCCAAGGTCCTGGGATCGAGCCCCGCATCGGGCTCTTTGCTCTGCAGGGAGCCTGCTTCTCCCGCTACCATTCCCTCTGCTTGTGTTCCCTCTCCAGCTGTGATTCTCTCTGTCAAATAAATAAAATCTTTAAAAAAAAAAAAAAAAAAAGATTCTCTTTCTCCCCCTCCTTATGCCCCTCCCCCATCTCTCTCTCAGAAAGAAAGAAAGAAAGAAAGAAAGAAAGAAAGAAAGAAAGAGAGAAAGAAGAAAATCCATGTTCAAAATTAGCCACCCTCAGTTAGAGAAAGCTAACTTATCATGTCATGAGATGATACAGTTGTCAAAGAAAAAAAATGGCAACAGATTCAATGGCCCATCAAAGCTTTATTTCATAGACATGTGCTCACCTATGCATGCCTATATACAGGGTAGCTTGCCAACAAACAGATGCCCTAAGGAGCGAGGGAAGGGGGCTTTCCACCAAAAAAGACAAAGTGTTGGTTGCCAACCTACTGGCCCCAGTCTTTGTTTTCAGATCTTTAGAACTCGGCTTACAGTTCAGTTCGGTACAGTTACAGTTCAGCTCTTACACTTCATGTTGAGTATACTGTGACTTCTAATTTGCGAATCACGAATAAAAACTGAGGAGTTTGTTGCCTCCAAAATTGCCAGCAGCATCGAAATTGTGGGTATTACTTGCAAAATTCCTTCTCAGCACACAAGAGAGAAGCACCCTAGAGCTGTTCAGGGATGAGGACTGAAAGCTAGCCATCTGACATGGAAAATTGCTCATCATCTGACCAAATCAAGAACTTTCTTTCACCCACCCAACAAGCAAAAAAGTTTTCTCAAGAAACAAAATCAGCAGTCCATTGGCCAAGAAGTCTTTGTGGATTGTGCCCATCACTACCTTTGTGGATTGTCCAGTGGCTGCTCTGGACTTCAGCCTTCCAGACTCAGAACTTTAGCAACTTACCAAGAACAGGGCCATTATTTTGGGGGGTAGAGACTGATTAGTCAAGTAGTGAGACTGAAGAATAAAGGCACTTTGCCGGGGCACTAATCAGCAAAGCAAAGTGATTATTATCAGCACCCAAATGTTCAAAAGCCCCCATGACTAATATGTTCTTTTCCTGAAGGTAAACTCTAAGTCAGAAGTTTGTAAATTCTAAGTCAGAATGATCAGAATTGCTTGGGAGTAGAGGGAGGACCATGGAATCAGAGCAAAAGGGCTAAATGCTTTGAATAGGAAATCAAATGAATATAGACTGATGCTTCCCTCTGGCCAGTGGATCTAGAATTAGGCTTAAACACTGAACTCACTAGGCCTTAACTCTCTGTGTTCATCTTCACATCACACATGCCTTTGTAAAGGGGAACCAGTCAGTTTATTGAGTTAGACCCCTTTAACCTGGATGAATCTTTCCCAAAGAGCAGTTGGCTATGCATCAGAAAGTAATTGAGAGAACAGCCTTACAAGAGCCTTTTTGAGAACTTAAATATAAGGCTGCATCCTCTTTACCGAGGAATAGTGTTTCAGGGGGGAAAAAATGTAGGCAGTGTATGTAGGCAGTGGCTTACATACTAGGCTATCTTATGTTTGAACATATCCAATATGTATAATAAAGTTAAGAATCAGTAATTAAGAATGTTCTAGAACCATGACCTCTCTAGGGTAAGATTCCTTTCCATGGCTTCCTCCTGCCTCTGAAAATATTGGTTTTTGGAAGAATTGAGTATAATATTGGCTGTCTGGAGGAAGTGAGGGAAAAGGGGTCTTAAAATAGTTAAATTAGGTAAAAAGGGGGAAATAGAAAGGCACTGAAGACAAATGTACCTACTTCGTCATTCTGGGATCCATTCCCAATCCCTCTGCACTGGCATTTGAGCCCCTTTGCTTCTGTCATCAGCATATGCCCTTGATTCTCTCCTTTTTCTAGGCTTCTAGGGTTGACTAGCTATTCTTCTAATGGATGTAGTGTTCCTTTGTGTATGTTACACTTCACCTGCATGGCTGTGGGGGCCCTCCTTCACTTCTCTCTGATGTTAATCTTATTGTTTGGCTCTCAAAAAGCAACTTTATTTTCTGGTTCTTGGGAAAGTGGGGTAAGATTGCAGGGAGTACCATCTTGAAGCCCCAAGAATACAAATAAAAGCTCTATCATCATAGCATACTTCACACTACCAATATGAACAGGGTTTAGATTTTGGCAGGGACCAGAATGCACATGTGTGAAAATACACACACTGTAGTCTCTGCCTTAAGATCCTCTAATGGGAAAATCCTTGTGAATTAAGTTATGATTACCTAAGGTAACAAAGGGGGATGTTTGCATTTTCTCTAAGCTTAATGGAATTTATTATTGTAACTTTGTCTAGGATGAGTTTGGACAACAGATGTTCAGTGACAAATGTTTGCAGAGAATGATCAGAAAACCATCAAGGGCTTTAGATATAACCCTATATCTCTGGTCAGGAGGAGAATGATGCTTTAAGGCTTAAGACAGACCTGCAATTCAGGATATGCCACATATTCTGAGCTTATTTATGGGTCCCCGGAATAACAGGGTGGATTTGTCTCTCTTACTAGTTCTCTTTACAGGATTCTTGTTGCATATGTTGTTACATTTCTTGTATTATTAGATCCATTTCTTGACAAGCAAAGAGGCTGTCCCCCAAGTGCTCTCTGTTCTAACATGCAGGGCTGTCCTATGGCTCAGGGTAGGAGGTGGGCAATTTAGAACACCTGTGTCAAAGGGTCTCTGGTTTAATGACTATGGTTACATAAGAAAAAACGTCTGGTGGATGGGATAGAAAAATCCTAGAAAGAATGGAAAATGGCTATTTAGTTTTAAAATGGTCCCCAATGGAAATGGCTCCCTTACTGTGTGTCGCAGAAACTGTTGGTGCTTACTCAGACCCCAGGTGTGTATATGCCACTCCGGGGCCTGGTCCCTATAATGCCCAGCAAGATCTTCCATGGTCCCTCACTTGGCCATCTCTGTGCCTGGAGCAAAGGACTCCAATATGTCAAAGACGCACACAATGTCAGGAGCTGGAACCCCGAACTCGTGACTTCAAGTCACCCAACCAGTGACATTCACATTGGACTTGGTGTGAATGAAGAATAGCTTGCATTGTTTCATTGTTAAGCCATTGAGATTCTACAGTTGTCTGTTACCACACCTCACCTAGTCCCGCCCTAACTGTCAGAAGCATGCAAACCCAGGGAGCAATATGTTACCAGCTCTCCATGGATTTCATCCTTAGGTACGTCCATCCTCTTTGATCTGATATCTGAATGCAGGGCGCTCCAACCACCCAAGATGGAATTTTCCCCCTGGGAATCCAACCAGCTTCCTATTTTGTAATGTATTTGTAAATGATTTTTTTTTCAATTTATTCATCTATTTGTTAGATTCAACTTTTCCGTCATCTGTAAAATGAGGTACAAATTACAGAGATCACAATGAGATTTAAGAACAGAATATGAAATTCTTAATTGTGAAACAGTGCATAGGCAATCAACAATTTCCCATGATTTTTACTACAGTTGTATTTCTATCCTCCCTCCCCACATCATAAAAACATGAAAAAATAAGTACTCTTCAAATGGTACAATGCTCTTTTAGAGTACTCAGATGTTAAACTCTAAATTATTTTCTTATTAAATAAATATTCCAGATGGAAAAGCCCATCAGACCCAGTATTGTGCTCAGACTTACCCGGGGCCTGTTCAAAGTAGCCTCTGCTTTAAGGCTGGGTCTGAGTCCGTGCCCGCATCCTCAAGGAGTGACCAGATCAAAGCTGGATCCCAAGTGTAAGCCGGTGCCTAGTACATATTGAAATCTCCACAAACATTGATTGAACGGTGAGATCCTGAGGTACAATCAAGAAACAATGTCAAGGGTTAGGGGCTGGACAGGACGGAGCCGTCTGAGAATGGAGGGCTGGCTGAGCCTTGGCTGCCAGCCTTGGCAGGAAAACCTGCATGGTGCATTGAGCTGCCTAGAGGTACATTTTTTTCTTTTTCTTTTTTTTTTTTTTAAAGATTTTATTTATTTGACAGAGAGAAACACAGTGAGAGAGGGAACTTAAGCAGAAGGAATGGTAGTGGGAGAAGCAGGCTTCCTGCCGAGCAGAGAGCCCAATGCGGGGCTCTATCCCAGGACCCTGGGATCATGACCTGGGCCGAAGGCAGACGCTTAATGACTGAGCCACCCAGGCGCCCCAAGGTACATTTTTTCTTTAAGCCCAAGTTGAGATTCAGAGCAAAATTAGGAAGTACGTACAGTTCCAATATATCTCCTGCCCCCACACACGCTAGCCTCCCCCATTACCAACATCCCACCAGCATGGTACACTCATTATAATTGATGAAGCTACATTACACGTCATCGTCACTCAAAACCCATAGCTTGTATTACAGTTCAACTTGGTATTGTACATCCTGTAGCTTTGGGTAAATGTATGATAACATATATCCACCATTATAGTATCAAACAGAATAGTTTCACTGTCCTGAAAACCAGAGGTACATTTTTGCAGTGGACTCAAATAAACAGCTTTGTCCCCAGCTTTCTCTTCTGAGACATTTCCCAGCACGCAGCCAAAAGACCCCAAGAATTCTTCAGATATCCATGTGGGAAAAGAAAGGCCACCTAGGATCCTGGCAGATGTGAACAGAGCTGTGGCTCCATTTCCAGCATTCTCTGGAGTTTAGCTTGAGAAAATAATAAGAATCCTATAGGATCAATGATCTCACTCATTTGGACTACAATAAATCTCTCCTATATTACTGCTCAGCCTCTGAGAATATTATATTGGGTCTCATTTTATTAAAGAATGTCGTGCATCCCCAGAAGTCGCTATTTAATTTTTAGCTGCAAGATACAATTTTGAGAAACCATTATCTAGAAAGTGCAATAATCAAACAATGTAATCATGAATGCTAAACCTCCTTGGAATATTATTTTAAATGCTTGCCAGCTGGAAGCAAGAGTTGACAAGGAAGCGTGTGACTTGGTTGACTTCCTAATTTGTCAAAGCATCCACACTTTCCAACAGGATGTATTTGTTAAAATACGTTTTTTTTCTCCGCATGATTGTTTTGAAACTATCAAAAATGCAAAATCCTTAAATAAAGGATTCAGATTTGCATTTTCTATTCATTCTAGCTTAAGATTTAGGATGAAATCACTTTAAGAGACACAATCGAATCTTTTCTCAAAGGAAGCAGACAGCCTACGTACATCACCAGTTGCCTCTGAGCTTTCTGCTGCTCTGTGAGATCAGACTCGTAAATTTTGTGACATATGGAAAATATCAGAAAGCCACAGCATGCATTTTAAAAGGGCCAGAAAGCAGGACTCACACTACCATGAGACATCCCTGGTAATTCAGCAGTCTTCCCATCACTCCCCCCGCCCCCCAACCCCACCGTGACTCTCGGCAGAAAAGACAGAGTGGGTATTTGGCCAGGGACTAGGAAGCTGGGGGTTAGTCTAGTTGTTTGGGAGGGATGTGCCACCGTCCCTGCCACAAGGGGGTCTGGCAGGGCTGTGAGTCAGTGCAGTGCCTGGGAAAGCTGAGCTATGGTTCTGAACTCCCACTAGCAACACCTTCTGCCCATGACATCTTCTATCTCAATAAATTCCCCATTCTACTCCCACATGCCTCCCACCTACCCCTCTCCGTACCTCTTTCTTTGCCCCATAACTTACATGTCTGTCTTTACTATTGGTGTTGAACTTACAGAGGCCAAGGCCTAGGTCTTATTTTCCTTGAAAGCCCTAAACTTAGAGGTCCTCAAACTGATGAATGTGTCCACCACTTGGGGAGCCCAGGGATAGAGCGGGGACTGACCTTAACTCCTGCCTTCTCTTATTCACACTAGTTCCATGGCCTTAGGCAAGATACTGAACCTTTCTACACCTCTCAGTTGTCCTGTCTATAAGATGGGAATGATGATGTTGCCTACCTCATAGGATGCTGTGACTATTGAAGGATATGTACACATATACTTAAAATGTTATCTTGCAACCAATGAATTTTAGCTAATAAATGAGCTCTCACAAAATGTAAACTATCCTTATCAGTCATGATAATGTCATTCCAAATGGCCCAACTCCCTTGACCTTCCTGCAACAGCCCAGGGTTCTCCTCCAAGTGAGCAAGTGAGCCTGGTTGAATTCACTTGGAAGGGACTGTTGAATTCCCTTGAAGGGAATTCACTTGCTGGGACTCCCAGGGTTTCTGCTAAACAGAGATGGGAACTTTTTTTTTCTTGGAGTGGGCCTACCTTGGCTGTTTGAATGACAGAATAGTAGGACTTAGTCAACATCTGCTCGATGAAAAGATCAAAAGCACAACTACTCCCCAAAGCTGTCCCTAGGGATCCTTGGATGACCCTGGAAAGGGTGACAGAGTCTGGACCTGGCTAGCACTTCAGGGGCTCTAACATCCCTAAAGTCCGCAGGCCCAATGAGAACTCTGAAGGGAAGTGGGAAATGATGATCAGATCATGAAAGCAACAAGTTGCACCCTGTGGGAAACATGGAGGAAAAGCCTTGGCCACCAGCCGAGGTTAGTTAGTGACCTCAGAGGCAGAAACTGTTAAACCTCAAATGCGTCCAGGCAAAAGAAAAAGGCAACTTTTGGAGGAAAGGGAGGGCAGTGGGCAGGGAGTGGGTAGAGGTGGAAAGTTGTCTTATATACGGACCTGCCTGGCCCTCTAAGCAGGCTGCTATGAACTGGGGAGGCAACATCTCTGGGGGTTTATCTGGGGGCATTAGGGGCTGGAGAATAAGAACAAGCCTCCCTAGAGTTGTTCTCACTGGAGACATTTCCCCAAACGGAGAGGTCCTCATCCATAGGGAAAGATGTTCTGTGATGTTGGCCCTGGGTCCACAGACAGGTGACACAGGGGCAGGTCCCAGCTCTGTCTACCTGTTTGGGGCCCTTGGGTGGTCCCCTAGTCATGCTGAGACCCGCCTGCCCCTACCTCCTGGGGAATGGAGTCAATGTACCTCCTCCACAGAGCCACTGTCAGTCTCTAATGAAATAAGGCTTGTGATGTTCGGAGAGCTGCAAATGGTAGATTAAGAGCAGGCATTTTCCTGGTAATAATCAGTATTTATGATGGTTTAAAGACTCCGGGGTGGTAGAACCAGGCCTCGGAGCCAGGTTTGGTCTTGAGAGGCCAGCAGTCATGGCAGCAAAGGAGATCCACTGGCTCCGAGGCCCCTTTCTAAACTGGCCTCTCTCCCTCCTCCTTCCACCACAGCCTGGCTAAGACTGGCAGTGTAGGGAAGTGGTTGAGGGTATGGGGACCAAACTACCTGAATTTGAATGCTATCTCTGATGCTAAGTACTTTATGACCTTAGGCAAGATACTTAACGTTTCCATACCTCAGTTTCTTTGTCTGTAAATGGGGACAATAGTGGTGCTTACCTCATAGGGTATTGTAAACACTGAATGGTTTATTCCATGTACTATACTTAAAATGAGAGCTAACAAAATGAGTGCTGAAAGAATGTGAGCTGTCCCCATCAGTCATGGTAATATCATTCCAAATAGCCCAACTCAGTTGACCTCCCTCTTCCAGAAAACCCTGGGACCTCTCTAGTCTGGCAGGCCAGTCAAGAAGCTGGGAAGAACAAACATTAGAAATTTCTGCAGATATGAAAGTATCTTTCCAAGAAGAGAGAAGAGAGGGTGATTGCAGACCATGGATAGCTTGTATGATCCACTCAGAACCTAAACTGGGGCTTTCCCCTAATGATCCAAGCTGACCTCCCAGAGAGAAACTGGATCCTCCACCATCTTGGATGTGGGACCAGCTCTCTTCTGTTCCTCCCAGGATCCTCCAGGAAGAATCATACACTTTAAGACTGGAAGGGACCCTAGAAGATCACTCAGGCCATTGGGATGGTGGGGGATTCTGGAGAGAAAGACGGTTGACTGAGGAAGTTCTCTTCTTCAGGGGAAAAGCCACTATCTGCCTCCCAGGACCAAAGGCAGAGCAGAAAGTGGTCCTCCTATGCACCTGCAGGGAGGACTGATATCAATCCCAGCAGTTCCATAAATGCTTGATGAACACCTAGCACAGCCCTCTGCCATCCAGAATCTCACAGAGCAGTAGAGGGAGGCACATGGCAAATAGATCACTGCAGCATGATATAGTGAGAGCCACATTATGAGTATCCACGGGGACCTGTGGGAGCTGAGGGCAAGAACACCACACCAGCCTCGGGGGCATCTGCACAAGGTGCTTTGGAGGAGTTGGTGATACTTAAGCTAACTTTGGAAGAAATAAGAGGAGTAAATTGAGGGAGATGGAAAGAGCCCATCAGAGTGAAGAGAATGAATAAGCAGGGGCTAAGGTGCCAGAGATAGTGGAGGCAGATGAGGCTGGAGAGACTGGAGGCCCAGGAAGTACAGGGCTTTGTGTACCATGTTAAGGACCTGAGCTTGGAGAATGGGAGCCATCTGCAAAGTTTTCAGCAGAGGGGCTGTGCAATCAGATGTGTCATCTGGAGAAGCCGTTCAGGGTCTGGCTATGTGGAAAGTGGACTGTGGTGGGCAGGCCTGGAGGACATTGTCCAGTTAGCTACGTGGAGGCTTAGTCCTCTGCCTTTCCCTGGTTACTTGGGGAGACGGAGGGCACCAGAGTCACACTGACATTCCACATGTGGCCAGCAAACGTCCACTAACACCACCGCCTGGTCCCTGCCACCACATTAATTGTTCTTTTTTTTTTTTTAAAGACTTTATTTATTTATTCGACACAGAGAGATCACAAGTAGGCAGAGAGGCAGGCAGAGAGAGAGGGGGAAGCAGGCTCCCTGCTGAGCAGAGAGCCCGATGTGGGGCTCAATCCCAGGACCCTGAGATCACGATCTGAGCTGAAGGCAGAGGCTTTAACCCACTGGGCCACCCAGGTGCCCCACATTAACTGTTCTTAATCATCCGGGTATCTCCCTTACCCAGCACAGCCCATGTATGAAGCTTAGGTAAAGTACTGACTCAACTCAACTTGGAGAAAGAGCAAGTGATTCAGCTCAGGCCACTGAGACCCAAGGCAGAAATTTCAGGAGGGCTCCAGAAGGTGAACTGTGTAGCCAAGAGACCCGGAACCACCATGGCTGTTTTCTAACTTGAGGGAAGGCAGCCCCACGGCAAAGCTGGCCAGGAATAGCAGAAAATATCAGAGAAACAGACCCAAGATCCTAATGATGGGGTGAAACCAGATCAAACCAGACCTGAAGCTCATATCTCTCTCCTCAGAACAAACCTCTGGACTTCTCAGTTACATGAGCCAGTAAATTCTTATTGTTTTATAAACTTTTTTTCCCCCTCGCTCTCAAAATCTCAGAGCCCAGGAGCAATAATCTAGGGCACCATGGCCTAAACTGAGCAGCTCTAAACATGTGAAGAAAAATCACTAGGAATTTTTCCAGACATCACTTTAGAAAACTTAAAGGCTGTTTTAGATTAAAACCATTTTGCCAAGCCCTCTGCTACATGGGACTGGCAGCTCAAATCCATGTCCTTTCTGGGTCCCCCTGGAAAGCAGTGGTGCACTGCCACCTGCTGGTCACAGAACAAAACCTGCCCCAGAAAGCCCAAGAAGCTTTCATGCTGGAAAAGGTCTTATAAAGATAAGCGTGGGAAATAGAAATGAAAATTCATTCTCTGCTAGTGTATATTTCTGAACTGTTTGAGTTTTGTTTGTTTTTTTTTTAGGATTTTATTTATTTATTTGACAGAGAGAGAGAGAGAGAGAGAGAGAGACAGGGAGAGTCAGAGAGAGATCACAAGCAGGCAGAGAGAGGGGGGGAAGCAGGCTCCCAGGACCCTGAGATCATGACCTGAGCTGAAGGCAGAGGCTTTAATCCACTGAGCCACCCAGGCCCCCCATTAACTGTTTGAGTTTTGATTAGTATGTGTTATTTTTATATTCAGAAAAAGATCAAGATGTTTCAATTGGGAGATACAGTATTGCTTATCTTGTGATGTCTGTTCATCGTACTAGCTGTTTCTTCGATACCTGCCATTTCCTTGGAAAGCAGCAACTACAACAACCACACCACAACAAAAATCCTTCTCATTCTCTTTGCACATCTGGAAACACACACGCATGCGCACATACAGGGACACACAAGCTCTGCCCCCATTACTTCTGCCTGAAGCATCGGCCTCTCTTCTCCTGCTTCCTGCCAATCTGTTGCTAGCCTGTCGGATCTTCTAGGCAAAAGGCCAACCCCTGTCCAATATCTCTCTATTCAGTAGTATGTATCAAACTCTCCAAGTATTCTCATTAGAGTGGCCCTTGAGGCTTGGTGCAAGGAGCAGCCACAGACCCCCTCTCACCAACCCTGGGAGGGAGAGGATTTGACAGCAGCAACTCACTCTAAATACTCTCTTTGCGAATTCTCTTTGTCTTGTCCTAGTGCTAAGGAATTTAAGAGTTGTTCGCCCCGTTTGTGATACCACTTAGAGATTTCTGTAGAGTGGCACCTTTGGAATTTAGCATCTGTCATATTCATGCCTCAGTCAAAACTTAGATAATAAGAATCCCATCGTAAATGCTGTTACAAAATCCTGACCTCTGAGGCGGACCTGACCTGGACCAGGACACCAGCAGTAACGTCAGGCTTCCAGCAGGTGGCACCCCAATCAGCCTCACTGCCGGGGCTCCACCTAGGGCTGCGCTTGGTGCCAGTGCCCTCCATTATCTCCCTGCAAACTCTCCCTCCTCTACAGCCCCCCTCAGCCTGTCATCTTTTCCTGTGTTGCCCCAGCCTCAACCTCTCCACTGCTGGCTGGCGCTGATTTGACTGGGCACTTCTTTATGGACTTTCACAGCCATATTCAGCTCTGCATCAGAACACTTTATGTGATTATACCTTCTTATACCAAGCTTGAATTTTCCAAGTCCCTTAGGACGTGGCACCATGAACTATACCTAGCCTCATAGGAGTTTGCTCTGTAACCAAGCTAGTATTCCCTGGCCTCTTTCCAGTTGGTCCAGAAGTCTCTTCTTCTCTTGAACTGGTGTAGAGGCTACCCACTTCCCCACATATCCCCAACACGTGTGAATTTATAGCCCTGAGCCTACAATGTCCCATATGATCTGGCCTCGGTATAGTCACATCTCTTACTTCTTTCCCCAGCCTTCCCCACCACCTGCACTGACATTCCTCCTTTCCTTAAACACATGTGTTCAAAGCTGTGGGAAACCAACCTCACACCTGCCTCAGGACCTTTGCACTACTGTTCCCTCTGCCTCTGCACACCCACTCATGCCCACCCTTATCTTCCCATTCCCGTGTCAGTTCAGAGAAACCTTCCTTGACTATTCTATCTAGACTATCAACTGCCATCATATCTTATGCTCCTCCCCCTCTTTTCTTTATATACTTGTCCCCTCTGAAATTGTCTTATATACTTTTTATTTACTTGTGTATTATCTAGTCAGATAACAAACCCTACCTAGAATATAAGCTCCATGAGGATGAGTACCTTGCCTTGTCCTGTTCGGTGCTGTATCCCCAACATCTAAAACAAGAGCATAGCATTAATGGGGACTCAATGTTTCTTAATGGACTGTGTCCCAGGGCCACCCTGCTGGAATGCCACATCCCCTGAACCTACAGGTGAGTTAATCTGCCTAAGACAGTACCACAACCTCTGCAACCACTTATGTTTCTTAGTCTCCACCCCCTGCTTGGTAGAACCTCCAGTGGCCCTTAGAAGCCAACTTACACATGATTTCAAGTCTTCAACATTAGCCCAATCGACTGCAGGGGGTGCCTGACCTTCTGCCCTGGTCCAGTTCCAGGTGGGGCGTCTGCTGCTGAGGTCACTGAGGCCCACAAACCCCATCAAGGCTCCCAAGTGCTGCCACAGCCGCCAGCCCATCAGATGCCCACCCATGTTGTGTGATGTTGTCTTTCACTGTATCAGAGCTCTGGGCATTGAGGGCTCAGGGACATGGACAAGCTCCCCTCTCTGGCCCTTAACCTTCTCTGTGTGACCAGAACACCCTTCCATTTTGTCCATCTGTCATCCTTTAGGAATCAGCACTAATGATGGCCGTGGTCTGAATGTTTGTGTCCCCCACCCCCAAATTCATATGTTGAAATCCTAACCCTCAAGATGATGGTATTAGCAGTGGGGACTTTGGGAGGTGGTTGGGTCTTGAGGGGTAGCCCTCTCAAGTGGGATTAACCCTCTTGTAAAAGATTAGTGCTCTGTAGGATCTAGCACCCTCCAAGTCCTATCTTGAAGGACCCTCCCGCCCCTTCCACCATGCCAGGGCACCACAAGAAGTCCGGGACCAGGAAGAGGACCCTCACCAATGGTGCTGGTATCCTGACCTCAGACTTCCAGTTTTCAAAAGGTGGGCAGTACATTTCTGCTGTGTACAAGCCAACAAGCCTATAGTATTTGGCTACAGCTGCTCAGATGGACCAGGAGAATAACCTCGGTGAAGCTGACCCAGCCTCTGGCGCAGGAGACCCTGGTACACTTACCCACACTGGGAGGGCTGTGGTGCCTTCACGTGGCCCTGAGCTTCCCCCGCCAGCCTCCTCAGCGCTCCCACCTTCCAAGTCCCACATCTATCTCTGCCTGCCGCTTGTCCCAGGGCTTCTGTCATCTCTCTGCTAAGGGGTCTGGATTCAAAACCTGATTTATCCAGTCACTATCACCGTGTGACCTAGGGCAAGCAACCGGACTTCTCTGAGCTTCTGCTGCCTCTTCTGTAAAATGAGGTTGATAGTAGTATCTGCCCCCTAGGGCAGCGTGGGGCTCATATGAGATAGACAGGGCTCCTCTAGCTCTTACTCAAGAGCCTGGCATAGAGTTAGCATTCCAGAAACAACAGCTATTATTAACTGCATAAACCTGGGCTGTTTCCTAAGTCACTGTCACTTTTCTATAGAAGGTTCCTTTAAAGACAAGTAGTTTTCCTCAACTTTGTATTCCCAGTGCTTAGGATGGTGTTTGATAAACTGCAGGTGCTCAAGTGTTTGTTGAAGTATCTGATAACTTTAAATTTTCCTCATTTGTACAGTATCTTTGTTAAGGATAAAAATTACTTGTATATGTAACAGCATGATTTTTTTCTTACTGTGGTAACATATACATAAAATTCGCCATCTTAACCGTCTGTAACTATACAATTCGTGGCATTCAGTAGGTGCACATTGTGCAACTGTGTGGTATTTTTTTTTTAATCCCTCGCAGCCCACACTTGAACAGGAACAGAAGCTGAGTCCACACAGACTCAGTGCATGTGAATAAAAAAACCTTCCACCAGCAGGTGGGCTTTGTTCTAGTAGGGACTGTGTCTGCCCCCAGCCCTCAATACAATTCCTTGACACAATAGGTGCTCAATAAATGTAAAATGAACTGCTGGCAAAAGTGGCCCTCTGCCAAGGAAACCCAACAGGGCTTTGAGACAAGTTTTGGGTTTTTTTTGTATGGTTGGTTGGTTTTGTGTGTATTTTTTATTTTGTTTTGATTTTGTTTTTTTTGTTTTGTTTTGTTTTTTTATTTTTATTTATTTACTTATTTATTTAGTTATTTAGTTAGTTAGTTAGTTAGTTTTTAGCAAGGGGTTTTGAATAGGTTGGGATTTCACACACGAAAATCATATGGTGGAGCAAAAACTCGAAGGCGCTGGCAAGGGTGGGCCTGCACTCCTGCAGCAGCTCCCAGGTTTTGCTGAGTAGCAGCTGCCCCTGTGGGCAGGGCCTGTGCTTTCCAGCTCATGCTGTCCCCTGGATTCCTCCCCTGGTCTCTTAGCCATCTGGGTTTGAGAGCCCTGCCTGCGAGTCGGAGAGACTGGGCCTGAGACCCACATCTTCCATTTTCTAGGAGGTCAGTCCTCACTGGCAGGATGGGAAAGACAGCAGTGTCTCCCCCAGGCTTCTGTGAAGGGCACTCTGAGACCAAGTATGTGACGGCGTGTCCCACAACATCGAGGTTATTACGCAGACATTAGCCCCACATCGCTGGCGTTCTGCACCTGTCTTTTGCATTGGCGCTGATGATGTCTTGATCCACCTGCCGTGTGGTGTCCCCGGGTTTTTGTACACCACACACTCACCTAGAAAGACACCCGCATCTGTAAAAGCTAGGGGGCTCTCTGGTCAGCACCCTTCAGACACCTGAGGGCTTTTGCGAGGTCCCTACCTAGGTGTGACACAGTGGAGAGCAAGTCTGCTCTCTCTCATCTGCCATCTGAGAGCCCTTCAGCACACCGCACAGCGGCCCCACAGGCGTGTGACTCAGTCTGACACACCAGAGCAGAAATTCACTGTGAATTTGCCACAGGTGAAGCCAGCAGGAGAGATGGGGGGTTTGGCATCAGAACACCCCTGATTTTCCTTTTTTTCCCTTCGGAGCTGGGGCATGGTTTCTGTGGTGACTTTTCAACCTTACGGGCTGGAGGGAAATGAGCGCTCTTCCCCTTTTACGAACTCGCTCTCACCATTCACCTCAAAACTCAGGTCAACTGTGTTTCATTAGAAGCATCTTGATAGTGAGGAAGAATTCAAGGCAGGCAATAAATAGAAAGGTAAGTCAGGTGATTCGGTTCTGAAATAAAACAAGTGTATGTAGTAACTGGTTCCAGATTGCCTTACAGTCTTGCTTGGCAGGGAGAGATTTATTCCTGATAGCGAACCAGATGTCACACTTGCTCTTCTAAGACATTTACTTTTATCTGCAGCCATTCCTGATGGAAGAGATACAAAGAAAAGACTAGAGCATTATTGAAGCAGGAGTCGCGTATTTGCGTCCTGACACCGAGAGGATCTGATCTCCTGAGAGCTTCCAGTCTAGGTCTTTACAGCTTTCAAAAATCAAACACGTTAAAACAAAACAATACAAACCAAAAGCACAGAGAGGCAGTTGCACGTTTTGCAATCATTCCTATGAAGACATAACATGTCTGTGGTACAAGAACTACCTAAAGTAAGAGGTGTGTGGCTTGGCTCTTCTAGAAGAAAACAAGGCTTCCAGAAATTGGCTACTGGTTCTGTAGAAAACACGAAACCATTTCACAACATTACCATTGTTAACAATGAACCCAGAGACTTCCGTGAGACTCATTTTACTTTTTTGAGAGAAAGCCCGCGTGCGCGCGCACGGGCGGGGTGGGGGAGGGGCAGAGGGCCAGAGACTCTCAAGCAGGCTCCCTGCGGAGCTGGCGCTGAGGAGCCTGATGCAGGGCGTCCTCTCACAACCCTGACGTCGTGACCTGAGCCGAAATCAAGTGTTTGGAGGCTTGTCTGACTGAGCAACGAGGGAGGTGCTCAGTGAGACTCACTTTGGCCCCGAGCGGCAGCCTTCTCCACACCAGAGTGCTTAGCGGCGCCTCGCTCCCCCTCTCCGCTCCAGGGCACACTTTGTGAATCAGCAAAGGTAAGTGCTTAGGCTCTTGGGCAGGTCACACAAACCCACTGCAAACTGGTTTAAGTGAAACAGCGTAGCCGGCAGAACTTCAGCAGCCCTGGTCCACGGACCTTCTCTCCAGACCCTTGGTCTCGGGGTCTCTTAGCTGGGTCTCTAAACTGGGCGGCCTCTCTCTCGAAATCCAGAGAGAGGGCGCCCCAGCTTAGCTCCCAGGTCCAGAGGCTCCAGTCGGCTCAGTCCAGGTAGGAGGGTCTCACAAGCTGGGGAGTGTGCAACGGAGTGGGTCATGGGTTGGTCGGATAGTCTGGGAGTAATCGCTTGCTTTACATGACTTGGCTTTGATTAGTGACTGTGGTATGGGCGGCAGAAGCTCTGTGGAGAGTGCCTCCCAAAGAGAAGTATTATATGCCGGGTTGGGAAATGGCCTGGTGAATTAAGGGGCTGCAGTTGGGAAGAAATTGTATTCATTTTCTATGGGCGTCATAACAAGTCACCACAAACAACACAAACCTGCCATCTTACAATTCTGTGGGAAAGAAGTCTTGACAACTGGTCTCACTGGGCCAAGATCAAGGTGAGGGCAGGGCCAAATTCCTTTCTGGAGGCCCTCGGGAACACTCTACTTCTTTGCCTTTTCTGGCTTCTGAGACCTCCAGCATCTCTTGATTTGTAATATCTTCTACCATTGTTGTCAAGCCAGCAGTGTTGCCTCTCTCTGACCTCTTTTCAGTTAGCAGAACCTTTCTGTCTAAAGATTAATTTATTTTAGAGAGGAGAGCGAGCAAACATTGGTGGGAAAGGGGCAGAGGGAGGGAGAGAATCTTAAGCAGGCTCCACACTTAGTTCAGAGCAGGACACAGGGCTTGCTCTCATGACCCTGAGATCATGACCTGAGCTGAAATCGCATTGGACTCTTAACCGACTGAGCCACCCAAGCACCCTTATCACAACTCTTTCTCACTGACCACAGAAGGAAAAGTCTCTTTACGTTTAAGGACTTATGTGATGAGGTTGAGCCCACCTGGATAATTCAGGAGACCCTCCTCATCTCAAAGTCCTTAACTTTAATCATATCCACAAAATCTTTTGTTATGAGCTGAATTGTGTCCAAGTTCATATTTTGAAATTGTAAACCCCAGAATGAAAAATTACTTGGAAATAGGGTCATCACAAATAGTAATCAGTTTAGATTAGATCCTTAGGGTGCACCTTAATTCAACATGACTGGTGTCTATACCAAAGGGGAAATTTGGACACAGATACCCACAGAAGGAGAGAGATAGGGAGGAAACAGTCACCTACAAGCCAAAGAGAGAGGCCTGGAACAGATCTCTCTCTCACAGTCTTTAGAAGAAACTAACTTGCTGACACCTTGATTTTGTACTTCTAGCTTTCAGGACTATGAAAATGAGTTTCTGTTCAAGCCACCCAATTGATGGTACTTTGTTATGGTGACCTTAGCAAACAAATATATCTCTTTTGCCATGTAATGTATCATATTCACTGGTTCTAGGGATTAGGATATGGACATCTTAGGGAAGGCCATTATTCCACTTACCACGGGTTTAAACAGTGGATCCTAGCAAAATGGTATTTATCTCACTTTGTCCTGGGACCGTGCTCAGTAGTTCCTGAAATAATGGATTGGACCATAGGCTTGCTGCTCACAAACACCATACACGCATGAGAGCAGATTCTAAAACAATAAGCCTTTGCATGGGAACATTGTCCAGCCTCAGGCACACTGGTTTTTGTAGACCACAATGCAAGGTGCTGGTATTTATTGCCATTTTCGAAGGGGAGACATTGTGTTTGCAGAATCCACTGAACTGGACCTTATTAGCTTTTTTCTTAGAGTAATTACAAACATGGCAATGATGTCAGCAAAATGGTAGAATAGGAGTTTTCTACTATATTTCCCCCACGAAACAGTAAGTTTGACAATCACCTACAGATGAGAATGCATTTATGGCAGTCCATGAGTCCAAAAGAGAAGTTCCAGCAAACTGCTGGAGCAAAGAACAATCAGGTTGGACACACTGGAGAGGATGAGAGGAACAGTTTCACTTTACCCATGTCACCCCTCCCCCAAGGCACAGCTATATCTCATTGCCAAGGGAGACCTTCTAGTCTGTGGCTTCATTCACGGGGGGAACTGAGAATGTGTGAAGGAGCACCTGGCTCCCCAGCTGTGTGGAATGCTGCCAAAAAGGCCCACTTCTCTTCACCCCATCCAGAATACTGGGTTATGCTGCACAGCTCAGGAGCAAAGAGGAGCTGGGAGAACAGCAGACAGGGCTCTCAGGAGGCATCAGAAAGACATGGATCTTACTAACCAGTTTATGGAATCAATCAGCAAGCCTACCCACAAGCTGCTGGGGATGTTTCTTTTGGGGATTCCCCCCAGATGGCCCGTGGGTACCTGAACACTTTGTTTCCTTCACCCACATAAACCCCGTCCTGTGGCTGGCTCTCTGTGGGTGCTCCAAGAGCAGAGAGTATGAGCCTTTTTAGACCATTAGTGAGCACAGGCAGAAAGCCGGTCCTGATGCTGGAAGATTGGGAGAAAGGACTCTAACTTGAACATTTAGCACCACCTTAGGGAAAGCAAGAGAAGCATGCAATCTTAAGAAATCCCCCTAAGACAGAACAAGAAATGGGAAGGATGTGTATCCATAGAAAAGGTCTGAGGAAAGCCCCAGACTCCTTAGCAGAACTGACTGAAGGTATTTCTTCCCCCAAAACCACTCAATAAGGACTAGAGGAAGGTAATTGCTTCCTCATATGTGAAGATAGCAATGCAAGACTTCAAGGAATATGAGAAATCAAGGAATGAAGAAAACAGTGCCATTTCAATGGTGTCAAAACAGTAAAATAGGAATAGTTTAACCAAGGAGGTGAAAGACTACACTGAAAACTATGACATTTGATGAAAGAGATAGAGGAAGACACAAGCAAGTGGGAAGATATCCAATGCTCATGAATTGGAAGACCTGATATTGTTAAATGTCCATACTCCCCAAAGTGATCTATAGATTCAGCGTAATCTTTATCAAAATTCCATTGGTATTTTTCACAGATAGAGAAAAAATAATGCTAAATTTCATATTCATATCCACAAAAGACCTTAAATAGCCAAAGCAATCCTGAGAAAGAACAAAGCTGGAGGGATTACAATATGAAGGTTCCTCAGAAATTGCTACATGATCTATTGGAGCAGATCATAGTAATTCAAGCTATTATGAACTACTATATGATCCAACAATCTCTCATCTGGTTATGTATCTGAAGAAAATGAAATCAGTACCTCAAAGATATATCTGTATTCCCATGTTCCCTGCAGTATTATTCACAATAGCCAAAATATGGAAATAACTGTTGAAGTGTCCTTCAACAGATGAATTATAAAGAAGATGTGGTGTATACATAGAATGGAATACTAGTCGGTCACGAGAAAGAAGGAAATCTTACTATTTGCAACAACATGGATAAAAATAGAAGACTTTATGCTAAGTGAAATTAGCCAGATGAAAATAGACAAATATGGTCTCACATGTGGAATCTAAAAAAGAAGAAAAGAAAGAAAAAAAAAAGTTGAACTCCTAGAGAAAATAGATTGGTGGTTACTAGGAGCTGCTGGTGGTTGGAAGAGGCATGAAATGCTGGTCAAAGGGTATAAGCCTTCAATTATAAGATGAACAAGCTCTGGGGCTGTAAGTACAGCATGGTGACTATAGTTAATAACGCCGTGTCCTGGAGTTGAAAGTTGTTAATAGACCTTAAATGTTCTCACCACATATACAAAAAAAGTAACTATGTAAGGGATGAATGTGTTAATTGGATTGTGGTAATCATTTCGGCAAAGTCTATGTATGTCAAATCATCGTTTTGTACACTTTAAATATGTGTAATTTTATTTGTCAATTATACCTCGATAAAGCTGAAAAATGTCAAAATCTTAAATTGCAGAATCTCAGTAATTAGTTATAGGGATTCAGTACTGCCTTCCCTATTTCGTCTTTATAAAATAAGTTTTTTAAAGATTTATTTATTTATTTGACGGGGGGTGGGGGAGAGAGCACGAGTGGGAGGAGGACAGAGGGAGAGAATCTCAAGCAGACTCCTCACCCAATGTGGAGCCTGATATAGGGCTTGATCCCATGGCCCATGATATCATGAACTGAGCCAAAATCACAAGTCAGGTGCTTAACCAACTGAGCCACACAGCCTCCCCATAAAATAAGAACTTTTTAAAACTATGTAAATTACAAGAAACAAAAATCCATATGCACTCTGTCACCCTCCAATGTGAGAAGTTGCCTTCCCTATACCACGCTGAGAGTGTCCCTCACAGCCCTTCACACCCCCACCCATGCTCACATATGGACCAGGCAGAGCTCAGCGAGGACCCACACCCCTACGGGTCACTGGGACTGCTTGTTGGTTTAGGCCAGACACCAGAGAGCAGAAAATAAAGTAAAATAGTAATCAGCAAAACATGAAAAACGACATAGATTAACCAGAAAAGTAAATCTGTGACTAACAATGAAATAACAGGTTCATGCTCACTGCAGAAAGTGTTCACCTTGCTCCACTTCCCCTGCCACCCTAAACACATTCTTGTCCTCTTCCATTTGGACCACGCAACACTCCTCGCTGGTTACCTGTTTTCAGTCTCTTCCTTCTTGCCTTTCATCCTCTGGCTGCTGCATTTGTAATTGGGAAAAAGAAGAGGAAAACACAGACACATAAACACACAAACCTGATAGTGTCTTTCACCTGCTTAGGCTTGAAGGCATCCAGAGGCTCCCCGTTACCCATAAAGTCCGAGTTTCTGACTGTGATATATATATATGAAGTCCACACCAGGTAGGTCCAGTCTGCTTTTCCAACGTCATCGCTCACTGCCCTACACCTCCAAGAATTGATTCTAGTGTTTCTCAAAGTATGGTCCCTGAGCACCAGAATTAGCATTCTGGGGTGCTTGTGAAAGATCTCAGTCCTACTGACTCAGAGTCTTTTTCCAAGCACTCAGAGCAATTTTTATGCAAACACAGCTGGAGGTTGCTAATGTCCGGTCACTGTGCTCCCTCCCTCTGTCTCCTGTGCCCTCCTCCTCCTTGTCCATTTCTTCTTTGGGGGCATTGTTGAGGTAGCATCTTCTCCCTCTCATAAGCCAAACAAATCGCTCCCCTATCTCTAGTCCTTTAGCACTTTATGCAGACCTCATAATACAGCTTTGTTTTACAGATGTTTGCCATAGATCTGCCTCTCCTGCTGGATTATAAATTTCCTTGCCATTAGGAACCATGTCTTATTCATCTTTTTCCCCGAGTGACTATGCAATTTCTTTGTTTCTATAGTGGGAAATATGTAACTGACCATGTTTCCCTTTCCCTTTGGCCACGTCATATGCTTAGAGTCAAATTCACAGCTCAAGTGTAACCATTATGAAGGCTGCCATTGGCTGTGTATCTGTGTCCTCTCTTCCCCTTGGACTTGACCTATTTTAATTTATATTTCCCTTACCCTGAGTTTTAAAACCTGTATTTGGCCATTTTAGTTTATATGTTTCTGCCACAAGCAACCTCACATCCTTTCTGGAACAAGGTGAGAGAGAGCTAAATTATTCATCTCACTATTCCTACCACCGAGGACAGTGTCTGGTGGATAGAAAATACTCAATAACCGTTTGTTAAATTTAATCAAAGGAATAAAGTTATGTGGGTTCTGTGATAGCTATTTTACCTGTTGCTCAGAACACTTTTTGCTTACTTCTGATTTTGATCACAATGTTCAAGAGCTAAAGCTGCTAGAATGCCTGATGGACAAGAGCCTGTAACTGGACAAAATTCACTTGATGGCAGCAACCTGATTATCTCAGTTTTCCACCTTGACCTGTGAGCAACCTATTTTAGGAGTTCAGGCTACTCATTAACTCTGTAATCTGTGATTAATGTTAAAAGATAGTGAGCAGGTAAAAATCTCCTGGGAAATTGAGAAGGGAACGAAGGACTGTGAGCAAGAAGAGTTGTTCATACAAGATGGCACAGGGATGGAGCCAAGGACAAAATACAGAACACAGAGGAGTAGTCTCAGAGACAGGGGGACACACAGGGAAATGGTGCTAGACCACATTTGTAAAGCCCATGGGGAGATGGAAGACTTCAGTTTCCTGAAGTCACACCATGGTAATGTCCCCATATGCTGCTGGGAAGATGAGTGTGCTCAAGCACATAGTTAAAGATGTCAACATCGAGGGGCGCCTGGGTGGCTCCGTCAGTTAAATTGGACACTTGATTTCGGCTCAGGTCATGATTTCAGGGTCGTGGAATCAAGTCCCGCATCAGGCTTGATCCCACAACCCCCACCACCCACACTGCACTCACACATGCTCTCTCTCTAAAAAAAATAAGTCAATATCAAATCACCGCATAATAAAACTATGAAGAAATAAGTAATTTTGAGAAAAGAAAAAAAGTAACTTTTTCTACTTATTTTTCTTCAACTAATGTCTAATATCTCCCTAAGAAAAGCCATCTTTCTGTCGTTATGTATCTTAGCTGAAGAAATAATAGCAGCACTCAAGTCTCTTTAAATTGGAGATTTTATTTTCCCTAGGAAACACATGAACATGTGTAGTCTTGACTTTCAGTTGTCACCTCAACTTTCTACACGAGTCTCTCACGCTGCCAGTTAACTATTTTCAAAACATCATTCTATCGGATTTTTTTTTCTCTTGAAGAAAAATAAAGGGATGCTAACCTATCAGTTGTTACACATAACCAACTACATGTAAAACCATGTCTAATTTAAATTTGCTTCTGACATCTTCATTCCAATCGGAAATATCAATTCAGTGTGTTTTCTCCATGAAAACCTGGAGAAATTAAGATAATTCTTTGAACAATATAAAGAAAGCCATTATTATTAAATAGATTAAAATGGAATGCTTGTACAAATGGATTTGGTGACATTGTAACCATGTGACATGAGATTCGACAAAAATCCTGGTCCCTTATAATAAGATATGGCTCTTTCCTCAAAAGTAAAGCTAACAGAGAAACTGGGAGTTAAAGTTTAAGATATCTGGTTTGTTGCTATCCCCCAGGGTCACTGAGCCACTAGTCCTGGCTGAGAGGTAGGTCTGAGCCTTGAAGGATTTCAGTGTTACTGACAGGATAGCCACCTAGTCAGCTGAGGCGGGGAGGCCTTGTTAACCTTGGGTCTAAGGATCAACTGGCCGGCAATGGCAGTTGGAAGTTAGGGTCAGGAGTTATGTGCTAGCCCCTCTATGGCAGAAGCCTCCCGATCAGTGGCAGCTGAGCTGAGAGTCACCCTCATACCCAGCTGATGGCAATAATAATCTCAACTTGTAGGCCTTGCCTTCCCACATTCTGAACCCATGAACCCTACCACATATACAGGCAAACAGTGAACTCAGAAGGCCCCAGTGTTTGGCATGAGGTTAGCCTGGCTGTTATAAGCCTGGGGACAGGGATGGGACAGCCCAGAAGCCTCTCTGTGCCACCTCAACCCTCTAACCTTTCTTTGAAACCTTCTGCAATCCCCCAATTCCTGAACTCATATAACTCCTTCTCTTCTCTAACACTTCAGTTTCCCCCTGGGACCTCAGCTCTTTGAATGGAAGTTCTGATACCTTGTCAGACTTTAGCCTGTCCCCATCCCAGGGCCTGTACCCTGACTTGTTAAAAAAGAGATGCACCATCCCCCAGCCCACATTCCTGCTGGGGTTCTCTCTGGTTCTTCCTGTCTCAGTCCTAGCCCCTAATACTCTTTCTGTGTTGCCTTATGTCTCACAACTACTCTAATTGTGATGTCAAAATCATAATCAATAATTAAGCTACCATTTCTGGAGCTCTTGCCATGGGCCAGGTCATGTGCTAAGAACACACACTATCTCAGCACATTCTCACAACAGGATGAGGCAGATATCTTGATTTTATAGCTCAGTAAACTAAGGCTCAAAGAAGTTAAGTAGTTTGCTCAGGAGAACCAAACTCAGGAGTGATAGAGCTAGGACTCAAATTTAGGACCAAAGGAGGTCAAAATCAAAGTTGTTGACAATTTATCTCTTGTGATGAATTAGAAACAAGGAGACTGTAGAAGTAATCTAGAATCTTAAAGCCAGATCACTGAAGTTGGTTGGTGTGTTGGATGTATCTGGAGTACCTGATACTCCAAATGGAGTATTTGGAGTACTCCAAATCCCTGAAGCCCTACCTCTTCCTCCACTAAAGAAGCAGCTAGGTCTCTGTGGGCTTTAATCAGCTTCATGCACAAGCAACCCAGCAGTGTCTTGCGTCAGCCTGAGTCTCATCCTCTCACTTCCTGTCCTATGGCTTCTCTGATGTCCTACCATGACACAGAATCTCAGGTGTATGTCTCAAATGCAGGGGAATTCACACCCTGGGGCCATTCTTGACCAGAGGCAGATGAGAGCTCATAGGTGTTTCCTTCCATGAACATTCTGAGACACATTTCATATGAATCCTTAGAAAGTTCCACAGGGTCAAGCCCTATTGCCCAGGTCATGGCCAACTCAACCACACATCCTTACTTTGGCTTTCCTTCCTTCTCTGGTGCTATGTTCCTGTCCCGTGAGACCACATCCCCTAGTAAACTACCTGCATGGAAGCCTTTGGCTCAGGCTCTATTTTTAGGGGAACCCAGGCAGGGGGACACGGAAGAACTACCTATTTCCCAAGAAAACCAGTCCATTCATTTACATATTGTACTCTGAGAGTGACCACAGTGGTATCTCTCTCCATGTCTGTCCACTTTTTTTCATCCTGGGGACAAGATGGGATCCTGAACCTCTCCTTCTGTTTTCAAAGTCACTACTGATTAAAATGTCCTGAAAAGAGTAGGAAGAAGATCTAACAGAGAGGCAGATAAGGCAGCAAATACCTCTGAGCCAAAGGCCTAAGGAGGGCGGGGCTTCCATAAGGCAGATAAAGATGTGAATTTAGACAAAAGAAAAAAGCTTTTTCTGCTACAAAGATAGAATGATTAATTTAGGAAGAAGATTCTCCAGACTGACAAGGCACACAAAGATCAGTGCCCACCGTGTAAATGCAGGTATCTGTGCTGGGACTGCAAGTCTTTCTCTGACCTGTTCCCACCAGGCTTCTCTGTATTTGTCTCCCTATAGTAAAGTTCCAGACTCCTTGAACCATTGTGACTTTTTTTTTTTTTTGAGATTTTATTTATTTGACAGAGAGAAACACAGCGAGAGAGGGAACACAAGCAGAGGGAATGGTAGCGGGAGAAGCAGGTTTCCTGCCCAGCAGGGAGCCCGATGTGGGGCTCGATCCCAGGCCCCTGGGATGTGACCTGGGCCAAAGGCAGATGCCTAACGACTGAGCCACCCAGGCGCCCCAAACCATTGTGACTTTTAATCAACATTGTTCTCTTCTCCCCACATACTCTGAACAGGGAGGTCAGTGTCATCACTGTTAGCCTGAAGATGGGCCAAGAGAAATAAATCAAGAGAACCCCCACCAAGGCCACACTCTGCATTTCATCTCAGCAGCAGAGGTTACAGTGAACATCTCTGAGTGCCCTGTTTGAATTCTTTCCATCTTCCTGAGCACAGGCAAAACTGACGCATATGCCAGGCTCATTCCCAGCCCTGAAATGAGATTTATCCATTTTCTTAGATATTTATCTAGAGCTAATTTGATATGGAGACTTTCTGCTAAAATAATTTTTATCCTTTCAATTATTTTCATCCTGGTGTCTCTTATTTATTTTTGGATGCAATTATTCTCTAATTCTTAGGATTCTAGATGTTAAAAAAATCATGATACTGGGGCGCCTAGGTGGCTCAGTGGGTTAAAGCCTCTGCCTTCAGCTCAGGTCATGATCTCAGTGTCCTGGGATTGAGCCCCACATTGGGCTCTCTGCTCGGTGGGGAGCCTGCTTCTCCTCTCCCTCTGCCTGCCTTTCTGCCTGCTTGTGATCTCTGTCTGTCAAATAAATAAATAAAAACATTTTTTTAAAAATTATGATACTATATACAACTGATGAATCACTGCACTCTACCTCTGAAGCTAATAATATACTATATCTTAATTAATTGAATTTAAATAAAATATTTTAAAAATAATGATACTTATCATAAATTATATGAATAAATGGTACTTCCATTGTTATTAAAACTAATAACAATCTAATAATAACAAATCTAAAAACAACAGCAATTTATTAATTGCCTACCAGTACCTAAACCACTGTAGTCATAATTAGCTCAATGGCTGGCTATTATACTGCAAGCCTGAGTCCCCAGGGCTTCAGACTTTAGGGAATTTGGAGCTACTATAATACTTAATACCTTAACACCTATTGCACACACATATATGACTCCTTTTTTTTTTTTTTTTTTTTACATATATGACTTCGTGTTTGTAGATGCTGCTGTGATTAGTAAAATGCAAACCCATATACTTTGTAGCTCAACAAATATAGTGGTAGGGTTAGATAGTCTTAAAAATATATATTTTTTTTTGTTAAAATGAGGTCCTAGTGCCTCAACATATTGGGGTAACTGGTGTTATGGAAAGAAGTCCCAAGACAAGAGTCCAAAAATCCAGTCCCACATTCTAGCCCAGCTGATGGGTGCTAAAACCTGAAATAAGTCATTGGTCTTGATAACCTCAGATTCTTCATATATAAGAAAATAACCAAATCTCTACCATGGAACTTTTAGAAGAAATATAAATCAGGTCATGTTGTGGTTTCTTAAATTTTTAGAAAATGTGTCTTCTCCCAAAGATTGTGTTTTTTTTTTTTTTAATTAATTTTTATTAACATATAATGTATTATTTGCCCCGGGGTACATGTCTGTGAATCATCAGGCTTACACATTTCACAGCACTTAACAGCACATACCCTCCCCAATGTCTACAACCCAGCC